>JAEIGQ010000008.1:437500-1650688 GCA_018904275.1 Lordiphosa clarofinis
GAATTAAATTGTGTAGGCGCCTCCTGACAATTGAACATTTTACAGCTTTTTTTTGTTGTTTTGCTTGTCTCTGTCATTTTTGTTGTCGATTTTATTTTAATTCAGTTGATTTGCTGCCTGATTTTATTTTGATTTTATATATATTGTATATTTATGATGTACTTGTTCTTATTTAGTTTTATGAAATTAAAGAAATAAAACATGTAAAGCGTTTATGGGTCAGTGGGTGGAAGTGCTCTAGAAATGCAATTTGAACAGTGATAACAATCTGATATAATTTGTGATTCTTAACGCTGTACGAGCTGATGGATAATATATCAGCCGAAGCTATAAACAGAAATTTTAACTTGATTCACTTCCTTCTTGATACGGACCCTCAATTTTACAGTCCAAGATGCAATCCTTTTAAGAAATTCGGTCAAACTGTAATATACTCTGTACCTGCAGCAGCATCCATCTTTCTGTTGATCAATACTGGACCAATAGATGGCCCCACTACTTGGTTTTTAAAAACTGACCAATAGATGGCGCCACTACTGTGTGGCAGCCCTGGCCACACATATCTGTGACAGCTCTGGTCATACTGATCTATCGGATACATGACAATAATCTCATATGCTATAGTCCTAGCATTTTAGTCTTAAGTGAATTGAAGATGGCTGCCGCAAGCTCATGAAGTGCGTTTGTTAAATAAGTGTAATAAATAAGTTACAAAACAATACTAAACAGACTTAGTGTTTTAATTGGCATGCTGGATGCCAAAGTGGTGACCCCGATCAATATCGGCAAAAATGTCGATATAAATATTTTCAACCCTTCTAACTTACCTACTTAACTATCGCTGGCAGGTACAAACTAGCTATCTTCAAAACTGTGGAAAATATGACTTTTTTCCAAATTGCGGGGGCGGGACTACTAACAAGTATTAGAAGTATATGGCCCATGCATGTTTCACCTCTGAGATCTGTGCGTTCATATAGACGGATAGACTGTCGGCTGTCGATACTGATCAAGAATGTATATTCTTTTGAGGGTCGGAAATAATTCCTATATATAGTTAGTTTTACGCTTTGTTGTAAAAAATGGATACAAGTTCATGTCTCAAAGTATTGTCCATATTTTTCCCATTTTTTCGGCAATTTTCGAAAACCATTAAAAAAATCGTTGCGTCTTTTGATGCGATCCAATTTTGAAATTTTTGAAGAAGTGGTGAACCTCAAGGGCATGCGTCATTGAGGAAAACAAATAGTAGTCGGAAGAGGTATTATCTGGACTATACTTTGCGTGGGGTAGGACTTCCCATTTCAACGGGCAAAATTGTTTTCCTATATAGCAAAATTACCTTGCATGTTCGGCTCAAACCAATCAATTGAGTTTGGTAGAGTTGCCCTGCGATGGTTTCACCAGGTCCCATTGGCCCACCGTTAAAAATTCGGCTTTGGCGTATGATATTTTGCCCTTGGAGCATGTTTCCCATTAGATTTTTGCAACATTCGATAGACTTCGGCTGCATTTTTCTTGAAAGAAAAGTAAACTTTCCCACAAAAGTTGACATATTCGAAGTACACAAAAACTATGTTGTTTACTCTTCAGCGACACGACACATATGTACTAATGAAAAAGGAAGCCTAATGCCATATTCTCCGATTCGATTTAGTACAAGTGACTTCTTATCGCTTTGTAATATGTTTAAGAGTCGGCTCGAGGGCTGAAACACTGTTTTTAGCGGGTATTTGTAAGCAAGGCTGCGAACCTCACCAATTTTGCAAAAGGTTCGGTCCGATGGTTCGAACCTGTTGGAAAGTCTTAGGTTCGGTTCGCGGACCGGTTCCTAAGACCCTTGAACCGAAGGTTTTGGGTTCGAACCTTGGTTCGCTTGAACATAGAAGAATAGTTTCGATTTATTAACACTAATTTTTAAACCCTTGGAGAGGGTATATTGAAATTGTCCGGATGTTTGTAACGCACAGAAGGAAGCATCTCCGACCACATAAAGTATATATATTCTTGATCAGCATGACGAGCTGAGTTGATATAGCCATGTCCGTCTGTCCGTCCGTCCGTCTGTTTTTATGCTATCTCCTCCGTCAGTTCTAAAGCTATTGGAACCAAGCTTTGCACGAAGTCTTTTAGTACAAATACGCTGCACATTTGTCGGAACCGGCCGGATCGGATGACTATAGCATATAGCTGCCATAGGAACGATCGGTCGAAAAATTAGTCTTAGTGAGAAAACCTTTTATGTTTTAAGAGCTATCGCTCACAACGCTCGAATTTATAAGTTTTTAATGATTTCACATAATTTCACAAAGACTTTCCGAAATCGGACAGCTATATAGTATAGCTCCCATACAAAAGATAGGTCTAAAAAAAATCTTAGTTTAAAATTTTTTTTTTTTGGTTTTCGTGCTATAGCTCCAAAACTTGTTACTGATCAATATTTTATGCTACCACACAATTCTGCTAAGTTTTATCCAAATCGGATTACTATAGCATATAGCTGCCATAGGAACAATCGGTCGAAAAAGTAGTTTTAGTAGGAAAAACTTTTTTTATCAATGCTATGGCTCCCATCCCTCGTATTTATAAGTTTCCATCGATTTCACATGATTTCAGAAAGATTTGTCGAAATCGGACAACAATACAGTATAGCTGCCGTACAAAGGATTGATCTGGAAAAAAGTCTTAGTAAAATTAACTTTTTTGTTTTCAATGGTATCGTCCTTACACTTTCCACTTGCACTTTCAAATTATTTCTGATGACAATTTCTGCTTCCAGAGAGTATAGAGTACTTTTTTAAAAAATACAAACCGAATCGTTTGAAAAAAATGATATCATTTTCTTTATTTCTTTGGTGGAAATAGCCTATAGAATGTAATTTTAATTATAAAATTCATCAGCTGATTTTGCGTCGCGTGTGTGTGTTAAGCCACTTTAGAGCGCGCTCATGTAGCACATGTTGTTGCAAAAGAGAGCAGTATAAGGCCGCATGCTGTCGGTGTGATGACGTCTCTGCCGTAGATCGGCGTTGTATTCACAGTAAATAGAATCGTGCCGAATTCTGGTTAAAGTTAATAAGCATTATATCTTCTAGAAGCTGTTCAGCTATACTAGCTCTTAGATCAGAAAGGACAAACTATAACATATAACAACAAGAATTAATATAAAACACTTCTCGATGTATGGGATGTCGTCTTGAACAATTTTTAAATAAATCTGTAACATATTTGATATTTGTTTATTGCTTTCATAATGTGTCATGTGTCGAACAGTGTGAAGGCAGCCTTAGTCCAACTTTCATCAGACTTCATTTAGTTGACACCCAAAAAAAAAAGTAATCATAATTATTTCTCACTTGCTTTGCAACAAGAACTTTTTTTTTTTTGACGAAAAACCATTTCAATTTGCAAGATTATTTTGTTGCCCTAGGTTAAACTAAATTAACTTATTCAAAGTATGACAATTCTTGCCAATTTTGCTAGCACTTTTCTTTCAGTAACTTATACCGCTTTCCCGATCCAAATTGAGATTAATTTTGGCTTGATTTCAAGTTAGAAATTCCTCTTTTTTCAAATTATTCGTTGAACTTTTAAGAATCTTAAAAAAATTTATAAATCTTTGAGTTCAATACAAACAGAATTTAAGCTTAGCTTGTGTTTATTTTCTTTTCTTTATTTAATATTTCTATTTGTTCACTCTTGACACAGCAACAACAACAACACCAACATAAACTAAATTTATGTTCTTTCTTTTTTTTAATCACAAAAAAAAATGAAAACTATATTATTATATTTACACAGCAAAAAAATTGAAACAATTATGATATTATTTTTGTGTTTTGATTTGGGCTTTACTTTCAAATAAACTATTCGATTTTTGGCGGCTGTTTTGGACCAACTTCAACTGGTTGTCGCGAGGCTGCTCAGAGCAGTGAGCGCCAATTTGGTCTGTGAATTCTGTTTTTCAGTTTGGTGGCCATCAAGCGACGACGACGAAGAATGACGATGTCCTGGCAACATCGTGTGCCAGGCCGAGGCCGCACATCTCGTCTCGAACTCAAATCGCTTCAATTTTGCAGCCGAGAGGAGGCGGTAGCCCCCACATCCACCATTTTGTGCCTGGGTATTAGTGTTAAGGACATGGTCGCTGCGTCTCTTTTACCGTGTGTGTGTGTGTGTGTGTATCCATGAGCGCAACAGTGCCGAGACGAGGACACAGACAACAAGTGGAAACTTCATTTCGGCTCCACTCGGCAAACACACACATTTTTGTGTATTCGGTTTCAGTTTCGTTTGCGCCTTTTGTCTTGGACTTTGCCAAAAAAAAAAAAAAAAAACAAAACAAAAACAAAAAAGCTCCCGCTGGGTGGCGCCACCAGCAGAAAAACTTGTATGCGTAGATATGTACATACATATTGCATATATATTTGTCAAATTAAAACACACGGCGGAAAAAGAAACTTTAATAAAGTTGGGCGCTCTGCCACACCCACTCACCTAGCTCACGCACGTTCACACACGCATTCAAAAAGACACAGAGACAGCATGAGAGAGAGAGAGAGAGAGAGAGAGGAAGAGACCGAGTGTTTTTTCATTACTTTCGCTTGGTCAGCAAAGTTTTTCCCCAAAAACTTTTCAAGCATATTTTATTCAAATTCAATTAAAGCAGAACGAAAGAGAGAGCTAGAGAAAGAGAGAGGGGAGAGAGAGAGAGAGCGATCAGTATAAATAGCCCAAAAACTTATTCTGTAATTTTTGTTTTGTCTCAGTTTGTTTTCAATTTTCAAATGGATCTGTTATTCCTCAGTCGGCGCATTTTTCTAGGCGATGGCCAACAAAAGGAAACCCTAAATGGCGGAATTATTGTCGACACGGAGGGAATTATACGCCGAAGTAAGCCAAGCCTTAAACTAGTTGGGAATTTTTTATTAAAATAATTGATGGCCTACTTTTAGGCTGCATTTATGATATAAAGATGTCTTAGAAAAATACTAAAAATCAACATTTTTACATAATTCTAAAGCGGGCCATAGGGATAAAGGAGTTAACATCATTGCTGTGTTTTAAAACAAACTTACATTTCAATTTTGGTTGCTCTAGCTCTTCGTGTCTTTGAAATCTAGGTATACACTAGCTGTCGTTGTCACCGCATCCCCCTACATACTTACCAATCAGAGATTAAAACCGAAATGAATAACGGTTTGGATTACTGTTACCGTTTTGACCGGTTGTGAGATATGGGTTACGGTTATGGTTACGGTTTTTAGCCTTTTTAACATGCGCATATGAAATACTAAACTTTTTTAGTAATGTATGTGTTTAATCTTGGAAAGTTGTTTGATGAAAAAGTTTTTTTAATGCCCGTGCAACCGCCGGCGCCCATGGCGTCGCATTTCCGGTCTTTTTGAGCATCAAAAAAAAGTCATTTGTCTCCTGAGGAGCTCCGAGTTGCTTTTCGCGTTTTGGGGCTTCGTTTCTGGGGTCTTCTTCTGGTGCGACACAGAATACGCTTGTGTCAGCTGTTTGTTTGCTCTCCGCAAACATCGCGCTTTTCGGAGTTTCACTTTTGTTGACGGGTTCTGCTTTTTCTGAGTCCTTGACCGTCTTCTCGCTTTTTCTCGAACACTCTTCTTCCGCCCATTGATCGCGTTCTTCTGATCTTCTGTGACTTCTCATTCAGCTCGAGTCAGCTTCGGAAAAAACGAAAATACCGAATAATTTTTAGGTAAAAAACACATTTTATATTCTTGGAACACGAATCCAACAAAACCACAAAACACAAACTCTGCAAATTGGCTGACTTTCTCAATCGGATCAGTGGTTCGAAGCTATTTGTTTTTACGCTTCTTATCTAGCTTGCTTATTGCATCGACCAGCCCTTAAATTGTTTTTGTTAATCGGACGTTTTTTGGTTACTGGCTAAAATACAAAAATGCGTAAAAATGTGTAAAACTACTAAACACATATTGGACAGTCTTATGCCAAACATACGCTTTAAACACAAAAACGAGGGTTCCAACCGGTGCAAACTGTGTCCATTCTTGGAAATGGTAAAAGTATTACAGTAATAAATCCTGCTCCATTTGGAATCTCATTTATTCGCCTTGACAACTGAATCAGACTTAGAACATTAATACTGCTACATAAGGTTTAGTTTTTTATTTATTTATTTAATATGACTTGCTTAAAGTTATAAACTTATGAGCTAGTAGGAGGTAGCATGGCTCCTAGGGCCTTCCGCTGATCCTATAGTGAAATTTATCTTTATAAGTTTTGAAAAAATCGTACTAAGTAGAAAAATTGTATAGCTCTTTGAACACTATGTTTGTATTAAATCTATTTGTAAAAACGCATATTCTTTTTTAATATCAGTGGCTTTATAAGCTTACGGCTTCGAGCTTACGGTTGATTAACACAAATCTATCTGGGAAAAGAGCTTTGATGTTGTTGTGGAAGAGTACAGTATAAGCTCGTATACTTATGTCGAAGTCGCTGCCGCAGAGCAGTATGAAAGGGCTGGACTCTGATTTGGCCAAAGTCTGTGTCAGCTTACAGTGTCTTCTAATAATTCCCTAAGAAACACAACTTTTGTCATATATTTCTGGCTAGAGTACACACAGCGTGTGTGTATGTTAACATTAATGTTAATGGTCTGTTAACTAATTCTGTAAATGCTTTCCCTAAGTAAGGGGTATATCGCTCTCGGTATTGTCCACTTTTATTGTTGAACTTACTTCTGTTGCATTAAAGTTTTGTAATAAATTACTCATACGACACGTACTCTAGGCTGGAGTGAAATAATGGAAAAGGTTTTCTTAAATTTGAATCGAATTTTATTTAAAAACAATTATATTATGTGTCTCATTGCCACGGGACACAACCTCATTAAAATACAATTAACAGTCGCAATATCATTTTTGGACAGGCAGCTTAAAGACCATTTGCTTTTTCTAATTAATTGCCAAATGAAAAAAGCAACAGTTGTGACATAAACGAACACAGTCGTCTGTGCATTCAGCTGTCTGGCGACAATTATCTTCTAAAGAATGTTTTCTTTTTTGTTTCTAGTCCTTCGCACACCCCAGGAAGTCAACACATATTTGTACAATACCGTCTCCGAGTCGGTATATGATTTCGGTGATCTACTACTTATGCCCGGCCTGATCGATACCAATGTGCACA
Organism: Lordiphosa clarofinis; assembly: GCA_018904275.1. Taxonomy (NCBI): domain Eukaryota; kingdom Metazoa; phylum Arthropoda; class Insecta; order Diptera; family Drosophilidae; genus Lordiphosa; species Lordiphosa clarofinis. The sequence goes on from JAEIGQ010000008.1 coordinate 444,683, forward strand.
TCAATGAGCCGGGACGCAAGGATTGGGAAGGTTTTGTGTCGGCTACAAAAAGTGCAGCTGCTGGTGGTTTCACCACCATCATAGATCGCCCCACCAACGGTACACCCACCACCATCAATGTGCAAGCCCTGAAGGCCAAAACCAATTTAGCTCGTGGCAAAATCTATGTGGATGTGGGGTTCTGGGGAGGTTTGGTACCCGGCAATGGTGAACAATTGGTGGGACTACTCGAGGCGGGTGTCATGGGATTGCAGTGTACACTGTGTGATAGTGCTAAGCCGGTGGCTGAAGAGTTTGCGGCCATTAGCGAAGCGGAGTTGAAAGAATCACTCAAGAAATTGGATAAAGAAGCGGACGTGGTGCTGGCGGTAAGTTTAAAGCCAGTCAGGGATCAACATTTTTCGAACTCAATTCTTTTCCATGCGAGATAGCATTCCTGAACGGCCGACATTGATGTGCGCGCCCGATATTCGGGATTAATTTGGCTTCTTAAATCTGATTTATACACACATATAGATGACTAGCAAATAACCCGCAACGCACACCCACTTCGCACCCACATACCGCCCACTTCCCGCCCACATCCCACCCATATGTGTGTGTGCCCATTTACCCTGACTGTATTAGTAAAAGACAAACTTTGTCTCTCAGTTACTCATTTAGATATCTCATCTAGCCTATAATCTTTGTTTTCTTCCAGTTTCATGCCGAATTACCGTCTAGGAAACACATTCCTGCCAGCGAAGATTCTTCACCCAAATGCTACCGCACTTTCTTAAGCACACGACCCGCAGACTGGGAAATCTCTGCTGTGGAACTTATCAGCGACTTGGCCACTCAACATAATCCACATCGTTTTCATATACTCAACCTGAGCTGTGCCCAAACTCTGCCCCTTATTAAGGCTAGCCAAGCAAAGGGTGCCCAACTGACGGCGGAAACCTGTCCCCATTATCTTACCTTCAGTGCCGAAGAGGTGCCCGATTGTGGCACAGAGTACAAAACATGGCCACCCATACGAGAGTTGGCCAACCAAATGCTGCTGTGGCCAGAACTCCAGCCCCAGGGTGTCTTTTCGATGATCTGTAGTGATCACTCTTCAGCCACTCCGGGTGCCAGGTGCTTAACCTATGGCCGAAACAGAGGAAACTTTCTACAAGCCTGGCCCGGCATCAATTCACTGCAATTAAGCCTGCCCGCCGTCTGGAGCAAAGGATTACTCCATATACACGATATACATCGCTTGATGTGCCTGGAACCGGCACAAATGTGTGGCCTGTCCGGCTTTAAGGGACGCATAGCCGTGGGTTATGATGCGGATTTTTGCATTTGGAATCCGGAGGAGGAATTTAGTGTGTCCGGTGATGAATTGCTATCGTCGAATAAGGCCACGCCGTATGATAAACGGCGTTTAAGGGGCGTGGTCCATGCCACAGTGGTGCGTGGCCTGCATGTGTATCAGCAGTTCGAGGGCTTTGGTCAACCTTTGGGCAAAGTTTTGCTACGCAAGAGCCGCAACAAGGTGGTGAAATTTGTGAGAATGTGATTTAATAATAATAATAATAATAAAAGTACCTATCTGCCCCTCCCCACCAGCTAAGGACGTGCAACAAGTTGTCGCGTGGCAACACTGAGTAAACATGACACCAAGTCTCTCATCACATCCGCACACACATATATACATATGTGCCACACCCACTACTTACCCCGTACCGCCCCTATGCCGGGGCATGTGTATGACAGCTTAAGTTTTCTCCATTTTTTTCCCTGCCCCCCCCCCCCCCAGGAGATGTTTACCGAAGCGTGTCAAAAGGAGCCAGGGAAGCGCAGGAGGGAACTTATGCTTGTGTCTAAATTTAGGTTTATGCCTGAGAGTTACCAGAGATTTGGCGCTAGTCAAGCAAACTAAGAAGTCAATTCAAAACTTATGAGCTAAGCACCTCCACTTAAAGTACGCGCCACGAGTCTGGGAGGGATAATCTTTCAGCTGGGAGCAACGGAACGGCATTTCAGCTGAAAGCTTATTAAGTGAAGGAGAGAACTTAATGGGTTGCTAATTATGCCAGTTGGATTATAATTATGGCGGATCAAGTTGTATTTGGACTTGAATTTGTTTTGATAAACTTTAAAATAAATGCTACACTTGGGGTCGGCAAAGTAAGCAGTGAAGTAGCCACTGTCAACTGAGAAAATCTTCGTTGCTTCCCTATTAAAAGCTTCTCTTTTGCTTTGTTTGCTCAGCCGCTGCCGACTTGGCAAGCAGAAGCAAAGTATAGAAAGCTTTCAAGCTCATGTGCACAATTGGCCTCGGTGAAACCATTTCGAACCAGTTTCACTTTATTGGACATTAATCCACCATTCCGTGGTAAGGAGAGTCCGTACCGAGGAAAATATTGCTGAATCCTAATCGCTTCGAACTTTTGCGAGCGAATGACAGCTTTCTGCTCTTTTGGTCTCAGCTTCGGCAAACGTTCGGGTCGTGTACGTGTGAATAGCGAAATGTTTTGCAATACGAGCTGCGTTGAGGAAATGCTTTTTTAGTATTTACAATGTCCGAACGCTCAATATTCTTCAATTTCATCATTTAAAGCAATGTTTTGAAAACAAGTGAATTCATAATCCTCTTCTTCTTCACCATCATACTGATCTGCGGACTTATGAAATTCTGTTTCTTTTGCGAGATTTTTCTTTTTGCTCAGCTTATTTCTTTCTTTTAAACAAAGACTTGAAAGCAACGGTTCAGAAGAGTCCAATGCTCTGTCATATTTCATAATCGAAGAATTGTACTTGGAAGACAGGTGGTTGCAACACGACACACAAAACCATGTACCAATTGAGAGGCGAGATTAGTGAGCAATTAATTTTACTCCTGGGACCGGTCCGTTGGCCTCCACGATCATGTGATTTGACCATTGCTGAGATACCGTGCGAAATGGTGAAAAAATATGCCAAAAATTGGAGCTTTCGTATGGACCACCTCAACTAAGAAAGTCGTTCAAGCCCGACTGTAATAGTAGTAGTTGAAAATAGCGCTGCGGCAGCGAACTTTGATCACAATTTGACCAGAAGATGGCACCACTACTTGCTTTGAACAATGCTGGTTGAGGGACTTTTAAAACTGACCAATTGATGGAGCCACTACTGTGACCAAGCGTTCAGCACCGAACTTTTTTTGGACATAGCTTGAGTATAGTTCATCTCTGATTTGTCGAGGGAATAATAATAATCGAATGAATAATACTCGAGTTTTGACCAATAGAAAGTTTTGCTGCCCACAGTAGTGGCACCATCTTTTGGTCAGTTTTGAAAAGGTTTTGGTGTTGCCAATTAAAATACTAAGTTGATTTAGTTTTGTTTGCCATCCCAACTGCTTAAAGCAGGGGTCGTCAAAACACACATGCTTTTTATGGCGATGCGTATGTGTGTTAAGCCACGCGAGAATGCGCTCATTTGGCATATGATTGTTTTTGCAAAAAAAAAGAACAGTATAAGCTCGTCGGAGGATAGGTCTCTGGCTTAAAGTAATAATTCTAAGGAGAAGCAGTTGGCTTACATATTGTTTTAAGAGCAAATCTTACGGAAGATAGGACCAGGAGGTTCTTGAAGCAGTACTGCACAGCTGTAAATCTTCTTTGAGAAAAGTCCATACTTGTAGACTAATTGAATCAAAATGTATTTCAAAAGTTTAATAATTTTAATTAACTTTTTTCTCTATAAGCGGGACGCTCTTTAATTTTTAGGCTTTACAGGCTGCCATAGGTACCACCTGTCGTATGATTAATGTAGTGAGTTTTACAATATTTTAACGAATTTTTGTTATTTATGAAACTCATTCCCTTTTTCCTCTTTCCTTTCTTTTGTGAAATTTGAAGCCGCTCATTAACACTGCATACTTGCAGGCGCATTTCGTAGGAAATTGCACAAGAACTGAATCAACATCAACTCATATTCTAATTGATTTTCATCGGAATTGTTGTTTTGCCCTTTCACTTATAACCACGCATAAACCTTTCACTTACTTCCCTCCACATTGTGATTATGCGCTGCCTTTGGCTATTTTCTTTGCACCTTCACCCACACCCACACACACACACACGTATGTATTTGTCACATGGATGTCTTGTTTTGTCCTAGCCGGTTTGTTTGCTTCCTGCCCTTTGCGTCATCGATGCCCACGTCGTCTTGGCTTTCCGATGGCAAGAAGTCCGGTTTTTGGTCATAAACGTATTACGTAGAATGTTTTACGCGCCTCTGCGCATTTTCCTATTAAATAAATGCCAACAGCAGATCACACAGTGCCAAATCACATTAGGGTCGAGAACGGGTCCGTAAATGTATGCATCCAGTTGGTTAAGCATACGTTAGATGGCGCTGGCTCACGTACGGAAACAGGTGGGTTGAAGGTAAACATTACGTTTGTTTCTCGTCTTTTTCCCTCCGCTTTTTTTTTTTGCATAAGAGCCAGTGAAAATCTGTGATTTGGGAGTTGAAGATGTTGTTTGAGGGGGGGGTTTTGGCACGCCGATAAATGAGGCTAAGGGCATCCCTTTCAAGCTCTTATGTGGGAGGAGCTGAGTGGTTTCCTTCCTCGTTTTCCTTAATGTTGCAGTGTCCAGTCACCCAAATGAGGTGGATACGGAGATGCTGAACGATCGCATTTAAGGATCTACGGCATTCCGTGAGTGTTTTGGCGTTATTGGTGTGAGAGTCAAGAGCCTTTAGACTTGCTTGACTATCTGAGTAAATGAATATGTTCCCTTTATTGATCATTAGTGCGCTAAGGTATTTGGCGGTCTCCTGGATGGCAACCAATTCTGCTTGGTACACAATGCAATGATCAGGGCGCCGGAAAGAGATTTCCATACTTAGGTCTGTGGAGAAAACTCCCCCTCCTACTTTGTTATCGAGCTTTGATCCATCTGTGTAAATATTGATGGGGCAAGTTATCCCAGTCGATTCTACTAGGGATATTGACGTCATTGAGTTTGTTGAATGACTTTGTGGGTATCTTCTTCTTCTTCTTTAATGGCCATTACAACCGTTAGACGGTCTGGGCCTCTGCGATTAACGCTCTGCATTCGCTTCTGTTCTGTGCGAGCTGCCACCAGTTGGTCACACCAAGCTCGGCAGCGGCGCTGCCGCTGCTGCTTTATGCGCTTAACCAGGCTGGTGTCCCCATAGAGCTTATACAGTTCGTCGTTTCTTCGAATGCGGAAATCATCGCCGACTTTTAAAGGTCCATAAATCCTCCGAAGAATTTTTCGTTCAAACACGCCAATCGCCGCTTCATCCGCTGCTGTCATTGTCCATGCTTCTGCGCCATATTGCAGGACTGGGATGATAAGCGACTTGTACAGGGCTATTTTTGTTCTTCGCTTGAGGTCTTTGCTCTTGAACTCCCTACTTAGCCCATAGTAGCATCGGTTCGCAAGAGTGATTCTTCGTCGGATTTCCAGACTGATGTTGTTCTTGCTGGTTATCATCGTTCCGAGGTAGACGAAATCCTCTACAACATTAAAGTTGTACCCCTCCATTGTAACAGATTGCCCAAGTCGCAATGACTTTTTGTCCGCGGTTACTAGGTACTTCGTCTTGTCCTCATTTACCGCTAAACCCATTACCGCACTCATGTGGGTATCCAGTAGTCTGTAATGGCGGGAACCGCGCTATGGTGCTTTAGTATTCTTGAGTGTCCTAATTTACCCGTGTTCCAGGCTCTCTAGACACTTTAACTGTTTAGACATCAAGTCTAGAGGAGACAGATGAAATATGGTGTTTAGTGCTTCCGTTGGGGTGGTTCGGAGCCCACCGCTCATAAATATTTCAGCACTTCTTTGTAACTTGTGTAAAGTGCTGAGAACTGATGGTTTCACGATTGCTGGCCACCATACTATAACTCCATAGAGTAGTATGGGACGTACTATGGCTGTGTAAAGCCAATGAACAATTGCTGGGGAAAATCCCCATTTTCGGCCTATCGCCTGCTTACGAGAGAAGAGGGCAATGGATCCCTTCTTCACTCGCTCAGTAATATTTTCATGCCAGAATAGTTTCCTGTCCAGTACGACGCCCAGGTACTTGGCGTTGTTTTTGAATTCTAGACTTATATTGTCTAGATTGGGAGAGATAAGATCTGGAACTTTGTACCTCCGTGTATCCTTGAAACTAAGAAGTGAAAGGCGGTTTCGGTGGATCTACGTTTGCAGTATGCGTGTTGCGTAGGTGCTAAGAGAGGTGGGTTAATAATCTGCCTTAGGTGGGCGTCAATTAGTCTTCCAAAAGAAAAGAAAGCTCTGGGTATAAATACCACTTTTGATTCCCCCCATACTCATACTCATACTCATACACATACATATACTCATACTCATACTCATACTCATACTCATACTCATACTCATACTCATACTCATACTCATACTCATACTCATTCCCATCCCAACTTGAACCAGTTTCCATTGGTAGCTCCTAACGTTTATCTTGTCTCTGCCTCCCTCTTGACCTCTTCAAAGCTTTTAGTAGCGCCAAAAAGTATGCCATAGATTTGAACATTCCATTCCACGCATTAAAGAGCGAGAGCGCGAGCGCGGGGCGATCTCTTCTCTCCATACGCCATAACTTTGCGCTAAAGGCACACACAAAAACTGCGATAACGGGCCACCACAACAACAACAACGTAAGCAAAATATAGGCCATCCCACTCGCACTTGATTTTACGTATTGGAAACGTATTTAAAAATATTTCTTTTTCATTTTCCAAAACAAAAACAAATATGCAAGGCGAATGAGTAAGAAAAGAGGGAGAAGGAAAAGAACAACGTCTACGACAACGACGACGTTGACTTTGAATTGCAACAACAACAACAGCTGAAAGAGGCAAATTACGAAACAACACACACACATGCAAGCATACATATGTATGTGTATGTATGAACTACGGTTGCTCTTGCTGCTGCTGCTGCTGCTGGTGACGTGTGCGTTGTCGACGTCGTTTGTTGTTGCTGCTGTTGCTGCTTTCGTAGCCCGCTGCTTAGTCAGTCGTATAGGCCCGTTCCGCGTTCAGTTTGAATTTGTCGGAAAGCGGCGTCAGCACACACAATAAGCGGGGCCCCCCAAAAAATACAACTGCAACTCGCGTCGCCGTCGTCGTCGTCGTCATCGGCCGGGCCACAGCAACAACAACAACAGCAGCAACAAAAGGTGACGAGTGAGCGCCAAAAGAAAAACTTCGCACAGCAACAACAACAACAATTGCATATTTAAATAATTTTCTTTATCGCACTCTCCCTCGAAATCAGTAACAAAATTTATCAAAAAAAATAAAATAACAAAAAATCTTGACGTAATCGCAAAAAAGCGCCAAAGAAAACGAAAAAAAAAAAACAACAACGACAACTAGTCAAAGCTGTTTGTGTTATTTATTTTTTTTTTTGTAGTATTATTACTATTATTATTGTTGTTGCCGTTCAAATAACTCATTAAGCCAGGCTCAATAATAATAAAAATTGCTACAACAACAACAAAAAGTGTCAGCAATTTATTAGTCAGCAACAACAACAACCAACCAAACTACCAACTAACGGGTAAGTCAACGAATCTAAAATATTCTTAAGTGAAATGTGACATCAGTTCTTGAAGTTTATAAACTTCTAAGTTCAGTTTGAATATTGATTCTGATTCGCTTTAAAACTGAGCCCCGGAGGCACGAACTTGCTTACCGAAGTCATACTTCATTGTGTGTTAGAGAGAGACACAGTCACGTTTCAGCGCTCTCTTCTTGGGGAACCCGGCTTTAAAGGTTCTTCGATTTAGAAGTTTCGGTCTTTGCTTTTTAAGCCATAGCCCCTGGGGGCCGAACACACTGGACAATTCACACCGAATGCTTACTCTCTCAAAGGTAGAGAGGCAGTCACATTTTTCCGTCCTGTCTTCTATTTATAGGAATTTCCAAAATCGTTTTCGCATACTTTGCAAGTCAATCGTACAATCGAAACAACATTCTCGGTTAACTTCATACAAAAAGGTACAATTTTGAAACGATGAACTTTATCTTGTCGGATGTGTCCAGGAAATCTCCTCGGTTGGTTTTAAAATTGATCGGAAAATCCGTCTAGTTTAAAGGTTTGGCAGAATTGTCTCTAAGCTTCTATATATAAAAAAAATATTTTAAAAATCCAAATCAAAGTTGAAAAATAAATCATCCTTTGTGTTTTTCATTTAAAGAAAAAAAACTTGTAATTGGATTTGACCCAATTCTTGCATAGAATTATTATTAGAGAACCGATTTTTGTATCTGTTTTACCTGCTCATTATATTCAATACTTAAAACAACAAAATGAAAATAAAAACTTAATTAAATAATTACATTCAGTTCTTCTAAGAGTATGGTACCTTTTTTAACTCATTCGAATTGGATTCGTATGAAAATAGTTTACCTCAGAGTGCATGGGCTAAATTCCGAAGTTTAGAAAAAAAAGCATACTTTTCGGCTGACTGTTTAAAATTACATGCTCGATTTCATATGAGAATATAACTTTAATAGCGATTTGATGAAAATTCAAACCAATCCCGCCCATTAGTGCTTACTAAGCAATTTTGAAAGAAAAATTAAGAGTGGTACTTTTTGGCACTCTTAACGCAAAGTTGCCACATGTAAAAAACCCACAAAATTGTCGATTTCTTCCATTTTTATACTCTGTACCGAGGGTACATAGAGTATATTAAGTTTGTGCCAAAGTATGTAACAGGGAGAAGGAAGCATTTCCGACTATATAAAGGCCCTTAGTCTAATTTAGTCTAATTAACGCAAAAATTTAGCTAAAACTATTGTATTAAGGGATTGGTTTGGTTCAGTGGTTTACATACATTTTAAGCCCACGGGTTCCTTAGCTTGACGAACCGTGGTTTTGGGTTGTTTCAGTGGTTCTCAGTTAACTGTTCCCAAATTCACCAACTTTATACGATTGAAATTTCACTTGTAAAACTCATTCCGAGTTCGATTGCCAGTACCAGGTCAATTTCAGGTTTTTAATTGGTATTAAAAAATGTTAATATTGAGCCTTAGATCATATCATGATTTTTTCTAGATCTAAAGACGGAAAAAACAAAAAATATGCAAAAGAAATATCTTGATCTTAAAGTCATTCATATTAAAAAGAATGATTAAGAGTTCCGAATGGTCCTTCGAGCCGGATATTCATTAAGGAAACGCACTGAGAAAATGTCTTGCTCAGCTTATCAACAAATACTTATGTTAATTGTGATTTTCTTATTATAAATTATTACCGAATTGTTATAAAGGCTTTGTCTGAGATATTCTGAGTACTTCACTTGAACATAGAACAATAGAACCGGTTCTATTTGGCCTGAGCACTCATCTGAGTGGCATTTATCGAGTTACAGTGTTCGTCTGACGAAAACTCATCTGAGCGATCAGGTCGTGTAAATGGAGCTTTAGCTTGAAATGGATACTGTTTAGTCTCTCTCTCTCTCTCTCTCTCGCTCTCCTTCTATGTGTTAAAACTTTGACATTGTGATAAGAAAATATGATTGTTAGATAGTTACGTATGTATAGAAAAACGGGGTAGCCATCAATATATATTAATTGTTTTTAAGCGATGACTAATAGTTGTGGGTAATCATAAATAAAGAAGAGAACTTTAATTTTTGATAATTGTGAAAGGTGAAGACGGTTTAATATAGAATGGAAGATGAACTGATAAATATAGATTTATTAATTAATTATAAATAAACAATTACGGAGAAGCTTAACAGAAATCGATTTAAAAAGGTAAATTACCAAAAAATAAACAAAAATAATCTTTAAAAGTAGTCTAATTATTTTTTAATTACTTTTGATTTTTTTTTATTTTTTATTATTTATTTTTGTAATCAGTTAGTAGTCAAATATTTTTAACCAGAGGATTATATAATCGTTACAATTCGATTTAATATATAAACTAATTGCTAACAGCTATGGTTCCATGAATAGAAAACTTCTATTTTGAGACAATAACTTTCAGTTTCAATAAGCCAGAAAACTCTTGATTTAAGTACGAAAGTTCTTGACTCAAGAGCGTTTTTAAAAATCATTAAATTTTTGATTTCAAGAACGTTTTGGATATGTTAAGCACGATTTGGGATTTTTGAAGAGTCTAGATATTAGATGATCGTTGATAGATCGCGGTCCATCAAAGTAATACTTTGAGCTAAGGGCGACTTATGCTAGGCAATTACCTTATATTCTTGGAGTAAGTCGTTCAAATATTTATTTTTAATTATTTATTTGACACTCGGCATTTTTTAAAATTTGAAAAAATTTCTGTAATTCATCACTGGAGCGCGTCCTCTCTTAGTTTGCTTCCCCTCTCTCGCCTTGCCTCTAAGAACCAAGTTGAGAACGAATTTATCTTGATTCCAAGAGAAAAAATTCTTCAAATTCTATTTTGGAATTTTTAACTATCAATTTCGCATTAAAGAACGAAATGATATTTTCTTAAATCAAGAATTTAATTTTTATTTTTGATTTAAAAACGATTTGTACACAAAACAAGAATTTGCAAGAGCGAATCGTTCTTACCAAATTCTAGACCGAAACAGGATAAAATCCAGAGCGTCTTTTTTTTTAAGAGCGAATCGTTTTGCTTTTCAAACCCTTGGAGAGGGTATTATAAAATTCTACTGCTAGGTCAAAACTTTGAGCCCAAAATCGAATTTGCTATAAAAAAAAAACAATTTTTCTAGACTTTGCTAATTTGCCTGAAAATCGTACGATCGGATGAAAGAAGATGTTTTTATGAAAATCAAAGACATTTTGAAAATGACATAAGACAAAAATTCAACATATTCAGCCGATCCTGAGTCACCCTGTGGACCTAAAAAGACAAGCATAAACTTATTTTAAAGCTCTTCTGTATCATCTTCTCATTGGAATTTTTTAAATGTCTCTTACTTTCTTTAAAAATTTTGTCACTATAGAACTTAAACGAAAAATTGTTCAACCTCTGTAAAAAACAAGTTAATTGTCTAAATTCAAAAAACCAAACATTTTCGACCTATCTGGAGTCTCTTTATTTAATTGCAAAGAAATCCTCGCATACTTTTTCTGTCCTAGAAAGACAAGGAGATTCTTCGTTAATCTGATCCAACCCCAAACCAAAACTTAACATAAATAAAAGAAACGCTTATACTCTGCACCCTGTACTTCCTTAAACTACAAAAAGAAATATAATAGCCAGATAATTTCCCAGCTATGGTGAGAATATTTAAAAAGTAAAGTCATTCAGAAAAGATTAGTTTTATTAACACCAACTAGGCTCCGTGCGTAACTAAAAAGATGAAAGCTTGAGTTCGGAAATAAAAATAATAAAATTTCAATGGCAAATACCTTACCTCACACCAAACCTTAGAAACTTCGACCAAAATAAGCACCCTGTGTATAGATCAAGTACTTTTCCAATGCATGAAAACCATCTATGGCACGTAATTTCACCCTATCCCAAAAACCCTTTCTTATCCCAAACAAACTGTCATTAAACTTGCACTTCAACAAATTTCAAAATTCCCCATTGCCTGCATTAACAGCTGATAACAGACGCCCCACAGCTGATAAGAGCGTGAGAGAGAGAGAGAGGGAGAGAGCGCGCGCGTTTCTGTGGGGCGTGTTGATAATCCCAACTCGCCCCCTCGTCTCGCAACACTCTTTCCACCTGTCACCAAACGCAAAGCGCCTTCAACTTTTTCTTTCATTTCTTGTTCTTGTTCTTGTTTTAGTGCCCATGACAAGTAATAACTGTTGTGGCATTTGTCTTTTTTTTGTTATTGCACATTCATTTGGCTTTAATTAATTCAGACAGTGCAAACAGAGCGAGAGAGAGAGAGAGAGGAGAGAGAGAGAGAGAGAGAGAGATTTAGAGACACACCAACGCATTGAAAAACGAGTAAAAATAAATGATGCTGACGTCAATTTTGCGTAGACTTAAACAAAAGGGGGAAAGGGCAAAGAGGGGCGAGCAACCAAAATCAAAACGCAAGCAAAATTGGAATTGATTGAAATGCAACAGCAACAAAAAGTGGCAGCTAATGTCAAAAAGTTGCAACCGCAACAACGAATCGGCAATACCCTAACCTGAAATCCCAAAATGTAGGCAAAGCTTTCACTTATGACTCATTTGGACCTACTTCATCGATCGCTGGCCAGCTACTGAAAGCTGTTTGCTCTCGTGCCGGTGGGACTACGAGATTGGATCTACGACTGGAACAAAACGATTAGTTAAAGTAGTTAAGTTTAAGTGTCCGCCCATACTTTTATATTTGACATGTAACGGTAAACATATGGATAAGAAGGAAAAAGTCTTAAGAAACGATATTTTTGAATATTATATGTGTATTATAAATAAATTGATACAAATTATTGAGCTGTCTTTTATTTGTAAATGATCTTTAAACAGATCCACGGGATATGTCATTAAGATCCAGTGGAAATTAAAAGGATATTAACAATAGATCCATGGGATGTCATTAAGATCCAATGGATATTAAGAGGATATTCAAAAAAAGATAAAAAGATAGCATAGAAACAGACGGACGGACGGACGGACGGACGAACATGGCTATATCAACTCAGCTCGTCATGCTGATCAAGAATATATATACTTTATGTGGTCGGAGATGCTTCCTTCTCTGCGTTACCCTATATAAATAACTACTATTTTGCAAACCTTAACAAGGTGGCACCTTAAGCTCAGCTTAGATCAGGACCGACCAAATAGAGAGGAGCGAAATATGTGCTTGGGGCTTGGAATTCCTTCTTTGTGCTCACCAATTCACACACTCATAACTTTGGCTCGCGTCTGTGTGAAAAGTACAAATGGCCATCAGTGGCTAGGGCTGACCGCAACTGTAGCTAGCTGTTTGTTTGTATATGACAGAGTTGGAGAGAGAGAGAGAAAGAGAAAGAATACATTTTTCTTTGCCAGAAAGAGTATGTAAGCTTCGGCCTGGCTATCTGGTCATTTGTAACATAAATACTTACACTTACACACGGTTCTAACTTCCTTACCAAATCGTTGAATAACTGTGGTAGCACCTAAGCGCACAATCAAGCCACATGCATACGCGTATGTATGTATGTTTGTATGCAATGGATGAGTCAGAAAAAAATTTCAGTTGGAGGTAGACAGCGCGGCATTTGCTGAGCAGTGCCAACTCCCCCTCCCTCTCCAGGCCCACTTATAAAAGTTGCCACAAAACTGCAATTAAACTTGTGATAAGAAATATGTATATAGAAAATAGTTTCAACTTCTGTTTATAATATAAATGTTTACAATTTTAACAGTTAATTTTTAACCAGCTGTTACAGTTTCAAATTCAAATTGAGGCGCCAACAATTGTGACGTCATTCTGACAAATTGTGCTGAAACGTGAGCCAAAATGAAATGTGACTACTTTTAAACGTATTTTTTAGGTTAATTGTTAATAAATGTTTGGTTTCCGATTGAATTAAAATATGTTTAAAATTGTTTGGCAGCAAAATTAAAATGGCAAATCTGGCAGCGCCATTAGAGATGAGCAAAATGTTGAACTGTTACTAGTGACTAAGTCACGGCTGAAAAAAGCTTTTTTTTACTGCATTCAAACTCTAGCTGATCTCAATATGAAAGTTCTGATCTTAGATTGACTAATTTCCAAGTTTAAGAAACGCCAGGAATTGTCGAAGCCCAGGGTATACATTAATACCCTCCATCAGGCCTGTTCTCGCTGTCGAATTCGACAGAATGATCGAAATGATTAATAAGAAACGATTAAAGAATTCGGCTATCAAGAGGTTCAAATGAAGATAAATCAACTGAAAAAACACTGTTTTTGAAAGAAGGTACTTATAACGATTTCGATTCCTGCAAATATTTTCTGACTCGCTCACGATAACTCAATAATTTGAGACAAACAAAACTTAGAAATCCTTAAGAAATTTTCGAAGAGCAGGTTGATGCCTGCACTTTTAGCAGGCATCGTTTAAAATGTCATAAATTTTTGTAATTGAGTATTTTGGCTCAAAAATTTGTATATGTATATCTTTATTTTTTTTTAGATGCTAAAAATTTTTGAATAGTACTTTTACGGGTACGACGAAATTTTTTTTTTCATGTATTTCCATAATAGAAACACTTTCTACCAGCACATGAAATCAAAGCAAAGCCAAGGTGTTTCTAATTATTTGAAATAGTACAAAAAAGTATTTTTCGGGAATTCAGATGTAAGCTGGTCGTAGAAAACGTTGCGGCTATAAGATCTACCTAAGGTTTGATTATTTTTTTAAGTCATGTATATTGACTATCAGTCACAGTGACTCAAGCTGCCTTGTCGCTCATCTCTTATTCCCTATCAGCTATCGATAGTCGATAACTCGTAACGCGCTAGCCCCTCACACACACACACACATCTTGCAGTGGCGAGCGAGCGAGCAAGCGATACCTAAATATTTTTGCGCAAAATCTAAAGAAAAACTTTCCACAATAATAGAAAACCACGTTAATTTAACCAATCATTGTGCATCAACAATTTGGTTTTGGGCTTAAAAACCACCGAAGCATTGAAAATCATCTAAAATCTCGAGTTGATCAAGGAAACGGAAAAAAGGAACACGAAAATTGTTTGGCAGTGTGTGTGTGTTTGTGTGTGCTGTGCGTGTGTGTGCGGGCGCGTGCTGCCAACTCGCCAGCAAACTGCTAGATAATTCAAATGTTTATTATTTTTTAAGTGTAATAAACAAAAATTTAAATGAGTTAAAATAAAAGTTATCGACAGTAAAGTGTTTTAATTTTAAGCTGAGAGTGGAAAATTTTCAACAAGTTGCACGGAGCTGCTAGGGCCACAAAGGCGCGCAGCGAGCGAGCGAGAGATTGTGAGATAGAGAGAGCGAGAGAGCAACAACAACAAGCGTTTTTAGTGATGTCATCAGAAAGTAAGTTGAAATTTTTTTATGACGTCATTTCATAAAAATATACACAAGTTGATGGGGTGCGTGTGTGTGCCATGTTGTGTGTTTGTTGTTGCGTCGTCATCTTTTTTACGGTTGTTGTGGTTGCTGCTGTCGAGAGAGGCAAAACAATAACAAAAGACCAAAACTCAAAAATATTGTTGTATTTATTTGTTTTTTTTTTTTTATTTGTTGGTTTGCCACAGTCCCCATTCAGACGCATCAATCTTCAAGCTGGCCAAATTGAAACGAAAACGGAAGCCACCCAACTGAAGCATCTGTCGGAGTCCGTTACGGCGAGGCGAATAAAACAATGGACAACAGCATTGTCGTCGAGGAGAATGGCAACTCATCATCCGTCTCGGTGGCATCCACGGGCGATCCGGCGACAGCGGCAGCAACAGGCGGCCAACAGCAACAACAGCAACAACAACAGAACCAGCAGAGTACAACAACAAATAATACAAATAGCGGGGGAGGAGGTGCGGTTGGTGTTGGATCCTCGGTGTTGACCACCACAGCACCAGGAGGCAATTGCAATATACAACAATATCCCATACAAGCTCTGGCGCAGCACGGACTACAGGTGAGAGAGAGAGAGAAGAGAAGAGAAGACTCGCTGTAAAAAGTAAAGTCCAGGAACTAGATCAAATGAACACAGAGCAGGGCCGAAATGTGCTATGGCCCCTGTGTGTCAGCCACCAATTTCCGTCCTCTCTTCTTTTTCAATTATGAGAGAGTTTACAGCTACTTTCTTGCTTGATTGCCTCACTGCTTTACAGTCAAAGCAAGCAGTTCCAAAATCATTACTAAAGTGTTTTTCGAAGTCAATCAGGGAATCAAACCCAATCGAATTTGGGTTCTAATACGTACCGAATCTTATGTTTCGGTGAAAGGTTCTTTTTTTAGTTCGGTTCCGTGTGGGTACCTAGAGACATATTTTCGTTTACCGTTACATACCATCTAAACAAAGTTGATAAGCAAGCTATACACATGTACGCATCTTAATTGGTTGAGATTAAACAATTCATCAATACACCTGGAACCAGCAGTTATATTTTTCTGAGCTTGATTCATGTTCTGCTGATCGACTTGACTTTCAAACGTTTTGTATCAAGTCGAAATTAGATCGGAAAATGTGGTTTCTTATATTTGTGCCATGATTAACATATAAAAAATAAAAATTTTTGCTCTTGAATAGAGACAGTTTCCACCGAGATTGACAAAATATTATGATTTTTCTTAACATGACATGAAAAACAAATATTAAAACAAATAACATAATTCATTTAAAGCTTTTCTGATTCCTGACTAAAATAATATTGGTCGGAATACTAAAGATAAGTCTATTTCATTGTTAGCTTTATTATACCCTTGGAGAGGGTATATTAAAATTGTTCAGATGTTTGTAACGCATAGAAGGAAGCATCTCCGACCACATAAAGTATATATATCCTTGATCAGCATGACGAGCTGAGTTGATTTAGCCATGTCCGTCTGTCCGTCTGTTTCTATGCTATCTCCTCCCTAAGTTTAGAGCTATCTTAACCAATCTTTATTTTCGACAACCCTAGTTCTAAATATATTGATTCTATTAAGGCGGTTCCGGTTTGATTCCCAGGTCCTGGAGTCAATTATAGGAAAACTAATTTCCTATGTTGATTTTTTGCATAAATTCTCAAAAAAGAAGAACCCAAAGTTGCATTAAAATATGTTAGCTTATGTCGCTAATAGAACTAATATATCAATATTTTACCTAAGCCTATTTAAGATCTGAACTTGATAAATCAGATGTGTATTTGCTCCATGCAAAGGCCTTGTCTATTTTTCAAAACACAAAGTTTAATCTCGATGGACCAAATGAATTTCCTGGTTACCGGTATTCTGAGAAACATAAACCCTCTTTGATTTTGTGTCAAAGAGAAATGTTTGTGTTATTTGAGTGTGTGGCAAAAGCAGACGATGCATACACCTGCGTATGTACAGAGAGTTAACTGGTTCCAGGAAAAAGATTCTGTATTTCTAAGTACTGTTTGTTTAAGGTTTAACATGTTACCCCACAAAGTATAAAGAATAGGGCAATGAGGTTTCTGTATCAGTATTGCCAATTTAGCTATTTCTATACAAATTTCGGCAAGGACGAAGTTAGCTTGGCCTTCTTTAAATAATATATATAAATTTCTTAAAACTGCTAGCTTTACTTCTTATAAGGATCATGTTAATATTAAGTATCAATTTATAAATAAATGATAATTCTACTACTACTACTACATAGCTATCTAGACCCTTTGACAGTTTAATGTTAAATACTGAAATACGCAATCTTTCTTCTTCTTCTTCTTCTTTAATGGCCGTTACAACCGTTAGACGGTCTGGGCCTCTGCGATTAACGCTCTCCATTCGCTTCTGTTCTGTGCGAGCTGCCACCAGTTGGTCACACCAAGCTCGGCAATGTCTTCCCGCACCTGGTCTTCCCATCTTAGTGGTGGTCTTCCCACCTTGCCGCCTCCATAGTCAGCCGCCTTCGATTTATACGCCTTTTTTGCTGGAGCTTCATCCTGGCGACATGTCCTAGCCAGCGCAGCCGCTGCTGCTTTATGCGCTTAACCATGCAGGTGTCCCCATAGAGCTTATACAGTTCGTCGTTTCTTCGAATGCGATAATCATCGCCGACTTTTAAAGGTCCATAAATCCTCCGAAGAATTTTTCGTTCAAACACGCCAATCGCCGCTTCATCCGCTGCTGTCATTGTCCATGCTTCTGCGCCATATTGCAGGACTGGGATGATAAGCGACTTGTACAGGGCTATTTTTGTTCTTCGCTTGAGGTCTTTGCTCTTGAACTCCCTACTTAGCCCATAGTAGCATCGGTTCGCAAGAGTGATTCTCCGTCGGATTTCCAGACTGATGTTGTTCTTGCTGGTTATCATCGTTCCGAGGTAGACGAAATCCTCTACAACATTAAAGTTGTACCCCTCCATTGTAACAGATTGCCCAAGTCGCAATGACTTTTTGTCCGCGGTTACTAGGTACTTCGTCTTGTCCTCATTTACCGCTAAACCCATTAATCTAGACTCCTTCTCAATCTCTGAAAACGCCTTGCTTACTGCCCGTGTGGTTTTGCCGATAATGTCAATATCATCGGCATACGCAAGTAGCATTAGATTTTTATAAATAAATCCGCCGGTTCTGTTGGCATGTTCGCACTTGCGCAGTATATCTTCCATCAGTAGATTGAAGAAGTCACACGATAAGGTATCGCCCTGCCTAAAACCTCTTTTGGTATCAAATGGTTCGGAGAGGTTCTTTCCTATTTTGACGGAGCTTTGCGTACTTCTCAACGTCATCATGCAAAGTCGAACGTACTTAGCTGGAATACCTAAAGTAGACAGGGCTTTGAAGAAGCTTGACCTTATCGGTGTGTCGAAGGCTGATTTATAATCAACAAAAAGATGGTGTGTTTGGTCTCCTCTTTCATAGGTTTTCTCCAGGATTTATCGCAGTGTGAAAATCTGGTCTGTGGTGGATTTACCAGGTCTAAAGCCACACTGATAAGGTCCAATCAGTGTATCAATAAACGGCTTTAGACTTTCACAAATAATGCGGGACAGAACCTTATATGCGATGGGGAGGAGACTGATCCCGCGGTAGTTGGCGCAAACTGCAGGGTCTCCTTTTTTAAAGATTGGACAGAGAACACTTAGATTCCAATCGTCGGGCATGCTTTCGTCAACCCATATACGGCACAGAAGTTGGTGCATGCACCTTACCAACTCATCGCCTCCAGCCTTGAACAATTCAGCGGGCAGCTCATCAGCGCCTGGTGATTTGTTGTTCCTTAGCCTTCGTATGGCTAAACAGACTTCCTGTTGGGTCGGCGGGTCTATCTCTATGTTGTCGATCGGTGGCATCGTTACTTCTCTAGTGGCGGCATCCTGTTCGTCATCGCCTCCCAGTAGGTTGAGAAGTAACTTCTCCATTTGTTAAGCGCCACTTGCGGATCTGTGACTAGATTCCCGTGTTCGTCTTTGCATTGTGGGACTCTGGGCTTGAAACCTTCTGTTAATTACTTAATCTTTTGGTAAAATTTTCGAGTCTCGCTCATGCCGAATAACATCTCGACTTCCTCGCGCAAGCGCCTTTCCTGCTCATTCTTTTTTCTTCTAAATAGGCGCTTCTCCTCTTTCCTTTTCTTCTTGTAAACAATTTTATCAGCATCCGCTCTCGTCTGCAGAAATGTCTTGTACACCACGTTTTTCTCTGCAGTAGCGCGTCGGCACTCCTCATCGTACCAAGACCGCCTTTGAGGGGATTCGGAGTACCCGAGTACCTCCTCGGCAGCCGCTCTCATGGAGTGTGATATTTGATTCCATTGTTCACCTATATCGGAAGGGGATGGGGAGGATTCCTTGAGCAGTTGGGCGAGTTTAGCTTTGTAGGCTTCGGAGGTCCCTTGTGATTGCAGCATCTCGACGTTTAGCTTTCGACGTGTGCCAGTGCGTGCGGCATGCGCCACACTGAGCCGTGTGCGTACCTTGGCTGCAACAAGGCAATGATCCTAGTCAATATTGGCTCCTCGAATCGCGCGCACATCTAGTACACTTGATGAATGCCTTCCGTCGATCACAACGTGATCAATCTGGTTTCGAGTTCGTTGATCAGGGGTTTTTTTAAATAGAACACTTGGGGCATAATCCGCAAAAAATTGAAGAATTATTTACGCACAGTTTTTAAAATCATTCAGTGGAAGTTTCCATTCATCAAGTCTATAGTTCGCTTTGCGTTCTGTTTATTTCAATGTTATTTTCCATATTATCCCTCGTTAAATAATTTGGTAAATTTTATTACTCCTTGCAGGTACAATCCGTAATACAGGCCAATCATTCCGGTGTCATACAAACGGCCGCCGGTACACAACAACAGCAGCAACAACAACAACAACAGCAGCATCAGGCGCTGGCCGCCGCCACAGCGATGCATAAGGGCGCCAGTGGGGTGGTCTATGTAACCAAACCGGTTAATACGACGGTCATACACACAACCTCCGGCAATGCAGTGCAAGTGAGTGGTCCAACGGAAGCCAAAGCTTTAACTGGTCGTACAAATAATTTGTATTTATCCATTTTGCAGATCCCTCCAACTTTTCCATGTAAGATCAAACCCGAACCGAATACACAACATCCGGAGGATAGTGAAGAAAGTTTATCGGACGATGATTCACAACATCATCGCAGCGAACTGACACGAAGGCCATCGTACAATAAAATCTTCACCGAGATCAGTGGACCCGATATAAGCGGTAATTTGTGATTTGATTATTTGCTTTTGTATTTTGTAGTTTGTTTGTGTTTTTAGCCGGAATCATCATAATATGAACCATTTTTCAAAACTCTATCGCCTGTGTGTAACCCTGCTGCTGTGAAAACTTAGACACACACACACACACACTCGAACGCACATATTTACATGCATATACATACAAATACATACGCATTCATTAAGCTAACCAACACAACCTCCCACTCAAAAAGCAACAGTTTAGGAAAAATTTAATAGAACTTTATGCTGGCTTCAGTTCAAGAAGCAATGATTTTTGTTCAATTTCTCCCACTAACCAACAGAAGGTCGATAAGGGGCTCATAGACACTCAAAGACCTCTCCGGTTTTGCTATCAGCCTGCCTTTGGAATTCCCAAGCGGTTGTAGCTATAAGCTAACACACTGAGAATAGGCAAAGACTGCTGATGATTGAACAATGGTAACTCATAAAATAACTATCAAGCAGCCTCCTTTGGTCCCTTACTCCTTGCACACGTTATAAGTTCATTTAATTTATAATAATTATTTTTTGTTTTGTGTTGAATGACGTGTTAAAATTGTGTTTTCATAACGTTTTGTTGTGTTTGGGAAGACTTCCGAAATTTTTTGAAGACTTTGTTTTGTGTTGAATTGTGTTGTTGGGTGAAATGACTGTGTGTTTTATAGACGTATCACCGCAGAAACGACCAATTTTTTCTACTCGTTTCTTGTTATACATATTTGCATTTTGGACAATGATCGAGTTTTAGGATAGGATTGACATTAGAGCAGGGTTTGTCTAGAAGAGCGAGGATGAGATTAACATTAGTCAATCATTGCTGTCTTGGATAAAGTGTTTAACAAATCTTCATCATAATATTGAAATGGTCCAGAGGATGAAACTATGTTTAAGACATATCTCTTCCATACTGTGTTGCTTCTTGGCTGAGTGCGACCACCATTTCGTTTCCATCAATGCACAGGTGGCTGGAAATCCAGTAGATTTGTAGATCTTGGAGTTGATGGCGTGAGCTATTCTAAGGTATTTTACATTATTTTTTGGCGTTAGCGGAATTTCATTTATCGTAGGTGGAGCCCAATGAGGGCCGTCTTCTCCGCATTGATGCTAAGTCCGGCTTCTGTGACCCACTTTAGTATCTTTCGAGAGTAGAGTACATGATTGAGCTGACAATTGATGCTGAATAATGCTTATATCGTCAGCATATGCCGCCATATAGCTCTTTTGCCCACTCGGCTTGTACTCTTTTGCAGTTCAGCAGGTTATAAATATAACCAGGAATCCAATGCCGTGTGTGTAGGCGTGCTGTAGCCATGTGACGAGGCGTATCTGTCTCGGTGAGAACAGTGCAGCCTGCAAAGTGCTTCCCTGCTGCTTTCAGTCCATGGTCCGCCGTTTCTTTTCAGCTGACTCTGCATGGGTGCCCATTGAACCAAAAGTTCGTAAGATTTATCTCTAACGATACTTACGCGAAACATCAACGAGCAAAACTTTCGAGAAAACACTCGCAAACGATCCGCAAAGTAATCATCCGTCGCTCAGTTTGTGGCAGAGAAAGTTTCGTTCTCGATAGCTCGCAAAAGATTCGTTTGCGAGCCTTTTTCGATAATTTGAGTGAGCCTTCTTCGATACCTTTTGCGACTCACTTCACCAATCGATTGCGAGCCTTTCGATACCGATTATCAGTCAGTTTAAAGTGCAAAGAACGCAGGATAGGCGAAGAAAACGTAAGAATAACGAAGCATACAAAAAGGGAACGCATGTTGTTGGTTTTCTGCCTTTGCGATTCGATCGGTTGTTCGTTTTTCGTCAATATCCATTTTTCTATCTGTTCATCTATCATATTGAAGCTTGAATGCGACAATTTGACGATACTTTCGCCTCTCGTATCACTTTTGAGCTCGAATGCGATCGTTTTACGATACTCTCGCTTGACATTCGCTTCGTAGTGCAGTGGGTGGGTGGCTGCAGCAAATTCCTGAGTCTAGGCTCTTGGTTTATATAATTTCTTATAATTCTGGCAATCGATTCCAACACTCTATGGATAACAGAGTTTGATTCTAGTAAACCATTTAATAACTCAGGGCTCCAAGAGAAATATGCTAATCTTGGAGATTTTGAGATGCAGACACAGGATCGCTTTTATCGCTTATTCAAAAGTGTTAAAGGCTGCCCTGGGTATTTCCCCAGGCTCTATTAATTAAAAGACCGAAACAATCAATTTGACGAGACGCTCACATAAAGAGGCCTTAAAACTGGAAAGCGTAAATTCATTACCATATTTCTAAGCCAGATTTTCCATATTCCATGAAACCTCATTACCTCTCTCTCTCTTTTTAATAAGTGGCCCCATTCCTCGCTCATATTCATATTCTCCCTCTCTCTCTCTCTCCCTCATTAGTTTTTGTTGTTGTTGATATTGTTGTTGCTCAATTAAAATAATAAAGTTCAAAAAGAGGCAAATAAGAAAACGTTAAAAAAAAAGAAAATTAAAAAAAAATGTAAATAATTCATTTCATACACACAAACACACACACACACACACGCATGAGACAACAGCTGGCTGTTGTTTTGGCTTTGTAGCTCCATTGTTGATGTTGTTGTTGCTGTTGCTGCTGTTGTGTTGTTGTTGTTGTTGTTACCACAACTACTACCACCACCACCACCTCCACCACCGCCTACTCCTCCTACCCACATCTCTCACATTGCCAACAAAACGAAAACTAACCCCATCAAAAAGTCGCTCTCGCACTCACCCAATCCAAATTTGCAACGAAAAAAATTAAAAAAAAAAAAGAATTTCAATTAAACTTAACTTATAATTTTTATTGTTATTTTTTCCGTTTTCTTTTTGACTGCCCAAAATTCTGAAAACAAAATATACAAAATAAATCCCCCACAACAACAACAACAACTCATCAAAAAAAAAAAAAAATAAAAAACCAAAACTTGAACCAAAAAAAAAAAACAAAACAAATATATCCCAAAATGTGGGTCAAAAGGCTCCTCCCTGCAAATGTCCGATGGTGGTGTTCTCAGCTCACAACTGCCAAGCGGAGCGGGCGGCAATTCAACCGGAAGCCCTCTACTAAACATGGGACCAGACACGCCCTACTATCTATCCAATCGGATACCATACAATACCAGTAAACAGAAATTTACCTTACAAATCGATTTTAAATCAATTTGGTGTTACTTTTCTCTTGTCTTTCTTTGTAGATAACAGCGGCATAGCGGAGGATCAGACACGTAAACGTGAGATACGCCTGCAAAAGAATCGCGAAGCGGCGCGAGAATGTCGACGTAAGAAAAAGGAGTACATCAAGTGCCTGGAGAATCGTGTGGCGGTGCTAGAGAACCAAAATAAAGCGCTTATCGAAGAGCTCAAATCGCTCAAGGAGCTCTACTGTCAGACCAAGAATGATTGAATGTGGTGGTGGTCAGTGGTCATGTTGGAGATTGTTGGGGAAGGAGCAGCAGCAGCAACGAAGATCATAATGATGAAAGGGTATGATGACAAATTGGCCATGTAATGGATGTGGGGGTGGGGAAATTGGTGGTTCAAACAAAACCCAAATTCAAACCAGGAGACAAGACTGTTAATTATGATTTTCTTTCCATAAGCAACATTTTGCCATAAAATATGAATTATTTTTGTGGTAAAAAATTATACAAAATTGTTGTCATGTCCAAAATATTTTGAATAACCCAAAAAAAGTTAAAAGGATGAAAATGAACCTTCATCCGCCATATTTCATTTAAAGTGAAAGTTAGTGAAGACTGTCTACAGAAATGCTCCAGTGAAGTATAGTCTCTATCAAAATGCAAGCAAAAGGTCGAAATACATTTAATGTGGCGCAACGGAAAGTGTATTAAAAGGTGCGGCACGCTCTTGATTTTGAAGTCCAAGCACATTTGTAAGCCCTGCAAATGAATGATTACTATAATGAATGAGGTCCATTCTGTTAAGCTTTAGTGGGTTTAATATTTTTATTAAAAAATATCTCAACGATATCAGAATTCATGAAGCGAGCTTCGAACCCTAACCTAAGGTTTGATAAGTAAAGAAACTTTCCAAGGGATTTGAACCCCAGGACCGAACCTTCTTCAGAATTTCACAGGTTTTGCCGCCTTGGTTCAAAGAATATCATGACATTATAATGAGGATGATGGTTTAACATCTTTTTGTATTACAATACAAAAGATTTACATATACTACGTAATGCCCTTCAAAGAATGCAAACTTTATATCCTTTTATAATCATCAATTTCAACGTAGACAATTGTAGTCAGATATGGCAGCGTCATGCAGAACCTACACGGAATATTCACCCAAATTGTCGGACCAGTTAAAGGTATAAAACATAATTTAGTGTTTAACCAAAAAAGAATAATATTATTCTCAATTAAGTCTTTTAAAGGCATTAATAACAATGAATATTATGCGTATGAACGTAGTATAAGTCCCCCAAAATCTAAGTGCCAGCTTTGCAGTCTAGTTGTTGCTCAGAACCGAAACTGAACCGGTACAACGTTAAGGTTCTTTTCGGTCCTTACTGTATTGAGAATATGGGTTTTTGGATACCGGTATACGAAAAATTTCAAATATCGGTTCCGGTTCTAGTTCCGATTTTTGATCGGTTCTTTTCGGTATACGGTACCGGTTTGATTCCCTGATTTAAAGTAATTTGAATTGTTCGACAAAAAGGGTTATATCTTCTAAAGTATCCTTTTGGGGCGATATTCTCAAACACCCAAGCTAAAAACAAATGCAAAAAAACATGGAATCCACCCTTAATGTGGCTTGATAAAATGGGGGCTTTAATGTGCCTCCATTAAGTGCTTTGCTGTGCCTTGTTTTCAGTGTTTGTTGTAACCTGTAGTAATCGAAAGATAGAGAAAGATGTAGAATAAGAGCTTAGAGCACAAGTTGAGGAAAAGATCAAAGAGTGTTAAGACCGTGGGGTCTGGGGAACATTTTGAATAATTGTCTACCACCTCTGAGCTTATTCGGTCTAGATTATTCTTGAGGAAACGGCATCCTTCTGAGCAAAGTTTAATATGTGGCGGATGGTCTAAATCTAAGTACTATGTTATCCTGGTAGGTCAGCTCAGACCTTCCTAACTTCTTGAATTTTTAGGACCACCATCTGCATTCACATCTACAGATTTGCCATTATTTAGGGTATATTCCAGTGGTGTCCAAACTCACATTATCAAGCATTGCGCTTGTTTGCGTAGCAGCGAAACCCTTCTCTCTCCCTATATTATGCGTGTGTCGGCTGCGATGCCGTCAGAACTATGAGTTCCTATCCCATGGGATAGGCTCTAGGCTGGTATATTCTCATAGTATTTGTTGTGGTAAAAAAATCGTGCGTGGTGAATACCTTTCACATTGAAATCCCCTTTGCTATTGAGTTCGTCTTCTGGAAACCAGCCTTTAACCTTAAGAAGGTCTGAGATATCTAGGGAATGCGGTTTTAGCTGTGGTCGAATCCTTATTTTCTTTTAAGGTTATCATCCAAATTCGTTCTCGGCTGAAGTAGGTATGGAGTTCCATGCTGGTTCATAGGAAAACTCGGTGTTAAAAGCGAGACGGACATTGCCTAATGCTGTCTAATTTCTGATCAAATAGTTGTAAAAAAAAAAGGAAGAAACACTGAAACACTATATAAAAAGAGCTAGGAAAGTATTGGATTTCAATGGAAAAAAAAATTAGTAAGAATTCTGATTTTCAAGAGAAATCGGTGGGCCAAAGGGGTAATTTTTATAATTCCGAAAAATTGAATCGAAAATGACAACAGCTTTGCATTTTTTTTATTGAAATTTAATCTTTCAAAATTTCATATGATCATAGCTAAAGTTATAGAATTTGGGTTTGGTAATAGATTGATTTCCCCACCTACCATTTATCAATACATCGCCAAGTCGTTGATCCGTCATATGCCCCGTGACAAACATTAAGAAAAACACACCTCAACTTACCCATTCTCGATTCAATCGATTTCTGCTGTCTCGGGGCCGCATATCACATGGTCTATACTACGTATATGTTTGTATATATACATATATATACCGTAACTATATGATAAATTATAGATCATAGAGCACACACACACACACACACACCACCAACTGACACAATGTAATTAATGTTTATAATTTAAAAACAAAAAACCGTAAAAAAACCAGAAGTGTAATATTATGTTTATTTTTAGTTTATTCTTAATTTTTAATACAAATTTACTTATTTTTTTTTTAAATATTATTATTTTTATGACTATGTTTTGTTTTACTTAATTAAATTTCTAAAAAAAAAAAAGAAAGATTGTAAACGTGAATTTAGTAAAAACAAATGTCATCACGTTCCCTGAGGAACTTATAGGAGAGCTAAAAAAACAATATTTACTTGAAGAATCTCTGCTCTGAAAAGCAAAATGTGACACGAAAATGGAATTGACAAAATCAGCATCGTTCTTAAATTTAGCCAACAAAATTACCACTTTAATTTCACCAACTCTTGGGTTTTCTTCGTTTAAAATTAGGTTTTTCAATTATGACTTCGAATAGTTTATCTGTTGCGCTACCTTAAAATTGTTTAACATGATTTTAGATCAGCTGGCAAATACTTACAAAACAGCTTACTATTTCAAAGACAAACAAACTTGTGTGAGTTTTAAAAGATTTCCTAATCAAACTTTTCCCTTAACTGTTTTGTACTTTTTTAAATGAATAAACTTAATCTAAATCGAGGGAAGAAAAATAATTCAAAATATATATTAATGATGTAAATAGGATTGATTTTAAACATATTTATGAATAAACCAAGTTGGGAAAGCCAAGTTTTTCAACGGATAGATCATGGATCATGCTCATTAAAAGGATTTACAGAAATTCGATTTGCAGAAAAAAGAAGATCTTTAAAAAATATAGGGTCGATTTTTTTGTAAAAGTGAATGGAATGACAATGAATAAATTCACATCTGTTTGTCTGGACTCTGTCGTTTCCGTATTCGTTGAATCGAAATAATTAAACAATGTAAAGTTAAATGAAAATTTTAAAGTAAAGGCTTGGTATACACACCTCTACAAAGGAAAATTACTCACAAAACTTTTGACACAAAAGGCCTTTTATACGGAATTGTTGACAGTTGCTTTGTTGAGGGTTATACTAAGCCACAGTTTTCGAAAGCGGAAACGAAAACAGAAATGTTTCAATAACCTTTTTGCAAAAATTATAAGGCTAATGTTAGAGTGCGCGCGAGAAGCGATAATATTTCTTGCTATAAGCAATGCGAGGAAGCTTTGTCCAGTGTTTGGAGAGTTTAATAATTTATATCTGCATTGGCCATTAATTGCGAGGCCAAAAGGTGAGAGTGTGCAAAAATAAAGCGACTGAAAGGCTTTTTGCTCTCTTCTCCTCAGTTTCGGCATGCGTTCGGCTCGTATATGTGTAAATAGCCGTTGATACCTTTTGAGCGAAAGGTTGCAGTGGTTTATTGCACGTTTTCGCCCAATATTATCGCATGGCCATTAGCCTAAAGGTTGGTGGTTTTGATTTAGATATCACGAATTTCAAATCGATTGGTTGAAAAGTACTCAAGAGATCCGTTACTGAACTTACTTAATCAGGGCGGGTCCTGGAAATCTCTAGAGATTTTCGTATAAACGATTGCCCTTCGAACTAAACTTGGTTTACTTTATTTGTGAAGTGACAAGAATAAGACCAGCTACTAGAGACTAGATAGACAGAGCAAGACAGAGCGAGGATCGAACCTGAGCTATACTTCTTCCTATGTGATCGAACATATTTGGGTGCATTTAAATGAAATCAGCTTTATACCGACAAACTCATCGTGTGATTGAGTATATCGACTGTTCTCTTCATTTGAAGCATGCTTTTTCTGTCTTTTCCTTTTCCTTCTCTGTCGACAGCACTGCTCAGCCCATAAAAAAACTCATAATCCAAATGACAACAAGGTTTGATTGGTTTAATTGAATGAAAGTCGACAGCGCACATGTTTGTGTATGCAAGTTTGATCGGTTGAGCTTTACACTTTGAAAATTGCTTTTTGTTCTAAATCTTTTAACTTTTAAATCTATCTAAGCTAGCGCTGAGTTTGTAATATGTGTATAAATCTTTGCATTGGTCTGGTGGAAAAAAAAATAAAACTCTAGCTGATCCCAAAAACCACAAGCCAGCCTTGGTAATTTGATTATTATAAATAATGTACAAAGCATTTACACCTACCTTGTGAACACCACAAAAATGCGGTGCCAGGAGGCAGTGTATAAGAAATTGAAAAAGCCGATCCTGTCCAATTAAGAGCCAAGAGTGTGCAGAAAAGCTCAGATTGAACTGATTTGGATTAAAGATGTGTGTGTGGTGCTTAGGGTAGTTTTGTTCCTTAAAGTTCATTTTCGTGTCACTAATTCAGGGTTCCTTAAGAAGAGAGGACCGAAAATGTGAGTGTCTCTCTTTGATTTTCAGTAAAAACGGAACAGAGACAGAGAGAGAGAGCAAGAGAGAAACAAGTGTAATTTGCATAAACTTAAGTTTTAATCATGTTTGTAAGTTGTAACTAAGTAAATGTCAGGGTTTTATCTCTGATTTAAATGAATGGAAATACAAATATCTATATATATATATATATATGGATATCTAACAATCTAAATGTATGTGTATTTAATTAATGAAATTATTTAAATTTTTGTTACATAATTTTAAACAAAAAAGCGTGAAGACGGCCTCTCCCCCTCCCATCCCATCTCCCTTAGCATAGGCTACAACACAATTTTCTCTCCACCACAAAAAAAAAAAAACAACAGAAATCAATTTATAAAAATCTATAAAGATATATATATATATATACGTAGTTAGCGAATATTTGTACACTATTTGTATTTTAAATGGCAGAAAACAAAACAAAAACTAAAGATTCTGAGTTTAGTTTAGGTTTCTTTTGGTTTTGTTTTTTTTTTCATAGAAAATTCATAAAGCGTGTGTTTTTTTTTTTTTATTTTTCATGGCCAATCAACGAAGAAAGCAAAGCAAAAGAGGAAAGTAAATGGAAATTGAAAAATAGTAAAGAAAAGGAAAAACAAAACTCTCGTTATCTCTTGTGATCAACTCAGTTGTTGTTAAATATAAACAAACAAATGAAAACTTTTTTATGGAAAACGGAAACGGAAACAATGTCAAACACAGCAAAAATCAATGCATATTTATAAAACAAACAAAACCAGATTCGAACAGATCTATATACATACACATACAAACCACATATTATATATATACATAAATATGTATACATATATATTTTTGATGTCAAAATCCAACTGGACAAGCATAAAAAAAACCAACAACTTCTTGAAAAATTTGATGGAAATGCAACTTTTTTTTTGGTAGTCAGAAAAGAAAAGCAAAGTTGCTGCAAAATAAACAAAAACAAACATATTTTTATTGTCATTGCATAATTCTTAAGCTAGTAATTTTAATATTTAAACCATAAGCGTGAAACAACAACAAACATTTGAAGCAAAATTGCAAAAAGAAACCACACAGAAAACACACAGTAGAACTTACAACAATATTGTTATAAATATTTGTCTCAATGAGAAAAACCAACAACAACAACAAAAAAACAAAGAAAAACAAAAAACAAAAATAAAAACAAACAAAAAATCAATAAAAATCTACAAAAATACAACAAAAAAATATTTTGCATTTTTTTGTAATTTGCGTTGAAATAAAGTTACCCTTGGTGTCCCATGTGTTACTGTCAAACATGTACAATTTTGGTCTATAATTTAACCATGAATCGACGGATTTTATCCTTCTGAGGCGTCTATTCGAAATCGGACCAACACGCGGAACACACGGAAAATATTGCAGCTGTATCCGCCAGTGAATTATCGATTCGGCGCTGTTCGCAGTAATTGGGAATTTGTTACTCCACTACGTGGAAAATTGTGCGGAAGGATTTGGTTCTAAAACCTTTCAAAATACAGCTGGTGCAAGAATTAAAGCCACACGAACTTTAGGTGGTCTTTCACTGTTATATATGTACATTAGATTGAACCTGCTGAGTATGGAATTTTAAAGGTCAGAATCTCATCCCTCTTATTTGCCATTTTTTACAGCAAAATCTTACAGAAATCCCTTTTCGTTGACTGTTCTGATGAATGCAGAATAGTCCGCATGGTCCTTACCCACAACGTTTGCACTGCTGATTATAGAGGGCGGAAAGCAATGAATCCAGCTACGTAAATGCCCCTTGGTAGTGGGTGAAGGTAAACAAACAACAAATGTCACATTTCCAATGAAAACCAATTAGATATGCTGCCATCCCCATCCGATGGGGGAATTCTTGAATTTTACTGCAGCGTAAAATTGTTTTTCTTTTTGTGTACCATTTCCGAGAAATGTTATTGCGGCGATAATGAGCAGCAAACAAAAAATGAGACCACCGAGAGTTGAATTTGCCATTATTGGGGGCGACATATTTGTTTTGGGGAATGGCACTTCCTAAATTGTTTACTAGCCCAACCCAACTTTTTCCTAGTAGGTTAATACCAACACTCTAAGATCGTTTGTAGCAGCCAAGTCTAGCTCTTCAATTATGGCCAAAAAAAAAAAATGTTTGTAATCATCTCGCGGTAGCGCTCACCATTTTCAGTAACGTTCCAGCCTTCGTCCAATAATGCCAGTTATGTTTGTTCGAGAATCCATTCCACCCGAATCGAGCTTCGTCGCTGAACACAATTTTCCGATGAAAAAGTGTTTCTTCATTCAACTTTACCAGTTGGTTTCGGTTGTGTGGCTTCAATTCAACCTGTTTAACCGATCTTTATTAAATTTTTCTGTATGATCTCAAATTTATGAACCGGTTAGAATGCGGTTAAAATCTCTAATGTAATTGAACCTATGAACGTAAAATCTAGTTTGTATGTTGGTAATATGGAGTTTGATATGCTACTGGATCAGGACCATTTTTGAACTGGTATCTAACCGGATTCGAACCGGTTAAACAGTGGTTTAGAGCCATATCCTACAAGTTTTATATACTATGAACCTGAAAACAGATTTGTAGGTTGGTAATATGGAGTAGGATATTTAACTGGACTAGAACAATAATCGAAACGGTTTCGAACCGGCTAAAAAGTGGTTCTGATCCATATCTCAGAAGTAATTTAAGCTTTAAACTTGAAATTTAATACTTTACAGAATAAGGAATAAGTCTTGAGCCATTTCTAATAACTTATTAGTAATAAGCTATGAACTTAAAATCTGATCTGTGTGTTGATAATATAGAGTTGAATATTTAACTGGACTATCTGGACGTTGACGTACAATGCGCAGTACGTTCAAGTGGCCCATGCGACACCAAGCCAGGGCCTGTTACGCGCGAACCGCAGGCAAAATAGTAGCCGAACCGACCGAGAGGCGGAGACACAAACGTATGAGACGAATCGCGAAGGAAAAACATAAAGAAATGTCAACTACGGGCTAAATATGTTAAAATAGTAGTTTTTAAGGCAGGAAGAGAAGCTTCCGAGTTGATTACTCGGTAAAGTTTATTGTAATCAGCACAGAGAACACGAAAAGGTTCATGCAAAGCATAGTTAGTGGTACAACGATTTAGTGATAGGGGTATAAAATTGCGAGTCGGTCTAATAGGAACGTTGAGGTTAATTTGACCAACCAACTCAGAAGAGTCGATTTCACCATTAATCAATCTATGTATAAAAATTACACCAAGCATAACTCTACGGTTAATGAGGGAGGGCACGTTAATCAAAAGTAGCCTACTAGAGTATGACGGTAAACGGACCTCAGGATTCCAGTTTAAACCACGAAGAGCAAACAATAAAAACTGCTTTTGCACAGATTCAATTCTGTCTTGATGGGTCGAATATTGCGGAGACCACACACAAGATCCGTACTCGAGTATAGGACGTACAAGAGAAATGTACAAAGTTTTCGTCGTATATGGATCATCAAATTCCTTCGACCAGCGCTTAATAAACCCAAGAATACTCCTGGCCTTACAAACAGTAGCCGTTATATGAGAGTCAAATTTCAGTCGGTAATCTAGAATAACCCCAAGATCATTTACCTGATTGACTGTATCATTCAAACACTCTAGTGGGACATTATTAATCATATAAGAGAAGAATTGTGGTGTGGTTCTATAAAATGTCATAACCTTACACTTGGAACTGTTAAGGTTTTGTAGGTTATCTTTACACCAAGAATGAAATGCATCCAAGTCAGCTTGCAAATTAAAGCGGGAGACCAAATCATTATATGTTAAACATAGTTTCACATCGTCGGCGTACATAAGCACACGAGAGTGAGTCAAGACTGACGGAAGATCATTTATGAAGAGTGTAAAAAGCAATGGACCCAAGTGACTACCTTGGGGTACACCAGAGGTAACCTGGATTGGTTTGGAATATGAATTACTAAAAATAACTTTTTGTGTTCTAGAACTAAGGTAATCAGAGATCCAAATAAGAAGGTTGGTTGGAAAACCAATTAAACTCAGTTTGAGAAGCAGCAAGCAGTGATTGACAGAATCAAAAGCCTTACTAAAATCAGTATAAATCACGTCAGTTTGCATATTACATAAGAATCCTTTGATCACTAAAGATGTAAGCTCTAATAAGTTAGTTGTAGTGGATCGACGCTTTACAAAGCCGTGTTGATAGGGTGAAATAATGGAACTGCATAAATGCTGCAATTGAGATGTCATAATTCTCTCAAAAGCTTTCGGAATTGCAGACAACTTTGAAATACCTCTATAATTTTCAACATCAGACTTATTTCCTTTTTTATGGAGAGGAATGATAAAAGATTCCTTCCATAACATAGGGAAAGTGGATGATTGCAAAGACAATTCAAATAATTTATGAATAGGCTTACAAAGTGCATCAGCGCAAAACCTAAGTACACAACCAGGTACTCGGTCGGGTCCCGGTGCATAGACAGGTTTTACAAAGTTAAGATCACAAAGAAGCAAGCTTTCAGTTATCACAGGGCTAAAAATACAATTAGATTTATTTAGCCGATAAGGGTATGGTTGATTGGCAGGAAAGCTAGTGGACGAGTATGTTGACGTAAAAAACTGCGCAAACAAATCGGCACCGGTATAGAACCGGTTCAACAGTGGTTGATCGCCAGATATTTAAAGTTAGGTTGGTAATAAGGAGTTTGGTATTCGAAGAGATAATTTTTTTTATTGGTTCAACCGGTTTGATGGAAGTTTATAGGCCTATATCAGAAATAGTTTGATGATTAACCGGGTCGCAGGTTGAGGATAGCGAACGGAAACTAAGGTGTCATTCGGACCGTGCCGAAATTCAGTAGTCTTCCCGCTGGTGGTCCTTTGCCGGTGGTCGACCATCTGGAAGCCTCAAGAAAAGGAAGAAAAATAACGCAGGATATCTTTGCAACTGCTGTCGCCAAACACTTTGAGGAGAGGCAGATGGACCGGGCGCGTTCAGGACAAGGGAAAATTTGGGAATGAAAAAGTCCCGATTCCTCTGGAGTACCTCGGTGCAAACGTTACAAGGCCTCCTAGAGAACAAAATAAACAAGAGTAACCTAGAAACCACGAAAATCCTGACCTTTGTAAGGAAAAAAGGACTGCTAGGAGAGTTGTAAGCTAAGTAGGGGGTCACAATAGACCAGGATTGTTCGAAGTGAGCTATTTCTCCAACAACAATTGATAATAATAATAATAATAGCTTACCAGGAGGTCAAAACCAATACAAATACTTGAAATATATTTCAAGCAAAAACAACAATACGAAATAGAAAGAGAAAATGGGTTTTTGTTTGCAGGCCTGCGAGCGAATGAAAATGTATTTGGTCTCTTCGCACAAGCCTCCGCATAAGTTCGGCATGTGCCGCCGTGGATAGCGAAAAGCGTTCGGCCGTACGCATAAGCAACTTTGTTGTTTCGTTCTTGCTTGCGAGAGACATCGGAGAGAGAGAAGTGAGACACATAACACATATATGTAGGCTTAGGGCTTGCGCAACACCTATACGCGCAAGCGATTCCTTTGCGTTACACAACAACAAATGCGTTGCTTGGGCGCCCTGCTCTAGAGGTTAAGGAATCTGTTAGCCGTAGGGGAAAACTGTAATACATACACCAAGCTACTAGAATCCTTACCAGGCTTTAAAATTAATACCCCTTCTGCTTTTCTCCACAGAGACGGAAAATGTGTCCATCAAAAGCATAACCTTTATAAAAGATGCCCGAGTGTACTGCTCAATGGACTTCCCCCCCTTAAGTTACTTCCTCTAGCATGAAATGATGCTTTACTTAAGTTGGGAGTGTCAGCCATGAAGTGAAACGTTGCTCTTGGTTGTCAGATAGAGTTTTAGGCTTCTCGTTTTTGTTACTGCTTATGAGTATCGGCGACGCCAGTTGCCCTAAAATTCCTTTTGATTCGAAGAAAACTTGAAGGATTTCATTTTAAAACAAACTTAATTATTTTATTTTCTAAAATTGTACAAATAAAACTTATTAATATCTTACTTAAGTTTACAAACAAATTTCCAAAAATAAATAAAAAATGTATTAAGAATACTGAAACAGAATTGGGTTTTTTTTTGTTTTCCCCCTGTTTGACTCCGAAATTCCACAAGTGTTTTAATGATCAAGACTTGATCTTTTACATAAGCGCAGGGCCAGGTGTACAAATAGAGCCAAAGAGTTACACGTGTTCCTCAGCGATTTCACACTTTGGTTTCACATTTAAGTAGAGAGATTCAGTCCATACAAATTTACATTAGACGGGCCTGTTCCCGTCTAAGTTATAAACAGATACACCACAAAGGTGCCAATCCCTATATAATGACTCAAATAGCCCGCCTCCGACCAATGCCACAGAAATGATGATTCCTGTTGCCGATCCGTGTTCAAGGTGTCGTTCATTAATACCACACCCAAATAGGCCAAATGGAAAATGACCAGTAGGGTGAAGCACAAGTTAATGAATTGCACCAGCCAATAGCTGATGCTTCTCCAGGCTAGCTTCTGCGGGCAGCGTGTGTATACACATACGCCCTTTCCTTTACAGGGATTCGCTGTGATACAGGCATCCCCCAACTGAGCCAAATGTCTACGCAACATCACCTCTCCCTCGCCAAAGATGGGCAGTGAGAGTAACACCAAATAGATGCGCAAATCCATGCCATGCATTAGCGAGGACACCAGATAGGAGCAGAATACGGCCACCAGCGTGGAGCAACGGGGTTTGATTTTGCGCGGTCCATAGATATAACGCTTGAGCCACTCATGCATGGGTATATGCCAGCTGCGCACCAGGCTGGCTATCGAACGTGGCCATTCAATGGCCCAGGGACGACTGATCACCGATTTGGCATTGTCCAGCTTTTGTCCCGAGCAAGCCATTAGCGACTGGGCCAAATAGCAAACAAAGTAATGGCTGGTCCTCACGCTCAAGGCTCCCGTATACATCAGCATTAAGTGGGAGTTGGAATTCAGCTCACCCAGAGCCGAGGCCCAGCAATTGGAAATGATGAGGGTTAGCAAACATATGAGCAAATTGGGTACCAATTCACGCAGCGAGCCGAGCCAAGTGATGGAGGGGCAGACCAGACACTCCACATAGCGGCCATAGCTTAGCCAGGGACCCAAAACGCAAGTGGCCGGGCTGTACAGGTAACCCGCAAAGGCCAAAGGACCTGGCATGGTGATGGCTTCACCTCCTCCCTTCTCTTTGGTATCCAAAGCCAAGTCATAGGCCAACGATATCACCTTCATGTTGGCCACCATTTGCAGACCCCTGAGCTGTGTCCAATCACTGCGCTCCGTCCAAATGATCAGCTCGTACAGAAATTGACTTCCTACGATCAGCACCGCAATCAGATGGGCCATTTTCTGCTTCTGGCCCACACGTACCAGCTGAAGCAGAGCATAGCTAATGCCGTGGAGCATTAACAACAGTCCCCGACCATTGTCACATGAAATGTAGAGGAGTGCACAGCCACACATAAGATTTATCGCATGCAGCGGAGCCACATCTAAAGTATTGGACTCGTCCAGGGCTACCGTCTTTCTACGTCCCGCATACAGTTGTCGTAGCAGACGATTGAGCAGGCAGATCACTAACATGGGTGCCAAATAGGACAACGCCTGCTTCAGCGATGGTTCCACACAGTTCTCCAGGCTATGCGCTACATGATCCATTAGCGAAATGCTCCCATCTTGCTCCTGCAAGTAATCCTCCTCTGGGCCAGGATGTAAGGCCAAACGGTCGTCAGACTGATAGCCATAGGGATAACCATGCGCACCCAGCTCATCGGCCATGTCCAGGTCCAGGTAGTCCTGCTCTGGCGCTTCTTCATAGTAATGATAGTCCATGACTATGTACACGTCTGGCTGCTCCAGCGACCGGCACAGGTCTCACTGGACGGAATTGCAAGTTTTCTGTATTGAGTGGACGGCGGCGGCAGAGGCAGCGGCAGAGACAGAAGCAACAGCTGCCAGTTAAGGAACCAGTTCGTGAATTTTGTTCATTTCACAAATGTTAATGCTGTTATGACACGACGAATTGAATTGCTTGCTGTTATGACACGACCAGTATAAGGGCAAATACACATTTAAACTCCCAAAATAAAAGCAAATATAATGACTTTAAAACGTCCTCCCCGTCCCCCCCAATGCCGAACTAAAAAGAGAGAGGGAGTTATCATTTCATTTGTATTTCTAAATCTCACCTTCGATTTTTCTCAGTATTAGAGCTTCTCTCGAAACTCCACCTTAGATCTGGGGGGGGGAGGGGGCACTGCCTCCTTTGACTTGGACCTTTTGAATGTACTACAAGCACTTATATGTAACTTGTGACTTGTGAGTCTGAGTGACTTCAGATTGACTCCAGATGGATTCCAGATTGATTCCGGATTGATTCCACATTGACTCCAGATTGGAATAAAAATCAGAACCGAAACCGGAATCAAAATTTAGAATCAAAATCGGAATCAAAGTCGGAATTAGAATCGAAAATCAAAAGCAAAAACACCATAGCTTAAAGTGTGTTTCATTAAAAAAAAAAGTGGCCAAAATGTATAAGGCACTTAAATATGAGGAGTACCTGCAAGTAGTTCATGTCCATTCACACTAATGTGTCTATCCATTCATCTCATAACATTTGGAAACTCTGCTCACTTGAAGTTTTTTGCAGCTTGAAGCTCAGCAACCCTTACAATTGCTTAATCGCAAAATACATTAAAATGCCCTCTGCAAGGATATGACATTATCTAATGCAGCACAATTTTGCAGGGAATTCATCAAATAGCTGCCACATCATCGTCACAGTAGAGGCGCCATCTAAAAGTCAGTGTCAGCCCAGCATTGCGTTCTCTCAGTTCTTATCAGCGAACTGGTTCTAAGGTCCCCACTCAATTTCGAACTAGTTGTAGTTTGTTGTTTTCATATTGATTTATTTAAAAAAATGACTCGACATGCTCGTAATTGTACAGCCGGAGCTGTTTACACATACAACGAAAAGAAACGGGATGCCGCCGAATCGGGCTATGGCACCAATGCCCAGCGTTTGGGCAAAGATTCGGTTAAATCCTTCGATTGCTGTTCCCTCACCCTGCAGCCCTGTCGCAATCCGGTGGTCACCAAGGAGGGGTTTCTTTTTGACAAGGAGGCCATTTTGCAGTACATTGTCACCAAGAAGAATGAATATAGCCGTAAATTGAAGGAATACGAGCGTTTGCGACGTGCCGAGGAGCAGGAATTGGCCCATGAAGCGAATACCAAACAGCAGGCCAAAATGGAGCAATTTGTCAACTCAGAGAAGCCCACCACCACGCCAGCTCATCAGTCTCAGCCCGAGGAAAGGCCCAGCACCTCAAAGGGCGGCTCTTCAATATCCAACATGACCAATGGTCATGAGAAGAAGCTGCCCAGCTTTTGGTTGCCCTCGGAGTGTCCAAATGCGGGTGCAGCCAAGGCCAAGAAACCAGATGCCACCATTTATTGTCCCGTTTCGCAGCAGCCGCTGAAGGTTAAGGATTTGATTAATGTCAAGTTTACGCTGCTCAAGGATGGTGACTCGAAGCGTTCGCTAATAGCCAAAGAGGCACGCTACATGTGTCCCATTACACATGATGTCCTGAGCAATGCAGTGCCCTGTGCGGTGCTAAGACCCACGTGAGTGAACAGCTGGAAATGCTGGGTAAACCCTTTCTTATAACAAATATTTGCAGGGGAGATGTGGTTACGCTGGAATGTGTGGAGAAATTGATACGCAAAGACATGATACATCCCTTGACCGATCGCAAGCTCAAAGATAAGGACATCATTATTTTACAGAGAGTGAGTTTTGATTGAGTTTCGTGGAGGTTTTGAAATTTTATTTGAATGTCCTTTTTCTTACAGGGCGGCACTGGCTATGCCATTACCAATGACAATCTACAGGCCAAGGAGAAGCGACCCATGTTACAAGTTTAATTTAAGAACACTCGGTCTAGTTTTGAATTTAGTTAATAAATCAAGTAATCCTTTGGTAATGTTCAATTACATATTTCTAAATATATTCAGGCCTTAGAAATCCCTTTGAGGCTTCTGAAAAAACTCACTTTTTGCATCTAAATTTTATGCATTCTGGCCAGTGGCGTACGCAGGATTTTTTCAGGGGGGGGGGGTTTTCCGAAGAAAATTTTTTTTGTGGGGGGGGTAGATTTCAAGGGCGAAAACAAAGGCTCTACTTTCATATACTTTTTTTTTTGATAGTACTACGATTTTGCAGTTACCTCTACAATTCAACTACACTTCATTTCCTCCATATTTTTCAATTTTTTCTTCAACATAAATTTAAAAATATTAAAACTAACTGCGTCTTCATTTTTATGAAGCTAAACGAAATTAATTCTGAAAGTTTAGGTTCAGCACAAATGCGTTTTACTGTCTCAAAATTTTTCAAAACGCTGCGCAAAGAGCAAAGAGGTTAATTCTTTAAATTGTTTCAGTGTTCCTGAGGTAGACCAACAAGAACTAACAAAAGTCCACTGCGACTTTCTTTCAAAAACTGAATTCTACACACAAAACATAGAAAGGTTCTGAGAAGGGCGAATTGCCACATTATGGCCCCAAAAACGAGCAATATTTCGAAAATTTATTAAAATCCACATTTTACAAGCGGTTTCCGTAAACACATATCGCTCACTTACTTCAATACTGGCATAACTCAAAATAATCCACTTTGAGAAAAACACGTTTGAAGTTCTCGATGGATTTAACCAAAAAAAAAATGGTTCTTTTAGTTTTAACTTAATTAAACATTGGAAATATGATGTTTTACCAGAAAGACGAAGTATGTTTGGTCAATATCGACAGCAGGACAACTGAGATATGGCGGTTCCTGCATCAACATGAAAATGAATCTGGAAAATGATATTGCGACATATTCTCTTCTCACATGGAAAGTAGAAGAGATAGCATTACGAAAATTTTTGCATAAAATCGTACAGAAGAGCGCGCACATTTCTGCATCATTAAGTCAAAAATCGTATTTTTTGAGTTATGCCAGTATTGAAGTAAGTGAGCATACAGTATACATACAATTTTTCAAGAAAATTTGTCAACGAATCGGTTGCGGTGTCTAACTCGTCCAATTTCAGATATATTTTATAGAAAACGGGAATGTTTCGCTTGTCTGATTCCTGTACAAGTAAAAAAAAAGCCTTAGGCCAATTTAAAAGCCTTGACTCAAACTGAATTTAATTTCGGGTTTAGTCTCTGGTTAGGAGGTAAAATTGAAAAAAGATAGAGCGCCGAAGGCAAATTTTTTTTTAAATGCGCGTGGTAACGAGTTTATGAGTTAATGAACAAACCGCTCAATTAAGGCAGCAGGAAATAGACCTATTCACCTATTCAGATGAGCCAAAAAAAATGGAGATTTTTTTTATGTTTTTGAAAAAATATTAAAAATGATATAAAAACAAAACCAACAGAACAGAAACTTTACTATTTCACAAATGACTGTTTTCTTTATGAAACAAAATTTATTTCGCTCAAATCGGAGTACACGTTACGGAGATACAAAGTTTCAAACCTATTCAGTTGAGCGGCACTGTAAGTCCCGAAAATATAAAATGAAATAAGGCCCCAAATTTGGGGTGTTATTTCATTATAAAACAATACCCCAATTTGAAGTATGAAAATAAGGCCCCACTGCGATAAAATAAAGCACGAAAAAAGAAGAAGGCCGAAATTTGGGAAATAATACACCAATTTCAAAAATTTGATATACAAAAATCGCGCTTTTTTTTTCAAATTTTCGCTTGAGCCGCTAAAATTGAATCAATTTTTTTAATTACATAATGAAAATTTGATACAAAAAATCGTGCGATTTTTGTAAATAGCAAAAATAAGAAAATTAAAAGTACCCAAAAATCCATATTAAAAATTGCCGTCTTATATCCTTATAAAAATTATACTGGGTTTGCGGTCTTATTTCAATTTGAAATTTTATTTAAGAAATAATGCCCCAAAAAAGGAAATAACGCTACAAATTTGATCAAAAAAAGGTGGTGGTTTATTTCTATATAAATTGTTGTCGCGTTACATCATTTTATTTTTAGGGTCTTATTTCGCAGAGCCCTCAATTAATAATCATTGAAAAACTTTGCGAGATGTGTAGAGCAAATTTTAAAATTTTTCCTTCAAGTAAAACATAACTTTAAATCAAAAAATGTTGTACACGTCATTTGTATTTTGCTATTGCTTTTAAGCTCTGTGGTTAAATCGCTCAAAAATTGTTATGTCGTCTTATTTATTTGACATTTGACAAAAATAGTTCACATATTTGTAGGACAAAACCGGAAAAAGAAACCTTGGATGACCGCCTCGACTTAAATGTATAATAATTCTATATAATTCGCGGTCCATCGATGGTATTTTTTTAAAATTGTGGTTAAGTAGGGTCCAATTTACAAATTTTTCCTTAGATGCTTCGTTCTTAGTACAGTAATTTGCATATAAAAATATATTCCACGATGGCCAGGGGGGGTTTAACCCCCCCCCCTGCGTACGCCACTGATTCTGGCCATATTTGTATCCAAACAGGATTCATTGTGGTTGATGTAAGTTCTTTTCATGATTTGCTAATTACGAAAAGTTCTTGGTTAGGGCGGTTCTATACCATACCTTCGTGCCACAAGTTAAGAAAAACAAATCTGCAAGTAAGAACAAACGACTCAAGACCTTTGATTTGGGGTTAAGATATAATATATATATTCTTTATGCATAATTGTAATTGGTAAATGTAGCTTGAAGAACAGACATCTTGCGGAATGCGGGGCCAAATTTGAAATACGTCTCTGCGGATCCGTTGGATGATGATGGTGGGTTATTGTACACATTCCACTAGGCGGCCTGCACCGATTGTTTCTGTGAGGAGCTTATCTTATCGCCCAGACTCAAGGCCATGCCCTGCAAAATAATTGAAATTTACAAAATCTCTTTAAGAGATCGTCCAATCCCTTACCTGACTCTTGGCTCGTATGCGTATGTGACCGGTGACCTTTGAATCTGGATCATCGACAGGCTTCTCAATGCTCAAATTGGCCAAGGCATTCTCACCGAAAATTGATCTAGAGTGAAATGTGTCAAGACATGTATGGAATATAAATAAAACTAACCCAGAAGCACTCACTTGGCATACATATTGGCGGCCATGAAACCACATTGACCGGACAAAGCCTTCTCCGGCGTTAGACACTTCATATTGGTGCTCTTGAGCAAATGCTTGAGATATTCATGCAGATCCGTAAAGCTGGTATTTACCGTCACCTTGTTCTCCCACTCAAAGTCCTGCCACATTTGACGGAATTCCGTATCGGTGCAAATGGCCGGAATGATGTAGTCCATAATGTCAATGTGTATGGTATTGAGTACGACAACATTTGTGTTCAAGGCGGTGTCATACACTGAAAGAAGGAAAGGGGGAAAAATCAATTAGGATTAAGTTCGACGAATGGATAAAGCATTCGTCCGTTAGTTCGTTTCGCCCTGGGTCTGTCAGTGATGGGTAATCGACCACTTTCTTTTAAGTAATGCCGATTTCGTCTTCATCTCATAGACTCCACTCACCTATATTGCCAAATATGATGCCATTCTCTGTGGATGAGAC
Source organism: Lordiphosa clarofinis (assembly GCA_018904275.1). Taxonomy (NCBI): domain Eukaryota; kingdom Metazoa; phylum Arthropoda; class Insecta; order Diptera; family Drosophilidae; genus Lordiphosa; species Lordiphosa clarofinis. The sequence continues at coordinate 487,157 of JAEIGQ010000008.1, forward strand.
CTTAACATTGGCCTTAATATTACAAAAATCATGTGGAGCCAATACCACAGGATGTGGACGTTCCACCAGCTTCAAATCACCCAAAGTGGCCAGCTCCAGGGTGCAGTTTTGCAAGGTGTCATCTAGAAAAACAACAACAATTAGAAATCAGATCAGACCTTCCACCATTCGACCTTACTTGTTTGATTAACAATCAGCACATCGAGGACAATATCATATTGATTGACATTCACATAGGCCTCCGCATACACAGGATCCGAGAAGCCCGTCAATTGGGTGACCTTATTCAATTTATTATTGGGCGAGGCAATGTCACTCATTTGGGCAGTTTTGCTGCCAGCCAAAGCCTGATTTAGGCTCGACTCGAAGACATTCTCACCCAACTGATTGTCACGTCCGTTGGAGAGTTGGGCAAAACTAACGGGATCATCGGGTTGTACCTTGGCGGCGGCACGTTGTTTCTCCTTGAGGACACGTTGGTCCTCATCATGTTGGGCATCCAGCATTTTACCCAAAGCCTCACGACAGTATAGCTTGAAGACATCCACGGCCTCGGGGGTACGCTCGCTGAGGGTGCGCAGGCAAATGAAGATGCGATCGGTGTCATCATTGGTGATGGGTTTAACGGGGAAGCCACTTTTGCCCAAGTGCAAAATGGAACTCATGATAAGCATGACCTGGGTGGTCAAACGATTTTGGGCCTGGGGCTCCGAATGGATTTCAGAGTAGCGCAAGGCCAGTTTGGTTAAGGTGGCGGACAGAGCGGCACCAATAAAGAAATCGCCATCCATGAGATATTGACGCAGAGGAGGACGTTTCTCCTTTTTGGTGACACTGCAAAAAGGGGAGGAATTAATTGGGGTTTGGGCGATTCAATTGGGATTACTTACGGAGCCTGACTGTAGGCACTTTGGGTGGCATAGGTGCCGTCGGAGATAACCTTGTTCACCGCATTCGAGTCACCCGAAGCTTCAGTAGATGACTTTTGCTGCTCCTCGCTTTGATCCCCGGCCAAACGTTTCTGTTCCGCCTCCACCATGGGTATTTCACCCAAAGTCTGCTGTATGGCTGCTATGACCTCCAAGATCTGTTCACCCTCCACATATTCACCCAAAATCCATACCGCAGCACGATGAATCTTTGAAGATTTGATTTGTGGAAAAGCCTCTATCAAATGCTCTATGATCAGAGCCCTCAAGGCAGGGAACTTCTGTATGGCCTCGCGTATGAATATCAAAACATCGGCTGCGGCCAGTTCATTTGTGTCCGACAGAAACTCCACCAGCACGGGTATAACATTGGCGGCCACATCCGGAAACTTGATGGAGCAGGTGTGCAGGGTGCGTACCAGCAGCTGGCGATACTTGCCCGTATCCTCGTGCTCCACATTGTGCGTTTTGGCCACTTCCTTCTTAAGGACCAAAACCATTTCGCCTATATTACGCGAGTAGACCAAATCCATGGCCAAGGCCAAGGTCTTGCGACGCACTTCGATATCCGGGGCCACCAAAACTCTCAAAACATCCATCACCAGATCCTGCATCACCTTCTCCATATTCTCATTCTCCTTCATGGCTATCAGGCGATCCAACACTATCAACTTCACATTGTTGTCGCTCTCCTTGACAATCAGTTCGATGTAACAACTGGCTGCCGCCTTAATGGCCGTGGGAGCCAGGGACAGGGTAATCAAAGTCCCCGCCGACTCATACCTCACCGCATTGGAGGATGAGTTCAACAGATTGTAAATACAGCGTATGAACCTGGAACGTTCCGCCGGATTGGCATGGCATACTTTATAAATCAGCTCCACAATGACCAGCTGCAAAATATCCCCAAAGCTGTGCACCTGATCGATACAAGAGGCCAAATAGTTGAGAGCCCTTTCCTGATCCGCATGGAGCAGCATTAGAAAAGCATTCCTTTTGCACGACATATCCTGTTGGGTGTCCAGGAAATTGGCTATCAGTTCGGGACCATCGGGCACCAGCCAATCAAAGTTCTTGTAGATGGTGAAGATGGCCAAAACCGCATTGCGACGCACATACGAATGACGGTGATCCAGGCAGGCGCGTATGGCCGGCATCAAGGGTTCCAGCAGCTCGGGCTCCTTGAGTTTGCACAGGAAACGCAGGGTGGATCCACGCAAAAACTCATTCGGATGTTGCAAATCCTGAAAAATCATCAGTAATAATTAACCACACACAGTCTCTCTCCCTCTCTCTCACCTTTCTGTACGCATCGCACACCAATATCATTTCCTGCAACAGTTTCCCATCGGCCGATGTCTTGGGCACAATCTCCCAGAAGATTAGCAGCAGCTTCTTAATCGTATGATTCTGTACGGGCAGCACAAAGCGTATTATGGTCATTATCAAGCCCGGATAGCGTTCGCCATTCAGTAGCAATTTGATCACTTTCTTTAGTGTCTCAATTTTCTGATTGGGATCGCCCTTTTCCAAATCCTGCTTTAGCTGCATTTCGTTGGGCACCTCCAGGTCGGGTGAGTTGATGATCGTATAGCAGGGCACTTGAGTCATCTTGGTGCCGGGGACAACAACAACAACAACAATTTGCAATTTATCCGCTTTACTCTATTTTGTCACGAAATTTTCGTTTTGGTTTTTTTTTATATTTTATTGTCCGGCTTTGACGTGTCACTTGAATTCACCATACAATCGCATACGCTCGCAAATTCACCTCGACTGTGTGGCAACTTTAGTAAGTCAGCTGTTTGTTTGTGTTTTGACATTACGCTGTACAGAGCTATCGATTTAACAGGGGTAGAAAATAAATGGGGTACTCTTGCCATAAAAACAACATTATAAATCATAAATAGTTTAAATTAATTTGAAACTCAAGCAACGCCAAGGAAATGCTAAGAAACAAAATTTGTTAAATAAAACTAAGCAGACAAATAAAGGCCTAACAGCAGTTAAATAGCAAAAGTCTACTAACGTTATAACCAAGATATAAAATTAGTTTGATTTTAATGCTGAGAGAGAAAACAAGCCAAATTGAACTTGGCTTTTAAGATTGATACAGTCGGATCCGGTAACAACCGACCGATCAACCTGAAACGGAAACAAGCATTGCCTTTGTAAGGGTATAAAAACTTCGGTGAACCTGTCTTTCTTTTTTTTAATTTTTATTTAACGCGTTGCTGACTTTGGCCAAATCATTTGGGGCACTCAAGCAGTTTGAGTTTTAACGAAAACATAGAGCGCGTTTAACAGCACATAATCTAACATAAATCAAAAATCGATTGGCTGTTGGTGATTTTTATCGTATTTGATAGAACTATCAGGCAACAAAATTATCGTTTTCTTTTTGTTGGCGAACATTTTGAATTTTTGACAACAAACAGATAATTATAATTTTAAACAGACTATTAAATTTATCATTCACTCGCTCGAAAATTTCCAATTTCAAACAAATATATTTTCTAACAATTTACTAACACCTAGAGACATATTCAATATTCTTCCTAACCAGGGTACCTCTAGTTCAGGCATTCAAATGACTTCGTTCGTGGCAGCAGAAATAATGCACAATACAGCAGCAAATGGTCATCAATTTAATTTGACCTTTAAAATCAAAGACCAAGTAAGTAGGCCATAAAGTAGGATCTACTTTATGGGCGATGAGGATGTCGATCGTGTGGATGCACGTTGAGACTACAAAAACCTCAATTTGCCTAACCCCAGACGCATCGTCGGCGAGCTGGACTCCCTTTTGAATGAGAACAATAAATTATTGAGTGACAATCGCGCTATTGTTGCTATATTGCTGTTTTACTTAATAAACGAAATATTCTCCAAACAATTTATATGGCAGAAACACGTTCGCCGAGTCAGCTAGTATTATATATGTCTAACTCGTAATTCCCTGAAAATTTAGAAAACGACTTAGAATTCTTTTCAAATTTATGGCAAACTGATATTTTATGTGCAGTGTAAAAATACATTTTACGACCGATATTTTCACACGTAGTTAAAATACAGAAATAAAGAAAGCTTTTTGCAAACACTTTTTGTGTGTTTTTTTTATATTCTGTTGTTAGAATTACTTAACAGCTCAGCCTAGCCCAACCAGAGGGTTACTGATCGTTTCTACAGAAAAGTATCTAAGCAACCGGTTTGTCTTCTAGGCCTTCTCCCTCTTTTTTTTTATTTTTGTACTCCCTCACAACTGATTTATTTACTTAAGCTTCGAGAACCTGTTTAATTTTTTTGTATGATTGAAAAATAAAAAAAATCAAAACAAAGCCAAGACCTCTAGTTGCACGTCCATACGTGTTTGTATGTGAATTGGTTCAGCAATTGCAGCCAAGGGGGAAGCACGTCAAACCCCATCCACAAATTGGCAATCTTTTTAAAATGCAAATAGGATGACCAGGGCAAGGGAACTGGGCGGGGTCAGAGCGGGAGGGGGGACCATAATAAATGAGCCTTAATAGAATTCGCTGGAAAAGTCTGGCAAACAAGATCACATAAGTCATTAGGCGTGGGTGTGGACTAGGCTGCGGAGAGAGAGAGAGAGAAAGAGAGAGAGCCGGGGATCTTTCTCGGCTCGATCAAATTAAATTGCTTAGTTGGTTTATTATTCGTAATACGTAATCCATATGTAGGTATGTATGTAGGGTGGATTATATATGGAAAAATCAGTACAGCTGAGGTAGTGATCTGTGATGGTACCAGGCGCTGATAAATGCAAGGTCAATCGGGGGTATATAAAGGGGAGATTCCCCCGCATCGATTGGGGAATTTTTGTGATTATCGCTGAACGAGAGCGACAAGTCTTATCAAATTTTGTACGGAGCGAGTTTTCAGGTGCGAATGCAATGAGTAACTATCAGGGAGTCAAACTAAATCGTACACTCAGAAAAAAATGAATCAAGTGAATGAAATTTAAAAAGGCAATTAATTTGTTAACAATCAGAACAACAGAATATGGAAAGATTCTAGAAACGCGCTCTTGGATTGAATACGGAAATACGCATACTTGGACATTTAATCTAAGTCTTTAACAAGAACTGTAGTTATAAATGCAGACTTTCATTCTCACCGTACTATTGATACCTTTTGTACTTGCTAACCATATAATTAATTTTATTTATAATTTTACCAAAGCTAATATTTAGGTAAAAGTTGTTTTTTTAGAAGTATTTGGTTCAGTATAGGTTGCGGTTCAAAGAGATACGCATTGAGTTCGAAAGCTTCATCGAGGCAAAGCAAAGTTCGCATCGAGGCATAGCAAACTCTTCATCGAGGCATATCAAAGTCTTTATCGAGGGAAAGCAAAGTCCTCATCGAAAGCCAAGTATGCAGCGAGGCAAAGCCAAGTACGCAGCGAGGCAAAGTAAAGCCCTAGTTGAGGCAAAGACAGACGGACGGACAAAGCTAAATAGACTCAGCTCGTCGCCCTGATCAAGAATATATATAGTTTATAGGGTCGGAAATGAATATTTCTATGCGTTGCAAACTTCTGGGCAATATTATAATACCCTTTGCAAGGGTATAAAAATTGAAAGGGTCTAGATCGATAAGGGAAGGGGTGCGGCCTAAAGTCTGGGATTTTGAAATTTCTAATGATTTCTAATGATTACTTTTTATAAACCTCCCAGCCAGGTGAAAACAAAATCTTGCAGCTTCGATTCGGACAAATACCCATTCTACAGTTTTTTGTATATATATATATGTTTTTTTCTGCTCGAAATAATTTTTTACGTGTTCTTGTAAATTTTCAGCATTTTTTCGAAACATGCTTAATTCGCGGGAACAAACCGCTCACTTACTTCAATACTGGCATAACTCAAAATAATCCATTTTGAGAAAAACACGTTTGAAGTTCTCAATGGATTTAACCTAAAAAAAAATGGTTCTTTTAGTTTCAACTTAATTAGGTAAAATATTATAAATTTAGAATGCTTATTAATAAACATTGAAAATATGATGTTTTAACTGAAAGACGAAGTATGTTTGGTCAATATCGACAGCAGGACAACTGAGATATGGCGGTTCTTGCATCAACATGAAAATGAACCTGGAAAATGATATTGCGACATATTCTCATCTCACATGGAAAGTAGAAGAGATAGCAATACGAAAATTTTTGCATAAAATAGTACAGAAGAGCGCGCACATTTCTGCATCATTAGGTCAAAAATCGTATTTTTTGAGTTATGCCAGTATTGAAGTAAGTGAGCGAAACGATTTGAAAATTTAGGTATATAAAAAATTAAATTATATTCAATTACTTGCTTTCCAAAGCCATTGGTAATAAAAATTATAAGAAAAAAATTGACCTTGCATCCAGACGTGTACTGTATTACGCTGTAAATGGGAAACATAATAGTTCCAGAGCTATGCACTTTTTTCATTTATTTAAATTAATTTTTAGTAACAATATCAGACCCGCCTCTATTGGGACTCGAACCGCAGCCTTTTCGTTCCAATGAACACTTGGCATCCACTCAGCTCACTCGGCTATTGGCCATACATTTTTTGGCTCAACCAGCTGCTGTATAAGAGCACAGCTGGCAGAAATCATCGTCGTGCTGAGTTCTTATACTGCGACTGGTGGCGCCTTAAAAGTGACGGCCAATAGCCAAGTGGGCTAAGTGGCTTTGCAGTGTGGTCAATCACTCGAGGTACTCAGTTCAAGACGCAGTACCGGTGGATTATTAATTAACATTTATATAAGTATTTCAGATTTTTTAAAATTACTTTGTCTTTTTTTCATATTCAAAAATGAGGTTGTTTCGTCTTAAAGTCGAGTATAAGCGATCGTAATTCGAGATTGATTGACTATGATTAAAATTGAGGTGTTAATAGTTTTTAAATTTTTATACCCTTGGAGAGGGTATATTAAAATTGTTCAGATGTTTGTAACGCATAGAAGAAAACATCTCCGACCACATAAAGTATATATATTCTTGATCAGCATGACAAGCTGAGTTGATATAGCCATGTCCGTCTGTCCGTCTGTTTCTATGCTATCTCCTCCGTCAGTTTAAAAGCTTTGCACGAAGTCTTTTGGTACAAATGCACAGTACATTTGTCGGAATCGGCCGGATCTGATGACTATATCGTATAGCTGCCATAGAAACGATTGGTCGAAAAAGTAGTTCTAGTGAGAAAAACTTTTTTGTCTTCAACGCAATCGCCCCCAAACCTCGTATTTATAAGTTTTCTATGCCTCCACATAATTTCACCAAGTTTTATGAAAATCGGACAACTATAAAGTATAGCTGCCATACAAAAGATAGTTTTGAAAAAAGTCTTAGTACCCGAAGATAGCTTGCCTCTATTTTTTTAAATTGATTTTTTTCTTAGTGTACTTAACCAGTAAGGGTTCGTTTCAAGGGACCCATGAAAAAAAAAACGAAATAGGGCTGTGAACCACTAATCAGGCACTATACAAAGTCTTGTTAATATAATAACCTGTAGATCATTGCTTTACTTATTTATTAATAATTAAAAAATTAGCAAAACAAATCAATTAAACTGACTAAAATCAAAATGTGTTGACCTAAGCAATTATTCTCAAGCTGTGAAGCTATCAATGATCCCTTTAGGCCCACGTCAAGTCTAGAGAATTTTCAAAATAGACGCTCAAGAACCAGTCAGGTTTCTGTATTCTTTTCTCTCGTTTCTTTTTTTTTCGCCCGGCTGTTGCTTAATTGAAAGATCGCCCGGCTATCAAAATGACAGCAACAAAAAAAAAAAAAATCAACTACAAAACCGAAAAAAAAAACACAAACAAAAAGGAAAAGTAAGTATGAGCACGATGCGACGCTGCAAAACGGCTATAAAATAGCCGGCCGGCAAAGCCGAGACTCACAGTTGAGCTACGACAATGATGTTGGATACTTGGATACTCCCAGCGATGGGCACAGTGCTGCTTGTGCTAATGGCACACTCCACTCAGGCGGAGGAACCCATTTGTAAGGGAGAGCGGGACTCATCTTCTAAAACAACTAATACTAATCCCAAGTTGTTCAACTATTTTTGAATAGATCGCTTGTGTGTCCCTCAGATTTATTTGAAGGAATGCCAACAGTTGTTGGCTGATCCCTCAGAGGCGGGCATACGTATGGAGTGTGTGGCTGGTAGAGATCGGATGGATTGTCTGGAACTGATCGAACAGCGTAGGGCTGATGTTTTGGCCACCGAACCAGAGGATATGTACATTGCCTATCATCGTAAGAATGAGGATTATCGTGTCATCTCTGAGATACGTACAGAACAGGATAAGGATGGTGAGTTTGGAGACCAAGTGGGGCTAGAAAAAACAGAAGCTAATTTCCATTAGTTTTTCTGAGTTACAAAAAAATTATTTCAAAATTTAAGGAGCGGGCCTTTCAATTGAAAACTAACTTGTGACGCCCAAATGGGGCCCTCTTATTTACAGTGTTCAAAGTTTCTATTCTTTAAACTAAAAAATTTAAGTTTAATGTTCATCTTCTACTCCTTCCTTTAGCCGATTTCCGTTATGAGGGCATTATTCTGGTCAAGAAATCCTCATCTATACACAATCTCCAGGAGTTGCGTGGCGCTAAGTCCTGTCACACCGGTTTCGGGCGTAATGTGGGCTACAAAATTCCCATCACCAAGCTCAAGAACACCCATGTGCTGAAGGTTTCGGCTGATCCTCAAATCTCGGCCACCGAACGTGAACTGAAATCGCTATCCGAATTCTTCTCTCAGTCCTGCCTGGTGGGCAATTATTCGGCTCATCCCGATACCGATCGTCTGCTGAAGAAGAAGTACTCCAATCTGTGTGCTCTGTGCGAGAAGCCCGCCCAGTGCAATTATCCGGATAAGTTTAGTGGCTATGACGGTGCCATTCGTTGCCTGGACAAGGGTCAGGGTGAGGTGGCCTTCACCAAGGTGCAGTTTATTAAGAAATACTTTGGTCTGGCTGGCACTGCCTCGCCCCCAGCTGAGGGTAATCCGGCTGATTTTGAGTATTTGTGTGAGGATGGTACCCGTCGTCCCATTACCGGACCCGCTTGCTCCTGGGCACAACGCCCCTGGAGTGGTTATATCTCCAATGAACAGGCGGTGCATAATTCGGAGCAATTGCATCAATTGCAGCACCGCTTGGAGAAGTTCTTTGAGAACGGTTTGCATGCCCAGAATCATGAGGCAGCCGCTCATTTGCTCATCCAACCGAATGCCGTGTATCACAGCAAACCCGAGGCCATAGATCCCAAGGTTTACTTGGAACGTGCCGGGTACAAGGATGTGATCGAGCGTGATGGCAGTGCCATACGCAAGCTTAGATTGTGTGTCCAACAGGATGATGAGTATGCCAAGTGTCAGGCCTTGCATCAGGCAGCCTATGCCCGAGATGCACGTCCCGAGTTGGAGTGTGTTCAGTCCACGGATTGTGTGGAGGCCTTGGCCACCCACAAGGCTGATTTGGTTATTCTACCGGCCAAGAACTATGCGGATGCACGTGAGCATAAGCTGCAGCCGTTGATCTATGAGCAGTTGGGCGAACAGGATGTCTATGTGGCTGTGGCGCCGCCTACCCTCAACCGGGAAGCTCTGCAAAAGACACCCATGTAAGTTCCACCTTAAAAATAAAGGAAAACCCATTTCAAAATTTATTTTCTCCAGACACTTTGATGGCACCAATGAGCGTTCCCGCCTGGCGGCCGCTTTCCTCAACAAACGACGTGGCCTGGAATGGTGCAAAGTCGCTTCCAGTTCTGAGCAACAGTTGATGGTGATTCCAGCCAAGGAATTGGAACAGCACAAGGATTGGCAATTGGTCTGTCCCAGTCTAGAGCGTCGTCCTGTCACCGACTTCCATTCCTGCAATCTGGAGGTGCAATTGCCGCGCGCCATTTTCGTACACTCGGAAAGCACAGCCGTCGAACAGGAGACGGTCAAGCATTTGTTTTCCCTGATTTCCGATAAATTTGGTGCCCATGGCAAACTGGTGGATGTCTTCGATCTTTTCGGAGAGTTCCAAGAGAGCTCACACAATGTGCTGTTCGATGTAAGTGGTTGGCCAGAGATTCGCTTTCTAATGAAAATAATAACTTCTTTGATTGTTTTCGCAGGATCATGCTGTAGAGTTGGTCACCCAATTGAAGAGCGACGTCCAGGACGAACTGATCTACAATGAGCTCCAGTGCGATGGTAATAAAATAAAGAAGCAATAATTAGCTCCAAAAGAGGTCCAGTAGCGACTTTGATTTAATCAATAAACCAGTTTTTTTTTGTGCAAAATGTCTTGAGATATTCATTTTATGGCTTCACGTTGGGCGCCAATTTGTCAACAACTGCAGTTTAATGTGGATGTGCTAGGTTGCCAGTGAAGTAGAATGGATTATGGGTTAAACTTGAGATATTGAGGAGATTGAGGACGGTAGGAGTCGACACACCTGGAGAAGCCGTCATCCTTAGTAGTAGTCGTTAACCGATACCGAGTTGATAGATATTAAGTCAAGGGCTATCAGAGGCCTAAGCTAAGTACTGAGGACAATCATAATATTCAGGAGTAAGTCTTGATTGCACTATTCTCTTCAGGAGATCAACTTGAAAAAAGGGAGGTAGAGACATATTCTTGTGGGGAAACAATAGTCTATGACTGTAGACCAGCGATGGCCAGCGAGAGCAAGGTCAAAAAGTGCTGTGCGAAAATAAAGCGTCAAGAACTTGCCTCGACCTAATCGCTTCAAACTCTGGCGCGCGAATGACGACTTTCTACTCTCTTGGTCTCAGCTTGGGCATGGGTACGGGTTGTGTACGTGTGAATAGCGAAATGTTTTCGCCCCCCCCCGGGAGGAATCAGAGGCCATCGCTACTGTAGACAGGAATTCCTTGAAGGACGTTGGATGCGAGGTGGGCTGTTATTTAGCTAATTTATATCCCATATATCTTGAGTAAAACCGCATTTTGGAATATCGCCATTTTGGTTTCTTTATTTAATAAAAAAAAAACACATTCTATGTATGGAACCAGCTAGTGTATATATATATGTATATGTAAGATATATGTATGTAAATATTTTTTAAAATCGCAAAAAAAAATCGTTACGTTTCACACTAGATTTCTATATTTAGAGGCGAAGGGGCGAAGGGGGGAGGGGCACAACAACGAGCATTTGGAACCTAAGCGAGAAGAAGGGCAAATTCGTTGATTTGCAGAGAGTCTTCGCTCTTTTCCTCATCCTTTTCCTCCCACTCTTAGAACTTAGTCGGAGGCATCGCGTAGCGGTTGCTCTGTAGAGGATGGAGCATCCTCCTCCTCGGAATAGTCCTCGTCATGAGTGTGGGTGACCACTGTGGGCGTGGAAGGGCGTGTATGCACAATGGAACTCTAAAATAAACAAAGAATCTTAGACTTCAAGTTTAACCGTTATTATTTATTGACTTACAGCTCTATGCAAATCCTTGGCCTCATCCTGTCCAGCTGCGCTGCGCACATTGTTGGTATTGGTTGAAGCCGATGGCTTGGATGTGGCACTGCTGCTATTACTGCTCACATCCTCCAAGGCCGACGATGCCGACGAGGCCGAAGCTGTGGCCGGCGGCGGCGGCTGATGTGCCTGATCGTGGGCCACTGTGGATTCGTGCGGCAATAGCATGGCCGGTGCCCGAAACATGTACGAAAATGGATAATAGATGAGATTTAGCAAGGTGGCCGCATAGACATCCGCATATCGCACCACTTGGCTGGAGAAGAACGTTTGTCGCGATCCCGAACGGAAGAGCGAGCCCATCATGCCATACGACATGTCCATCTTGTGGGTGACATCCCGTATGCAAGTACGCAGTTGGGATATATCCGGCTTAACCTTGGCACTGGAGTCCAAATCGCGATACAGATCACCCAGCTTAATGTCCAAATTCTGCAGTTCGGCAAACAGCTGGCACTCATCGGTCCACACGTGCAGCTCCCTGACCAGCTCGGGCACTATCAAAAAGGTACGCCAGCCGCGTATCTTCTTGGATTTGAGTATATCGCCAAAGATGTGATCACCCACATATAGGACATCTTTCCCCTTGGCGTTGATGAATTTGGTGAAGAGCTCACAGGAGCCACCCGAATAGACTTGACCCGGCTGTAGGGGTCCAATGTGAGTGCCGATTTTGAGACCACCCGTCTTGGTATCCACTTGTCGCAGAACAGTTCCCTCATCGAAGAACAACGGTTTGCGGGCATCAACAACAATCACATCGAAATAGCTTTTCCAATCTCGATGCGGTTCATCGGTATCCGCGCCATGGGGGAAATCAAAGAGGTAGGTCATAATCTCATTGGTGTACGTATAATCGCTGTTGGTCAACATGAAGAGTTTGGCACCCGACTCTCGTATACGCGACAGGACTGTCGGCAGGCGTTTGTCCTTTTTCACATAGTAGGCCATGTTCTGAAAAAGGAAGAGGGAAGGAAATTAATAGATAAATTCGACTGACCGACATTTGGTGGTTAGGTTCTCACCTGCGTGGTACGACGCTTCAGATCGCCATCGGAATGCACCCAATCGACGGCACGACGCACGTCCTGGAAAATCGACTTATACGTAAATAGAAAATCACCAGCTTTGATGCCGCGTTCAACGCTGTCAAAAATCAAAGAGAGTTTGTCTTCTATAACAATAAGAATAATTTTATCTACTTACCGCACAAATTCATTGCTATTGTTAAAAAAATCCACCAGACAGGCCAGCAAATAGGTTTCCGGTAAATTGAAAAGCGTATTTAATACATACACACGCGATTCGTCCAGCTTGAGAAACTTATTTGGATATAGTTCGTAAACCTGATGGCTGGCAGATTGATCAATGTGTTAATAACAATTTGTGTAATCCGTTTAAATCAAGTAAAATACTTACTGCTTAATAAACTCAAATCCGTGCACACAGACCAAAATATTGCCATAGGCATCGACCTTTAAGAGATTACCATAGAGCGTATCGAACCACAGGCCACGAACTGGAAATGTGGGATCATATTCAAATTGCAATATCTCCTTGGGATAGCCCATCGAGACGAGGCGTTCTTTAACCAAATTGAAACCCAATTGTTCATATTGCGGCGATTTGTATTCTGAAACAAAATTATGTTTAAATTATACGTTTTGGTAAGACAATGGGCTTATTCAGCTTTGATCAATGCAAGATTTATAGATGCTTTTAAAATAAAGACAATATTCAGTCATCAGAATCCTACCTGCCAGTGTATAATCCATATCAAAGCCATAGTATTTGATATTTTCGAGATGCAGGGATCTATTCACAAAAACTCTGTAATGATAAAGTGAAATAGATAATATGTTAAAGATAGTTGTGGAAATACTTTTTAGTTTAATTCTATTTTTTAAATGATTGTTCGTTTTGCTAAAAAAAATCTTTTTTCAAAAAGCTTGCAATCTGGAATTAAAACTTGAAATACCTTGAAATGAAATTAAAAATCTCATAAACAAAATTGATCATCTCTCAGCATTTCTGCAGTCCTTTGTAAATTAGGACAGACAGACGAACGGATGGATAAAGAATATTATAAACTCTGGAGCAATACTATAGCCGCACCTTGTTTTTTCAGTGTACGCATAGAAAGAGTAGAGGTAGAAAAACTTAGCGATTACCGTTTGAAAGAGCGTTAAAAATAAGAGAAACAAAATGACAAACATCAACACTCTCAGTGCAAAAATTAACCGTTATGTTTCATTTTCGTTTTTTGAGTGGTGCACTATTATAGCCGCACCATTTAATTTCTTAGTCTGTGTTTGCTGGTTGGTGTTGCTGGTGTTTGCACTTGGTTGAGTTACTTTTTGTAATAAATTTGTAAATATGCCAAGTGGGCCAGTGCTGTCAGATGTTGAAAAGGGCCAAATTCTAGCGCTCAAAAGTGAAAATTGCTCATTCTGTGAAATTGTCGGAAAAATTGGAAGCTCCGACAAAGTGAAAGCGAAATTTTTGTAAAAACCGAAATTAATATGGAAAATAAGAGACGGAGGACGTACGCCGAAGATAAATCAGCGTGACCAGCACCGATTAGTGAGCGCTGCAAGCAATTCATTTAAGAACGCTAATGAATTAGCAACTGAATGTGGCCTAAAAGTGAATCGCTGGACCATTGCACGAACTTTAAAGGAATCTGAAAACATAGTGCGACAAAAATTGAAGGTGACAGAAAGGTTGCCAGACCGCCAAAAAAAACATCGGATGAAATTCGCCAGAATTAACATGGGAACTGTCTGAACAGAAATAATAAGACTTTATAGAGCAATGCAAATATTAATTTATCTTTCTAGATCATTTTCTCGGATGAGGAAAAGTTTAATTTGGACGGTCCTAATGTGTTTTCGCACTATTGGAGGGATTTGAGGCAGGATACCCGGTACTTTTCTAAGACAAATTTTGGAGGAGGATCATTAATGATTTGGGCTGCGTTCTGCGAGTGTGGATGCTTGGAGCTGGCATTTCCAAGCACTTGTATGAACTCCAGAGACTACATGGACATTCTTCCATTGAATTTATTTGCATTTCTTAGCGGTTGAAGAGGGTAAAAGTTCATTTTCCAACAGGACAACGCATCAATGCACGCAACACAAGGCAATAATGTTTGGTTTTTGAAGTGGCCCGCTTGCTTCCCGGGCATGAATCCGATGGAAAACCTGTGGGCGTTGCTAGTCCGAAGTATTTATGCTCAAAACCCAGAGCACCATAGTACTAAGGGGTTCAAATTGTCAATTATTAAGGCATGGAAAGAACTGTCCCTTAGTGATTTAAAAACCTCGTAAACAGTATACCGAGTGGGATCTATGAGTTAATAAGTGCTAAAGGAGGTTACACTCATTATTAAAGTGAATAAAAATATATTAATTCGTTAACATTTTTCTATAAATTATTTAATTTAGTGAAGTGCGGCTATAATAGTGCACCACTCAAAAAACGAAAATGAAACATAACGGTTAATTTTTGCACTGAGAGTGTTGATGTTTGTCATTTTTTTTCTCTTATAGAATCCCAAAATGGGGGAGGGTAAAAAATATAAATATTTTTAAGTATTCAACAGAAATAAATTAAGCCTCCTTTTGTATGAACTATTTCAGAACCGCTTAAACTTGCTTCTAAATTGGCCAATTGTTACTACGAGACAATTTGAAAATTTTTAGAATTGTTTAAAACACTCTGCGCTTTTTAATGCTTTTTTTTTGGTCTTAGCAATTTGAAGTGCAACAATCAAAATCTTTTTCATTCAATTTGGTTCAAAATTTGTGAAATAAATTTGAAAATATTTAATAAATTATTCATTAAATTAATTCTTTATAATGATTCATTGAATTTCCCCAGTTCATTCGGCTGTTGCACAAACACAAAATCAAAGCCTACTTATAGGCGTAGTTGAAAAAATCTCTTCAATTGCATAAAATACAGCTGAAAGCTGCATTGGAAAAAAAATATGCAATTCATGTAAAAGCTCTCCCCCCTCACCCCCTACCACTTCTAAAACACAACCAGATGAAAATTAAATTCAATATTTTTGTATATTTTTAAACTATGCCATTGACACTTGTCTCGGCTTCTGACGTCATTCAATGGAAGGGGGGGACAAACAGCACACATATAAGGCATGCAAATACAAATAAATAGACTAAATATATGTAAGTGGAATTAAAAATGTATGTAATCGCAATCGGCATAGCCCCATCAATTGCACGAGAAGTCAAAAGTGTATCAAAATGGAAAAATTGCGATGTGCAAAAAAAAAAACAAAATCAAATTAAATGTGAAATGTAAATTTCTAGAATTTTCAAATCGAATTTGTACTGTTGTTTTTTGATCCTTTGCCGTTGCCGCTCTCCTCCCAATTGTGGCCAGCAATTAGTGCAAAAAAGTTGTTGTGGGCGTTAACACGCCCCCTTTGGGGGAATGGCTGTTGACAGCCAGCAATGGCTGCCACGCCCATAAAAGAAAACCACAAAAAAAGAGACGTTGCGGCAAAACTCATTAGCAGCCAAAATGGAGGCAAAATGTTGTTAAATTATTTTGAATAAAAAGAGGGAAAGACTCTAAGGAATGTCCAATGGGAGTTCCAAAAAAAAAGTCACTCAACTGGTTCTCAAGGGGTTGGGTTGGTTTAAAATCAGTACCAGACATCTTTTGTTTACAATAACAATTATGATGCTAGGGCCTTCAAATCACTTAAAGAAGGAGTCCCAAAAAATACCCTAGTGTCTCCCTTAATATAGATTTTTCCTTCCTATTGGAACATTTGCCGTCTGTTAGACTGTATGTGTGCGCTTATTTATTTCAATGTCCCTTTTTTTTTGCAATTCAGTTTACTTGAAAATTTGCCAAATAAGCAAAAAGTTGCATTTTTTGTTTTGCAGCTTTGTTTAACCCAAATTCGAACAAAATGCATAAATCTAAGACCAAACATTTTTGGAGAAATTTCTCGTTACAAAAAAAAACCACTGCAATAATTAATTTTTAAAGTTAAGAACAAAGTTGCCAATTTTGCGCAATTTGGCGTCACTTGGTCAGAAGTTAAGTGGCAAAATTTTGCCAACTGCAGCAAAAACAAAAACTGTGTCGAGGAGCTTCGTTTCATTGAACTCCTGCGAAAGTTTTCGTAGGACGAGAAGGGGAGAACGGTGAGATGAAATGCAAAATGCAATTTTTTTTTAAAATTGTGCTTTAATAACTCAACTTATATTCATCATGTACACTGGATGCCTTGATATAACTGCAAACGTGGGAGCAATAAAAGCATCCTCCAAATTCACATGCGTCAAAAAGATTGCAAATGTTTTTAAGCACACAGACACTTGCAAACAGAGGTCATTTTTATATTATATATATGTATGTATTCATGCCTATATCAACAACGTTTAAATATTTTTGTTCGCCCGCCATTTACATTTATGTTTTTGTTATTGCGCGCATTTTAATTGGGCTGTTGACATTTGTTTGGCACCCGAGCAAATTGTTTTTGTTTTTTTGTAATCATATTTTTTAATAACATTCTGATAGGTTCATAAACTAATTGTGTGGGATTTTAAGTACGACCAATTATGGATTTAATTACGGTTAAATTTTTAACACAAATTAAATTTGTTTCTTAAATTGAAGTAATGCTGATGGAAAAGCTTGAAATGTTTTCATGGCTACTGACGTTAGCTGTACAAAAGCTAAAAACTGAACCAGAGGAATGAGTTGGTTATGATATTTCGATTGTTATATGTTCTTCCACTGGCAGAATGGGTAAAGTGGTTTGAAACATTATTAATGCAGTTTTCTATATTTTTCACCATCCGTCATCCATGGTATTTTATCGCGGTTCAGTATAAACAATTTATAAGTATTTACCGGTTCTATGGAGATCCTTGAGCTGAAATACCCTGATGTTCTGGGAGCTAAGATTTAATGATTGCCATCAGATATTACCAACCCCTGGTAGAATCGATAGATATGTCTTAAAGGTACAAACATTCTATCTAAGCAATTGCGTAAGATGTGAGGATATTTCAATCTGCGGAAAAGGCAAAGAACTCCAGGTCCTTTTTTTCACATAAATAAATATTAAATATTTATTGATGTGAAACATCTTTAATTTCGGTGCGGAAGATTTTAGTAGGAGTAAAATTTGATTTCAGCGTCACGTGACGCGGACGTCAGAATATTTTGTGTGGTTGATTTAGCGGAGTGTCCCAGGGGGAGAGGAGTGACAATGGGCGGAAAGTGGAAAGGATACTGAGGGAAAGAGGAGGTGACTAAACAGTGACATGGCAGTCACTAAACAGTGACTTGACAGTGACTTAACAGTGGCTTAAAAGTGGCTAAACAGTGACTTGACAGTAACTTAACAGTGTCTTGACAATGCCAAAATAGTGACTTCTTAGTGACTAAACTGTGACGTGATTGCGCCTTAACAGTGACTAAACAGTTACTGAACAGCGACTCGACAGCCACTAAACAGTGTCTTGACAGTGACTTAACGGTGACTTGACAGTGAATAAATAGTAATAGGAAAGAGGAGGTGACTAAACAGTGACTTGGCAGTCACTAAACAGTGACTTGACAGTGGCTTGACAGTGACTTAACAGTGGCTTAAAAGTGGCTAAACAGTGACTTGACAGTAACTTAACAGTGTCTTGACAATGTCAAAATAGTGACTTTTTAGTGACTAAACTGTGAGTTGATAGCGCCATAACAGTGACTAAACAGTTACTGAACAGCGACTCGACAGCCACTAAACAGTGACTTGACAGTGAATAAATAGTAATAGGAAAGAGGAGGTGACTAAACAGTGACTTGACAGTGCACAGTGACTTAAAAGTGGCTAAACAGTGACTTAACATTGTCAAGAAATGTTAAAATAGTGACTTTTTAGTGACTAAACTGTGACTTGATAGCGCCATAACAGTGACTAAACAGTTACTGAACAGCTACTCGACAGCCACTAAACAGTGACTTGACAGTGACTTGTCAGTGACTTGTCAGTGAATAAATAGTGACTTGACAGTGGCTAAACAGTGACTAAGAAGTGATTAGCAGTGACTTGACAGTGACTTGACAGTGTCTTGACAGTGACAAAACAGTCCTTAAACAGCCCTTAAACTACTTTTGAATTGAACATAACGTTTCACATCAAGGCCCCGTGAGTGTTCACGACACTCACACCTATTTTTTTTTAAAGTAAATTTGTAAGGGAACCTCAATTTGAATTTACAGTGTTTAATATTTTACTGCTTTTGTCAGAGTCAGAGTCAAAGACAGAGTCAGATTCAGAGACAGTTTCAAAAACAGAGTCAAAAGAGTCAGTGTCAGACTCAGACTCAAAGACAAAGTCGTGCCTTCCGTGACGAGTGCCGGCTAAAGCAAATGCTACGTGTTCGTTTCGCTAACAATGCGCGTACATCTCTAAAGCTTTACTAATTCACTAATCTAGAATCTAGAAAAAGATAAGCCTTAATAACTACATGCAAGAGTATATAAATATTGTGGGTCTGCTATCGCCCGCTATTTCATATCAAAACTCTCTTTCATGCACTTACGCATTCAATGGTTGTTGTTGTTGTGTTGCTATTGTAGCATTGATGTTGCTTTCCTGTTGCTGCAACAGCAACAACAAGGTCGCTTCGGCAGTTGCCGTGTCTGCTGATGATGTGAATGTGTCTGTTGCAGTGTCAGGTTCAGGTGCAGCTACAGGTTCAGCCTTGACACTGACATTGAGAGCAATGTGTTGTTGTTGTTGTTGTTGCTGCTGCTGCTGTTGTTGGTCAGCAGCTTGCCACAAACCCGTTGTGGCATGCAAATTTCTTTGGCAATTTCCATTAAAACAGTAAAAGTTTGTGTTGTTGTTCTGCATTTTGTTGGCTTTGAGTTTAATTTAAATGGCAAGTTAGATTTTCATGAAAGTTAGAACTATAATAGGAAACTGGCCGCAGACCTCATTCAGCTGTTCCAGGTGATCGACTGTAGATAACAGAGCCCTTTCTTGTAACTAAAAACATTTGTATGTTGGGGTGAACTACTGGAAATGCCCTCTTTATTTTTGTTCGGTAGTATTATCTTGCATATTTTGTGCCGCGTGGTAAGTTTTGTAGAATTTTTATGCGGTACGGTAACTGCTTTTGCGGATGGAAATAAATAAACTTTAGGGTGGAAATTTTTTAAAGTCAGGTTAAACTTCGGACAAAATTTGTGGGAGCTACGGAAATACAAAGATCAGGTCGCTTAAACCAACACATTCGCCTTATCTCTTCAAATTCTATTAACAGTAACCGGACTTAAGAAACTCGTTTCGAAATTAATAATGACCGTAATAGTAAAATTAAAGCAATCATGATTGCACTTCACATTCGTTCACCAAACCACTATACTAGATCCATCGTTTTTGTTTGTTATCGATTTGTGCTGGTGAACATGGTGTCGATAATTCTATCGTTCGGTTAAATTACTAATCGCACCTGGTCACACTAACATATGGCTATTACCCATATTTGAAAGTTTTTTTAATACCACCAGCAGAGCTGTGTGTCCAGCCAGCAGGGGATTCGTCTCCGGGATCATTACAACGAAATCAACTTCGGCCAGCATGGTGTAAATAAAAAATATCCTAGTTCCCACCAGAATGGTGGGTATAACGAGTAAATAAAAAAAATGTAAAATTGGTCAACAGATACTCTTTAAACTTTTGCAACCATTTCGCATTGAAAGTTTCGACAACTGCTTTCGATAAAATAAAAACTATTTTTGATCGTTTTTAAATATGGGTTTGATGTATTTGGGTGTTAGTTTTCACCGAAAAAAAAATTATCAAAATCGGTCAAATAGTTCTTCGGAAATTTGGGTCAATGTGCGTCAAAAAATGGTAAAAAAAAATATCTGAACATTTTAGAACTTTTTTTTAAGTTTTTCGACTATACAAAAGAAACAAGTAAGACCATTGCAGTCGAGTTAGCTCGACTTCAAAATACCCTGTACAATTGACAAACACACACATACACAAACAAACACACACGCACACATACACACAAACGCGCCCTCACACACGCGGGCGCAAGCAGCAAACGTAATGCGTAATTAGCAAAGCGTGGGGAGGGGGTGCAAAAATTGTCACGTTAATAACTTCTGTGTTTTTGCTCAGATTTCAATGTGCTTTTCAGAATAGATAGATAATAGCCCTAAGATAATATATATTAAGCGACGATGTTGTAACTTTAAAATTGTGGCTCTGATGTTTTTTGCGGTTTATAGGGGAGAGGGAAATTCTGCAAATCTGAAACAAACTTGATCTGCGTACGGCCTATACCTATGTACATGAATTTTTTTTTTAGTCTCGAGATCTACGCGTTCATACAGACAGACGGACGGACGGACAGACGGACAACGGACAGACGGACATGGCTAAATATTTTTTCAAAATTTAGTTTTGTGTTTTTTCCCTGAACATTTTAGCATTTTTTTTTACCCAGTTTTTCAATGGTACAAAAGAAAAAAACATGGAATGAATAAACATGCGAGTGTCGATGAAAAGTTTTTTCATATAACAGAGTCGGGAATAAAAAATGTTTTTAATTATTTCGCTAAAACATATTTTCGGATCTACTTAAAGATTTTACAGGATGTTTATAAGACCCTTATAGAAGCGAATAAAAAAATAATAATAATAATAATACTTAACGATAATAGTGGCATTTTCCGCTTGAAATAAAGTGGCCGGCCAAATAACTCCAGGTTACCTACGGGTCTCTTGGTAACTTAAATCAAAAAAAAAAAAATACTTTAAAACATAGTTTTAATAATAATTTCATATTTAAATTTATATCCCCTTAAAAACGTAGTAAAAGACAAATGCAAATGAAAAATGTTTGCTTTCTAGCTAAAGAAGCTGAACACTTGACACCCTCTTTTCAAGTTTCAGGGAGCATAAACAAGCACGTGCAACAATAACAATAACAATAAATAGAAATATATAGTGCATATCTCAAGTAGCGAGTATAAGCGTCATGGATGATGACGTTCAGAATATGGTGCAACCATTTTGAGTACAATGGGGAATATGACGCATACGCAATGTTGCCCAATGGATTGCACGTAGCTGGACAACAAAGGGGGAGTGTAAAGAATGGAAAAGAATAAGCAAACCAAATTGATAAACTTGCATTGGCATGATATGAATTTTGATTTTATAACACTTTGGCAATTTAACCTCCATCCAATGGGGGGGCGGACGCTTATGTGTTCGAGGAGCTCCTGCAATTGCGAGAATCTAATCAACAGCAGTAGTTTGCACAATAAACTTGTTATTCTTGTTGTTCACACAGTTCACAAATGCAAGGATACAAATACAAAAAAACGCCACTTGACATCCTTGACGGGCAGCAGCCAGACTGCTTGGCGTTTTTTGTACAATCCATACTCGCTTATCCTAATGTCCTTGGGGCACTTTAGTAGTTGTGTTTATATCTTTTTGTTCTTTCTTAAAGGATTTACTAAACATAAATTTTGTATAAACCAAATCGCATTTACAATTTTTCCGATTACGCTATTATGCAGGATGACAATAAACGGAGGAATGACGAAACTTTCTTCTTAAAGGGAACCAACAGGATGGTTAAGCAAAGGCCCCTGTAGTAGCCCGTTTTTCGGAGCATAAATCAGTAAACTGCTCTGAGTTGTGAAATGTAAGACATATATTTTTGGGCTCTGTATTTCAACTCCAATTCTTCGGTGTTCTCCTAATACTCAACCCGCATTCCTTTTTTTAAAGTTTTCAATGGAATTAAGTGAAAATGATTTAATTTATAAAGCTCCAAAAAAAAGTAGGTCTCAGCATTCCCAAAGTTAAAATTTGTGGTAAAAGTGAAAACCAAAAAATTGTAGTTTATGATATTCGACCTTTAGAGTTCAATACATCTTTACCTGAAGGGTTCGACGCGTCGCGACGATTTAAGAAAATATTGATGACTCATTTTGATCGATAACAGTCAAATATGGAAACATCGACTTGAGGTTCGATAAGCATACGGAAAGGCATTTCCGGGTATCTTCGTTTTCTTCTTGAAATCCTGCAATGTCAGTGTTATAGCCTATATTTCTACCAAAGAAATGAAGCATCATTTCTGGAAATGACAAGAAATTAAGAAAGTTATATAATTGCTTTTGATTCCCAACGATTTGCCTTTTTAATTTTGGCCTTTAGAAGGAATTTGGTATTTGGTACTTGTTACTCAGATGGTGGACCTAAAGCTACTGATCACAACCTGGCTTACTGCGTCTCAAAGTCGATTTTCACCTCCTCAAGGTGACCGCCGGAAACGAAGCGATGCATTCGTAACGCTGCTGGCTAATATATATGGTTAGTGCATCGGGTTTAGTACCCACCAATCTCCAAGAAAGAAAACGTCGGCAACATAGAGTTCAGCCATACAAAGGCTAAAGAACAACAAATCATCTGATGCTGATGAGCTTTTCAATTTTCAATTACTTTTCATTTCACTCACTCAAAGGCAAAACTTTTAAAACCGACTAATTTGATCGGAAACAACTGTCAATTCCGATTCCACATGATAATCTAATTTTTTGTTCATTATTCATTTCAAAATCCCATCATATCCAATTAAACATCAATCAAATCCCACACGCGCACTTAAATCCATTGTCCAGCTTTTGGAGATTACCATAGAATTATTCTTGTATTTCCTGCTTATGAATTGTGCCCACAGCATCAACTAAATTATGAACTAAGCTCTTTAAATTCAATTACATAGCAATAAGTTTGCATCCTCCTCCTCTTAAATGTATAGCCACAAATTGAATCCTCTGTCCAAGGTCACAGTCAGGATACTCTGTGCTGTCGTTTAAGGGGGCACTTTTGGTGTAGTTCCAATTAAAATCAAAATGGCAAACAAACAATTGCGCCAGAGACCCCCAAAGCCTGTACACACATTGACCACACACACACACACACGCACTCCCATACACATAGAGGCCAGGCCAACCAATGGCCATCAGGGGCAGGCACAATTGGGCGATAATTGACTTAATAAGCATAACCACAAAAACCAAATATCGTATATAGAATTGCACACACACCACTACACAAACACACACACACATGTGGCCACAAAAATAATTACACTACACAACCAGGTGGAAGGAAGAAATGTTTGACAAAAATAAAGGAAAAGGCAACTATTTCACACTTTTGGGCTAACGAAACTAATAAAAAACTTTAATTCAGTTTTTCGAATTCGAATGTAATTTCCCAGAAACGATTAAGAAAGTAAAAAAGGCTTCAAATATTCCCCCTAAAAGTGTGGAATGTTATTCAGCAGATTCCTGATCATTGGTAAGACTTAGATAATCGTGAAAACAATGGAAACTATTTCAAATAACACCCATAAGTAATCAGCGCCCTTGGCGCTTATGAGCTAAGCAATAAACGAGAATACATTTTTTTAAAAATCCCAGAATTTCTAGAAGTTTGACAAAATGATTTTGAACACAAAATTTTTATAATTTTGGATTTCTGTTGAGTTCCTTTTTTAAAGTATAGAAATAGTTAAAAAAAAGTTTCAGTTTTAGTTTTCCTCTTTCCGTAATAGAGTTTGTAAATAGTTTAAATTTTTTCAAGATAGAATGTGCTGCTTGCCGGCTCGAGATCAAGAAGAAAACTCATTTTCTGTTTGTTTTCAATATATTTTGAATGCACATTGGCATTCGCGTTCAGGGACAAAGAACACTAATAATAACAATACATTTAAAACAAAACCTTTCAACATTTTTAACATACAATATTTAACACGTCTGTACCGCCTAAAGTGGAGTTCAATACTAAGCTAATGTTTTTTGACTAGTGTGTTTGTATATGTGGGCGCAGTTTTCGGTGTCCGCCTTACAGTTAAATTTTTAGTCTTTTCTTGTGTCTATGATATGTAGCATTTCGAGAGTAAAGCGTTTAAGCGTAAAAGCGTAGTTGTTCTCTTGTTGCAAGATTGTGGTGTTTTCGAAATTCTATGAGTGTCCGCAGTTTTTTTGTAGGAGTTTATAATTTAAGACTAAACCAAAAGAACGCTCTACAATCTGGTCCCACTGTTCCAAAACAAAAGAATTGCCACTTTTGGTATTATTGTTTTGGCAGTTCTTTGTTGAAAAAGTATACAAAGCTTAAGTCATTGTTCGTCAGTATTAATTTAAGAGTGTGTAGTGTTTCTATTAAAATAGACGGATATGTCTATATCGACTCGGCTGTTGATGCTGATCAAGAACATATATACTTCATATAGTCGGAAATGATTCCTTCTGCCTGTTACATACATTTGCACGACTTTAATATACCCTTTCTACTCCACGAGTAACGGGTAAAGAAAACAGTGCATGAACGGGGTTTATAATTCTAAATGTTCTCACTCAAGAACAATTTTTTGAGAAAGCAAAAACTCAAATTGAGTTGATATTGTTTCATTTTTAAGAACATGATTTGAGTTAATATTGTTTCGTTTCAAGAAGATTTTAAGCTCAACTGGACAAATAATTTGATTGAACTTGGACTAGATGTGGGCGAATTTCCCACATTCGGGTGAAATTGGGAACTGGAACATACATCTCTTCATTGGAAGTGAATGGAGGCAAGATATGCATGCTATTACTTTTACCTTCATCCATATATTTCATAGGAATCAGAAACATCGCTTTAACGCTCCTTTCTGACTTGTTTCATTTAAGTTTTTTAGAAAAATCCAGAAAAGTTTGTTCAGACTTGACTGGGAATTGAATCCGGTTCCTTATGCAATTAACGTATGGAATGACGCGATAGCAAACTCTGCCGTTGCACAGTTTTGCAGAGCTGACAAAAGAGAGATCATAAAGAGAGCCAACTCGCTCTCTCTCTTCTTTATCTCTTTGTTGAAAGCCGGGTTTGTTGTTTTTTAAAGCAAATATTGTCCGAGGAACATTTGGAATAGTTTTGTTCTCAAGAATTTTGAGACCATCTTGTTCGTATTTTAAGTTAAAGGCAACTTATTTTCTGAACAGGTTTTTTCCCCTCTATGAAATTGTTGTACCTTGGCTGCAGAAAAAAGTTCTCAATATTAAACCTCGAGCTTTAAAGCTCTGTATTTTCTGCCAGTTTTTTGTTGCGTCGGCAGCGGCCGAGGAAAAAAATGTTTTATATCCTTTTTTAGTTTATACGAAAAGGAAAACATTCCCAGTTGCCAGAGCCATCGTTTTTGTTCACATTCCCATATTACAGTTAAATATAAAAGAAATTTATCTTAAAATGTTTTCCCAATTTTGTGGCCCAGTGTTAGGCCCTTTGCTAGGCGTGGCCTTTATGACCCAGCCAAACAATTTGCTGTTCACTTCCGACCAGTGTTTAAGTTATACAATATTTTAAAGCTTTAATTGCCACAAAAATTTGCACGCAGACGGCACACACAAGTCCTTCTTTTTTCCAACCGAAATTCGCGTCTAAACTGCACTCGCAGCAAAAACAAACTGAGACCCCAGAGACCATGTGATGGGGAATCGGCATCGACCTGTCCCAATGCTCTAAGTTAAATTTTTTATATTTTTTTACTCCCCCAAAAAGCTTAAGCCTCATGCGTGTGACAATATTTGGGCGCACTTTTCAAATTTCAAGAGGGGAATATCGCGTGTGACCTTGAAGCAAGGGAACCGGAGGGGAAAGGGGATGGAGGTGCTTGATTAACTAACCCTGGCAGTTTCAATTGATGGAGGGCAACTTAGCATGTGAACTGTAGACTTAATTAGCCAGGGTTTTGTGACCGGCTGTGTGTGTGTAGCTCCCCTTCTAATCCTAGGTCCAAGGGCAAATGGGATGTTTGGATGCTGTGGGAGCAACAAAGGCCAAACAACAACAAGTGAACCGAGCGGTATGATTTTCATTGATCAAAATAAATCAAATAAGTAAATTCAATTGCATTGTTGTTGTTGTTGTTTGCGGCACTCTTTTTGCTATCTAAAATCCAATTTGTGTGGTGGTCAGTTATGAGAAACGGAACAATTTAATACACAAAAAAAAGTACAAATTCCGCCTTTGGCACTGAATCAAACAATGGACAAAAAGGCGCACACACAAAATGCTCGAAAAAAACTCAACAAATCGTTGGGTTTGGATTCTTTGTAATTGGGAATTATAATCTCAGATAGGAGAGAATTAAACACATTTTCTTTAATTGTACTTAAAGAATTTTCATACTTTTCTTGTTTGAATCATAAAATTCAAGAACTTCCTGATGCTATCATCAGTAGACTTTGCCCCACGTTAGTTAAAAAAGTTTTTTTTTTGTGAAATGCACAAAAACTTTATACACTTCTCACACATTCATATTGATTGTAACCCCTGAAAGATTGTCAAGAAATTACTAACATATAAGCAGAAATGTGTGTTTTGACAAACAAATAATAAAAAAGTAATTGTTAACACTTTAATTTTACATTAGTTAAGCATTGCAAATCAGTGTAGGAACGGAATGAAGTATTTGTTTTTTTTTTTTTTTTTTTTTTGAAATTTTAACTTTACTTATCTTTAAGGTCTTGAATCAAGAATGTTTATTTTAACCTTAATTTTTCAACACTACAAATTGAATGTCCAAACAACTTTAGGACTCCATCGTCCCTATTCGTTGCTAACTATTCGTCGCTATATTGACACAACCTTCACTTGTGAATTCGATAGCATATCGATAAGAAAAAAGCTTGCTGCCGGAAAAAAGCTTAATGTTGTAACAGTGACTTGTTCACCTGAATAGACATATATAGGAAATATACAGAAAGAATGGGTCCATTTAGCTCATCTAGAGAATAACCCCTAGCATGTGCTAGGGGAATGGAAATATATGATGGAAGAAATATATGATGGAAATAGTTTTTCTACGAAACAGGGAAGAAATATTGAAAAGATTATTGGACGTGGTCGTAGAAAAAGCCGAAATACATTCCTATCTGACGGTAAGTTAAAGTGCTTCACAACATAACTAAATAAGATTTTCCAATATTTATAACATGAATTGCAGCAATTAACCTAGCACACAAGAGAGGTTCACTAGAATTAAATACCTCAGATCACAGTTTATAATTAAAAATTGACTAAAAAAAATTATTTGTTCTCGTGTAAATTTTTAGAGCACGGATTTTGCAAATTGTTGCTCACCCTCTCCTTTCAGGACATTGCCAAGCTGGCCACATCTAGCACAACCCACTAGTAATAAAACAAAAAACAAAAACGTGTCAAAACTGTGCTGTTAGTTTTGAATGTCAAGTGCATTTCCATTTTTCCGCGAAACGTGACTCGTTTTTATAGTTCAACGCTCACCGAATTGCAACCTTTTCCAAATTTTATTTGCATTTTAATGATGCAGAAATCAAAATCGAATTTTCCTGTCAATTGCCATTAATGTGAAAAGGTGCACATAAATTACATTGAAAACTAATTTTCTTTTTCAAATTAAATGAGTTGATTTTTGACATTTTGTCAATAATTTCATAATCAAATAAATAAACACAGCGAATTAGAATTTGAAATGAATTTCACAGAATTGTCTGTTGACTATTTAAATTTGGTGGTACAGTTACTTTAATTGCTCCCTGTCTATCGATAAATAAAGTGTTATCGCAATTGCCTCTACTTTCTTCCATCCCAAACCACATTTTCCTTTTTGTACAAAAGTTGAGACAATTTTAATTTTTCCATTTTTTTGTATAAAAGTACAATGTTTTCCGTGAAGAAAAATAGTCAAACAGCTTATCAGAGCCAATTTGAAACAACCATCGAGAACACTCGAGTCAAATTGAAGCGCATCTTGCAACATCAGGAGAATGTCGCAAACATTATAGCTGATTCACAGAAGCGTCGTGATCCGTTTCTTGCCATGCCTGAATTGGATTTATCCTATGAGGATATTGAGCAGCACATGCTTGAGGGCGTATTGGGCTGGTCCAACTTTGATGATGAAACCGAGCAGGAGGACTCAACCGAGGAACTGGAGGAGGAGGCGGCTTGGGACGATTTGTTAGAGCAAATGAACAAAATGACGCTAGACGACTAAAGCGGAGGATAGCCAAAAATATGTAAAGTTCAACAAAGATAAAAGAAATACAAGAATTATTTCTAAAAAATCAGAAAGTTGTGCGTTTGAAGTAAACCAAAGTAGGCAACTTGCTGAATTATAGGTTATGTGTGGATCTTCATCAAATGGATTGTAAGTATACTCCTATTTGTCCACAGTTTTGATTTCTGCATGAGTTATCAAGATTGAAGTCTTATTCCTGACATTTCTGAAGTACAGTACTTGCTTGTCGTCTCACATAATTCTAAATACTCTTCCATATTTTACAGTTTCTAGAAACCAGGAAGGTTTCAGCAGACTTCTCCTTGTGCTTGTCAAACCTTGCTTTACAGCTTGTAACGTTCTTACAACAACATATTTCCAAATCATTTAAATCTGCGTCTCCTTAGAACATTTTCTCTCTTCACAGTATCTGCATATGTAGGTATCCAGCATACTTAGGGCTGGAATGGTAGCTCTTTCCCAGCACATACTTCGACTCGGACCCTTTCGTTCTCGGTCTTGTTACTCAAAGTTCAGCTCTTTGGGGTATCATAGCCCTACATAATTATGTGTGTTACTCTACCATCATTCTATCTCTGGGCTGGGAAATTAAAGGGATTTCTTTCTATCAGCTTCTCGGAGTCTTTTAGGCAAGCTATATAGGTCCTGCTCACTCCTTTTAGCCGTGTGGCTAGTACACCTACTGAGTTGAGTGTATACTCTATGTGCTATAGAAGATATTTGACATCTTTTTCTGTCGTATGGCCTTATGCTACATAGCCTGTATTTTCAAATTTGGTCATAAGACCGGCTGAAAATCCCAAAAAAAATTTGCGAACGTGGAACGATGGGTGACAATAGATATTGGGTGCTAAGATCTGCTGATTCCCTTTTCAAACCCCGGAAAAACTGATCTAGAAAAAGGAAATTTAAGCAACGGGGAATTATACTACAGGCTCTTATATACTGACAATTTTTTTTTTTTTTAACTACTTACTACTTATTAATTCCATCTGCTTATGAATCATGCTTATTTAAGTAGCGTTTTTGTGAAAAATCATGAACAAGAAACCATTAAAACAAATGTTTATAGTTCAACGCAAATTTCTTTTGTTCCCCTTAAAAAAACAACGCAGATACTATGTTGTTTGGTTTGATTTTCTGGCTTACTCATGCTTATTATAAACTTAATAAATATTAAAACAATAAATGGGTAATAAAATAAAATAAAAATAATGTTTGGTCATTGAGATGTAGGAAAAAATTACAATCATACATATTTTAAGTAAATTTTGCATGTGAATTTCAATGAAATGCAAATTGCATTAATGTTTTGCGGCTGCTGCCGAATGCCAGGGGGATAATACAGAGACTCATGGCCGTTCGTTCGGGACGTTTCCGTTTCCGGCTGGGTAAAAAGTTGCAAACTACGTGACCCTGCTTGGGAGCAGAGGGAGTATAAAAAGATAGAGAGAGAGAGCGGGACATTGTGTGCCTTTGATGCCTTTGGTGCAGGTGCAGGTCACGTCTTTTAACTGAGAAAGTAAAGAGTTAGCGTCCTCCTGTTACCATACAAATCAAAAACAGAAACCGCAACATAAATATGTCAATTTAGCAGCCACTAATCAGTTTAGATTAGTGTGAATTCCCCTCCAACCTCCTGTGTGTTGACAGACTACAAATTTTTACATTAATTGACATAAAGCTAACTTTGTCTGTGTCGCAGTTTTTATACCCTTGCATATGCCGATTTTAAAACGTTAGAATATCATAAAAATTTCACTAAAACCCAGTTTCAAATGCATATAAAATTTATAATCGACTAGTTAAAGAACGATTAAATTGAAAACAAAAAAGTGTTTTTCCCTCAAGACCCGTTTTTCGACCAATTATAATTTAATAATTTTTTCTCACTGAGACCCATTTTTCGACCGGTCAGTTCTATGGCAGCCATTAGATGTAGTCATCGGACTTTGCTCAAATTTGGCCAATCGGTTTAAAAGCATTTAATATTATTTTATAATATTTGGGGACGCTTAAATAAAAAACAAAAAAGTTATTTCACTAAATCCGAACGATGGTTCCTATATCAGCTATAAGATAAGGTCGAGCTTAAGAAAAGAAGACTCAGCTCGTAGTCCTGTTCCCCTTTCGCTCAAATCATTCGGAATTTTAACTTACTCTAACTTACTCCCAATTACCTTTAATATAGATCCTCCGGATAGTAAAAAGATTCTTTTGAATTCTTCAATCGTTTCCAATTCCAACTAATCGAATTCAAAATCGGAGACAGGTCTAATAGTTTATGGGATCGTTAATAAATATTTCTAAGCGTTGCAAACTTCTGGGCAAAATTAAAATACCTTTTGCAAGGGTATAAAATAGAAAAAAAAAAACTGAGGAAATTAAGTGAGGAAAACCATAGGAGCAATTAGGCAGACTGCCAGCAAAGCATTTTACTCACTAATTTCTCAAAGCGGAATAGCAAGCCCATATGTAACATGGTCAAGGGCAAAAAATTGCACATGTCCTGAGCTCTGGAAAGTATGCAAGAACCGCAAAGTAAAATGTAATAAATACTGTACACATCCTAGAGAGTTTTACCATTAGGTTGTAGTTAACAATTTGAGCAGAGTTTTAAAAGTGGGCTAAACATTAGTTTTTGAAGAGGGGTTGAAAATGGAAACGAGTCTCTTTAGCACTTCTGCATAAAACTTGGCGTTGACGGTTTGTCCAGAAGGAAGAAATTCATGGTGAACGATACCTTTGATGTCAAAAAAGACAATGAGGAACGATTACACTTTGGATTTGCTCACTTCGCAGTATTTTCGAATTGCACCACTCATAGAAACACTCGTTCGTTAGCTAGGAACTCCCTTTACCGAATCCAGTCGGTGCGCGCACGCTTCAAGGTACAGTTGGGAATCAGTCGGAAGAAAATCAGCCCTATTACTTTACGGACAAACCCTGTATCGAGCCGAAATTTAAGCTTTTAAATTCGATAAATGTTAAATGTGTGTGTGTATGGCCCTGGTTTTTGTAGAATTATTGTAATTTTTGGTATTATTGATATTTCCAACTATCGATAACCTATATTGCTTTCCAGATCGAAGGATCCTTGTATTAAAGTCTTTTAAGAGACTTAGTTGGGCTAAGTGATCCTTTAAAAAAACCTAATTCTAAGCGACAAATTACCTATTTATATTCATAAAGTACCTAAGCATAAAGCTTATGACAGTTTTTGTCTGGTCTGTCAGCTTTAGTTTTTAGTTTTCAAAAATCAGCTATCATTTCCTGGTCTATGACCTTAAATCTGAAATCTCTTGTTGAAAACGAGAACCATAAATTCATAAAAACCCACAGTTGGTTTTAGTATTTCAATTTAATTGCCAAATATCTAGACAATGACATATGGCAGCCTCAGCTAAAGGGAAATTTGAAGAAAAAAATTTGTTGACAATTTAAAAATTGAGATGACAATGATTTGTGCGCGATAAAGAGACATACAAGAAACACAAATGGTTTGGCAGTAAAAATATTTCTGATTAAATAATTAAATAAGGCAATGGAGAGCCTCAAATAATGTAATTCGATCAGATCAATTGATTTAAAAACAATTTTTTTAAACAATTGATTTAAAAATCGACTATAAAATACTCTGTAAATTTTAATAAAACTGATCAATTTAGATTAGAAGCCACACAAAGTGGGGAAAATAATCCGTAAAGTGCCTTTTCGGCCAGTGCTACCCATCATAATTGTTTGTTTTCCTTATAGCTTGACTATCGTTCATCAGATCTTTATCGTTTCTTTAGCAAATCGATAAACTTTTCTATATACTAAGTATGCGTAGAAAGGACAAACCATCTGTCTACAAAACTGTGGGAGATATGACGTTAGGACGGAAAATATCTTGATCCGCTTACTCCTGCGCGAAGTTTTCAAGCAGTTTCACTTACACTTGTGTTTTTTTTTTGTTGCTTTACCACTAATCTTGCTATAAATCCAAATCCAATTGAATTTAGCAATATATGTATGTAACGTTGATCATTATTGCAGTAGTACTACAGATTCTTATCTTATCCCAACCAAACAATTCTCAGCTAATATTGTATATGTGTATAAATTAAAAATCTTTCATATATGATAAGTTCTTATCAGGGAAAGTTCTATCATATCATATTTAGATGATAACTAAGCCTAATCCAAGCGCTTCCGCTTACTCAATGAATATGAAAATGAGTCAGAACAAAGCTGAAAGGTTTCTTGTTAAACATTTGAACCACTGAAGGTTTGACTATCGGAGGAGGTTTCATTCAACAATATGCTTAATTTAATGTTGAGGATGGAAAGCGTTTTCGTAACCGGAACATATCTAACTTCATACTCAAAACTTGCTCCTTAACAATTGTGACCTACAGGTTGTTAACACCATAAAATTCACTCTGCAGACCAGCGTTCAACAACCAAACTCATGCTTAACGGCGCCAGCTCGGCGCACGAGCAGACAGTGTAACAACAAAATGTACTAACTGTACTCGCTTGGCGTACAAGCATTCGGTTACAATAACAAAATACAGGGAGCGTCTAGCCTCGAGGCTGGGTGATAAGGGTTGTTATACCCGTTACTCGTAGAGTAAAAAGGGTATACTAAAGTCGTGAAATGTATGTAACAGGCAGAAAGAATCATTCCGACTTATAAAGTATACATATTCTGATCAGATCAACAGCCGGTCGATATAGCCATGTCCGTCGTCCGTCTGTCCGTCCGTCCGTCCGTCCGTCGTCCGTCTGTCTGTATGAACACCTGATCTCGAGATGGTAGAGATAGAGGTTCGACATGTATGGAACAAATGCTTCTTTTTCGCACGCAGTCAAGTTTGTTTCAAATTTTGACCACGCCCCCTCCCGCCCCCGCAATTTGAAAACGTTAATCTCCTACAGTTTTGAAGATAGACGATTCGTACCTTTTAGAGATAGTTATAATTAAAAATGAATTGTTTCAAAGAAAGATGAAGATCGGGAACGGTTCCGTTATGAGCAAAGAAGTGAACCAAGCCCCCCCGCTACCCACCCTGAAAATATGTTGCATACTTTTCTGATGGTGACCCCAAGGAACGCAGCAACACTGTTAAACATGTTTTTTCATGAGTAACGGGTATATCGAAGTCGGTTAGAGCCGACTTTAACTTATGCTCTCGTTTTTTCTGTTGTTATTAGACTGTTTCCCGCTGTTGTAAAAGCTCAGTAGTCAAGAATTGCTGAGCTGATGAGTCTAAAAAGTAACTAAGCCTAAATAAATCACTCAGAAAACACTAAGCGATCACTTCAGGTGTTTAGAAGACGAAAGCCTAGAAATCAATCATATATCGCTTAGATAGTCAAAGTCGCTAAGGAATCATTAAGAAGTCTCTGAAGAGTGGCTTAGTCGCTCAGACTTTTATGAAAACTTGTAAAACGATCAGGAGAACTTCAAACTCTCAAAAGCCACTTCAAAGGTCAGAGCCCATCTAAAATCTAGTCTGTACGGTTGCTCAGTCCGATTCTCAGGTTCGATCCTTGCCCTGTCGTGCTCTATAGCGGTCAATTTGCGCGGAAGCATGGCTGATGGGTTGACGGTTCGAGTTGGTGACGAAGCACGGAAGTTGCAGTCTGAAACTAAACTTGGTTCGACTGAGCAAACGTGCAGTCTAGATATTAGGTGGTCGTTGCAAAGGTCCTCAGGTGTTGCTTACAAATCACTAAGGGAACGATCTGCCAGTCAAGATCGATAGAAAAAGGTTTAAGAGTCATTAATGACATTAATGACGTAAGACGCTCAGTCGCTTAATTGCTTAAATATTATTAAGGCAAGGATCAGTCAGTCCAAATTGTCTCTGAAAAGCCCGCTTAAACGGTTTTAATAAACACTCTAAAGTCGCTCATGTTTCGCTCAGGGTTGATAAAAATACCATGCTTAAAAGTTTCTCAGAAGAAGCCTAAGTAACCCTTAGAGGTCGCTTAGAAATCGCTTAAAAGAAGGAGAAAGAGAGAGACAATGAAAATATATATATTCAGAGAAGAAGTTGCTTAAGACGTCGCTTAGAAGTCGCTCAGAAGACGCTTAGCAGCGCAGAACTTTTATGTTTCCCTAAGATGTCGCTAAGAAATCACCTAAAAGAAGATTAGCTAATTGGAGAAATTGGGCGATCACTTTGGGTGTTTTTAAAGCCTTAAACGTCGCTCATCGTACCTTAGAGGTCGCTTAGAAATACCAAAAGACAGAAAGAAAACAATTGTTCACTCAGTTTAAATGGTAGGAGCATGCAAATGGAGCTCTGACATTTCACATGCAGTCAGTATATATATCCCTCGAGAAAGCAATTTGCCATCACCCTGAAATATCAGCAGAAATGTAAATACGCAACTTATTTCTACCTATTTGTATTTTAAGCGAAATTGCGCCCACTTTTTACCTTTTTTTCGGAGCAATTGTCATAATTTTCAAACACATTTAAAAAAATGAAGTTTCATTTCTATGGTGGAATATGGGTATTACTCTTATATTGAGTTCATATACTATATTCCAAATACTCTGAACTTCCAAATATGTATGAAATGTTTAAGGTTTTTACAATTAACATACATACCGGTTCGAACCTGAACCTAGGTTCAGCGACCTTTTGAACCCGCTCCGTGAACCCGAACCCAAAAATTTTCAAGGGTTCGAACCCCGCAGCTACTAATTAGCTTAAGAGTAGTTATAAAACATAAAGTTCGATTCCTTGTTATAACAAATTTTTTATTAAAATTTGTCTATAAAATTTTGCGCATTTCCCGAATGTTTGTTATCAATTCCTTAACTAATCCATTCCAATCTCACCTGTGTCCCAGCTCACGCTTATGGCCATGATAGGCATTATTGGCATCGGTGCCCAGACCCAATTGACCCAGTCCATTGAGCACCGATTGATCCATGTCTGTTTCGCCAATGGTTTGTGTACGTTCGCGTGTGCTGGATGCGGTTGCTTCCGAAATGGTTTGCTTTTTGGAATGTTGTTGTGGCATTTTCCTCGCGAGGCGCCAAAGGCCAAAAATGCTGCTGCGAGTGCGAGACAATGCCGAAGCGAAACGGAGTGCGCGATAAAAGAATCTTATCAGCTGTTACCCAGAAACGTTGACGTGGGGTTAACAACAACAACAACAAGAAGAAGGGTGTGCGGAACTGGAATGTTATGATCTTGTGCGTAACAGAGTTTTCTCTTTTCTTTCAGTTGTGGTTTTTTTTGGGGTGGTAGCTTATCACAAAACAACAAAAACAACGAAAACAACAAATCAAATGTTCAACTCTTATAAATGGCAAACAACAAATAAAAAAAAATTCGCAGCGTAATTTATTTGATGAGCAACAAATTCGGTCAACGTTCGAATTTCAACTGAAAATGCAACGTAGAAATTGAAATGGGGAAGGAAGGAATCAACAATAACAACAATCATCACAGAGAGCGAGCGACGTGAGCCAGAGCAAGAGCGCGTAAGCGACGCGCGCCCCGCCGCTCGTACTCTCTTGCGTCGGCGTCGAAAGCTCTTGAGAGCAACAGAGCTGGGTGTCATACAGCCCACAAGCCCCACACAACCCACGGCCCACAAGCCTACAGCTGTCTCGGCGACGTCAAATGTTTTCGTTGTGTTGTTGCCTTTTATGCAATAAATTAAATCAAAAACAAAAACACACATGTATGTAAATGTTTTCATATTTTGAGTGCCAACGGGGGAATGGAATGGCAAATGTTTAAATCAATTTCAGAGATTAACCTCAAGTCCAAAGATTAGCAAACGGTGTAGATGGCATAGGAAAAAGTCAAGTCATGAAATGCCCCAAAAAGTGAGTACACATAAAAAGACAACACCCACTTTTAGGCCGCAATGTGTTTATGGAAATTTTAGTGTGTCAGAAAATAAAGAAATTAAAAATAGGCAAACATCTGCTCTCCCTTTATCTCGCTCTCTCTCTCCCTTTCTTTGTTGTTTTTGGTTTCAAGTTGATTATACAATATTTTATACCTAATTTGGCCTAAACTACTTACCAATATGGCTATGCTAATTTCTTTGACACCTTTGGTTGTCAAAATGTTTTGGGTTTTATTCAGCTATACATACATAGACACACACATTAATTATGTGCCCAATTATAATATTGATGGGCTTTGAGTGGTTTCTGTGTGCCGTTCATAAATATTTCATAAGTCAGTTTGTCAGTTTGTCGGTCAGACGGGCTAATCCATTTGCATATATGCACGAATATGATGAACATAAAATGCCATCTGTTTTGACTGTTTTGTGAGTGGTGTTAAAATTATGAGAGTGATCTTTAAAGATTTATGCATTAAATTGAATATTTGATAGTTCAAATTTTGTGTGCTAAGACCATTTAAAATGGTCAGCTTCACTCCACTTGTATATCTTTTCATATCTCCCACAGTTTTGTAGCCAGATGGTTAGTACCTTCTAGAGATAGTTTGTATTTGGAACTATTTAACGATTTGCCAAAGAATTGATAAAGATCGGATGATCGGTTCTCAAGGTATGACCAAAAGTAGAAAAAAACTATGTTGTTTACACTTCAGCGAAACGACACTTACTGTAAAAGAATGCCTCATCTTTCTCATTTTATTTCTATCAGACTTAAAAATTTGCATTCATTCTTTTCCTCGAACTCTCCCCTTTTATTATTAGTTCCTTTTACCGATGAAATTTTGTAGTTTATTTTTTGTTCCTTATATTTCTTGACTCTTTTTAAGTGGTCAGATTTCTTAACGGGAGACTGGAGAACTTTAACAATATGATTTTACAAACCAAATACTACAAAAATATGAATAAAACAAAATTAGACATTTTCCATTAAAAGAAGCTGAAACCAATAACAAACAAATAACAATAAATACAACAAATTGACATAAATAACAGCAAGCGCATCCGCTTGCGGCAAGACCAAAGCCCCGAATTTGTTGACTCCAGTGGAAATCGCTGCAACTGCATCAGAATACATTTATTTGTTGACAGTTGACAGTTGAGAAGTTATAAAGTCGTCATTTACTCAATTTCCAGTGTTGACTCAATTTAATAAACTTGTCAATTTCGTTAGAAAAAAAAATATATTTGTTCAGGTCTTAAAAGGACCCAAAATATAGACAAGAGGGAAAAATTCAAAAAGAGATTTACCATTGCTTTGTTGATTTGTGTTAATAACACCGTAATAGTTTTTAATTTCAAAAACTTGTCAAAACTTCATCAAATTAATGAATGGGGATGATGAAGCCTTTAAATGCTTCACAAAGA
This sequence comes from Lordiphosa clarofinis, assembly GCA_018904275.1. NCBI lineage: Eukaryota > Metazoa > Arthropoda > Insecta > Diptera > Drosophilidae > Lordiphosa > Lordiphosa clarofinis. The sequence continues at coordinate 525,028 of JAEIGQ010000008.1, forward strand.
CATTTCCAAGACTAACCATGGCGAGGATAAAAGAAGATAATTTGCTTACCCTCGAAATTAATATTAAAAGTAAATATAAAATATTATATGGCACGCCATACCGTAACACCTTTCTTACGGCTTTGGTAACGGGACAGAAAATTTTATTCTTATCGAATATCATGGAAATAATAGGAAAAACCATAATTTCCATCCAAGTTGAAGCGTTTTTCAACTGATAACACCACAGTATGCCATTCCTTTTGCCGTGTCATATTAGTATTTTTTTGGGACCAATAAATTCTGAAACTAGTGGCATCAGGTGGCCACACCTCATACCTGGTTTAGCTTAATCACGTCCATTTCGCGTTTTATGGACATATTTATACTAGCAACACACAGCTACAACATTCCAACAACAGCCTGATTCCTGCCTCCAATGGATATGCGGTTAGGACCCACCCATTGAGGTCAAATTTAGAAAATTCATTCAACCTCAAGATAGAACTTTGTAAGATTTTAAATATATTGAAATACTGACCTATTAAACGGGTCCTTAAGTGCATGCATCGAGACCACATTTGAACTAGAGATAAAAATAAACCGACACCGAATAACATCAATTTCTTCTCCAAATCTAAAAATATTTTTCTTAATTTCCACTAAGAAAAACTAAAACCTTAGTAACGTCCAGCTTAGAAACTGGTGCACGAACCTATCTATTGAGCCCCCTTAAACAAAACCTTCTACAAAATTTAAGTGGTTTGGTTGTTAAAGCTCCATGCTAAAAACAGGGGTGTTTACACATTGCTTATTGCCAATGTAAAATGTCATTAGTCAAACAACATTCACAAATAATACTTTCAGAGAAAATCAGCGTTAGTCATGCCTGGCCCGCAGGTGCTGAACCCAGTTCGAACCGAGCGCAGGCCGAAGCTTGTGTCAAGAAAGCAAACACGCTTTCCAGACATCGATGGAGTAAGTCAAAGTTGGTTTGCTTAGCTTTATTTTCGCACAGCAATACTCACTCACTTTTAAGACGTGGTCTTTTTCGCGGTTCACTGAGGCTTATCAAAGCAAACTAAAATCGGTCATTTTTGTTATAATTAGAAACGATCGCCCTGTTGGTCATTAAAAGAATTAATATAAACAAATATATTTATATCTTTCTGTTAGTTTACTATATAAAGCCAAATGTGTCGTTTTATGCATTGATATGTGATCAAAAACATGTCTCATTTTCCACAGAGCCTTTTCTTCAGTTTACTTAAGGCCTATTGAATTGCCCAAGCGTCTTAACCTTGACACTCGTTAGCACTTTGGCCCCAGTAAACAGGGCCACCTCCCCCCCACGTTGTGTGTCACGCCTGCTTTCTAATTTGTGCCTCCGAAAACATCAACAAACTGACCTATGCCAGCTGTGATGGGGTTAAGCCATAATAACAAGCAGAATCGGACACAGACACGACTGATGGCAATGGATGGGATGATGATAAGGCAGAGAGCGTAAGAGAACCCAGGCTCTCCATGGTCAATGCCAAATGTGGCCTTATCGCGGCACAAAAATTTCCAGTCCCAGCCCACATGTTTGTTAAGTTTAGTTTTCGCTCAGCCGGTTTGTCGGTTTGTACATAATTTTCTGTGTATTTTCGAGTGGGCACTTTAGACAAGTGTCAACTGCAACTGCAGACAGGTGCAGGTCTCTGAGAGATGTGTGTGTGTGTATCTGTGCTGACATTGACACACTGCCACTCACAACCAAAATGTCAAATATTTATTATTTGCTCGAATTCAATTTTCTTTCTCTGGTATTTACCAAGCACCAAATCGTTGGGCATATAAATTACTTACTTAATAAAGTTGAACATTTTTGATTTTCTGTTGTTTTCATTGTCTGACGTTGGTATTGTGGTGAAATGCTGATTTGACGCTTGAAGTATGAATAATGAGGTCTAGGCGGAGAAAGAAACAAATATTGAACTTTCCAGTTGTCATGAAGGCGATAAGTGAGTGGGCAGAAAACAAATCAAGTCCAACAACAATTTGGAGGGGAAAATATTTAAAAGAATCAGAAATATTTAAAAGAAAGAAAGAAAACAATAATTGTACTTGCCACTACATGTACCAAAATTTCCATTTTCCCCCCCGTAACAGGTTTCCTCTTAACTCTTCCAAGTAATTCCAAAAAGTTGACTGATGATTTTAGGTATACGTTTCAAATTCGAGTCATTTCCATAAGATTTCCATAATTCTGATCACTCAGTTGTACATGTGACTATAAATTTCTTGCGGCTTGTTGTTATCATTGACCTCGGTTGCTTCCACAAGCTTCAAAGTGTCTTTATCAATGCCAAACTCCTTTAAGTTCTTGTCATTTAACATGTATTCGTCATTTTGAGTTTCCCGTACATACGACCACTGAACAGCGTCTCTTAAGATGCTCGCGACTTGATTCTTTATACAAGAACGTCTTACACTTAATGCAATGGCTAGCGCATCTGCTATCTCCGATGTCGTTAATGGTGTCTTCGCTAGCCTAAGAATTTCAAGAATTAAACTTCCGTCCCTTGTTTGGTTTCTGGGCATTTTGAAAACTTTTAAATTTAAATATTTTATAGACAACCGTTATTAACTGTAGTGTAACTGTTGACAAACGAAATCCAAATTGTCAAGGCTAACTTGTGTATTAACATTAAATAACATCGAATGAAACATTTGTCATTTTGCTTGGCCCACAAACAACTCATGGGCCTTGTCAGTCAATGCCACAATGCTAAAACCTTCTCCCCTAATGGCAACCCCATGTTACCACAGCTGTTCCTATTGCTGGCACTTCTAAAATTGATAGCCTATTGCTGCAATGATTTGATCATCCGTCGCGGACTATCAGCCAAATCGACATTAATCTTTTAAGAGGAAAGACACAATGGGATTTTATTTATTTAGATCATCCACAGATTGACCTCTAGAACGTGCCAGTGTATCAAGGTAAAACAAAAATATAGTGAATCTTCTTAAAAAAAAGGTGTGAGTGTCGATAACACTTTGATGTGAAACATGATGCTAAATATAAGGGCTTATTTTTAAAAGCACAAGCTCTCAAGGGTAATTAAATCAGCAATGACAATCTTTTAAAAGAAGAAAACAAGGAACTAGCATTTGGAAGATCATTTGAACAAGAACAATCTAAGCGAGTCATATTCAAGATCTTTTAATGATTAAAATGAGAAGTAATTTAAGGAAGACTCAGAAATGGCTCATGCATTTGCTCAAACAGTGTTTAATTGAAAGACGATTCGAAAAATGACTCAAAAACAAGTCTCAACTGATCTGAAAAAAGGGTTATAAACGGCTCTTGATGAAGAGTCGCAGCTAGGGTACCCCATTTTCTTCCGACAAAAGTATTATTTACGAACAAAAAACAAGCGCATTTATAGCGACAACTTTAATCAGACTTAGGAATTGATAAAAGACTCAAATGTAATCAGAGAATTCATGAAATGCTTGCTGACTTCACTGACTGCTGTTTTCTTCCTTCTTTTCTGTAATGCTGATAAGGCACAGTCAATACACTGTTTAGTCACTGACAAGTCACCACTAAATCACAATCAATTCACTTTCAAGTAACTCTTTAGTCACTGTCAAGCCAGAGTTAAGTCACAGTCACATTCACTGTCAGGTCACTATTTAGTCACTGTCCGATCACCATTTAGTCACTGTCAAGTCACTGCTTACTCACTTTCAAGTCACTGTTTTGTCAATCTCAAATCACTGTTAAGTCACGTCAAGTCAGTGCTTAGTCACAGTCAAGTCACTTTTAAGTCACTGAAAAATCACTGTTAAGTGACTCAGTTTAGTCACTTTCAACTCACTGTTGAGACACCGTCTATTCACTGTCCAGTCACTGTTGAGTCACTGTAAAGTCACTTTTTGTCAATCTCAAGTCACTGTTAAGTCACGTCAAGTCACTGTTTAGTCACTTTCAAGTCATTGTTCAATCACTGTTTAGTTACCACCACTTTCCTCCTCCCACTTTCTGCCTCTTTCCATTACTTTCTTTCCTCTTTCCCCCCCCCTCCACTTGTGACGCTCTGCTAAAACAACGCATAATATGCATGAGGTCTGCGCAGCGCTGTAGCGTCACGTGACGCTGAAATTAAATTTTACTCCTACTAAAATCCTTCGTACCGAAATTAAAGATGTTTCACATCAAAAACTTAAGCTAAACTTCAAAAAAATTGGATCGATTTAAGTCAAATACATTTGAATTTCGGGCTAAAACCGGACGATTTAAAGTCTTGGAATTTTTAGGGGTATTCCTGAAAGTGATATGCTTCCGATTTGATTTCACAAATTCGGGTTCGATTTGGAACATTATTTCATAAGAAGCCGCTTTCTCCCATCTAATATCTTAAATTTAAGCAGGAACTCATCTGCAATTATTCAATCGATCTTTAAACCTGATTTTTATTTGAATGAGCTCCCCCAAATCGCTGCTGCCTCGTTTGGGTATAAACTTTTCTCACTTACCGATGAGCCGCATGTCGATAATATTTCTTAGGTACCGAAGAGCAGGGTCCCGGCGTATTTGGAGCTGAGTCACTCATGTCGGACTGTAAGTAAAAGTCGAAAGAAATATTTGAGATATTTCACAAAATTAAACAAACTCACACACACACACCCACACGCATGCAGTAGACGAACAATGGGTATGATGCATACTTAGAAGGAGGAAAGCCGTGCAGCAGAAAGCAATTAAGTGCTAAGAAAACGCCATCCCCCTCCCTCCCTATACATCCTCTTAACTGTCACTGGGTGACCCATTTTGCCAGTTGATTGATATGTCTGATTCTGTCGCTGTCTTGAGAATTTTGTTGTGTACTTACTTGATAGGGCATATCGTAGTACTCCCTGCTGAATTGCGGAGCAGCAGCCGCCTCTTCAGTCGATGACATCGTTTGCATTTTGCCTAAGCAGCCACTTGCATGGATGTCCAATTTTTGCTTGCGGAGATTTGGCCTCCCGTTGGACTGATGTGGGACACTGCTGGTGCTTCGCAGGAGACGCAGCAGTGGTTGGTAATGAGCAATTTTGTTTTGAACTGTGTTAGATTGGAGTCGTGTGGTTATTGCTTTTGCTGTTGTTGTTGCTGTTGGCATTCGATTGCACTGCAAAGTGTTTGTTATTGTGGTAGGGCGTAAGAATTTCGTTAAGTTGTGAACAGAAGAAGCCATTTGGGATTGAGTGAAGAAACTACAATGAATGAATAAATGAATGTGGGTGGGTGCATGTGGGTGTAGCGGTATTTATACATTTCGATTTGCAGATTTTACAATTTGCACTAGTTTTATTGTGCAGGGAAAAGCGTGCGTAATACACAAACAGTTTTGTACTTTTCTAAGGAAACAATAGCGTTTTCGAGTCTTGGGGCGTTCGAGTTTCAGTATATTTCAAAAGAAGTTTTCTAGCAAGTTTATACCTTTGGATAAGGATAATGAGAAGACTTTCAGTTGTGATCTGATTTTCGTTATATAACCAAGAGAGCGACTTTAAAGTACGCCTTACTCATGGGAAGAAATTTGTTCCTGAGGGGGGACCGCCGAAAAGTTTGCCACATTATTTACGATTTTAGTATACTCTTTTGAATCCACGAGTAAAGGGTAGAAAAAGTTATGGTCTCTAGAGTTAATAGTCTCAAAGACACAAATCTCAAAAGTTTCACCGTTTTCAAAACTTGAAATGAAAAGTATATGGAACTAAAAGGAACAAGCAAGTTTTAGCTGATTGTACTTCAAATTGATATGTGTTCCAAATTGTACATTTTCGCTTAACAAAATCTTAGAGTTGTTTGGGATAGTTTATTTTAAAGTTAAAGAATAGTACTTTTAAGATAATCTCAAAGAGAGTCAAAACAAAAAGTAAAAGAATGGCTACCAAAGAAAAGTCAAATTTGTTTGCCTTGGGTAATTATAATCTAGATGTTAATACCAGGAAATCAAACCGGAACCCTATACCGAAAAAAAACCTATTAAAACTCAGAACCGGAAGCTATATTTAAAATTTTTTGTATACCGGTATCCTAAATCCGATGTTCGTGGAACCGAAAAGAACGAACAGATTCATAATGTTGTACCGGTATAGTTTCAGTTCTGAGCAACAACTAAATACAAGACTGCAAAGTTGGCAATTACTTTTTGGGGACTTTAACGTAATTCGTTTAAATCCTATGCTTTCAAAAAAAGGAGTCTGGCAATTTTTTTGTATTGTGCTATAGAAAAACGCGAAACCAGACTTTTTAAAAATGTTGCATCCAATAGTCTTAGATCCTCATTATAATGCTATTAAAATCTTTTAACAAAAAAGTGCTCGGGTTAAACATTTCTCTTAAGGTAAAATTTGACGAAAGCCTCTGAAATTCTAAAGAAGGTTCGGACCGGGGGCTAAAACTTCTTGGAAAGTTTCGGTATTTATGGTCCTTCGAGCCGGATCATACAATAGACATTCAAGCCGCATGTACAATAAAATTGGTTCTGGTACTGGTTTCGGAAGTGGTTCATAAAATGAAGTAAGACATTTTACTAACTCAAGTTCAGTTCCGAACTCAATTGATTAGGTTCAAAATTGGTTCAGAAATTATTCAGGCTATGAACTTAAACTTCGAAGTATATGAATATGAGGGTATCGCTGAGTTGTATATGTAACTGGTTCAAGAACGGTTTCAAACAAGTGTGAATCAGATCAAAGGTGGAAATCAGTGTATATAAACTATCTGATTTGATTTTCTGAAACATTTCATAAACAATAGTCAAAGGTTGAAAGTATAAATGTTTATGCAAATGTTTAAAAACCGGGTAATTGTTTAGTAGAGTTTCCCCTGTCCACCCTCCGTGGACTGCGAAATTACAAGAAATATGGTGTCTTCAGATTGCCTGGGACTTTCGATTCGTGTAAATTCACGGTCAATGGCGGATATATGGTGAGGGGTAGCTCTACTAAACAATTACCAAAAACCGCTTTCAAGTGTGTGTTTTTAGTGGGAGGTAGGTAAACGAAAACAAAAAGAAATCAATTTTCATGCACCGCCTAAAAGTAGGCTGTAAAAATTCATTGCTTGTCTAGTGCACTCGAAACAGCTGGCCTTGTTATTGTTGTCGCCTGTTTTTTTCCCCAATTTGTTTAAGTTAAATGTATTGCTTAATTGGCGAAACAAGTTTCTGCTATGTGGTGCCGGCATACGATAACTCACATGATTCCCCCCCATCTCACCCAAATCCCCCCTTGGACAAGTCCAAAACTACATATGTATATCGATCTATCAACTTAGTGCCGCATACTAAGGCGAAAAGTAATGGAAGACGCAGGCGGAGGAGGGTCTAAAAATAAGCCTTCGCCACCGGCGCTGGTGCGTGTGTCTTTATGAGTCATTCCATGGCAAAATACAGACAAGTACATATAATGAATTTTCACAGCCCACCAATTTTGGGAATGGAAATTTCTTTTGCGTTTGTTTGTTTTAATTAGGGCGAAATACCTGATCCAAAGCACAACAACAGACACCGCGAGGAAGAGTTGAGATTGACTTCGAGTTAGGGTTTCTTTTGGTCGTCACTTCACTTCACTTCACTGTGTATTTCATAACACAACAATAACAAAAGAAAAGCATACATTAAAAATTCCAAAAAATTAAATCAAAACTCTTTTTATCTTCAGCTGTTTATGGATTTCTGTGTCACTTTTGTGAATTAAACTGTTTTGTATTTTTTTTTTACTATTTATTTAGGAATTATTAATATTTTCCTTTAGTTTTTGCGTACGCATTTCAACAAATTTGGATTTCACTTAAAATTTCGTTTACATTTTGGATTGCAATTTTGACATTTGAGGCGCAGGCGCTCTTCTCGTCAACGAAATGAGAGTAGTAAGCGAAGGAGAGACACAAAGAGTGACAGAACAATTGCCGGTTGAAGCTTTTTTTTTATGTTGGTACGGTTTGGTTTTGTTTGTAAACAAAAGAAAGAGCAAAGCTTTTGGCGCCACAATTTGAAATTTTGAACTAAGGAAATGGAATGGGAATGGTGGTGGTTGGCAATTGATGGCAGTTTCTGGTCTGGCTATTTGCCCACAGCAACTACATACGACAATCGAAACGAAAGTTGCTTAAAATCTTTTAACTGTCAAACTTTTGCGAGAAGAATTTACAAGAGCAGGGAAACAAGTTCAGCCAAGTGGGACAGAATCTTCATTTAGCTAAGAGATCTGTAACTTTAGGCGGATAACTTTGTGTTTTCAAAAACCATTTTAGGATTGTTTTGTCAAAGATATAATATAAAAGAATAATTCTGCTATAATTAATAAAAACTGTTTTTAGTTCTTAGTATAAAAAAATATTCAATTACAGCATATATGTGATATTTCTGCTTGGCTCAGCGGCTCATTCTTAATTAATTATTCAAATTTTCGAAATTCAATGGGTTGTATATGGGCATTTTCATACTGTTGAACGTGACCGTTGTACAAATTGAATATGAATTAAAATAAAAATTAAACTCAAATTGCTTTTCAACCTATGGGTCAGGAAGCATGCCAAAGGTGCCAATTTTGCGTAAGAAAGCATGAAAAAATCTGAGCGCTTGCTTAGTTTTTATATGGACGCTGAAAAACTTAGAGCTTGTTGTGACTTTGTTTGATAGTTTTTATTATTTATAAATTTTGAGATAAAAATGATGTTTGTATTTATGTTTTTGAATATATACAGACTCCCAGAGGAAGGCAATCTTATTGCCGATTCTCCTGAAAGCCTGAGACAAAAAGTTTTTTGACTGCAGAAAGGGAAGAAGACCGAATAATAACCCCAATTTTCACAAAATTATACAACGAAAAACGCCCAAAAAATAAATCTACACAAATAAAGTTTTTTTTTTATATATATCAAAACCAAAAATTTTGTTTCATAATTTCGAAACCATGGCACAATTTTTTTTAAAGTTGGAATAAAAGAAATAAAAAATAAAAAACCTCGATTCAGAAACCTTAAATGGAGTCAAACAAGGTATGAATCGAAAGGTTACTGAATTTCCAATAATCGCGTAAAACATTGTTTTTTAAATCGGTTGAGTAGTTTGAGTGCAAAGAGCAAAAATATTTTAAAAAAAATATTTTTTGGCTAAAAAACGACTGAAATTTTTTTAAATGGTTAGAAAAAATATTAAAAAAAATAGGTGTAAGTGTCGTGAACATTCAAGAGGCTTTGATGTGAAACATTTAATGCTAAAATTAAGAGCTGTTTAAGGGTTGCTTAAGGACTGTTTAATCACTGTCAAGTCACTGTTAAGGCACTGTTTAGCCACTGCCAAGTCACTGTTTAGTCACTGTATAGTCACTGTTTAGACACTGTTAAGGCACTGTTAAGTCACTGTCAAGTCACTGTCAAGTCACTGTTAAGTCACTGTTTAGCCACTGTCAAGTCACTGTATAGTCACTGTTTACTCACTGTTTAGACACTGTCAAGTCACTGTTAAGTCACTGCTTAGCCACCTTTTAGTCACTGTTTAGACACTGTTAAGTCACTGTCAAGTCACTTTTTAGTCACTGTTTAGCCACCTCCACTTTCCCCCCAGTTTCACTTCTCTTTCCGCCCACTATCACTCCTCTTCACCTGAGACACTCCGCTAAAACAGCACAAAATATACTGACGTCAGCGTCACGTGACGGTGAAATCAAATTTTACTCCTACTAAAATCTTACGGACCGAAATTAAAGATGTTTCACATCAAAAAAAAGTAGAGCAAAATTTTTTTATTGTTACTTCTTATGAATCGCACTTTTTCAAAAAAAAAAGATATTGAAAAAGGAAATCTATGGATGATCACCGAATTGACCTTTGACGATCGCAGTAGATGAAAGCTAGAAAGAATATTGGCAATGTGAACAAACCCATAAGTAACATTTTGTAAGTTTTCACAGATTTCGATACGGCCCAGCTCATTATAGGTTTTGTTACTTAAAACTGTATCAAAAAATGGGTTTGACTGTACAGTAATAAAGGGCCATATTGTCCATGCTTGGTACGTTTTGCATTTCACTGGTTGGTATAAAAATGCCATAGTATTGGCAAAAACAAAAAATGTGATTTCTGGCCCACAGTGCGGTGGTTGGATTTGAGTCCATAAAGATAGCACTAATCACATATCGTGGTTGGTTCAAAAGCTTTTTAAGCTACGTATTTATCCAACTGATTCGAGATAACATTGCTGCTCTCTTTCCTCTCCATTCGCTTGTGTTTCTAATCACATTTAGTGGCCAGAAGTGTGGCCTACTCTCTTTTAGTTTTAAAAAGTGACAATAAACTATTCGTTGAGGGGCATTTCCGCGCATTTGCACTTCCTTGCACTTGCCACTTTGGCCAAGTGGGAAGCCTCAGCCAAGTTGTCGTCGTTTGCTCCAAATAGAAACAATGTGTGTGGCCCACAACCATATCGAGATGCCTTTGGCCAATGACCATTGACCATCATCGTCATCATCATTATCATTGTCCCCGGCTTTACGCAATGTTTTATGCTGAAGCTGTGGACTCTCTGGCGGTTTTTTCAATAAACTGGCCATAAAAATAAAAAAAAAACGAGAGCAGTTCGATGCGCCGCCTTTGGCGTTGTTTTCGAAGCGAACGGTAAATAAAGTGAAGTGGCCTGGAAGCGACTGCAGACTGTGACTTGCAGACAGGTTACACCAACACCGAGGCTGCTGACCAAAACACTTGCCCTCTTGCCAAGTTTGGTGGCGGTTGCTGCTGCTGCTGCTCAGTTGGCAGACACCGAAAAAACACACACAAAAAATACAGTGGAGGAAAGGTGATGAAAATTGAAAACCCCGCATTAAGTGGAGTTTTAACACCAGCAACCTGTACAGTGTACACTGACAGAAAAGATAGAATCACCAGCTATCATTTCGTTCCGCAAAGATCTGTAAAATATATAAAATGTGCAACAAACAAGTCGAGCAAATGACGAAGTAAATGACAGCAAGCAGTGGTGGTGTAGGTTGCGAGAGATTAGAGGTACATTCAAGCAAGCATCTTTCAAAAGCACTTTGGTTCTCTCCTCAATCCCATAACACAAGGATGCAGTGTTTATTACGCCCGTAACTTTGATCAGGACGAGGTACTGGAAGCAGAAATCATGTTAACTGAAATACAATTTGCCCTAAAAATGGCAAAGGAAAACAAAGCTCCAGGAGAAGATCTTGAACTTGTGGTTTCTTTCTTTTCTTTCTCGTTTGCAAAAATATACAAAAACAAATCTGAAGCGCAATTGCGTTCGATTTACTTTTCAAAGAGAAGTGCAATTGAGAACATGTCTGTATATTGGGGTTTTAAATGATTTTCAATCCACAATTTCCCAAACAGAACAGAGTTGCTTTCCAAAAGGGCACACGCAAAAAGAAAACCAATCTCACACAATTATCGTAATCAATTTTTACCGCAAAGTGTATTTCTTGGTTTGTGGACTGTTAACAGCATAAACCATAAACCAGTTGGCCATGTCCATGTGCAGAAATTTACTGGCAAAATGCAATTGTTGCTGTTGTTGTTGGCCTCGCACACCAATTTGGTCAAAATTGCCACGGTTCGCAATTTAATTGCCTTGGTTCATAGCTTACTTGGCGATATTATTATTTTTATTTCTTTCTTCTTGTTCAGCTTTTGTGAGTTTTGGTCGCCTTTAATGAGACGCACAGCCGTGGGGCATGATGGCGTATGCGTAATTAAAGCCGAAATCACAGGTGGAATAACACAACGGCCAGAAATAACAACAATAATGGGCAGAGACAGCTTCTGGATGCATACAGGACATAGTTACATGGGACATTCATACCTAGGGAGCAACAAGCGAATCCGACCCACGCACACGGCATACCAATGAGTCAGGGCAAAAGAAGCATATTTGGAGTGTTTACGGCCAAAAAACTCATTGAATACATAAGGAGACCATCAGCAGGCACAAAACGCCTCCTGCAGAGTGCGAACTTGAAGCCATTGAGGCGGAAATCTACAAGCGAATCCGAAATCGATTCATAAATTATACAATATGGAAGCAATACATACGAAGTGAGCCAGTTCCGGAATGGCCAAAAGTCGCAAGCCGATTATGGTTAGCGGGTGGAGGTGGAGGTGAGCATAGCATTGTTTGGGTTACCACAGCGAAGGAGTGCACACTGCGGCTGGGTGGGGTGGAGGGAGGGTGTGAATAAGACAGGGTTATTCAGATACTGGAAACGAGAAAAAACGCATTGTTAAATTGAAGTAAAAGTCTTTTTGATATATATTTAATAACCAATTGACACTAGCCGTCCCCATCGGGATGCACTTTAGTTGGCTAGAAAAAAATGTAAGACTACAGAGATTTAGAAATATAATAGATTTGTGTTTTGATAAAATAGACTCTTTTACAAGTTCAATAGGGATTTTAACAATTGATAGTCGTCTATAGTCGATAAAAATAATGGTAATTTCGTACAGAATCGCGATTTTCTCTTGTAAGCAATAAATCTGCTCATGATATTGCGGAAAACCCAATTTTTTTCCCCTTTTCATACCCTTGGTATTATTATTTTGTCCAGAAGTTTGCAACGCATAGAAATATTCATTTCCGACCCTATAAACTATATATATCAGGGCTGCAAACCTCTTAAAAATCGAGAGGGGTTCACTCCGGGGTTCGAACCCGCGAAACTTTTTGGGTTCGGGTTCAAGGAGCAGGTTCACAAGGTCGCTGAACCTAGGTTTGGGTTCGAACCGGGGTTCAGGAATAATTTTGTTCTTCTTAGTGCTGATTTCTCTTTTTTCAGATAGCTGCTATGTGTTAAGCTCCATTTACACGACCTGTTTTCGTCTGACGAAAACTCATCTGATCAACTCAGTTTTGCTTTTACACATGCCTAAGAAGCTCAGATGAGCCAGTTGCAGAACCATTGGTTCATCGGAATCATCTGGTTCATACGAACATTGTGACTTTGCTTTGTTTACATAGAAGAAGAAGACAAGAAAAATAAAAAACGAAATGGCAATCTGCGTTCTGATGCTTCTTAAGTTGCAATTTATTTTTTGGATTTAAATAAGAATTCACTTGACATACAAGAAACTTGACCGATAGCCAAAACTCGATAAGAAATGTATATCAATTGTCAGAAAATGGCAACGCCAGCACACTGCAGTTAGCCAACACTGTAACCCGATAAATGCCACTCAGATGAGTGCTCAGGCCAAATAGAACCGGTTCTATTTCGTCCGATCGCTCATCTGAGTAGCTTCATGTCTACTCAGACGCCATTTTACACGGTCAGACAGCAAATCAGACGAAAACTCAGATGAGTGATCAGGTCGTGTAAATAGAGCTTCAGATAAGCTTACAATTTACTCTGCTCTTTGCAGGGTTATGTGACATAAGAAACTATAAGAAACATAAGATGAGAAATCGGGGAGAGGCTTCATAATATCATATTCGAGGTTGGATCTGGTGTCGACTGCGCAACCGTTCAGTCTATATCAGGCCTATACCCGTTTCTTAGTCCGATTTATCGGAATTGGTAAATGTTGTGATTTCTAAAAAAATATTAAAGAACTCGACCGTATATTTTTGCTATCAAGAGGATCGAATGATGATAAGTGGGACTATGTAAAACGCCCAATAGAACTGTCGGTTTTTGGAAGTAATATCACTTAACAGTTCCGATTCTGCATGATTTGATCGCAATCGAAAACGGGAACAGGCCTAAATATTTATGCTTGATTATGCTTGATACTGTACAACTGATTCAAGAACCTCCCGGTTTTACTATAAGCAGGATTTGCCTATCTTCTGCAAGGCGACAGAGGCCATTGCAATAACTGTTTTGGAATTGCAAAGGATACTCAAGTGCAAGAAGTTACAACAACAGACAACGCCAAATTGACAGAAGTAGTTCTTTTATATTTGTGTGCCCCCATTTCGGCCCTTCTGTATTAGTGGAGGAAATTCTATCGCCCTAGTTAACACAATTGGTAGAGGTTAATTTTAGTGTGTCTCCAGCAATCTTTCATTATTACTGACTCTATCGCTGGATAAAACAAATATAGAGTAGGAAAGTGCGCTAGACTGATACTTGTGATGCAGGAACAGCTGATACAACAAATGTGACATTTTAAGTTCTTTAGAATAATAGTTTTTTCAAATTTTAAAACAAAGAGATTGCTTTTCATCTTTATCAAATATAAACATGGTTAAGAATTATTAATTAAATCTTTTGATTATTACATTTTCTGAATATTCTGCAATATTTCAAGGCTTACAAATATTGGGAAATGGAATTCTTGACATTAATAGCTTCTAGAAAAAATTTAATAGAACACGTGTTTTGAACCGAACCCTTTTTGCTCCGGTTCAGGTTCGGGTTCAGGAAGAAAAAAATTGTTCTACTCCGGTTCAGGTTCGGTTCGGACTTCCCAAAAATCCCGGAGTCTCCGACTCCGGAGCGGTTCAACTCCAAACCGGTTTGCAGCCCTGATATATATTCTTGATCAGGGCGACGAGCATGTCCGTCTGTCTGTTTCTACGCAAACTAGTCTCTCAGTTTTAAAGCTATCGAGCTGAAACTTTGCACAGAGTCTTCTTTTTACTGCACACTGCTAATATGTCAGAACCGACCGGATCGGATGACTATATCTTATAGCTGCCATAGGAACTATCGATTGAAAAGTGGGTCTTTGTCAGAAAAACTTATTTGTTTTTAATGTAAGCGCCTCCCGCTTCGGAAATTAGTAGTCTTATACGCTTTTACACAGATGTGGAGTTTTGGTCAAAATCGGATGACTATATCTTATAGCTGCCATAGGAACTATCGGTCGAAAAGTAGGTTTTAATTAGAAAAATTGTTTGTTTGTTCAGGTTCTTCAAGACTAGATACTTCTACTTCTTCCTACCCTTTTCGTCTCTTTTCTATCTCATTCTCATTCTTGTACCCCTTTCTCAGACCATGACTGCAACGATTTCTTCACCTGAGGCTCACATTTCCAGTATTTACATTCTTTTTGTTTAACTTGATGAAAAACTTTTTAATTTTTTTTTCACTCATTAAAACTTTTCCAGTGAGTCACCCGCCCATTCTCGGGGGATCCTGATGCATGTCATTGGCTTCAATTGAAGTCCAGTCCAGTCCTTGGTTCCCCCAGCTAAGAAACTAATAAAGCAACTCAATTAAGCAGCTGCTGCCCAATCTGAATCGTGTTTTTTCTTCGTCGTTTTTTTTTTTTTTTTGGTATTTTGTATGGCTGCCAGGCAGTGCGAGGGTTTCAGCCGAGGCGACAGGCCATATGGGCGAGTAGGCCCAAAAATATGCGGCCCATAAATGCCACGAATATCAATAAAATGGCCAGCAACAGCAGCAGCAAAAAATAAACTAATTTAATTAAAAGACAGTCACCAGGCAGCGGCTTGTGGCCGTCGGGCACCGCCCCCGTTCTGAATTTGAGTTGAGAAATCTGGTCGCTCACACACATTTTTTTTTGCCATGCCAGCAGTTGAGAGTAGCTAAGACCATAGTCTGTTGGGGAACTTTCTTGGGTTTTATCCCAGAGCAGCGGTGGGCATATACTTGCAACAGGTGCAGTGTGCGCAATCGAGACGCGCTGATAATGGTTGTTGTTGGACTGCTCACAAATTCACATTTCCCCCTCCTGCCTTCACTTCCAATTAGTTATGCATCAAGTGATTTGTCGCTTAATTCACCTGTTGCTTAATTCGGCTGTACCTGGTTTGTGTGTGTGTGTGCGTGTGTGTGCAGTGCTGGGGTGCGGATAAGATAAGACGGTCCACTACTCTGGCACTTTTGCACTGCCACCGCCTCCAGCTAAATATTGCCACACTTAATTGCTGCATTTAAGTGCAATTTTTCATGCGTAAAAAGTCTAATTGCTTTGGCATAAGCAAAATGGATTGCAAAAATGTATCTTTTCAGCCAAACAATGCGTGAGTTTTGGTGTCCAACATGACGGGAGGGGCGTTGTCGTAATTGTGATTTGTTTTTAAGAATTTGACAAGCACAAAAACAAAAGAAAAACATCTCAAGGGTGCGCCACTTTAAATGAACTGCACCAAAAGTTGAGCTCGTGTCCCTAGAAGTAAAGGAAAAGTTTATCATAGATAAAAGATAAGCATTTCAAGTAAAAGTTTGTCCCGAATAAGGATGAGTGTGTGTGTGAGTGACAAAGCTGGGGAAAATTGGTGAAGTTTTGGTTTTTTTTTGTACTTTGATTGAATACCTTCAGATTATGCAATTTTAAAGCACTGAAGGCTAAGTGTTTCAAACATACTTGAGAGCCACAGGAAACCAAATATGGCTTCGCCAAAATTCATTTGTTTTTATCTAAGCTTTTGGTGTTTACCGGGCGACGTTCGGGGCCCTAGTATTGTATATAAGTATGTTTCTCATAAGAGCGATTTAATTGTAGCTCAATTTGGGTCTACTTGTTTAGTTTATTTGCTTTTGGCGGCCAAGCGGTAGCCCATCTTTGTTGGGTGTCTGGGTCAAAGGCGCCCCCCCGCACAGTGTAAGATTTTGCCATTCTAGGGGGACTTTAATAAAAAAAAAAGTGCTTCAAATTGAATAATTTTTTTTTAAATGTTAGTAAAATATTCAGTTATTATGAAAGTAAACAAAAATCAGAGTTAAGTTATCATTACAAGCAATAAAATAGTCATTAAACATGCCACATTGCAACGCTTGAAAAATTCAATTTGTCAACTCGCTTCAGGCACAAAATTAAAGTGATTTAAATTTTGCCGTCAGTGTCTTGTTTCCAAGACGAGCTATTTTTTTCTTATTCTCGAATAGTTAAACTGTAAAAATTTCGAAACCAAGACTTAATACCTTTAGTGGAACATTTTATATAATTTTTTTTATAAACACCTAAAAACTAGGCAAGTTGCAAAAAAACCTGTTGCTTTTATGGACTACAACTTCTAAGTTCCATCGAGTTCGGCGATGCCACCACATGGACAACAAGCGGGTGGATTTCCTGAACATTATTCCAAAAAAAAACCGTCCGCATGTTTCCGCCATTATGAGTTTTTCATTTTATTGTAATTAAACCTGCAATCAAATTCACATGTTATCGAGACACTGCTGGCAAAAGCAGTATACTATTTGGTGGTATTTTACCGTTGAACGGTCACACTGGAGTTAACATGGGCACATCTCGAACAGGATTGAAATAAAGAAGTGGTACGTGCCAGGTGAGGTTAATAAGGCTAAAATTGCGGAAAGGAAGAAAGAAATTCAAAACAGTTTTATGATGGTAATACAGCAAGAAGATTTTTCAATGACGCCGAAACAACATCGGAAATAGCAGGCTTAAATATCGATCTGGTAAAAAAGTTTCGCACAATACTAACTTGCATGGGAAGTGGATACCCGATAAATATACATGCTTTTGAACGCTTCACAAAAGAAACTACCGAACTGTATTTATCAGAACTAACTTTGCACAAAATTTTATACCATGTACATGATCTAATTTCTTCTTGCATACTTCCCATAGGTAGGAAGAAGCTCAGGAGTCAAGAAATAAAGATGCAAGAAATTACCGCGAATTCTTTACGAGAAAAACATCTCGAGTTGACACGAATACGGATTTATTGCACAGTCTACTTATCTCATGCGACCCATTCATAGGAAGTTTGCGTAGATCCCGAAAAACAAAGCGGGAGGTTTTATCAAGAGAGATGGTTGCATTATTATTGAGCCATCAAACTTTTGAAGATAATTCCGATCCAGATTAAATTCTAGCTGAGTGCATATTTTGTTATGTCTGTCTGTACGTTTGTCCGACCATCCTTTTGTCTGTCTGTATCTCCTCCGTAAGTAAAAACAATCTTGATCAATCGTTTTAAAAACTAGTTCTATAGAGAAAAACTTTTTTGTTTTCTGTGATTACGTCACCAAACTTGGCAATTAGTAATTTAATATGCTTTCACACAATTCTGCAAAGTTTCATCAAAATCGGGTGACTCTGTCATACAGCTCCCATATAAAAATCGGGTTCTGGCTAAAATTAAAAAATGCGATATTGTATGAGAGGTAGGAGTAGTTTTTGTCCGATGTTGTTCATCTTTGAAACATATTTTCGTATGGCCTAAAAACTCTTCCATTTCAAATTTCAAGTCTATATCTCTTAAACTACGGCCGCAATCGATTTAAGTCCCCCTAGATAGGCAAAATCTTACACTGTGCCCCGGTTGGCCAGAGGCACGCAAAGCGATAGAGAGGAAAGCAAAAAAAATTATTAGTTGAAATTTATCCAAATTAAGTAAGATCGTCAATTAATTCAATAGAAAATTCAAATTTTTTTCTTGGGTTATGTTTACGAAAAATCTCTATCTCTTATAGTCTCAGAGATCTACGCATTCATACAGACAGACGGACAGACGGACGGACGGACAGACGGACATGGCTATATCAACTCAGCTCGTCATGCTGATCAAGAATATATACATATCCGGACAATTAATTTATTTACATTAAATTCGAACCACTAAAACAGAATTGTCGCCCAGCCAAAAAGTTGTTTCTGTCTAACTGAAGTATTTACTTTTAATACCTATATAAATAAAGTCGATTTTTGGTTTTGTTGTTTTTTTAACAATACGCCCGGAGGTGAGCAACCTTCCTTTCTTTTAAGATTTCTTCTGGAAGATGAGACAATACCAACCGACATTAAGTTTGATCACTGAAAATAATAAATTGCCAGTAATACAAAGTCCTCAAAGCGGGAAAATAAAAATGTTCAAGTTTACTTTTGTTTGGCAACCATAACATGGTAGTCATTGTTTTGTTTTCTGTATTATTTTTGTGCAGAAAACTTCCCTTTCGCAGTTATGGTAATTTGCATTTCATCTACCATTTACTTTCTAAAGATAGTAAAAGTTCTTCTTCGTTGGTTCATTTGGCAGCCTCCCTGCAGCTCTCGTTGGCTCACGTGGCTCACGCCAAGTGCTTTATTAATGGGGCCTCTGGCTTCAGTATGCAGTTTGCACATTTTTGGTTTATTTTTTTTTTTACTTTTTGGTGTTCTCACGCAGTCGATAGCAAAAGCAGCCGCCAAATGGGCGCGGAAATTGGGCAGCCAGCCAAAGGCAAAGCATTTGCTTGGCTTGATTTCGCTTTCAAAAGTGCCTCCTATGTGTGTGTGTGTGTGTGTGTGTGTGGAGATTGGGCTCTTGGGCTCTTAGATTGGGGAGGCCTTTTTTGCAAGTGGTTTGATTTGTGATTTTAAGCTCTTTTTTTGCCGCATGTCTGGTTAAAGTTGAATTTTTGTTGTTGTAGTTTTGTGGGTCGCACAATTTATGCGTCGAGTGGAGTCGTGACTTACAAAAGTGGAGCCACAGAGCAAGGGAACAGACGCCATTATGTAATCAATATGCGTGCAGCAAGAGTTAAGGCTTTTGATTAGTAAAAGATTATAACAGAAAATTAGTGCAACCAACTAATTCATCGGGGGAAAAGTCCAATCAGAAATAACAAATTAATTTATATTTTGCAGAATATCAAAAGAAACTGAAGATTGGGTTTTGACAGAGATTTTAAGCCGACGGTTTGATTTACCATTCAAAGAGCAAATAAATGATTATTTTTTGATAGTGATTAAAATTACACAAATTTTCAAGGTAAGATACCAAAAGTGCTGATTTAACAGAACCCTTTTAATACAGCAGCTGTTAACATTTTGTGGTCAAAGATATTATCAAAAAATTTAAGAAGTAATTGAGAATCAGCTAATCCGAGAAGAAACTTGTGGACAAATAGGACACCATCGATCGAAGAAGATTAATTTTAACCGGCGGTAAAAGCTCATTCCGCTAAATTCGGTCACTTTGGAAAAAAGGGTCTTAAAGTATACACTTTTTTATACCCTTGGAGAGGGTATATTAAAATTGTCCGGATGCTTTTAACGCACAGAAGGACCACATGCCTCAAGGTCATTCATCTTTAAATACTTAAAAACATTTTACAAATTCTTTAGACTTCACAGATGTTCTCATGCCGGGAAAAACTGCAGATTAAACTCCCATTGGACCCCTACGGCTCCGTTTAAACACAAATGAATAATTAACATTCGTTAATTAACTCTAAATGCGAAACAATGCAAACAAGGAAGCTAATTCTGATTACAAAGAAGTTCATATTCTTAAATACTGCTTAAATATTTTTACTTTTAAAGTTTTACAGAAATGTTCACATTTTAACTTACCAATCCAGCACAGCGAATTCTTGGCGTTGTTTGTGCAACTGCAACTTTTTCCAGTGGAATTTGCAACAGGTCACTGTAGACGACCATGCCAGGCGAAACTGCCTGGGGCAAATGGCGGATGCTTAAAATGAAAGCCAAACATTATTCTTGTAAGTAAAGTGATATAAGAAAGTGGTCACCCTTGGGTATCCAGAATTACAGCTTCCATAACTTTGGTGGTTTTTGTCGGATCTTTTGGTTATAGTTTTATTAGTATAATAATTTGTATTTGTAATTTGTCAAAAAGTGATTTAAATATATACCTATCGGAATAATTAATCTCGGCGATGTATCGTCCATCGCCTCCTCGTGTCAAAGCTGCTGGCTAACGTAAGCGACGAGCCCTTCATAACCTTCAATTAAAAAGTAGCTCTCGTTTTGATTTTTTTTTCTTCGTTTCAGTTTCATCAACAAAATCTTTCAATGTTCCACATAGTGAGTCCCTGCTGTAAACCATTTCCCATTTATTTCCCATTCCTGTGTGCTTGAGTCGAAAAGTGAAAAGGGAATTGCTTTTAATGCAGTTGACCTTCAAAGCACACATGTGCATGGGAGCTGAAGTCATTTCTCCTCATCATCATCATCATCATGTGAAGCTGAAAATGACGCCATTTGGTTTGGCATTGCCAATCGCTTGTGGTTTTCCCAGAGTTGTCAAGGCAAATGCAGCTCATCGATCATTGGCATTCCTCATTTCCAAATGCACCATTGTTGTTGTTGTTGTTGTTTTGTTCTGGACAGACACCAGTCCAGCTGTCTAATGGCAGTGGCGTGATATCTCAATTTCCTTTTCACAAAAAATCTGCACGCTTTTGTCTCGAAATTAATTTGTATAATTGCAACAAACAATCAAAGTGCAGCCAGGCATATCCATCCATGTCCATATCAAGTCCATGTTCATGTCCTGTCATTGTGTCCATTCAGGCGCAACATTTCGCCATCACTTCATGTGGGTCACGAACAAAAAAAAAAAAAAATGAAACAGCAGCACTACGAAGAAAAAAAAATGCGGACAGCACACAATACACAAATATTACGAAAAATTTCAGAATTTTAAATACTCTAAGGGCTGATTTTTCTTCTTCTCGGCTATTTGTTAGTTTAGCTGACTTCCACATTTTTGATGTCTTAAGATCAAAAATTCGAAACTATCGAAAGTCAAAATATTACGTTTTTTTAATTGTAACTAACATTCTAAACATACCAGCTTTTTATTGATTTTTGATCCGGCTCGAAGGACCAATGAATTGTTGGGGGGTTTGCTCTTCATAGTTAGGTAGTATGCCTTTTCCTATTTCCTTCAATAAATGGACTTTACAATTAACCACATTCGATTCTACAGCTATGAAGACTAGTTGGGAACGATTATATACCTCTAATTTAAAATATTTCTCCAGATAAGCGTGACAAAAGATTAACTTCAAAAACTAACCATAACATCTTAGTCAGAGAATTATGCTTGATTTGTTCTTTGGTTTACTCTTATTTTATTTTACATATTTAAAAATTGTGTGAAAAATCAAAGGAAATTTTTATTATTCTATTATCAATGACCTTAATCGGTGTGTAGTGCTTGCTAAATATAAAAAAATAATTGCTAGAAATAGCTATAAATAATAAAAAAAAAGTCCGAGCTAGCAGCAGCTAAGGCAACAATGAGAGAAAAACCCTCAGAAACTCAGTGTTGCGACTGGGATACTGGAATACTGGAATACATCCCTTGTGTCTGGATGAAGGCCCAGATCGTTATGATACTTTAGATGTAGAAAAATCAGCTCAGTTTTCGTCGGTGCGCAATATCTTGGAGAGGTGCCTGCTGAGGAGAATACTTGCCTTTTAATTTGGGTTAAGAAGGTCGCTTGGAATGCCAGAACAGTTAAAAAGGATAACTAACTTTATCCCTGAAGAAAACGTGGCAGCCTAAACTTGACAATGTGGAGCAAGCATTCGATCGTCTACTGACAGGGCGTGTCTTCCGTCGTCAATTTTATTATTGCTTTGAACAATGCTTGTAGAGCGATTTTTAAAACTGGCCAATAGATGGCGCCACAACTAATTTTGAACTGACCATTAGATAGCACCACTATTGTGACCATTTGGCAATCCCAGGAAGCCTGAGCCTTTCTTTTGGTCATAACTTGTGTATAGTGACATCCGGTCTTAATCATACTTTCGGCAAAGTGATTACTATCTTGTTTACATAGAGAAATCTATATATATAATAGAAAATATTAGACGCTTATATCCCATACATGTCACACCTCTATCTCTTACCATATCTTTGATCTGTGCGTTTCTACAGACGACTACATCGACTCGACTGTAAGTCAAAAATATATTTACTTTATAGGTTCTCCCTCTGACATACTTTTGCACAAACTTAATATACTCTGTGTACCTTCAATGCAGAGTATACAAAAAAACCAGGACAATGGCTTCGAAGGACCACTGTCCTGTCAGTCATTAGCATTGTTGTTGCAGTCAAAACGTCAGTGACGTCTCTGCCAACACTTGTTTCAATTGGGCCCATTGATGTGCTTGTTGTTCTTGATTGTTTCTCTTTTTGTTTTGTCTAAATATTCGCCCCACCGACCCCATTTGTTGTTGTTGTTGCTGCTGCCATTTGGTATAGAATTTCGATGGTTGAAGATTAATGACCAACATGACCTAACAGAGGCCACCAAATTGTGCATTGTACGCGGTGCTGGCGATGGGTTCGATTCATTTGGCTCATTTCACAATGAAATTGCATCCAAATTAATATTCAAAATTTCAGATGGAATTCTTTTTGAATTTATTACACTCATCAAACAATGAAGCCATTTAATTACCATCTTTATTTACAACTTAAGAAGGGTGGGTGGGGGTCTGTTACGAGCCATTACCTTAAAAACTCAACCTTCAATTGCAAAATCAATAGGCCACGCCCTAAAATGGCAACAAACGCCAAAATTGAATTTAAGAAAAAAGGCAATGCTCAGATTTTATTCATTTTGTCTGCGTTCTTTTCATATTTTCTTAGAATTTGCGTTGTTTATTTAATTTTTTGCTATGTCGATGCCACAGCTGCGATAAAGCCCACGTTTTGGGGCAGCCACGCCCAGTCTTGCCCACCCACCTTCTTTTTTTTTGTTGTTGTTCGTTGTTTTGCGTTAATTTGTTGTGAAGTCTTGTGCATTTATTATTATTGTCTTTTAATAGTATTTTAGATTTTTGATGTCTGTTGCCAGATTTTTGTATTAGAGCTAAATAGATTAGGCGAAGGCGGATAAGCTACGGCAAGCTTTTCATAATTGAAATGAAAATCAGAAAATTTAATGGCCAACATAATGGAAAAGCAGGTGGTCGGTGTAGCTATTTTTTTAAGCATGAAGACAGCACTGTGAAACCCTTGCCGAGCTACGGCCCGGAGCTAAATGGGCAAAATAAAAAATATACAAAAAATGCAATTACAACATTTTGATAACTTTTGTACAAAGTTTAGAACCTTAGCCCACATATTAGACCACAGTGCGGCTACTTAATTTTATTTAAAAGTTTTCATATTCCTAACTTTCATCATTGTTTCTTTTGTTGCTGAAAAGTTAAACTTTTTGTGGCTTAATCAAACACAAAATATAGAAGTTAAAATATGGCTTTATTGTGTTGTGGAATATATAAATTTTAGAGCCAACAAAATTTATCTTCTCTGTTAGATTGGTTTTGCAGTGTAATATATTTACTTTCTATAAGAAACATAAACAAAAACATCTATATATCGAGTAAGCGGGAAAATATTGACAACCCTCTTTTGAACTTTGAACCACAATAAGTCACCATCGGTATAGCTACCAAATGAGATATTTAAATTTTTTTTATTGTCAATCGAGGAAGATATGTTTGGTTTACTCTCTGAACTGAAAGATGATTTTGACAAATTTAAAAATAATTATAGTCAAACGGAGTTTCAAGTAAATTGGATCCAAAATAGCTATTCCCAAACCAAATTGTTTTTTATTAATTTTTCTTTTCAAAACCGAGATATCTTCACATACCTAGGTTTGATTCCTCACTTGGGACCCAAGCGAGGTTTTTGTTTTTCGAAGAAAAGGCTCTTACTGGGCGAGACAGTGTGACCGTACACAAAAAGTTCTAATAAAGAAAACTGGTCACACCTCAAGTGGTGGTAAATACTGTGCTTTAACCCCTTAATAGAAGTTCATTTCTTGACCGTAGGAAAATGTCTAAGATGGCATTTCCGTTTGCCGCATATCAAACATAGCTGGGACAGGTCGAAAAACACAGGCCAAATTAATCAATGGGCAATTTCCAATTAAACAATCGATGTGTGGTGCGAGTTCGATTAACTTGGATTCGTGCATTGAAAGGCAATCAAGTAACAGCTTTAAGGCGGGTGACGCACACACACACACGCTCACACATTGCGTAGACTTTTTTTGGGGCTGGGCCGCGCCTGCGCACATTCACAATAGACCGGCCGACCGACCGACCGACAGCCTAGCTGCCTGCTTTGCCAAATGAAAACTCGTTTCCATGGACCATATTTTCCACAAGACAAACAAAAAAAATTGCAATTTTCAATCATCGCCCGAGACGTATAAATAGACGCATAGAATTACAAACTGAAACAGTTTACAAGACGCAGCCCAACACGAGGCATTAATAACTTATAAATTTTTTTCAAGTGTAAAAACCGAACCAAATCCAAAATGGCATTCAAGGTGCGTGTGCTCAGCCCGGACAAATCTATTTTGAAAGCTTTTTTTTGTTGTGTGTGTGTGTTATCCTTTGACTTCCACACCAGACACCATACAGAGTCGAGCTGCCAAATGCAAACGGACTCGACTCAAACGTTGCCAAGCAGGATGCTTAAATGCATCCGTTTGCCTTCACCGACCCCCGCCGTTTGGCAGCAGCAAGCAGCTGTGGCTCAGGTTCTAAACTGCTGCGAATGTGACGTGCCATAGAAAGGGAAGGAAAAAAAGTAGACTTTTTTTTGTGACAAAGGAGAAATTTATCAACTGACAGAAAATGGATCTGAAAGCCAAGTCTTAACCCTTTTTTTATGTTGGTTGCAAAGAACAGAAGTTTTTTCGGTTTTCTACGCTGCAAGTGGCAACTTCTCTGCTGCCGACCGCTGTTCATTAGTAGCTGGCTTCGATCTTGAACTTTACACATTAGCTGCAAAGCCAGACATCATTTATGATGAAGCAGAATGAAGAAAACTTCTAGAAACCAAAGGCCACTCAGTTCCTTCTCTTGGTACTCGAATGCATGTTAAGTAACAACAATTACAAGAAATAGGGGCTCAACCCTATTTCCCTCCCCTTGCTCCAGATCTGGTACAGAAATTAACAAAAGCGTTTCCATTTTACAAGAATTTTTGTGCCACATTTTGTCCACTTTTTTTTTTTTTTGGTGTTGGCTCTTTTACATTTTGATACACAATTCCATTGAATTACAATTTACGCAAAAAAATTCTACAGCAAAAACTCAAACTAAGGGCAAAAAATGCCCTTTTTTCTGTCCTTTGTATTTAAAATTTATATCATTTTCGTTTTGTGTGTTTTTCCTTCTGTTGGTGCCTTGGACTTGACTTGTGCCGGCTTTTATTTGTCTTTGGGTATTTATCAGATTTTAATTAAGCGTAACTGATTGCAAGACAAGTGGGTGTGTTTGGGTTGGTGGGGTAGAATTTTTGATTTTAGCATATATGCAAAGCACAATCTATTAATTTTATAATTACCCCCCCCTGGCATCGTCTCGCTTTTTTGGAATGTGGAGTCCAAAGCAGCGCCTTGAGATATGCATATTAAGTGGCAAAAGTTGATATGCACTTCAAATTGCCAACTGAATTTAAGGCAGTTTTGAGGGTCAGTTGGTTTGGGTAATTTACGAGTACCACTTGACCCAGCTGCAATGTCAAGTAAGTTATTTGCCAGACCTCTTCGAATGCTTATACTACAAATTGGAATGTTTTTAGTGCTAGCTTACTCTCAACATTTCATATTTTGATATCGATGAAGAATTTGATTGAGATTAAATATTGAAATGTTCAGACTCTTTACTTTAAGGGGGTAGTCTTTTTCTGACCTTTTTTGAAAAAATCCCATTTTAAAAAGCAAAGAGTTTTTTCAATTCTGTTTTTTTTTTATTATGTTACAAATAGATTAAAGTAAACAAAACAATTTGTTTACTGCTGTGATACGAGGGCTGTCCGAAATGAGTGAACACATATACACAAAGTCTTTTGTCAATATGGAGTCAGTCATAGCAATGTCGGGATAAGATGACCTCTGACAACTTGCGAAAGATAGGCAAAACCTGCTGATGATAAAACCGCGAGGTTCTTGAGACAGCTGTACAGTTGACCATCCTCCTTTATGAAGTGTGTGTGTCTTGTTTTAAAAGATATGCATAAACATAAATATAAATACTGAACGGTTCAGTACAATTAGTCAGCTATTTGCTTTCATTTACACTCTCGGAGTGCTTTTGGGAATATGCCCGTCTCGCTCTAACCACTGTAATTTTCTATGCGGAAAATAAGAATCTCAATGCGGACTATCGCTCAACACCGCTCGAAATTGATCTCTAATACTCATTACACCATAAGTTATTGACTTAAAGCCTGCTTAAATTAAAGCTCGAATAATAATTTTTATCAAGCTTCTAAACTTTTGTTTGTTTTAATTTACGTACATGTAACGAACCTAGATTCAGCTTCCTTTTGAACCCGCTCCGTAAGCCCGAACCCAAAAAGTTTAGCGGACTCCAACCATGGAGTGAGAGATTAATTGTCTTCTCGAAATCGAGCAGTTTTGCGTCTTAAAAAATCAAGAAAAAAATATTTAACTTGCACCCGATTTCAGTCTCGGCAATTCGCGCTAGACTTAGTCCAAACGGTCAGCTTTTATTAGTATCCTTACAGCTTAAATTAAGTGATCGTCCTTGCTTCACTCTTTTAAGTTTGTACAGCACATCTAAGTCCCAGACCCGATCGAAATCAAACGCCTATTGAAGAAGTTTTCTTTAAATTAACACCAAAAACTTAGTTAATGCCATTCTTATGCCGCCAGGTTAGCCTAGCATATACATAGGTGTCT
Organism: Lordiphosa clarofinis; assembly: GCA_018904275.1. Classification (NCBI taxonomy): domain Eukaryota; kingdom Metazoa; phylum Arthropoda; class Insecta; order Diptera; family Drosophilidae; genus Lordiphosa; species Lordiphosa clarofinis. Next base: position 552,430 of record JAEIGQ010000008.1, read on the forward strand.
CCCCCTTCATCCCCTTATCACCCCACCCCCCCAACTATGTATGTACTTTTGCAACTTAATTAAAAGTTTATGCGTTTGCAATTTCCTGCAGCGTTTGGCGCAGCCGCTGCCGCTGATATGCAAACAAAATACAAATGAGATGTCCTCCAGCTGCCTTGATTTATGCAGAAATTTTAACTTTGTATTACATTTATATATCCACAGCTCATCTTCTGTCTGGCCGCCATGTCGATTGCCTGTGCCCAGGCCAAGCCAGGTGGGCCGGCGGCCTATTCCATTAGTGCGCCCAGCGTGGATCACGCCTCGGTGGGTAACACACAGGAGCATACAGTGAAGGGACACTATGGACAGTCCTCGCAATCGGACTATGCCAGCCAAGTGCAGACAGCCCACTCACAGTCGCATGTGCAGCGCTCCAGCATAAGCAATGATGCGGGTCTGGCGCCAGCGGCCGCACATTATGCCGGTGAGCCTTATTTAAATTTACACTTCACCCTCACTCACCACAACTTACCACAACTCACCACCAGTCACCACACCCCATTGTTTGCCAAAAGCACGTAGTTAATAGTTAATTAACCAAAACATTTAGCTGCTGCTCCTGCTGCCACCTATAGTCTGGGACACACGGCTCCTGCCCAGCTGGCCTATGCCAGTCATGGCTATGCTGCTGCACCCGCATTGGCCTATCATTCTGGTCACTATGCAGCCACCGCTCCCGCCATCCAACTGGCCGGAGCTGGCCATCATCATCAACTGAGCCTGGGTCTGGGCGGTTATGGTGGTTATGGCGGTTATGCGGGCTATGCCGGCTATGGCGGTTATGCCGCTGCTCCTGCTGCACTTTCGCATGGCTATTATGCTGCTGCTGCTCCCGCACCGGTTGTGAAGTATGCCGCTGCACCGGCCTATGGTAGGTTCTCATCCCAACCTCTCTCTCTCTAATCTTCTGCACTCTCTGGCACTTTAACCAAGCTTCCTTCTACTAACTTTCATCACAAAGTACTTGAAGTTATTAACCCTTGAAGGCCATCCATCTGGATGTGTGGCCAACTAAAACTGTTGTGTAAATATTTACATACATCAAAAAGAAACGCGCAAAAGTTTCCATCGACGCTTGAATGCATTTACGCTGCTACAGGAAAAGGGCGGGCCAGTGGCTAGCGGAGGGGGGGTGGAGGAGGCAATGCTTTAAGCCAACATAAATCTAAAGAAAATATAAACAAGACGCAGCCAAGGAATGGAAAGGATAAGTGCAAGTGGACTTTTTTTAAAAAAAAATTTAGTCTGTTGGGCAGAAAATTGTTGACACTTTGGTGGTTTACCCACTTCAATAGAGACACTTTTTTTTTATAATTTTTACAAAAAGATTACGTTATTTGACTTCAATCGCATAGTTGTAGTATTTTATTTATTTAATCTACTTAGAAGTAGCAAAGTCGGTCAAGCCCTGTTGTAATAAACTCTGAATAATAGATGGCGCCAGTATTTGCATTGAACAATAAGGGATTTTCAAAACTGACCAATAGATGACGCCACTACTTACCTGATTCCAAACCGTCTTTATAAGCCCAGTCAAAAAATTGTTATATAGTGAATCGATGCTTCATTTTAATAAACGATTGAATGAGGGTTAAACAGTCACAAAAGTTGGACTGTAAACTGTCGATACAAGCATCATTGAACACTTTTTTTACTTGGCTCTTTTTCACATTTTTTCTCATAACTTGAGAACCGCTCATCCGATCCTTATCATTTCTTCAACAAATTTATTCATTTCGCTAATACAACTATCTCTAAGGTACGAATCATCTATCTTTAAAACTGTAGGAGATATAACGTTTTTTCAAGGGCGGGGGCGGGAGGGGGTTGGCAAAATTTGAGAATAACCTTGATCTGCCTCCAAGTATAAGCAGCATTTGTTCCATATATGTCAAACCCTATCCACCATCTCTGAGATCTAGGTTCAACAGCACGGACGCGGACGGACGACGGGGACGACACGGACAGCTATACGACTCGCTGTGATTCAAAGTATACTTTATGGTCGATCCGTTACTTAACCTACCTACGAGTAACGGGTATAAAAAATATTAATTCGCAGCTTTTTTTAAAAATAAGACATACGTGTGTAAAGTGCTGCCCATTGGCGTTGTGGCCAGTGCTGCCCATCAAAATTGTTTGTTTTACTTATAACTCGTCTATGGTTCAAACAATCTTTATTATTGCTTTGGCAAATCGATAATTAATCTAGATTACGAAATAGCGGGAGCAGAAAGGAGCGTGGCAAATACTGAAAATAGTCGTAATCTGCCTGAAAGTATATGAAACATATATCCCACACGTGTCAAACCTCTTTCTGTTACCATCTCTTAGATCTGTTTGATCATACGGACATGAATATATCGACTTGGCTCTTGATGCTGATCAAGAGTTTAAACCTTCATAGGGTCGGATATAATTGCAAGAATTTTTTCCCTAGACTTCTTATAGCAATCAGAAACTCTCAATCAGTATGTAATAAATTTTTGTTATTATTTGCAATATTTTAAAAGATGTTTTAACATCTTCAACATTTCAACATCTATTTATTCACCCGAAGTGTGACTGCCATAAAACTAATTAAATCCTATTTGTGCCGCCAACAATAAATTCTTGGTAATTTTGGTCCGAGCAATGCATAAACGTGTAACACGTCCATAGGATAATAGAGCTCATAGAGAGCAACAATTCCACGGAAATTATCCACGCAAAAATGGCGCCCCCTATTGTTATTGTTCATTTGACTGCTTTGTGCTGCAGGAACTGGCATGGAAGGCGGCTTTCGCAACGCTAGTTTTGTGTTTGGAAAGCATGTTTTTCTGTGGAATAAAAGTACTTTCTATTTTGCTTACAAATTAAAACCCTAGAACATCATAATGCGAGTTCCTGCTTCAATTGCATTAAATTTTTCATTAATTGAAATGCCTTTTGGAATATTCCACAAATCAATAGTTAAGCCCCCCGTCCGTCTCCAGGGCCTCGCGCACAACAAATGAATTATCAATAAATAAAGGCGTATCCGTGTCCCACACATGTCAGGGCCCCTAAATACCAGCAGATGGGCTGGACTGCCTGGATTGCTGGTCTATCGATTTCACTCTCAGACTGGGTGAAGGGTGGTGGGTCAATGCTTGTCGTATAATCAATCATTTACTCATTCATTGTTGCCAACTACTTTAAAGCTTTGACATGCGGCCCGCTGATGATGAGTCAAGTGGGTCGGGCCACTCAGTTTGCCTGTCAGTTTGGCATTGGGTCGGTCGATTGGTTCCACCTCATGTCCTATTTGCCGACACACACACACACACACACACACGGTCAATGCATATGAAAGGAGAACACTGACCAAGGCTATAAACATGTTGCCAAATTTCTGCATGTTTCATATTAAAGATGTATGTCCAGCTGTCAAGTTTCATAGCTGAGAAGCTATCTGAAAGACTTTACGAATAAATTATAATTTTATGTTACCATCATCAAGGTACCAAAAAACTAACATTTTGGTAATAAAATATATAAACCTTAAGGATCGGAAGATTGAGATTCAAAGTTTGAGGATTATTTGATCTACTTATTAGAGGACTTATTAAGTAGAGCAAAGAAATGCCACATTTTCTTAAATTGAAAATGGACGAATTTTGTTGATAGATTAGATTACGTTTCGATAGTTCTTACTCTTACTGTCTCAGTAGATGTTGACCTGGTATCTTTGTGGACCAATGGCGGAAAAGACTAGCGTCCTTACCTCCACTTCCTTGCAACTTGCTCTTCTCTAAAAGAAGCTCGATGGTGCTGCCGAATCCCTGACTCGTTTCCCTTTTATATTGCAAAGAGGTGAAGTTCTATTCCATTGCATAATTTAAATGAAATTCAAGTGTCTTAGGAGCGGCATGATTATGCAAGTACTGAACTGTTACGGACACAGTGAAAAAACTAAGCGTTATCGCTTAAAACAGCGCTTTATTCGATCCTCTTTTGCTCATGTCTTTCATTGACCGATTTGCCGAGGACCAACTTCTAAAGTGTTTTATTCAATAAATGAATTGACTATTTAAAAAAGAAAAAGTGTCTTTTGCGTATGTATGCGTGCTTGTGAATTAGAAGCCTGTGTGTGTACTCAGTCCATAAGCTTTGTATTTACATATGTGATGTATGTGGAAATGCAGATTAGTCTGAGTGTGAGTCATCTCGCGCTCTTAGCAAAAAAAAAATTGGTCCACAATACTGCCTGAGCGCCACAGCCATGTGGCCAATACAAACTTTTCTTTTGACTTTTCACCCACCTTGCGAACAAATTTTCCAAATTGTCTTTCTGTGCATTAGATCAGCGTTTGTCAAGAAGAGCCAGGCCGTAAAGCAAGAGTGTATTGGTGTGCGAATAGGGGCTTAAACTCTTTAGAATAACCGTTTGCACTCTTGGCACATGTGAATCGCTGTATCAGATCATCTTTGAGTAGAAAACAAAACTCAAATTTCAAAAAACCTCAGCGGTTTGCTTAAATAAATGCTTAAAAAAAGGTGTACAAATTGCAGAAAAATTATCCCTTTCACCGCACTTGGCATAATTGTGGGATTTTCTCTTGTCCACGCTGTTGCCGCACTTCTTGAAGCTCTCCACAAAAACATTGCGTCCTCCTATCTGGGCCATGTCCTTTTTTGATTGATGTCATCTTGGTTGTCATCGGCCACCATCTTTGTTTTGTCCAGTTGCCATGTGTCTCAATACGTTTTACACTCAAATGTGACCCGCAAATGGTCGACTTTGGCCAAAACGTAACAATGGAGTCTACAAGCAGGGCATAATCAGTTGGTTGCTTCAGGCAACCAAACATGGGGAGGGGAGAGAAGGGCGGTATTTGTCAACATGTTGCTAATTTGGAGGTTGTTGTTGTTGATGTTGATGTGCAAACTAATGCTTAAATTTCTTCATTCCCATTTAGCACCTGGCATTATTGGACACGGCTATGGACTGGCTGCCCCCGCTGCCTACGCTGCACCGGCCTACGCAGCTCCAGCTTATACCACGCATCTGGCTGCTCCCGTTGTGAAGTGAGTTCTGGTGTTTGCCAAGTGTTTATAAATAAACCACATCCGCATCATCCTTCTTTTTTATCCACAGGGCTGCCGTGGCCGCTCCTGCTCTGGTGCACGCTTCGGTCTCGGGCCATGGCATTCAGTATGGCTACTAGGAACATGCATGGCTAATAATTGTCATAATACCCAGAGCGTGTCACTAACTGTAAATAATGCACCCGCCCACCACTTCCCCCGCCCCCGCGTCGGCAGACTTAATTAAAACTCAATTTAACGCAGAGTTGCCCATTTTCACCTGCAGCGAACTTTATTATTCTATATATGTAATTATTATTTTTTTATCGCGGTTAAATCTACTTTGTAACTAAACGAAAAATGGAAATGCGAAATGTTGAAAAAATAAAATAAATCCTGTAATGTGTATGAAAACGATGAAGAACGACTGCTGTTTCCCTCTCCCTCGGTGATACACGATGATAAAAAATACATCCAGATTTATAGGCCACGCATCAGTTGTGCAGCAGACTTTATGGCTTATAACATGACCAACTGCCATTCGGCGCGGACTCCTCGCTAAGGATTAAACTCAAGCGAAAGTGCAAAAGCTGAAAATCAATCGAGCGAGGGTGAAGGCGAACCAAAAATGGAGGGCTTCACATATTTTTGGACATTTAACTGGAAATAGCCTGTACAAAAACAGAGCAAAAAAGAAAAGGGACGAAAATGTCACTGGACACATTTAATGAAAGGCGGAAACAATGCTTTAAAGAACCATTGAAAAGCTGGATACAACAGGTGTGGCCGTAAAGGCAAGCAGCTTAACTGTAAAAAGCTGCCACGAGCAGAGAACTGCATTTTTTGACTTTTAGTATACTTATCAAAATCGCAACACCGCAAAAACCGCATTACCGCAATGACTGCATTTCAATATCGCACCAACGCCTGCTACCGCATTTGAATATCGTAGGAGCTCCCGGAGCTTCTGGCGCCTCACCAAAGATGTGTGTGGCCTGGCGTTGTCCTGATGGAAAACAATCTAATAAATAAGGGTATTTTGAGGTGACGAAAATTAAGATACACCGCTGCAGTTATCTGAGAACAAAATCAGTCTAAAATCAAAATTATAGTCCCGAAACCAAGAGAAACGGTGTCAGAAGTTGATTTTTTATTGAAGACCTCCTTCGAACCAGTGTTTCCCAATGAACTCTTTCCTAACGTTGTGGAAATATCAATATGGTCTTTAGCTAGTTGAGTCTAAAATTGTTCCAACAAGTTTCAAACCCAAATTTATTTCTAATTTTTCATAGTGCATTAGAGAAGAACTTCAAACAATTGATTTTTATGCAAGGTTTTTGTTTTGTTTTTGTTTTAATGGCGGGGGCAAAACTTTTAATTAGCTAATTAAAAAGTCATGAAGCCAAGTAGAAGAGTCTCATAATTTGTGTGCTTTTTTTTGTTAAACACGCATGCCAAGTAGTTCGGTGTGATGGTAGTACTTACGCGCATCCTCAAGGCTGCAGAACCAAATGTTAAGCCCCAAAATCAAATGTAAACACACGTGCCTAAAAGTATGCACTGGCAGCAGCACGAGGCGTAACAATGACACATGACCAGGGCCATTCCACACATTTCGGTCCTGTTTTTGTCCAGCTAGCTGGTGGGGAAATGAACAGGAAGCGGTCCAAAGTACACATCCAGCACAAACGTGCACATATTTATTTACTCTTTTTTTTGCTCTATTCTTGCATGCAAAAAAACTGTGCGTTTTTTTCCTCTGATTTTTAGAATTTTCCATGCAAATACTGGCCCACCTCCTGCTGTGCGTGTGATGTATGTAAGTATGTACCCACAGTTTAGTTCTAACATTTTTCAATTAATGTCTGCGAGCAAGGGCAAAGAGAAAGCGAAAGTCTTACTTTCATTATGTAGGAAAATTAAAGAATTATTTTAATTACTCCACTTGAAGGCAACAACACAAAGACATGAGCTCAACAGAGCAAAAGCTACTTGAAAATGGCAAGAATTAAGATGTAAAAGCTTTTATACTCGTACAGAACGGCACAGTGAGACTGAATTTTGTGCCATTTTGTGCACGACTCAAGCTGAAATGAAATTTTGATAATATTTTAGTAAAAGATTGAATTTAATGTGCCTTAAGTTTGAGATGAATCATTTTAGTAAATATAAGAAATGGAATGGAAAATACTGTTCTGGAGTTCCAACGAGAAGGCCAAGCTAACTTCGTCTTTGCCGAAGTTTTAATACCCTTGCAAATGTTTTAATACAACAGAGTTCACGAACGTCAGCATTAAAACAAACCATTTTTCTGATAAAACCCACTTTTCGACCAATAGTTTCTACGGCAGCTATAAGATATAGTCATCCGATTTTGACCAAAACTTCCAAATCTGTGTAAAAGCGTATAAAACTAATAATTGCCGAAGCGGAAGGCGTTTACATTAAAAACAAAAAAGTTTTTCTCACAAAGACCCACTTTTCAACCGATAGTTCCTTTCGCACTTATAAGATATAGTCATCCGATCCGGTCGGTTCCGGCATATTTGCAGTGTGCAGTAAAAAGAAGACTCTGTGCAAAGTTTCAGCTCGATAGCTGTAAAATTGAGAGACTAGTTTGCGTAGAAACAGACAGACGGACGGACAAAGCTCAATCGACTCAACTCGTCGCCCTGATCAAGAATATATATGGTGTATAGGGTCGGAAATGAATATTTCTTTGCGTTGCAAACTTCTGGGCAAAATTATAATACCCTTTGCAAGGGTATAAAAATAAACCTAAAAATACGAACTCCACAGATTCGTTAATAATGAAATCCATTAAAAAAGTCACTCAAAAATCCTTAAAGAATCGTTTAGAACCTTAATCATTGCACTACATTGCCTTGTTTTTAAGTCCAGAATATAAAAACTTTGCTTTCTTTCGTTGGATAAGCAGAACGATATTTGGCTGAAGGTAAAAGAAATGTGTAGCAATCTTACGATCAACAGTATTATTTAAAACAGCGATGGGCCTTGGTTCCTTCCCGGGGCGAAAACATTTCGCTGTTTACACGTACACGACCCGAACGCATGCCGAAACTGAGACCAAGAAAGCAGAAACGAAATCTACAGAAAATCTAAAAAAAAAATTCATCAAGAAACCATGGGTTTAAAACAGAGTTCGGCACGTTCCTATCTTCTGTGTATACAAGAGCCCTCTGCGGCAACGACGTCGACACACGGACAGTATACAACTTTTGCAACAACTATCAAGTGGTAAATGAGCGCGACCCCTGCTTTAAAATGAATTCCTTGCCCGACCATATTGACCTCAGATTTTAAGGCAATTTACGGATTTTGTTTTAGCTACGGTAAACTTTCTTTGATGGTATCGCATAACATTTATATTAGATTTCCGTTTATCCTGAAATGCACTAAATCAAATACTTAGTTTTAGTTCTCAAATTCCAAAGTTTTTATAAATTGAGAAACAGTTTTAGGAAAATGTAATATTTGGTTTACAAATTTGAGGTCACTGCAGCAAAACGCAGAGTTGCTTTTCTATATTACGTTTCAATTTAAAAAGGGAGGACACCCCTGTGTGCAGCATTTTCCTTTGTGTGGCGTTATTTATATTGTTCGAGTGGCTTGTCCTTGGCCATCTCCATCTCTTTGGCCTGCAGCAAGCGGCGATTTTTAATGCAATTCTTATGTTTTGGCTTTGCGCTTGCACTTGCCTTCTCAGTTGCCATATTATGCCGGGCTTTTGATTTGTATGTAGGTCCTAGCTAGCAGGTGTCCTGTCCAAAGTAATGCCTGCGGCCAGGGGATTTGAGTAGGATCTAAAATTAAACTGCACTTGCATTTCAACTTTGCATTGCTAATTGATTTAGCCGGAAAAGTTGTTCTCTCTGTGCGTGTCGTGTACCCACTTGCGGTTGGATTTCTGGGAACATTAGTAGCCGCAGGCTCAACGAATAACCGCAATATGTTGTAAGGGATGCAAACTGTGTGTGCGTGTGTGCTACTTATCGATAAGCAGGCAGACATTATTAAGTCTACACCCCCGCCAGAATGTTTTGTGGTTTTTCGTTTCGCATTTTCAATGGCGTCAACGACAACCAACGCTTCCGTGGAAATCTTTTTATAGGTGCACGCTCCGCTGTTTTGTTCGGCAAACAAAAAAAAATGCACCGGATTAAAAGTGCATTAGTACAATTAAAAAAACACAATTAGCAATATGAATTATTTCATATTTTGCATTATTAGCCAGTGAGAGAAAGGCAGGGGATTAAAGTGGGGAAAGGCTTGAAGCAGACAACGGTGAAAATTCTGTGGGATTCTATAATAATCACATATTTCGTGGTACTACCTGAGGTCAGGCATGTGTTAGACACTTCCAAGAGTTCCTAAAAACGCTAATTAGTTTTGAGTTCCTTTAACTGCTCCTACAATCTAAGTGAATGTACAGTTTAGAATATTCATAACGCTGCGATATCAGGCTGAATCTGAATCTGGGCTTTAAATTTATCTAGATAGTCGAGAATCCGAAAAACATAACCTTTACTTTGACGTACAAAAAGTTAATGTAAAATATTAAAAAATAATTGGTAATTGAGGGGAAGGAGGGAATGAAATTATTTTTACACAGTTTGGCCTAATGGCCAATTTGATAATTACTGGGAATTTCATCTACGCCAAGGCTCCTAATGTTTCCGAAAAGAAAAGGAAGATAAATGAATATACTCATATGCTTCTTAGAATATTTTATGGAAATATATTTATATTCTTTTAAGCATATGTATCCGTGCTCTAGTTATAAGGTTAAAAATAACTTGAATATACTCAATCTTATAAAAATTAATATGTTCTAATTGAAGACTTTAAATTTCTTTTGACAACGTAGCGGAAATCTAACTAAATAAGTATTTAAATTAATTTTTACCAACTTGAATATTTTTCCCAGCTTTGTTTTTTTTCCCCAACTTTCTCAATAATTTGCCGCTGCTGCTGCTGCCGCCCAGCTGGCCAATTTAGTCCAATACTGAAATACTTGGCCGTCTGGAACAACGCTTTGCTCCATGTCGTCGTCGCGGTTGTCATTGGCTCATTGCGGGTGCGTGTGGCCGTTAAATTGCTTGGCTCGTTAGCAACTCTATGGGGAGGGCGGGTGGCGGTGATCCCCAAGACGGCAAGTGAATCCAAATGGCACATGACACGCACCAACACACGCGTAAACAACTTTCAATCATATGAAATGCGCTTTCAATTATGTCGACGCGTTCAAATGGAATAAAGTGTTCAATGTGAATTTATGTGGATCACGTATACGCAATGTCGGCCAGGCGACGCTGCCACTTACCTCAACCGAAGCTTTCATCATCGATTGCACAAAGTAAATGAATGCATTTTGGCCAATCGATGCTGCTAACCTGGCCTTAACCCCGCTTCCGCAAATTTAGCAGCACTTTTCATTTCATTCCACTCGGCATGCCCCGCACGTACGCATAAACAACGTTTTATGGCCGTGTTAATGTTTTAGTTTGCTTCTGCACGCTTATGTAAGCGCCAAAGACCAAATTCAATTGGAATTGAAATGGCAAATACACAATAAGAGTGCGCGCGGGTCTGGCCACGCATTTAAATTCCCATCAAGTTTTAAAGAAAGTGGAAACGGTCTTATCACACTGTGATAACACTGGGGGGGAGGGGGGAATGAAATTTGGATACTCTGCCAACGTCAGTATAAAGCGTGGACACTTCCAGCGGGCGCTGAACAGTCGCCATTTCGTTGTGTGCCAACTGCAAGCGCCTCGTCGCGATTTCTGAAATTTGTTAAACGATATCAATTACAATTATACATGTTGCCCAAAGCTTTGCTAATGACTTGGCTGGTGCTGGTCACGCAGCAGGATGCTGGCCAAGCGCAGTTATCCTTTCACACTGATGCAAACACAAATTCGTTTACACTGAAGACACCTGGACTGCAGCAGAGCTTCACACGTTACTTTGGAGCTGCCAAGCCGGCACAGCAGGAGCAACAGCAACAGCTACAGGAACAGGAACCGGTGCAGTCGCAGGTGCAGGCTCAGGAACAGCAGTTGGTAAGTAAACTACTAACTGATGGATTCACCGTCGTGAAAATGTGCTTCAGTTTAATATGGAATATGCATTTTGTCTGACAAGCCTTAAAGCCGCTTTGTTATCAGTGAAGACATTAAACTTTTAAAGATGAAGGAAGGGAAGATGCAAAATGTTACTGCCTGTGATCCATGACTTCGGCAAGCATTCGGTGTGGATTTCCGAGTGTGTTGGAAAATAGATTTTATGGCTTGAAAATGGTCTCCTTTTCTTCTTATATCACAACCGCATCTCGGTCTGGGCTGCAGCTATTAATGCCCTTCAGCCCTTTCAGTTACCTGCAAGCTGGCACCAGTTGTTCACATCCAATTGATCAATGTCTTTCCGCTTCTAGTCTTCCCATCTCAGTCTTCAAAGTCTTTTACCTTCCGACTGGAGCTTGTTTAGCCATATGGGTAACATGACCAACTGGAATGACAAGCTACCTTTATAGCGCTAATTTCGTTTCTGCTTTTGAATTCTACTTCGGCTTTCAAGACTGACTTTGTTGTCAAGTTGTACAAGTTCTACTCTCTCATTGCAACGGATTGTCCAAGATGCATAGACTTTTCTTTATAAAAGATAGTGTCCGATCTGGAACCAGATGAGATAGACGTGATTTTGGCTAAGGTTTATTTATTCGTTATTCGTAGAATTTGAAGGGTATACTTAGTTTATGCATAAAAAAGGAAGCCTTATCTATACTTATTTATTTGTAGGCCTCACTGGCTGACATAATATCAACCCACAGCCAAAACTGCTTATCGCAGAGATCTAAGATTTGGCAAAGACTCTGCAGGCGCGTACTAAGAAAGAAAACTTGCACAATTTGTCCGCGAAGTGCGAACTACAAAGAAAATTTTGTAATGGCCACTTAAAATGAAAAGCACGAGAAAGAGTTAGAGAACCACCTAGAAACCACCTAATTCCCTCTTAGATCCCGCCCAGATCCCACCCAGATCCCTCCTAGAATCCACATAGATCCCAGCCAGATTCCATCCAGATCCCACTCAGATCCCACCCAAATGATCCAGATTCTACCCAGATACCACCAAGTTGCCCCTCTTCAGCATCTTTCCTAACATTTCGTTTCTCCATCCTCTTGTGTGTGTGGCAAAAAATTTTATTTAACAATTAAGGAAGTCGGTCAAGCCCGACTATATCATACTCTGTACCTGGAGTAAGATCTGAATGCAGTACTGCGTTCATCTCTAAGTTTCTCTTTCTCTCTCTCTGAGATCTGTTTGTTCATACGGACGGACGGACAGACAGACGGACATCGCTATATCGACTCGGCTGTAGATGATGATCCAGAATATATTTACCGTATAGGGTCGGAAAAATACGATGAGAGTTGTTCCGTACCTCATGGGGCTTCTCCAGGATTTGTCGTAATATAGATGAGGTCCGATTAGTCTCCGACAGAACCTTACACTTATCCCACGGTAGTTCGCGCAAAAGTCCAGGTCTTGATAGTGGTCTCTCCAAACTGCTTTAAATCTGCAATACAAGCCCCCGAATCGGGTTTAGTTTCAGCAGCAAGCCCCAGAGTCTGTTTACATATTTAAAGAAAATCATTTGTCAAATATAGCAACAAACCACAAGCAGAAGATGGGGAAAATCATAGACAGAGCCATTGATAGCTCACCTATAATATAGAACCCACTTGGCGCATTGTTGTCGCTTTTCCTGAAAATCAACACGTTGGGTAATTATGCCAAATGTTTGCTCCACCTCTCCGTATCCGATATCACACATCTGGCCCTACAATATATGCATGTGTACATACAAGGTTGTGGAGATAGCCAACCGGAAACTAAAACAACAGGCAACTAAACAGCAACACACTAATTACATCAGTTTGCGTTTTGTGTTTGCGGTTATAAACCCCTTGACTCCAGCTAATTAGCCACCCACAATCTGGTAGCTTAAATAAGCCGAGTCGAGATCACAGTTTTCCATTCCAAAATAATGAATTTGCTTGGCTGCACCTGGATGCTGTTAATGCTGATGATGGCGAGCTGCACTGCAGCCTGGCCACAGGTGAGAAAGGTGACTTACAAAGACAGAGATTCACTGACTAACTGTCTGTTTTTCTGTGTGTGTGTGTGTGTGTGTGTAGGATCTGGGCATGGGCATGATGCTGGCTGCTTCACAGGTCAAGCAGCTAATGGAGACGGGTGGTGGAATGCAAAAGGAGCAAAGTATCGAAGTGATGGGCCAAAAAATGAGCGGAGCATTGCAGTCGGGTTTTGGCGAGGTGATGAAACAAAGCAAAAAATAATTGAACGGCGTTTGTCATTTTAAAAATTCTTTTAAATAAATACAATACAGAGCAATTTTTTGTCTTCATAAGTGAAAGAACTTTTTAAGCTTCAGTTTGGTTTTGGACAAGGCTATGACAAAGTCATTCGTACTAAGGAACTAATTAAGCTTTGCTTAATCAGGATATCAATTGGTGCAGCGATTGGCACATTGATCCGAGTGGAATGCAAGTTGTCGATAAAATGACCACATTTAGTATTTTTGTTTTACCGTCTAGTTAAATCAAAACTTTTATTTTATTCAATGATTTTTAAAAATGTTGTTATATTAGTGTGTGTGTGTTTTTTTTTATTGCAAATTACTTTAATATAGCTCATCCGGCTTTTGTATAGCTGGTACAAATTTTTACTTCATTTCCCTTACTTTCACATTAAATTCACCTAAAAGGCCTCCCCTTTATTGGTTCCATCATCGCTAAATAAAGTCTTTAGTTCCTCAAAATAATTGTGCACAGAGTCCACCATCGATTCCCAAGCATTTTTCATATTCTCGCCAAACTGTCGGACCGCTTCACCTATACGCTTGTCCAGTCTCGGTTCATCGGGATATATTAAATGCGGTCGGACATCATCATACTCATTGGAGTACTCATCGAACTCGACTTGCTCCACGGCCAGGGCCAAAACCATAACCATGGCAACAACAACAACAACAATAGCAAAGCTCAAGGCGGAAATCATTTGATAAACTGTTGAACCGAAAGCCATGAATCTCGGTTTTTGTATGCCTCTGACAATGCCCTGGATTACGTGCTCAAATGCATGTTCAATTGTGGGGAGGGGTGTGGGGCAGAAGCAACCGGAAATGTTTTAACTAGAATAACACAAAAGTTCACATTTTTTATGATGATAATTAATTGGAGTCAGTTTGGGAGTGTCAAGATAAGGTTTGAACTTTCATGTTCATATTTAGAAAAATGCTAGATGAGAAAAAATTTATTTTAGAGCCACACAACCATGTCCGATTTCACTTTAAAAAGCATGCTACATAAAGGTATGACCTTACAAAAAAATAGTAAAAATTTTTTTTCTCAAAGATTGAGATAGGAACGATAGCCACGTTAATTCTGCGTCCATAAAGCCCTACATCATAAAAATCGATTCGGTAGAACTTAAGAAAACGTGGGCACCATTTTGAAAAACGTGGATTCGAGATAAATGCGTTTAAAGTTTCAAGTAATTTGAAAATTGCTTGGTTTTCGAAGACAAAAAAGGCTATATCTTCTAAAGTATTTCGAATTTTGAATAATCCTTATGGGATAATATTTTTGAATATCTTATTTGCTAAATATCCCCCCCCCCCCCCCTCCCCTCTCTTCTCCCCCCCGACCGACCCGACCCACCACCGACCCTTAACCTCCCGATAAAAATAGGTGTGAGTGTCCTGAACACTCACGAGGCTTTGATGTGAAACATAATGCTAAGTTTAATAGCTATTTAAGTGCGGTTTAAGGTCTGTTTGGCCTTCTGATTAGTCAATTTCAAGTAAATTTTAGACATTGTCAACAAACTGTCACTGATTAGTCACTGCCAAGTCACTATTAAGTCACTGTTAAGTTACTAGTAAGTCTCTGTTAAGTCACTGCTTAGTCACTGTATAGTCACTGTTAAGTCCCCGCTAGGTCACTGTTTATTCATTGTCAAGTCACTGTTAAATCTATTTTTAGTCACTGTCAAATCACATTTGAGTCACTGTCAAGTCACTATTTAGTCACTGCTTAGTCATTGCTTAGACATTGTCAAGTCACTGTTAAGTCACTGCTTAGTCACTGCTTAGTCACTGTCGAGTCATTGGCAAGTCACTGTATTGTTACTATCTTGTCACCGTTCAGTCACTTTTAAGTAACTGTTCGGTTACTGTTTAGTCACTCTTTAGTCACCCATAAGTCTCACTTTAATTACTGTTCAGTCACTGTTCATTCATTGTTTAGTCACTCTCTAGTCCCCGTGAAGTCATTGTCTAGTCACTGTTAACTTTCTCTTTAGTCACTGTATAGTTTCTGGTTAGTCACTGTTCTGCCACTGTTAAGTAAGTGTTCAGTAACTGTTTAGTCTCTTCTTAGTCACACTTTAGTCACTGTTCATTTATTGTTTAGTCACTGTGTGTCACTGTCGAGTCATTGGCAAGTCACTGTTAAGTCACTGTGAAGACACTGTCAAGATTCCTCCACTTTCCCTCCGCTTTCC
Organism: Lordiphosa clarofinis; assembly: GCA_018904275.1. NCBI lineage: Eukaryota > Metazoa > Arthropoda > Insecta > Diptera > Drosophilidae > Lordiphosa > Lordiphosa clarofinis. The sequence goes on from JAEIGQ010000008.1 coordinate 568,134, forward strand.
GTCCAATGCCCATTTATACTCCTCTTCCACTGGGACACATAGCTAAAACAACAGCACAAAATATGCTGACCTCAGCGTCACGTGACGCTGAAATCAAATTTTACTCCTCCTAAAATCGTCCGTACCGAAATTAAAGATGTTTCACATCAATAAAATGTTAAAAAAAAAAATGTTTCTAGACCAGAAGAGGGCCTTCACACCCAAGACTTGACTATTATACTCTCCTCTAAACTCTTTGGTCTGATACCTACACTTGCAGTTAAAATCAGGGATGCAAACCGCTTGAAAATAAGGACTAGTTCGAATCAGTGGATTAATTTTTGAACAGCCGATTTGGTTCATTACAGGGTTTTTGAAGCGAACTGGAGCTAATCTTTTGATTTCTAATGAGAATATTAAATTTTCAGCGCATTTTAAAAATGGAATACCTTAAAAACAGTTGAGTAGCCTGAAAATTTACTACTTACAAACGAAACGTTTTGTACAGGAATTGAAAATATCGTGCCCTAGGGAATCTGGGATACTCACACAAATCAATTAGCAACTTTGTATAATAAGAGATCTGTAAATAATTGCAGGAGATGTACGGGATGACATGTCTTAAAGTGGTTGATAAGTCATCCTTAAAAGCTACGGCAGCGCTAAGGATAGATTTAGTCTATGGGTGGACTCCCTTGGTATGAATGTAACTGCTTTACCTCTTAAAACTTGTCAGCTAACTAAACCAAATAGAACCATTTTACTGAGTTGTCTATAGTTTGGTTTAACAGCTGAAACATTCTTTTATTTATTTAAAAAGGCGATCGTACACGAATTGCTTTTTCTATCCTTTTTTTCTAGACGAACATCAAACATTCCCTAGAGCTCAAAATCGAGCCCCAGCAGTCTAATAAGAGTGATTCATTTAAATAAATGTACCTACAATTTTTGGGACTTTTGTGTATTCGTCAAATTAAAAACCAAAATAGCAAAATATTCGCTAAGTGTTCGAAATATATTTAATTAATACTCGCTCCATATTATGGGATTTTTTTCCGATAGTTTCCTTTTTTAAAAACAGACACTTTCCTTTGCAACGTAATTTATTTGGAATAGTTTCATTAAATTAAAAAAAAAAAAACTGACGAAAAAAAAAACTGGTTTTGGTCCTTAAGCTTCATCAGCTGGGCGACTGTGCCACTGCCCCCCTAATCTTTTCACGCACTTGTAGTACCACATCTGCCACACTGTCCACCATCGTTAGCCACAAGCCCCTGATGCGATCACCCAATCCTATTGGCTGTCCTCCTTCTGCGTTTGCCTGACGTCGCCGGCGATAGAACTTTTTCTTTTTCCTTGACTTGCTCACACGCGAACGAGCCGCATTGTTTGCCGCTCGCTTACGAGCACGCCGCCTGCGTGCCTCCACATCCTCAGCATCGGTGGCTTCGGTGGTCATCATTTTCCACATACAAGGCTCGCGTTTCATTCGATGTGAGTCCAAATGCCTTCTACGTCGTCGTCGTTCATCCGATTCGGAGGAATCATCAGTAGACGGACGCATGGCATCACCATAACCCAACGCAGTTTTGGAGTGCACCGCCATCAAAGGTGTATCAAAGTTCAAGTTCTTTTTGATTGCAACTCCAGACTGTAGAGTGTCCGCGAACTGTCCGGCCAAATTCATGGCAGCCAGGCTTAATTGCTCTAAAGGATTCGCATTTTGTGGCCGACCAAGGGCCATTCCTAATAGCCACGGGGCCAAGGCCGCTATAACCAAGTGGAGCTGCATCTCGTCACTAAGTGAATCGCCCCAGAGATTCTGGCTATTTAAGGGCAACATCTAGTTGGCGTGCCAGATGTAATTCCCAGATATTCAAATTCCAATTTCACATAGCAGGCCAGGAAATGTAATGTCGCATGGAGAGTCTATAGTTCGGTTAGTCTCACTTGCCCGCTTCATCAGAAAGGTTCTGTTTCGACTTTGGAGCTCCAATTTTTTTTTATTTCCTAAATTATTCAAAGTGTTTTTTTTTTTTTACAAAATTTGTATACAAAATCTTTAGTCCTGGCTAAATTGGGGATTTGTTTTGGCTTGAAGGCAGTAGCTAGCAAAATACGTGGCTACCAAAATTTAAGCTCGGAAGATGAGAACTACGAAAACACGGGAGGGAAATGGCACTCGACTGGTACAAGAGAGTGCATTGGAGTGCTTCATCGACCGCGAACTAATCTTCTCTCCTCCTCCTTTTTTTTCTAGCAAAATCCAGCTCCTTTCACCGGCTTCTCGCCGGCGGGCCTACAATATTCAGCTGTCTATCCGCAGCAGCAATCCAGCCAAGTCGGTCAGGGAGCGACCGCGCTGCGTGGAGGAGCCAAGCTCAAGTCAGCTGCTGGTCCCAGCCCCCAACAGCAGCAGCAACAACAACTCTTGGCCCAGCAGCAATTCCTCGGAGCGGCCGGCGGAGCTGTCGCAAACATGCCCAGCTATGCCGATCAAATGCAGGCGGCCTTCCTTGACTACCAGCGCCAGCGAGTGGAGTTTGAGCAGCAGCAACAGCAGCTGCTGCAGAAGCTCTACCACTACTATCCCGATGTGTCGGGCTCGCTGGGCAGTCAGGCCGCAGCCACGGCGCAGCCAGCACCGACACCAGCCCGTTTCGTCCACCGCCAGCAGTCTGCCAGCTCATTTGGCACCAATGGACTCCAGCCCCAATCTCAGCCACAGTCGCTGCGTCAGACCAACCGGCCGCCAGCTGTCCCCGATTTCTATTCGACCCAGCATCACTTGGGATTCCTGCAGCAGCAACAGCAGGATGTGCTGCGCGAGCAGCAGCAACAGTTTGCCAACAGTCAGTTGGCACCCAGCACCACCCAGAACTATGGCATGGCCGTGCCAATGTCCTCCGTATTGGGTGCTCCATCGTACCAGTCTTCGGCAGACGTATCCCATGTGAACTTCAGCAGCGGCAATCTCAATTATAGCTTCTAGGCGAGGCCGGAGGCGTTGAAGAGTTCGAGTCCTTCTTTGCTAAGTATTTTTTTTTTTTCGATCCTAAGGCTTGTTTTGTAATTTATATTAAGTTTTTTTTTCTCTGATCAAATATGAGTAAATTTGTACAAGAACGAAGCAAGAATAAATTGTAAGTGATGACATCTCGAAATGAAGAAGCGTTTGGTTTCGGGTGGATAAATATGGTAATTAAAACAAGAGCGTTGCAGTCGAGTGGCTACAACTGCATTTTGCATTTTCGCATTTTGCGCAAAATGTACATTTTGTATGGCCACAAGAGATGCCAAAAAAGTGCATTTTTAGAAAATGTAGTCGCATTACTCGTTTGCCATTCGATTCGTTTCGATAGTTTCTATTCGATAGTCGACCATTTTTAGGCTAGTTTATGAAGTGATCATCACTAATAAGGGCGCGCCAAATGGCAAAAATTTGAAATTCGCCTAAATTGAATTAAATTGAAATTAATTTATACTTTCTAGTGTTTACCAATAATATCAGTGATAACACAATTATTTGCAGAAATTATAGACTTCTAATGTAGTTTCAATTGGACTCAAGAGACCACAAGCCTTCTAGTCTGACCAAAACAATGGTTCGCTTGGCCACCGAAATAATTTAAACATTTACAGAGAAGAATTTGACATAGAAGAGCTTTAATTTCTAGCAGCGAGTTTATGTTTCTAGCATCGAAATATAAAATAAAATTGAATATATTTGTTTCATTTGTTATCTTTGTTGCCAGCCATATTGTAAATTGTGAAAATGGAAATGCGGAAGCTACACCATGAGGATAGGAAATTGCATTTTCAGTGATGACGATAACTTTTTTGCAAATGTTTCAGTGGGTTGGTTTTTCCAATTTATCTTCTCTTTTTTTTATTTATCATTTTGTTTTGGTGCTTCAGTGCCGAGGCATGCCATATTATATGCTGGGAAAATGCGATCACATTTCACCCCACCGCCCGCCCGAACCCCCCTCAGTCCCGCCCTCACCTTTTATCCCCACACTCGACGGTCTTGCAACCGAGGCCCCGTTCCGATCAATCGTTCAAACGACGCCTTGCACGAACGAACAATATGTATTCTGAATGTTTGTTTTGGCTCGTTGTTTCGCGAACACGTCACAGCTGCTCCATACAAATGAGCAGTGTGCCCGAAAAGATTATCCTTTGCTCCAGCCTCGAGTTGTCGGCTCGGTGAGACCGTTCTCGTGAAAAGGGTTGTTTGTTAATTTGTTTGTTTAAATATAAAAATCTTTCCTTTTTGATTAAATGTACTTTTATTGCATCTAGCGCTTCGGACACTGACGCCGCGGCTTTGGAAGCGCCCGGTCTGCGTGCGACGTGGTCAGTGTTCAGCTACTTTGCAGCCTCCTAGGTTCGGGTTAAATTCTTCCACTATTTATCCGCCTCCCCTGTCTGTCAAATCCCTTTCTGTGTCATAAACAAACATAATTAATCGAATTCACCTTAGTCAACTACATTAGACTACATTCTGATAACATACTATTGTTAAGAGATTAGAAATTCAATTTTATTTCAGGGCACCACTAGGCTAAAGGGCACATTTTGACATTCCAGTGTTGATAACTCGTTTTTCAACCCTAAATAACACGATGACACGACCCATTTTTCATTGTGAAATAATTAATATACTGTGACACGACAAGTATAAAAAAGTTCGTATATTTATTTTAAATTTCTTATATTCAAGATGTTTGTCTATAATTCACTCATGAAACAAGTTGCTCAAGCACGAAACTCAGTGATTGCTCACGATGACGTTGTGTAGGTCCAGAAGAGGATTATCAGGCATGTTTTCAATTCCACAACTTTTTGAAAAGTAAATCGGCCGTAATTCCGCTTCGGTTTCGATCTTGTGTTCACATTTCCGAGAGAAATTGCTCTCGCTTTACTTTTTGCAAACAGCTGAACCAAGCAAGAATGATGGTGCCCAAACTCACACTATCAAGCTTAGCGCTTGTGTGCGTAGCAGCGAAACACGAAGCAACAATCGAACAGAGAAATGCCTCAAGAGAGAGCAAGGCACCGATCGTAGTATTTATAGAACACACGTATTCTCTTTCACTATGCTTGTGTCGTCTGCGACGCCGACAGAATTATGAGACAGGTTTTTGGCATTTTGGGCACCACTGCAATAGATACTCAAGAGATAATCCAGAATCGAAAATGGTACAGTCAAAAAGTGAGAGAGTCTTACTTTTAGGTTTTACTCTTCATTTGCACAGCCAAAATCTAGACACATTACCCAAAAAATTCTTTATAAAACCATTAAAGACTAGAATGAAAATTTAATTTCACTAACAATTTTTAAATTGATCACAATATTAAGGAAAATTTATTTTATCTATATAAAGTAGCTGAAAGAGTGCATAATGACGCAATTACGTTTCATTTGCCTACTAACAAGCTTTATTTTTCAAAATTAAAAACTTTTTCGTTTTGTTGAATTAATTCCATTTTCGAAAAGTTGACGTCGTGCCTGATTATAAACTTACGTTAAGTCAAAATATGCCTGATTATATTTAAAAAGATTGCAGACATATTTGGTAAATCACTTTCAAAGGATGAAGTGCATCAGGCCAAATGCTTTATTTTATTTTTTATTTAATGCTTGAATATTTAGTCCCTGGGGCAGGATTTAAAATAAATTTGTTCCAACCATAAAAACCAGTTTGATATGTATTCTCTCTCTCTCTCTGTCTCTCTGGGCTGACTAAGTCCTTGTGCGAAATGCGTTTTGGGTAGCTCATGTCGCCTCAATTTAATCTGTGCAAATGCAGAAGGTGACACGCTCCCTTCTCTTCCATTTCAACCGGAATCATTTTGCCGTGCAATAAACGCGCGCGTTCAGTTTGCCCGGAGGTGTGAAAGAGATGGCACCAGCGAATGGGGTCAGTGCACGAGTTCAAAAGTTCAACTTTTGGGTTTAACAGCCCCAAAAATCTCATTGGCTCTGTTCCGCTCCCCTGGCGAGGTCATCCCAATGTGCCCTCAAACCGCAGGGCTGAGGCCGCGCAGAGCACTGTCGTCCGACATGGCCTGACCCAGTAAAATGATTAAGTGCCGTTATTTAGCAGCAGGATGGCGGGATAGATTCATTTCATTCCTTCTCCTTTTGTGCTTAGCATAATTTGTTGTTATTTTTTTTTATAGCCCATGGAGTAATCGTAAAATTACAAGCATTTCATTTGCCACTTTTGGGTTTTTATTTTAAAAAAAAGGGAAAGAAAGCGGGAAACTTTTATGGGTTGTCATTAGAAGAGTCGTTAAACAAATACATTAGGAAGTACTTTTGATGCCTGACCAAGTATCGATAAGTTTTTCGATAAACTGTCAGCCTTGACATTTCAGTCATTAAACTTTTGACGCACGTGAAATTTGCTTGCTTTTACATTTTTTGCTTGCACTATGGCTAATCCTGCTGCTTTCCTGAGTACTCTTGGCCTAGCCGAGGACGTGGATCCCCTGCTGTTTCGCCTGATCGCATACATCTTCACATACTCCACCGCGCAGCGTCCACTGAAGGCCCGCAAACTGCAGGCGCTGGTCGGCGGCCGCAAAGAGTTCCTTTCACGCCTGGACGTGCTTAGAAATGTGCTGAGGAATCGCTTCGGCATTATACTCAGTTCCATGGATGGACGTAAGCAATACTTGGCCTATCCGGAGGTACCGAACATACCACTGGAAGAGATGACTCCGTCGGAGCGTCCAGCGCGCACGCTGTTGCACTATGTGCTCCACTACCTGTTTGTGCGTGCGGAGAAAGTGCTGGCCCAGGAACTGTACGATGCCCTATATATGATGGGCATTAATGTCAACGAGGAGCATGACTTCTTTGGCTCGGGCATCTGTCAGGCCGTTGAGGAAACGTTCGTGGAGGTGCAGTATGTGAAGCTGGAGCAAGTGTATGTGGACGGTATTGAGGCACCCTTCAATTATCTGTCCTGGGGACAGCGCGCCGAATTTCAATACACTTACGATATTGTGGTTCAATATGATCACCTGACCATCAATAAGCAACTAGCGGAACTTGGAATTGAGAATGAGGAACCGCTGGATAAGTAAAATAGGAGAAGAAGGAGGAGGCATGTCAAATTGTTTATTTTTTTAAATTTGTTCATTGTACATTTTTTAAAGAAAGCAAACAAAAAGACAGCAACGATATTCAGCCGAATATCTACTACGAGGGTGGTTCATAAAATACCCAGCAAATCAAAAATGTTCCTAATTAAACTGTGAAGCAACATGTAAATGTTAAAACTATATAATTATAGATTGTTTGCATACAAAACTGAAAGCTATTTTGCGGAACTCTCTGGGGTTTCAAATGTTATTTGCTTGAGAGATTAGTGTTCAACAAAGTTCCAATGGGTCATTCTTTTTCAAATCGAAACGTGATTTGCGGTTTTGCAAATTTAGCTGCCATAGAAATGCTGAATTTGGCTTTGGTATAAAAGACTTTGAAAGCTCTGGTAACCCTAATTCACAACACAAGTCAATTAATAATAGCATTTGTATAGCACCGAAAGCAGGAAAAGTAATATTGCACACAATGGGACAGAATTAAAAAGGGTCGAGGGTTTTTGGTTGCACTAATTCCATTTCTGTTATAATTATTTCGATCGGTGGGGATGGGGCTGACTTATTGGGGGAGGGTATCGTTTCATAGGTTTTCGGGTGATTCTTTTAGTAACCTTTTTGATTGTCAATCAGAGATCATTTCAGCAGGCTCCAGGTCCTTGAGTTATGATTTTGTCCAGAACTTTTCTATTTCCTAAGTGACAGATCTTTAATAGTCTGCCACTTTGCTTATGTCTTTTTGGCCATGATTATGACGCTCGAAGAACCAAAGTTGACCGAGCTGACGCTCAAATCTTTACTTTCCCTGCAGAGAAAGTGTCTAGTTTACAACCAGAAATGTGTCGGTCCCTAAAAACTTGCAACTGGTTGCACTTCCTAACCAAATCCATGTATTGAAGTTGTCCATTTTACACAGGCATGTCATAGGAATGGGACGATTGTCTCCTGCAGCAGCCATTTTAAACCAGTTTAATGACAGATGGCATAGGCGAGAGAGAATTATCCCATCCAGCAGCCATTTGCAACCAGTTAAATACCAGTTGACCCTTATATGCACCTTACGACAGGCTGCTTATGTCGCTGTTTTGGTACATATATCGACAACTGTCGGTCAATTCATTTTTTACCGATTCGTTTCAAACCAGCTCAATTACAACCTAATTACAACTAGCTCAAATTAGTACTTTAAACAAGCATTTCTTTGGAAGCTAATGTTTGTTGTTGCCAAACTCACCCGAATTCAGCAATTTTGCTACCAGTTTAATTCTACTTGTATTGCAACTAGTTGTACGACAATATTTTGACTGTTGACAATTCCTGCAGGGTTCCGACAGTTTTTGCTTGTACTCACTTACCTTCCTCGTTCTGTCCTTCACCCTTCTCCAAACACCCACCCACCAAAAGAATAAATGAACCTTTCCTTTTTTTTTATGCTTTACGCACATACAATATTTTTTTGTTTTATTACTTTCTCCTTATTTTTTTTGTTTCACACATCAAACATCACCACTGATCGAAAAAAAAATATATATTTTTATACTTAAACCACAACTTATTCAATATGCACACACACACAAACATATTTAACTATATATTGTATTGTATATGTGTATTTCATAGGGGGAAAACTTACGTTTCAAAGATACAAAAACAAAAAAAATGCATTTTCACAACAATTCTCGGGGCTCAGAAGAGAATTGTGTGCAATATTTTGTGTATTTCGTGTATTTAGCAACTATTTTTTTTGTTGTGTTTAACATGATTTAGTTTTTTTATTTGAGAGTTTAACATTCAATAGATCAACTGGCTGCAGTTGTTGTTGTATCAGAGATTTGATTTAGTTAAAAACATTTAAATATTTATTCGCAACACAACACAATTCGTATTTAAAAGTACATAAATATGTCTCATATCTTTAGGCTAATTTATTTCTGTGTGTTTTAGTTTTTTTTTTTTGTGTATATTTTGGTTGGATAGCTTGGCACATGTAAGTAAATATTTTAATTTACACAATTTTACACAACGATATGCACGTTTTCTTTTTTGTCTAATGCATTGAGGCTGAACCAGAGATGATAAAAAGGAAATTCTGTTTTTGAAAATTGGACTCGATAAATATATTTACCATTTCTAGATATTAAAGTTTTAAAATTCCCTTTCAAAAATATAAGAAATCACAGCAGACACAGATCTCCCAACATAATACAAAAATGTACAGTAAATGCTTAGAATACACCTCAACAAAGGAACTGCCAAAACACAAATTCCATAGAAAAATATCTCACAAAACTTTTGACACCAAAGGTCTTTGTTTTGTGGATTATTTTGTATTTGCTTAGGTTTTAAACAGCATCATAATAAAATTCAAGCACAGCGGCTCTGCGCGGTGCTTATTATGATCTTTTGTTAGGGGTGTCAAAACTTTAATGATTTAGTAGCCCTGCTGCTATGAGAAATGTAATTCACGACAGCTAAAATCATTTGATCCCAACTTCCAATTTAATAAATATTTTTGCTAGAGGTATGCTGTCCGGCTCGAGGTCAAGTTAAGGGTACTGTATACCTTCAGGTGTCATTTTTTAAAGGTTCACAAAAAATTAGATTACTCAAAAACTATAAGTGGTATTAAGAAGCGGATTTTTTCATTGGATAGGTAATCGGTTAAACTAAATTTAGTCATTTTTGTTGTTGTTGTTGTACTTAGGGTTGTTGTTGTATTTCTGTTCAAAGTTAACCAAAAATTTAAAACATAGGCCCATGGTTGCAAAAATTTTTTGAGAACGGATGATCTGAATTGAAAACTGAAGACAGGGTTTTGTTAAGAATTAATGTAATTCTGGTGTGAACTAGGATATTTTGGATCGGTCAATAAATGACGTAGTTATGGGGTTTCAAAGTCAAAATTTCGAAAATCGACTATTTTTCCCCACTGTATTGGTCCTAGCTCCGTTATTTGTTGACCGATCAAAAATATCCTAGTTCACACCAGAATGGTGGGTATTAGGAGCATTTTAAGGGAAAGAATTTGAAAATCGGTCAACAGGTACTCTTTAAATCTTTGCAACCATTTTGGAAAAAGTGGTTCCGAGATAATCGCATTTAAAGATTCGACATCTGTTTTCGATGAAATAAAAATCGTTTTTAATAAATGTATAAATCGGATTTGGTGCATTTGGGTTTTAACTTTCACCGAAAAAAAAGATTATCAAAATCGGTTAAGCAGTTCTCCAGAAATTTGAGTCAAAGTGCGTCAAGACATGGTAAAAAATAAAATCTCCAAAAATTTCCAAGTAAAATTTTTTTTTTCAAAAATTTTTTTCCATAATATCGAACATTTTATAAATATTTATAAAGTTTTTGACCAAAATAGGGGAAAAAATATGAATTTCTAAAAATACGAGGATCGATAAAAACAATTTTCATATAAAAGGGTCGGAAAAAATAATTGTTTTTGTTTATATCTTCAAAACTGAGTTTCGGATCAGCTTGAAAGTTTTGCAGGATGTTTATAAGATCCTAATAGAACGTTTAAGCAAATAAAAAACAAATCCAAAAAAATTTCTGAAGGTATACAGTACCCTTAATAGATCTAAATCGAACGAAATAAATCGTTTCAAATCACATACCAGAACGAAAACTAAATTTTTTAAGAGCCAAACAATTTTTACTATTATCAATGGAACCGTTAGAGCCGGAACGAATCCAAAACGTTGGTACCGGTACAGTTTCGGTTTGTTTATTTACCTTTGCAGATTTTTGAAGTAAATGCCCAATAATCGGGGGTGCCACAGAAATCTCTAGAGATTTTGCCGACGGTTGTTTTGTAAATCTCTCGAAAAAACCGTCGGTGCCACAGAACTTCGAGAGATTTCATTTTCATATTAGAAAATGTAGTTAGAGCACCAGCTTTTCCAATTGAAGTTCCATCTCTAAAAACAGGGCTGAATTTCTGGCCAAAAAATTTTTCTTCTTGTAATTAAGGGTTAAATTGATGTTTAAATTAAATTTTTTGATTGTGTTATATGTTTTATGATGCATTTTTAAATTATAATTTAAATTAAAGTAAAATTCTCCATAAATAAAATGCAAAGTTTAAAAATTTGTTGGCGCAAAACATGAAGAATATCTTGCCAGCCCTTAATCCGCTGGCTGCCAACCAGATGGCGACAAAAACTCGCGACAAACGATAGGAGGAGCCACAGTAGTGGTCGGTTTTGATTAACATGAAAGACTTTGGTTGTTTTTCCCAATAATTATTGAAACGTTAATTTCAATGTTTAAACAAATTAAATAATTTATTCGTTTGATGCAATCTATCCTAGAAAATAATGTTGTTTACATTTCCAAAATTTATTTTGCTTTTTAAAATTGTTTGGGTGGTGAATTTTGCTAAATCTCCTTACAAAACACGGGAGGTTTGAAACCAACCAAACGGAATTTCTGTGGCACCTAAGAATTGGAATTGGGTTGGAATTTGGTTGGAAGAGGTTTCTGTGGCACCCCCGAATGTGATCTGAAGGCGATCTCCTCACCTCTCCTAGTCGGTTTCTAAATGTAAATCTGTCAGCCGTTTAGAGAGTCCATTTAGTCAATTTACAGTCTATTTTATTTCCAAAGTAAACTTTGTACCGAACCATTTTTGTCAAAAAGTGGCGATTCCTTGTGGGTTCTGCTCCGCTGATTAAAGAGCTTTAAATATTTTAATGTCTCAAACGATGTTTAAAATCTACCCCTGAAACTCAGAATAAAACAGAATCTCCTTTGTGGAGAAATGTTAAAAACTGGTTTAGCTACTGTTTTTGTCTCATCTTTGGCCCAGCCCCAATGCTGGTCAAGAACTAGTGTGCCAAAATGTGTAATTCAGCGATGCAGCACATCCACAACTTCCGGTAGTTGTAGATTCTTGTGCCCACCGCTGGCGTGTGTGAGCGGCTTAATTTTATATGTGTTGGTGCGAGCAACTTGAAGGGCTCTTTTTGTTATTAAAAAATATTGTATTATTTATTTTTGTTGGGTTTTAACATTTCTTATATCAATTTTTGTTCAACATTTGCCAGCCAAGCCACAGCTGTGGCCTGTTGTTCCATTCTCCCACAAGTCTTAACAATGCAAAAAACACAAAAAAAGGAAACAAAATGTCTGTAGTTTTTTTTTTTTGTATGCAAGTAGAAAAGTTTTCTCGTCTCAAATCAGCTTAACAACAAAACACAAAAAGGGGGATTCCCCCTTTTCGTCGTTCTCTTAACAAACTGGCGCTAAAGCTTTTCGTTTCGTTTTCATTTTTGTGGGAAGCCTAAAAGCCTTAAAGCTCGGCAAATATATTCTCCCTAAAATCCAATTCCGGATGCGCTGAATGCGTTGAGCCATGCCCGTAATCCCGCGACGAAGATTTCATTGAGCTGCGCGCTGAGCCCGAACTGAAGCTGGAGTTGCGGGGGCTGCTGCGACGCATGCGTCCCTCGATGACGGCCATTTTGTTCAGTGGCTGCGTGGGATCCAGCTCACAAAAGGCGCCGGCTATCAGATCGGTGCCGTTCAACGAATTGAAGCTATCCCGCTTGGAGCCGCGCGAGGACAGGCCACCCGTGGGCTGGTGATGGCCGCTGGAGCCGGAACTTTTGCGGCTCAGCCGGCGCGTATATTGATATTGATAGGCGGGCGTGGTAAGGGGAGCGGCCTGAACCGCAGCGGGCGGTAGATTCTGACTACCGCCGGGCGTATAGCTGTCATAGAAATCGGCGGGCACCTCCTCCTCCTCCTGCTGCTCGCCGCGCAGTTCCACCACCTGAGGCTGTTGATCCTGACTCAGATTTGAGCAGAGACTGTACTCGGTCAGCTGACTGCCGCTGGACAAGCTCAGGGGATCACTGCCCGGCATGACCAGAGCCAGAGACGACTCCCGCTTGGGCTTGGGCGAGCGCTGTGCGTACAATTTCTCAATATCCGGCAACTGGCGACCCACTCCGCCGCGCATTTTCTCACCCTGATGCTCTCGCTGCAGCATTTCCTGTATATCCATGCTGCGCTCTCGTTCCAAAAGGTCAATAATCTCCAGGTCCCTCTCCAAAGTGCTGGACGAGAAAGTGCTGCTGCACTCACTGAACGACACATCCTTGTGCCGCATGCCCGGAGCGGGCCAACGCTGGGGCGGCATCATCATGCTGCTGACCACCGACGACTCCTCGCCATCGCCATAGTTACTGGTGCTGCTGTCATCCAAATGGGAGCTGCCATTACCGTTGCAGTACGTGGAGGTGGTGATCTGGCTATGATTATGCTTTGCCCGGCTGCTGCTGTTGTTGCTGCTGCTGCTGGTGGGCTGATGCTTGCGTTGACCCCCATCCGAGATGATGTTGATTTTGACATCATGTTTCTTGCCACGCACATCCTTGCCCAGATTATTCACCACTCCCGCATCACCCAAGCCACGACCCCGCGGACGCTCTCTATCTCGCTCCTTGCCCTGACCCTGTCTGTATGGCGCCCCACTATAACGATCCGGATTACCGTGATGACCACCATTACGATCATGTCGAACGGATGCTGTACTAATGGAGACAGTGTTTGAATTGGCCTTGCTGCTTGTCTGATGGCTATCGGCTGGACCATGGGAGGGAATGCTGGTGGTATTGGTGGGTTCATCTTTCTCAATGGAATCCTCACGTGAACTACCTGCACCGGCATCGCTACGTCGCTGATTCTTTTGCTTGCGTTTTGAGGATAAACGGAAATAGCCACGCAGACGCTCCTGTTCATCTCTGTAAAGGACAAAGAGAGAGGGAAGAGTCAAGGAAGAGTCTTAAGCTATCTATCCTTATCTTCATCATACCGCCACCGGTAAAGAGCTTAAAGCTCTTCTATTACACACATCTTTATGCCAAAATATAGCGACGCAAACCAGCTTTGATCTACTTCATCGAACGCAGGCCAGCGACTGAAAAGCTGTTTGCTCTCTTGGCACGCGGCCTGCGAATTGTGTTCGGCCCTTCTCCTCCTGCTCTACTCAGATCTTTAAAGAACATGTACCCCAAGTCACAGCCTCTCCCGCCTTCCAGACTCTTTTCACTATTCTCCACTTACCTGGGCAATATCTGTGATGCATAAATGCAGGGAAAGATGACCGTGGGCAGAAATGCCACCCACACGAACATCAAGTATGTAAAATCAAAATGCTTCTGATTCTCATAAGTCTCCTCCAGTGAGAGACGTGCAAATTTCAATATCATCAGTGGACACACACACACCACCTGGGTGGCAGCCATGCTTCCAAAATTGCGCTGCTTGCGCTTCTCCCGATTCACATCCAGTTCAGCGCTATACAAATCATATGTCCGCGTGCTAGCTCCATGGCCATTGCTCAAACCGGCCACTCCTCCGCCGCTGTGCGTGCGAGGCTCCACCGATGAAGTGGAAGAGTTTCTGTAAGAAATCAAACTCATTAAACTTCCATTGCGCTTGGCTTGTAGCTCATTAGCAATGGGGTAGAAAGGTAACCGGGGGGGTGTACCTTGCGGCGGACTCAATCCATTTCACAAAATTAATCAGCTCAATTAGCAAACAGAAATCGGACTCACTCGATACCGGATGGACGGACAGACGGATAGACGGTCGCAGGGGCGGTTGAGTTGAGTAATGAATTTGCGTTTGGGCGCGGCTGGCGCTTAATATTTCAATTTAATGACTTTATTTTGCCCCTTCGGCTGTCTATCGAGTGTTCAATGAGCGGATTCTTGTTCAATTTGTACACCAAAAACCCCAAAAAGAGCTGCCAAGTACACGCAAAAAAAAGATCCATTAAGATCCTTTTGGAAAGAATAGTGTTATTATATCCTCTTTGTATATTAGTGCAGGGGTAAATTAAAACGCAACGCAAACTTGTATTTATAAGTTTTCTATTCTACCAAGCTTAATGAAATTTGGAATATGTAGGGCCCAAATATTTTAATTCACCAAATATTATATATGCAATATTTCCTCTTTACGATATTAAAATAATCCAGTCCAAATGGCTACCAAAACCATCCAATGGATCTTTAACAAATATACTTTTTTTCTGTATATGCAGAGATTTAAAGTTGGTTATACAAAGTTCGGGCAGGATTATTTACCCTCTCGAATTTTAATATAATTTTACACGAGTTTTTCTTTTGTCAAATTTATCACTTTGAATTATTGCTTTTCAACCTCTGAGTGTTAAGTTAACAATTCCCTTACTCACCTTTGTCGCATCCGCACATCGGCACGATGCTCATACATCATCACCGCAAATGGTCCTTCTGGCGGTCGTAGCTCCTGGGAGGTGCGAATATACAAGTAGGACAGCAATATGGCTGGTCCACAATACCTAAGGCAACAGGCGGAACACTTCATCAACTCAGCTGTTCGCGATATCGAGGAACCACTTTAACTTACATGAGCAGGAACAATCCTCGGATGTATTCATGCATATCGTCCATCAAATTGACAACACAAAGTCCAATGCCAGTCAATTGGGGCATATATTCCTGAAGCGTCAAGAGAGAGAGAGAAAAGCGCCATTACTCAAGAGTTCAGCAAGTTCAATGGCTGGCATTTCCATTCAACTTTTGACCAAATTGAATTTATGAGCGGGAAATTGCCTTAAACTTTGCGTGTCTGTCACATATCCTTGTACGCGCCGCCCCAACAAAAAAAAACACAAAAAAAAATATTAATTGAACGGAACTTTTCCGCCAAGGTGCTGCGAAAAGTTCAATGTGGCTCCCGAAGGCCCACGGGCTCAATGTGTGTGTACCATTTCGATACCCCGAAAAGTTCTGTGGTGGCATTCACTTGTCCCTGCCAATGGCAGATGTCAAGCCCCCTCTACAAGCTACACCCCACTTAATTGTATTGTAGGCGCCCCTCCCCTGCCTTCCCCTGCAAAGATTACGTTCCGCGTAATTGTAATTACATATGAATTCGCGCGTAGCGAGCGACCAAGTTTTACGAAGGAACGAAGGAAATTAAACAAAAGGCGGAAATGAATTTATGGATATAAAAGTTATTTTGTCATTATAATGAAACTTACAGATATCACACACATATATATGGAGAGGAGCGGGTGTTAACGAAAATAGGGAATAAACTTGACCCAAAACTTGGTTTGGAATGTGCTTTAATTTATAGAAGTGAAGACTCAAGGTCTCTTAAATGGACCTTCAAAGAGAACGTTTGTAGATTAGCGGAGTTCTTAGTATTAAAAGAAAACGAAAGCGTGTGGGCAAATTTTTAGCCATATTTCAAAGCTCTCGCCCAAGTACCTAGTGAATCGGAAATCATCTTCGCACTCCCATTAATAACAAATGAAGAATTGGATGATCAAATTACCAGATCAGAAATCCTCCTGGCATTACGAAGCGCTATCCCTGGGACCAAAAAACTCATTAGACACTTTCACAGAGCAACTATCCATAGTCTACAATACCATACTTGATGAAAAAATATCTTTAACAAACTTCCTTTCAGATATCATCTTCCCAATTTTTAAAAACGGAGACCCCACCGAAACAAGCAATTATAGAGGAACACAAAAATTATTCGCTGCTATTCTGTTAAATAGATTAAGGATACGAGAGAAAGCCCTTCGACTCCAAGGAAGCGAAAAATACCACATAGAATGCCAAGCATGACTACAATTAACCCACGTCAATCCCATCTTGTTTCATTCCCGAATTCTAGACTAAAATTCAGTAACTTGATTCTTTTACTGCGTTTACATACAAGCAAAGACACTACATATATAGATACCTCATCGCATACAAACTTTTTTTTGGGATCCCGAAACAATTCGTTTTTGGCGTCACATGTAACATCTATAATATCGATAAATCTTTGCTCTCAGCCGTAAAGCTAATTTAGAAAACATATCAATTTCAATAAATGTATCCTCGTAAAGGCGTCGAGTACATAAAATTGGGATCCAATGTCAGCTTCCAAAAACAGTAGTTTTTTGTTTTACATGCATCATCTTTAATATCTATTTCTTTGATACAAGGCAGTTAATCCTTTTAAATTCTTTATCAGGTTTATTTTTTAGTTAGTTTTAGTTTTTTAGTTTGTTCCTACGCCCAGATAAATCTATCACGAATCGGCGAGACCGAAATCGGCTTCAATTTAGATCTTTTCTTCTTGATTTTTTAAGAGATACTTGCATAGGAGAAGAAAATTAATCTTGACTTCGAACTACTGAGAAATTCATGCTTGATTCAGTAATTTCGATTTGGATCCATAAATATTCCGTCTTACCGTACTTTTTACATCAAAACTGCTTGGTTTTTCTCTGAGTATAAGATTCGGGTTTAAGTCTTAATTTACAATGTCACGATATCTTAGACTGTAAATCAAATAAACCATACCCGAGGTGAAATATCCCATTTTCTTGGAATAAGCAGTCAAAGTATATCATCAAGAAGGTTCAGAGTCGCCACAAAGTGCACAGAACCATTTTACAAAGCAATAGGGGCAAGGACAAGTAACAATCTCCACCACATACAAGGCAATTGAAGGTTCAGGGGCAACTTTACGGTCCGATTTGGGAAACTGTCATTACGAATGACCATGGCACACCCTGTATACAAGAACAGCGACGTCGATATACCGACAGTATACAAGCTTACTTTGCTCTCTTTTGCAACAATAAAAAAAGTGTTAAGTGTGAGCGCTCTCGCGTGGCTAGACACACACACACAATGACAAAATGAGCATGTGTGTTTTGCCGACCACTGCCTAGCGTGAATTCATGTGCGGAAAACATGTCCCTCTGCCATCTAAACTCTAATCGGTACAAGACAATATTGTCCTAGGAGGCAGACCATACCCATAAACACAAATGTTAGAGCCTAATTTCGCTTTGAAAAAAAGTAGATTTCTAAATAAATACAGAGCCCGAATAAGCCCCAGTTGGGCAGATGATTTCAATCAAATTGAAGACTCTACCCCACAGCACCTAGATGGCTTCCTTCCTCAGCTGGAACCAGAAATAGTTTTAACATTATTTTTTTATTCTTACCCTTCTCCCATTATGCTCCCATGGGCGGAATTCGTTTATTAAATGATATTGGTATTACCAATGATATATTTCAAAATATTTTGGGAAACATCTTTTGCAACATAAAGAACGTGTGTTTCTCTCTATTGTGTGCGTCTCTTAGAGAGTCTGTCGTTAGAAAAGAATTCACGTTTGGTAAAAGACATAATTTACTTTGGAGCGGACTTTGTCAAAAAGAGCCAGGACAAAAGGTGGGAGTGTGTAAAAGTGCGCCGCCAAACCAACTCTGACGTTCTGCATTGACCGCTGGTCAGCTATTAACAGTTAGTGCCAAGCGCTTGAAGCTCTAACAAAATTTCCTGGCGCAATTGGCGCTTTCGGCGTTGTTTCATTTTTTGGCACCATTGACGGTGTTCACGCAATAGGCGGCGTTGACGCTGTCTCTCCTTCAGGCAAAAACGTAAACAAATCAGCACAAACCATCCAAACAGCCCAAGTATCACCAGCTTCAACAGAACATTCATTTTATTAATCCTAGCTCAGATACGGTATTATTGGTAGGAGTACAGGAATACTTGGATATCTTCAATAAAATTCGAATTGTTGAAAAATTCAATAAAATTTGTTTCCAGTTGAAAGCAATTTGGTTAATACTAATTTCAAAGCCTGCTCAGACTTAGGCTGAAAAAAGCTCAGTTTGATAGATCGGCAGCGGCCGAGAAACAAATTCAAAGCATTTATATAAAAAGCTATAGAAACCCTTGAAAAACTGGAATGAAGAGAAATTCCTTGCTCGCACATTAATGATGAATAAATAAACCTTCTAATCGGCATACAGCAATTTTCTTTTTGTTAATGCATAATTGAAGGCATTCGCCATTCGTAATATTCCTTATTATGTAAAAAATTTTTATTAATAATAATAATAATCATAATAAGAAAACAATGCTAAGACCGACATTACATGGCGAAAAAGGCAGGTCAAACCAAAGGTTAGTGGGGCCTGTACCCAAAAGCAGAGTGTGGGGTGGGTAAAAAAGCCCAAAATAAAAGACACTGCCGTACTTAATGGCCGTAAAATGCTTGCCAAGCGGCCAGACGAGGTCGAGCCTGGGCAAACACTAAGGACCCGCAGTTGTAGCCGTAGCCGTGCCGGACCCGGCATGTGTTGCGCTCTGTGAGCTTACGATAATAACACAATTATGTACTTACATAATTAAAGTCGTAAAGTGCGCACACACAGACACACACACACACACACATGACACGCCTACTTTGCCTCTGTTTTGCATTTTAAATGCTCAACTCGACTTTGATTTCAAAAACAAAAAATATGAGAAAGAAAAATAAACCCACGAAAAGGCAAACAGAGATTTTGGCATGCTCTTTGCTGGAATACATTTGCATATATATATATGATATATATATATATACGTGTACTCGACCAAAGTGCTCACACCCCATATAATTTTTTACTGCAAAGAAAGTCACACAATCACACAGTGGTACATGTATAAGTGCAGCTGCTGTGCGAGCATTGAGTGGAAGGTAACAAAAAGTAAGGAAATTCTCGAATTCTTTCAAAAATTTAAGAGCACTTTGTAAGGTGACTTTTTTGCGCACATTTTTACCATTTCTTGTCATACATTCCAAAACCCAACTGAATACCATTAGAGACAACTATGGAAACATCGTGATAACCGTTTACGGAACATCAAGAAATCAACATGTTGATATCAACAACAACATGTTGTATCAACATGTTGATACTATATTGCACAGCGTCGGACTAATCTTAAATTTGGTTTAGAGCACTCAAACCGGTGCACAGTGATCATTGCGGCAATTTAAGCTCGAATTAATTCAAATTTTACAATTTAAGAGGCTATTCTCCATGTCAAGGCTGTTTTTTGGACAAAAATATAAAATGCAAAAAAAAAAAATCTAAAAAAAAATGTTGCACATGAAGAATGTTTTTGTTGTTCTTTCATTGCTTTTTTGCTCTACTGAATTTGTATTTATGTGAGTCCTTCGCTCTCGCGCTCACTTTCTCGCTCTCTCTCGTGCTCTAAGCAAAAGCGCTTAGTTCTAAGCCAGAATTCCCCAGCGATAGCCCCGCGGACACGAACTAACTCGCCAATTCTTACCAAATGCTTACCGAAGTCATGCTTCATTGTGTGTTAGACAGAGACTCAGTCACATTTTCGCATTCTCTTTTTGGGGAAAGTTTCGCTGAGCTCCTCACCTTTTTTTGTTGCATCAAAATTTGTTCACTTCCACCAGATGGAAATGTGATGGAATCACCGTAAAAAATATCTTTGCATTTCTCTCTCTCATGATATAAGAGCAACTACATGGAATTTGCCGTTGATTTTCAATAGAGAGAATGGAGAGCGAGAGCAATAAAAGTTTTGCCTACTTATGCTTTTACTGTTTATTACTGTTTACTGTTTAAAACTGTCGGTGTCTCGACGTCGCAGCCGCAGAGCGGTCTCTTTACTTTCACGGTCACTCTTTCTCGCGCTCTTAGCAAACGTGCTTAGTCCACAATTTTGCCGGAGCGCCGTAATTCATTATATGCCACATACAAACTTTTCCTTGAGCGCTGACTATACATAAGCAACAATATTGTTGCCTAATAATTGTAATAGGAGAGAAAGAAGAGTGTCACATATGATGTTGTCGCCAACAACAAAACATTAACTCGGAATGAAAGGGAGGAGAGCCGTTATGTAGGCTCATGTCCCGCTATTCCATTGCGTGGCTTGCGGAATGGGCATGGGCACCCCTGTTTTAAGTGATTTATACTCTGGCAATATTAGGTCGAATCCAATGACGATAAATCGGAATATAAGTCTTAGTAAGAAAAATAATTTCGATCTTAAAGCTCTGAAACAAGAGTATACAATTTTCGGCACAACCGAAGTTATAATTTTCCATTTGAATTTATTTCGATTATTTGTTTTTTGGATTTTCCTTCTGATAATGTTGTTGGTATTAATACATATTTTATGCTCATGTGCATAACAACAATGACTGGGGGTGAAGGGTCTGACCATAACAACAATGCGGCAACGAGACAAACATTTTTGGTAAATATACTTGGGTGGGTGTAATACAATTGCCATACACATGCACACACGCACTCACTTGAACCTTGTTAGAGCTGTTTGGCACTTGAAAGTTTTTCTTCTCCTGTATTTTTCTTTTTCCTTTCTTCTTTTTTTTTGTGCTTTGTCAACACTTGTAATTTCGGGCCATGCAGATGGGACAATTGGCCAAAAGTTGGGAATTGTGAATTGTTGAAATGAACCGATGATAAGATGGAATGTTATACATATACAGGAGAGGGGAATAATTAAGAATCAAATGAAAAGAAAAGAAACCATTAATCATTTCTTAAAAAAATGTATTTCAAAATTAATTTGTCAAACATTTTAAGCCAACATCATTGGATTAGTCCGAGCACAGTTCTTCCATGGCAAGACGGGATTTTTGTTTGCAAAATATTATTAAGTGCTTCCTCATTTTAAGTTATTTTCTCTCCTTTAGGTTGATGGCAAAATACATCCTTTAGCAGGCCGCAATTCGTCAAAGTCATAAAATACAACAGTAAGCACAATAGAACTACCCCGCTTCCCTGCTACCGCATTGTGGCCAAAGAATTTGCGGAATGCGAACAAAGGCAGGATATAAATTGTTATTAATGTGCTTAGTTCATACTTAAAGTATTCGGTTCGCCTCTTGTCTAGTCAAATGAATTATTTGAAATGCGCACCAAATTGTAAATATCTTTAAAAATAATGTGAACCACTTGTTGAGGACATCCGCCACCGCCATCCTCATCAGCCATAAACTGTTTATGAGCAGCCCTTAAATTGATTTGGGCCCAACACGAAGCAAATCAATTGCATTAGGAGGCGCGGCGCACCGAACTCCAAACTGAAGGTAATCATAACCATTGGCCACGGAAGTCGAAAGGCGCCATAAAGCTGAAAATCGAAACGGAAACAGTCGCACAGCAGCACCAGGGCAAAACAAGCAGCAGGACGATGAAGCTGAGCAGGAAAGAGAGATTTGCCCATAAAAAAAAAAATGAATGAAAAAACCAAATAAGTACATATATCAAAGATTTTTTTATGGTTCAAGTTTAAGAGTCGAATATGGGAATATGCTATAGGATTTTGGAAATAGTTAAAAAATCAAATTGAAAGAAAGAAATCCCGGGTGAAGATAGCAGGCTAATTGGTCGGGCTTTTCCTAGCCCCTATGTTTAATTTCTTCTTGAGGCCAATGTGAATGTTTTTTATAAAAATGCGTGCGGCTTGTTCGTTACAGTGAAGTAATACAGTTTTAAAATTGCATTTCCTTCCAAGCGAAAATTTAGCTTTTTTGCAATTTCTCTAAAACGTCTACACTTTAAAATTTTTTAACACAGGTATTGGCTGCCAAATGTTCAGGATTCAAAATGATTTAAAAGGATAAAATCAAACAAATATCGCGATAACCAATGACGATTTTCATGTTATGTGGGGCAAAATACGTACATTTTGTGCCATTCTGTAGAACGGAATATTTTATGATCGATTTTGTTGTTATATCTTTTTGTGAAAAAAATTGTTTTCAGAAATAATTGCAATTTGTGTAAGTAAATTTGTTGCTTTTAAACACGTGTGCGTTTTAAATCAATCTGTGTGGCTTTAAAGCAATTAAAATAATCGTCTACACACAGCAAGGTCCATTTCAGATCAACGGAACAATGATGCAACTACAACTGCAAATGAACGTCGAAAAATACAAAATCTTCAGGGTGTTACGTTTACGTACAAAAGTGTCACCGATTACGCTTCTCATGGGCAGATTATAATAGGTGAAATGAACGAGTGTTTATCAAACCTTCAAGACACAAAAATCATTCATTTAAACATCAAATTAACTCATAACTAGAAAAAGCGAAATAAATTTTGCGAGAAAGGGCAACTCTGTTTAGAGATGGGCCATCAGCATGGACACAAACCTTCCAACTCAATTTTCATATCTCCCACAGATTTGCAGATAGATGGTTCGTATATTTTAAGCAAATTTAGTAATCAGTATTATTTATTGATTATAAGGAAAAGAACAATTATGCTGCCTAAAACTGACCGAAACGGCGATGGGCAACACTTCTCAACCTTTATGCCTTTTATGTCACTTAAGTTTTTGGGTGGAACAGAGTATATTATATTCGAGCTTGACCAACTTTATTACTTGTTTGGTGTGTTTTTGGTGTTATTATGAGGTTTTCGCATTTTTTATTGCCCCGAAGAATTAGAAAGCTTATAAACTCTTTAAGTTGGCCAGTGTATCAGACATTTTGCCCGCAGGACTCGTTAAATTGCGTGCAGCATCCGTTTGTCCCATATAACCCATACCCATTCTTCACGCTTCTCTTCCATCAACATTGTCCGCTCCTCCTTCTCTTCGGGGTGTCACTGGCGTCGCGGTTGGCCGCCATCTAATAAAATCGCTGGCTGCCTCGTTAAACGCCTTGAGAGAGCCATCTTGGTTGATTTTTGTTGCCCGGCTGGTTGTCCTTTATTATTTGCATTTTGGGGGGAGAAAAAGAAGAATTCAAAACAGATTTCTTGGCCAGATTGTACGGCGCTAACAGTTCATTACCCAAATGACTGTGGAATTGTTGGTTGGAAAAGTGGGGAGGGAGGGCAGGGAGCTTTGCAGAAAAGTTTTACTTTTCGCTTTGGCCTTCGTATAGTTTAAGCCAACAAATTTTATTTTAAACTTGGGGCCAAGTTTTACTATATATACTTATTTTATTTGTAGCAAGAAAGGCGCGTCGAGGGAGCTGCAAACTTTTTAATAGTTATTCATACAAAATCATTTACGAGGTACCATACGCACACAAACATGTATTCGCGTGCTTTAAACATATGCCAGAAACTGAAAATAGGGAAAGTTGATGGCAACTTTGGGAACTTCAAAGTTGCTAAGCTAATAATTTGTTGCAAAACTACCTCATCTAACCGAAGAACACTCCACTCTACTCGACTTAAGGAGAGGGCACAGTAATCGCTGGCATTAATCAAGCTGGATTTCCAATGTTGTTCACAGAATCAAAAACTTGCTTTGGGCTTGTATGGGTAAAATTTCGTTTTTTGTTGCGATAGCAAAGAGTAAGAGCAACATCATCGGAGAGTCCGGCAGTGCGTGTGTGTGTGTGTGTGAGAAACAGTTACACTGAAGACTAGGGAGGTGGATTAAAGTATAATTGGGAGCAAATTTGTGTTTAATTAGTTTATATCATTTCTTCTCTCGCTCTCTTGGATTCAGAAAAAGCAACTGTAAACGCCGTTAAATCTTTCAATGAGTGTTAGAAATGAATAACAAGAGTGGCCCCACAGAAGAAAAGAACTAACTCTAATCAGCACAGAAATTAGAAATAATCTTAAAAAAATTGCGGATCAAGCCCTGAGATTATTATTTAGTCAAAAGTCTACATTTTGAATGTTCCACCTACGCTTCTTCTCCTTCCCTTCTTCCTTTCAATAACACCCATAACTTAAGCATTTAGCTCTCCCCCCCCCCAAACCATTTATTTCTCGCATTTCGCATTACAAATGCATTTCGCATTGGGTGCGTTGATTTTGTTTTCTATTCTTGGCGCTCACAAACCCATTGACGATACACAAACAAGTGATTTACAACAATAAGCTGCTTACGAAATGCCCAGCAACCAAGCAATCAACCCTCCACATGTTGGAGGTTCTGAATCAACTCAGCTAGAGACTTTGTAAAATCTTCAGCTTTAAAGTGAGCACTTTGTAGCCTATGGCATTTATGTAGGCAAAAGGCTCGCCCACAGCACTCACTCAATCACACACACGCACACGGACACAAAGGGAACGAATAAATATTATAACGAAATTTAAGCTGCCATTTGATGCCCTTTGCTTACAACAATTTTCATAAAACTTTTCGCTGAAACTGGCAAAGGCCGAGGGCTGTAGTAAAAGTAACCCGAACTTCAGGCACAAAAAAAGAAATTTCTTTTTGTATGTTTCAAACCACCCGCGTTTTTTTAGGAGACAAACATTTTTGAAATGTAAGCAACAATGTTTTTCTGTTTAGATTGTATCAAATGAATAAATTTTTTGGTTCCATGTCTATTTAACACAAAACAATTTCAACACGTCAATTTAACACAGCACAATTATAACACAAGATATTTCAACACATATACAATTTCAACATAATCAATTTCATCACAAAGCAATTGAACATCGCCAAATTTCAACACAGTACAGTTTCAACACTGGAAAATAGAACACAAAAATTTTAAAATAATTATATAATATTTTCAATCCTGCAAGTGGCAGTGTCAGTCGAACCTGA
This sequence comes from Lordiphosa clarofinis, assembly GCA_018904275.1. Classification (NCBI taxonomy): domain Eukaryota; kingdom Metazoa; phylum Arthropoda; class Insecta; order Diptera; family Drosophilidae; genus Lordiphosa; species Lordiphosa clarofinis. The sequence goes on from JAEIGQ010000008.1 coordinate 593,629, forward strand.
CTTTAATATCCTCGGAAAGTGTGTGCACCGGACCGTACGTTATGAAAAGTAATTTTTTGCCTAGTTCTTAGCACAACATGGCTCAAAAAACTCTGTATATTTCATAGAAAATATGTCAAAAATGCAAAATGAGATCTATTGAGGTTTGATGGCCTCGAGACCAATGTTCGCTCCGCTTTCTGTGTGCTGGGGGCCTAAAGGTTGAACTTCTGGACAAAAGTGAATGGAACTTTTAACGTGTTGGGAACTATCTACCTCTTGCCGTTTAGGATGTGCGATGATTGCCAATCAGTCAGTCAATCGGGACTCTCTCTTTTATATATATACGGAAGTCTCACAAAAATTTTTTAGAGATTTTGTCCTCGGTTGGTTTGCAAATCGCTCGAAAAATCCGTCGGTGTCCCAGAATATCAAGAGATTTCATTTTCTAATTTGAAAATCGAGTTGGAAGGTTTGTGTCCATGCTAATAGACAAATCTCTAAGCAGGGTTGCCATTTCTCGCCAAAAAATTTCCCATCTTCTAGTTATGAGTTATTTAAATCTTCCAACAAAACACGAGAGATTTGAAACCAACCGAAAGAGATTTCTGTGACATCGAGAATTGGTTTTGGGTTGGAAAAGATTTCTTAAGGTTATTAGTGGAGACAGTGGAATTGTTTCAAGTATACAAAATATTTGCAAAAACGTACAACCTAGTTTTTTGTTAAGCCAGTTGCCTTGGATTTTTTGTTTAATCAGATGCTACAAACATTATAAATTAAACAAATTTTCAAGTCTAGATCAGGACCACGTGAACATTAAAACCATTCAGGTTTCATTATAAATAATTTTAAAATTGAAAAAAAAAATAAGTAAAATAGGTATCAACATGAACCTATTAGCCTGCGTCTTCGACGGGAACGAATTAATTGAAATGAAGTTTAAGAGCCTTCTCATCAAACTTGACACCGTGGGTGATGGAAGTGCCCTTCACAAACATATCTAAAATTGAACGTTTTTGTGCCTTTCCCAAATAATCAACGAGTCCGCGTATCAAGGCGTCTGATATGCTTTCACACTCCACCAAGTGAAGCGAGCAAAGCTTTGGGCAGGCAATTATGAGGTCCAATATGGCAACATCGCTCACATTTTGGTCACTGAGAGAAAGTTTTTCCAAAAGCGGCAGCTGGGCCAGCTTGTGGACGTCATCATCCGACAATCCATCCAGATGGGGCAAAATCAGTTCTTTTAAACCCTTAAGATCCTTAATTAAGGCGAAATGAGTGGAATCCATAAAGTTAGGCGGAGCATTGAGAAACACAAGGCTGCTCAATTGTGGGCCTTTTGCAGCGAAACTCCGAAGTAATTGAGGGTCAAGCTGTAGGAAAAAAATGTAAGTAGTTTGTTAATTTTCTAGTCCTTCAACCTACCTGATATGGTTGTGGTTCTAGTTCGTAGGCACAAATTATGAGCTTTTTTAATTTTCCACAGTTGGCCAATTCCTGCTCATCATGCCTTGGGCAGGCACTAAACTTGAGCACCTCCAACTCAAGGCAATGCTCCACCATGTCATAATATATGTCCCATTGCCAATCATCATCAACCTCATAGTCACCCCAGTACTCGTTAAAATCCCTCGCCTCAATTTGTTGTATGTAAAACTCTCGCAATCTGGGCAAAGCCTCACAGATTTCAGCCAAACAACGGGGATGTACATTGGTGCAGCAATCCAAATAAAGACACTCCAAGGAACTGGGCAAGCTAAACATAAACTCTCCAGTTAGCTCCTGATTATAACTCAAATCTAAAATCTTCAACGTGCTCAACTGAGTCAGAAACGCAAGCGAGTTGTCGGTGATGCCACAATTGCGCAGAGCCAAGTGCTCCAAACTTTTCATGGCCCCGGGCCCGGAACACATGTGCAGCAATATATTTATCGTCACACAAACCAGCTCCAATTGTAGACTTATGACGTTGGGACAACTCTCAACCAAAAGTTTTGCCATCTTTTGGCTATGTGGCCAGTTTGGCGAAAAGCTGCCACTCAAACGGTGTAGATGCTTGCCAGACATTTTGAAAAAATCGATTAGATTCCATTCGGTTAGGGTGGACATTTCACTCATGGTTATCACACGACTAACTTCGGGTGAGGCTGCCTTATAAATTTCACAACCGATCTGGCCGGAATGGCAAAAGTCCAAACGCTCCTTCAGCGTTAGGAACCTCATTATACCCTTAAGCGAGTGAACCAATCCCTCTGACCAATTCTCCGCCACTTCAGCTTTCAGTGTAACTGTTGGCTGCAGCCAACTGTTCCCAGGCACAACTGTCAAACTACAACCATTCACAAAATGTTGCTTAAGCACCAATACTTTGATTGCATCCTGGGCTTCCGAGTAGACAACATAACCCAATGCCTTGTAACTGAAAACTTCCAAGTTCTCCACCTTACCATAGATCTGGAAATGCTGCTTAAGTGTCGAATATCTTAATTTGCACGCTGCGGCTGATAAATTGAGTTGCAGTTTACGCACTTCAACATCATCTTCGGTATGGGCTATACCATTCTTTATATAGAAATTCCGAAACTGGAAATTATGAATTCCACGCCACATTTTTACAACTGTTTTCCAAAATAATTTATATTTGTATTGTTTTACGATGTTGTGAAATCCACTGGCTAACTGAATATACAAATTTTGTTTCTCACAGAGCTATGCCAAGGGGAGTTCAAATTGAAAAGGAGAAGCTTGGCAAACTTGATGCTAATAAATAGAGGCCAGCTAACTTCGGCTCGACCGAAGTTTATATACCCTTGGAGCTTGATATATGCCTGGCAGTTTGTATGGCAGCTATACTATATAGTGGACCGATTTTGACAAATTTTGTTGAAATTATGTAAAATCATTGAAAACCTATAAATACGAGCGTTGGGAGCATTCAAAACAAAAAAGTTTTTCTCACTTAGACTTTTTTTCAGACCTAACTTTTGTATGGCAGCTATACTATATAGTGGTCCGATTTTGACAAGGCTTGGTGAAATTATGTGACATCATTAAAAACTTATAAATACGAGCGTTGGGAGCGATAACATTAAAAACAAAAAAATTTTCTCACTAAGACTTTTTTTTCAGACCTAACTTTTGTATGGCAGCTATACTATATAGTTGTCCGATTTTGACAAGGCTTGGTGAAATTATGTGAAATCATTAAAAACTTATAAATACCAGCGTTGGGAGCGATAGCTTTGAAAACAATTAAGTTTTTCCTACTAAAACTAGTTTTTCAACCGATCGTTCCTATGGCAGCTATATGCTATAGTCATCCGATCCGGCCGGTTCCGACAAATGTGCAGCGTATTTGTACCAAAGACTTCCTGCAAAGTTTGGTTAAGTTAGCTTTAAAACTGACGGAGGAGATAGCATAGAAACAGACGGACGGACAGACGGACAGACGGACAGACGGACATGGCTATATCAACTCAGCTCGTCATGCTGATCAAGAATATATATACTTTATGTGGTCGGAGATGCTTCCTTCTATGCGTTACAAACATCCGGACAATTTTAATATACCCTCTCCAAGGGTATAAAAACAAGCAAGAACAGTTGGGTTTTAATATGTATTTTGGGTAATTTTGCCCAAACTAACGTTTGAATTTAAGGAGAACTATTCACTATCCAATTTTTGAAGTGCCACAATTTAAATTAAGTTATGATAAAAGCAATAAATAAATGCAGTAAAATATTTTACTATTCAGTATTATCAAGCCAATTCTTGGAATTATGGCTTCAGAAGCCCAGCTGTACCAAGGTTTGGGATTGAACCGAATAATTTTGGACATCATTAAATAGGAAATTACTTCAAAATTGTAATTATTAAGGTCGAGCGCACACATGTAGCTGAATGATGAGCTGATGGCAGAACTTAAGGCTGATCTTGGCATATATACTTAAATTCAGCTGTAAACTCAGCATTGCGGAATTAATAAAGCATGTTTGTTTATTTCAGATTGCTGCCCACTAAAATACCATGTTCAGCTGTCAGTTTATCTTTCAGTCAAGCGAGCTCGCGCCCTAAGAGATGTTTAGAGTATTGATATTTTCTGTAGTATATTAGAGTATTTCAGTAAACTTTTATCCTTATTACGTGTGCCTCAGGAAGAGCTCACTTGTCACTTGTTCATTAAATTCTTGCTCCTTAGCGAAAGACTCAATTTCATCAGAAAATTAACATGGTGCAGAATCATTCAGAATCATACTCGTTCCTTTTTACGATTATACAATTCAGTAATACGTTTATTAGCTTGGATCCCAAGATTCAGTTGTACAAATTGGGATTGAATTAAAAATGTGAGAGCGTTTTTCTAAACACTTTCTAAATATGTAAGAAAAACCTGTATTAATTCATTAACGAAAAACTAGAAAAACTTTAGTAGAAACATATTATTGAACCGAACCCTTTTCGATTTTTATTTACCCCGATTCGGTTTCAGGTTCGGATTGAACAATTTGTTTTGCTCTGGTTCAGGTTCTGGAACTGTGGAACAATGAATCCTTTGCCTTACCCTTTAACTGTTTAATTTTCTTGAGTTTGAAAGAGGCAACTTCTTGGCCATCCCTCGTCCATGTACCCTTATTTCTTGGCTCTGTTGTTCGATGAATTTCATTTGATTGTTATTGTACAATATGGAAAACGTTTACCCGGAATTTGGCAAAGCGTAAAGCGCTTAGCACAACAAAAAAAAAAAAACTTTACCTTCCTGCATGTGAAATCCGTCAGTGTCAGAGCAACATATTGTGGGGTCATTCAGCTTCATTTAGAAGAGCATTTGCTCCTTTTTCGGGGGGTGTTGATAAAAATGGATTGCCCTGCGAATGCAGCAACACGCATCAAATCAATGAACTCTCCAGAGTTTGCCATTTGGCCAAACTTTGTGTTAAATCTGAAGAAGTGGCAAGCTGAGTATACTTATTTTATGAATTGCTGCTGAAAATGAAATTTACGTTTGTCCATTAATAAGAATGTCAGTCAGCATGGCCCAAGGAAATGATATAAAGAAAAGGAAATAGTAAAAACGAGCCAAGGCCAGGCAAAAGGGGTTCGCTTTATGTTCTGTGTAGAGGATAGCAAAGAGTTTATAAGTGCTTAGCTTGTCTCTACTCCACTTAGTTACAGGGTATTCCCCAATTCGCTCTCTAAGTGCTTCGCTCAAAAATATGCTATGTTATTTTTAATATTATGATGTCCTTGCTGTTGCAGAAATAAAAATTGTTCTCAACATAAATTCTGTGATAAACTTTTGCCCCAACTTAGAGGAAGGCAAGCAAAAGTCTGCGCAGCTTTCACATATGAAGCGAAAGGATGCGAGGAGGACCCAAACACAAGTAGCTGCCATGACGACAACATCTTCCTTCTTTTATCAATGCAATCAGCCCAGCAGGATCCCATCAAATAATTTGCTTTGACTGCATGGCTCATGGCAGCACAATTGCCGGGTAAATGGCAATTTAATAAGTCTTAAAATAGAACCTAATAAAGTTAGCATTCATAATGTGTGTGTAATACCTAATAGAGGACGCTTTGAGACTTCCGGTTAAAGCGGATGTCCCATTTGTATGCAATTTTGCCAAAATAGAAGAATAGAATAAAAGGCAATTGATTGTGTGCCAAGCCAAGTGCTTTCTTCAATGAAATCAAATGAAATGTAAAAGCTATTGGAGAACCAAAGATCTGTTGGGTCCTACAAGAAACCCTTTTTATCTGAGAAAAATCTCAAACACTACAGTTATAGCCGGACTATATCATACTCTGTACCTGGAGTAGGCAATGAATGCAGAGCTTCTGCTGCGCTCATTTCTAAGTCGGGACTTACACGATGAAGCAAACTTCATGAGATCGCTAAGTATATACGGACGGACGGACAGACGGACGGGTGTTGATGCTGATCATAAATATACATATAAACTTTTTATAGGCTCAGAAATGATTCCTTCTCCCTGTTACATACTTTTGCACCAATTTAATATACTCTGTTGTGTACCTTTGGTACAGAGTATATACAAGTTTGTATTATTAAATTATCGTCTGTGAAAGTCACGAAAATTCATTTACCTTAATCGTGACTATCCACCAAGTCACACTCTCCTCGCTAAGGAACGTGCTCATCAAAATGCAAAACACATGTACACATGCATACATTCTTGGTTTCAGAGTTTCAGTCAATGAGTTTAGCAATTTTAATCAACGAGCTTTAAAGCTGGCTGGCTGACTTTTCGATTGCATTTCATTTAAGGCTCTTCCGTTTCAGAACTTAATAATTGTTTATATACAAAGTGCTTCAGAATGTCGTAAATGTGTAAAAAATCTGTGTCAAAAATAGTTAGCATGTGCGTTTTGTGTAATAAAGAACAAACACTGGTCAGACCTGATCTTGTTCTTGAGTTGGATCTATCGGAATGCGTAAAATTTTTGACATTGACATCTACTAATCCGAATCTTGATAAATGACATGACAAAGCGGCCCAGGGTAGGGTTATCGATATTTCGCAAAATATTAATATCGATAAGGTCAAAAATCAAAATTTGCAATATCGATATTTGATTTATTGGGTCCAAAAACATCAATATATCGATATATCTTTATTTTTTTTAAGCTTACGAAAGCTGTAAAGATTTAAAGATTGTCCTCACTGCCAATTGACCATTTCTAGTAGACATTATATCTTATCTGTCTAATGGGATAACTTTACAATTTAAATGGTTTATTTTTCTGAACCTTTTAGGGTGTTCACCAGCTCTCGTAAAACGACACAAAGATAAAACACATAGAAAAAAAAGACCAACTTTTTCTTGCCCTGGGGTATGTTTATAAAATCGCTTGTAAAAATGTAGGCAACTTGAAGTGTTCAAAGCATCGGCTAAAAATACTTGGTATCGTGCTTATCTGATATAAAAGTTTAAATACAGTTTTTACAGTATAGGCGTTGGCTGAAAGAGTATGGTTATCCCCTTGTATTTTTGACATTCCGGTTCGAGTCCAGGTAACGGATGGATCCTATAATCTTTTTTTCTTTTTTTATTTATTAAAAGTGCCAACAATATTGCCAAGGTCTAAAAAGATGTTTAATAACAAACAAAAAAAATCAGCTTACATGATTCGAACACACGACTTTCTGTGTTTTGGGGTTTTCGTTCTACGCCACTGAGGCGTCTGTATTATATTGTAAATATCATAGCCTGTTAAAGAACAGCTGGCTTACCACAACAATTACTAGGGTAAAACACAAGGGGCACTCCCTAGCTCATGTGTGGTAGATTTACCAATTACCTTTTTACGAGAACTGGTGAACACCCTATATATTATAATTTTAGGGGTTTCGATTTGTATAGGCACATAGGCACAAACAAATCAACAGAAAACTTCGTTAAAAACCCATGGATCTAAAATAAATTTCAAGCCGGCGCAAATTGATCTCAAATATTAAAGATATTCAAGGATTTTTCATTTCGAACAGGACTAAAAAAATCTATTTTTATTTATTCTACTTGAAGTCTAGAAGGTATATGTAAAGAAAATATCACCAAGAAACCATGGGTCTAAGATGAATTCATTGTCCGACCTCAAATAATAAAGACATTTAAGGATTTTGTCATTTCCAACAGGACTAAAAAATCATATTTTATTCTACTTAGAAAAAACGTATACTAGAGGTAAATTTATTGCGTAATACCGTACCTGAATCAAGTTGAATGGAGGAATGCATTTCAGACCCATGATTTTTGGGTGAACAGTTTTGACGACTTCGTTTTTTCTATACATTTTGTGAAAAACGAAATCGACAGTCTTGTTATGACAATTTGCTCCTCCAATTGTCAAAGTAATTTTTTCTGATATATTGTTTATAAAAATATCGATAATCGCCCACATCGCCACAAAAATCATATCGGAATAACCCTTATCGTCCAACAAAAATATCGATATATCAATAAAATATTGACAACCCTGACTCAGAGCTAGTTTACAGCATCGTAGACATTAATACAATATTCAATTTCTAACAGAATTTGAGTAGAACTATCAACTTTAAATTTCTAACGTAAAAACCACAAAAAAAATTGGAAGAAAATACCGATTAATTTTTCAGGGTTTTATACCCTTGCAAAGGGTATTAAAATTTTGTCCAGAAGATATATTCATATTATTTATATATAATATTATGTTTTATGCCAGTTTCTCTCAGTTTAAAAGCTATCTAGCTGAAAACGGATCAGTTTTGATTTTTCTGCACGCTGCTAATATGTATCAACCGCCCGGTTCAGGTGACTATACCTTCAAGCTGCCAGGTGACTATATCATCAAGCTGGAAAATAGGTCTTGGGGAAAAAACTTTTTTGTTTTCAATGCTAGCGTTCTAACAACGAACAAGGTATGGCGCTCTCTCAGTTAGTGGCTGAGCTCATAATTTTGATGGGGTGGATTTCTTTGTGCATTGCTTGGAGGCGAAACAGAGCAGCATCACTAAGAGAAAGAAGGCCTTGCGCTCTCAGTTTTGTAAGAAAAAGAGAAGATGACTCGCACCCTCTAGAGAGTAATTAGCATTATTTATCAATTTGCCGATAAAATGATACAGATAGGATGAACGATTCTTAAGTTATGACTAAAAGAAAGTTACTTACAGTAGTGGGTAGTGGCGTCATCTATTGGTCAATTTTGAAATAAATCATTGTTTAATGCCACCTATTTTTCTGCTGCTACTCCACGTGCACAGTATATTAAAGTCGGGCTTGACCCACTTTCTAACATGTTTTTCTTCAAAATTTTAATTTTTAGTTCCTTTGCATATTACATGGCTCAATCGTTCTCTGCCAACATCTTCAGCTTTGTTTGTTTCTTTATTGACTTCAAGTCAAACGTAAACAAACTGTTAAGAGCATTGAGCAACCTCAAGCCTCAAACCACGACCCAATCCCCATCCCCTTCCCCCTCCAGCTAGATGCCAGTCGTTTTTGATAATGTTTACTTAAGACATTTCTTTTTCACTTTTATTTTGACGCAGTGACTGGAATTTTCATGCCCTGTGGCATTATTTCGCTTCTCACAAGCGCATATCCGGCCAGGGAGGGATTAGGAGAAGCCGGTAAGCGGAAATCCGCCGCAACAGCAATATAAAGGCAGTGGCAGCAGCTCGAGCAGCATAAATTAACTTTGACTGAACTCATTTTATGAATCCTTTGGCTCGCTTCACAATTAGTTGAATTTTATTGAAATTCCCCAGAAAATACCAGGCAGGCGACAGTTGACAAAGGTGCGTACCCCAATAAAAATGCAAAATATAAATAAAGGATTTTTTTTTATATAAAAATCAATTTGTTGACACACCTTGGGAGAGGTTTTAAACTTGTATATATATTTATGTATGTTTGTGCTGAAATATGAAAATTTCAATTTGTTTTGTGGCAAAGTTTTTGACACTTTTCAGGGGCACAAACAAACGAATGCAAACAGAAAAGTTTTTTTGTTATTGGTTTATTGGCTACCTTGAAAACTGAAATTGGTCAAAGCAAAATGATGTGCGCTATTATTTTCAAATTTTAAAAGTGTGGTTTTCACAACTTGAAAAGGGTCCACACAAAGACAGAAAGCGACATGAGTGACCAAATAAATTTTGCACATTTTCATTGGGTCAGTTAAAGCGTTGAAGGAAATTCTTTCTAGGCTTCCGTTTTTGAAAAGAAACAGGCGATCTCTTTCATAATTAGGAATAAGTCTTACTTGGTCTCGTTTTGAAAAGGATTTGCCTTTGCGAAATACCTGCATAGAACTTTTTCGCCATTGACGACATTAATATCAGGATATTACTATACGCGGATGACATTTTAATACTAGCTGATAAAGTAGAAGTGTTGCAAGGAATGATCATGAGACTAGAGTCGTACTGTGTGAAATGGGGAATGGAAGTAATCCTGATAAAGTCAGAAATCATGATCTTTCGCAACGGAGGACGCCTGGCAAGTAATGAGTCCTGGTATTTCAATAATAATAAAGTCAATGTAGTACAAGAGTATAAATATTTGGGAATAAACTTCACTCCGCGGCTGTCTTTTCAAAAACATATACACACAAGAAACTAAAGCAACTATTAATGCAACATGGAGCCAATTTATCAACAAAAATAGAGGCAAGCTAACTTCGGCTCGACCGAAGTTTATATACCCTTGGAGCTTGATATGTGCCTGACAGTTTGTATGGCAGCTATACTATATAGTGGTCCGATTTCGAAAAATTTTGGTGAAATGATGTAAAATCATTAAAAACTTATAAATACGGGCGTTGGGAGCGATAACATTGAAAACAAAAAAGTTTTTCTCACTAAGACTTTTTTTCAGACCTAACTTTTGTATGGCAGCTATACTATATAGTTGTCCGATTTCAAAATGGCTTGGTGAAATTATGTGAAATCACTAAAAACTTATAAATACGAGCGTTGGGAGCGATAACATTGAAAACAAAAAAGTTTTTCTCACTAAAACTAGTTTTTCAACCGATCGTTCCTATGGCAGCTATATGCTATAGTCATCCGATCCGGCCGGTTCCGACAAATGTGCAGCGTATTTATACCAAAAGACTTCGTGCAAAGTTTGGTTACGATAGCTTTAAAACTGACGGAGGAGATAGCATAGAAACAGACGGACGGACAGACGGACAGACGGACAGACGGACATGGCTATATCAACTCAGCTCGTCACGCTGATCAAGAATATATATACTTTATGTGGTCGGAGATGCTTCCTTCTATGCGTTACAAACATCCGGACAATTTTAATATACCCTCTCCAAGGGTATAAAAATTAAATTAGCCTTAAGTCTAAGTGGCATTTATTCAATGCAGCCTGCAGAGAAGTGTAGACCTATGGTGCGCAAATTTGGGGAAATACATGCTTCGATGAGGTGGATAAGCTTAATAGATACTTCTGCAAAGGGATATTAAAACTGCCGGACATGGAAGATGGCTATTTTTTTATACCTATTCCCTTCACCTGAATTATGTCGGAAAAACTTTGTACGAAATCAGATAGTTATAGATATCGAACACTACGGCGACGCGTTGCGAAACAATGCAGCACGAGAGGATTGGAGAAAAGTATGCGGAAATCTAATAGAAAAGCTTCGACAAGAACAAATAAAGAACTACACTGAAAAAGCAAGAGCTAGCGACAGTAGAATTTATAAACATCTCGAATATACAAAAAGGAGCACTATATTGTAACGACAGAAACACTCAAAGACACATAACATGGATTCTAAAAGCTGATTGCCTAAAAGGCAGAATGTGGTTAATAAATGAATTTCCTTAGGTAAATACATGTTAGCTTTTAAAATCTGTACATACATTATGTATGATACATACGCAAAATTTCTGTATTCGTTTGAACAGTCCGTCTGTCCGTCCGTCTGTCTGTTCGTCCGTCCGTATGAACAAACAGATCTCGGAGATGGTAAGAGATAGAGGTTTGACATGTATGGGACAAATGTTTCTTATAGCTGCAGGCAGATCAAGTTTATTTTCAATTTTGGCCACGCCCCCTTCCGCCCCCGCAATTTTGAAAAAACTTCATATCTTCCACAGTTTTGTAGATAGATGGTTTTTACCTTCTAGAGATAGTAAGCAATTGTCAAAATGTATCGATTTGCTGAAGAAATGATAAAGATCAGATGAGCGGTTCTCAAGTTATAAGCAAAAAAGTGAACCAAGCCTCCCACCCTTTCACAACCAACACCGCACAATCTTAGAGAGAGAGAGAGCGAGAGCGAGAGCGAGAGCGAGAGAGAAAGAGACTGAGATTGAGATAGAGAGAGACACAGCAGCATCACTGCATTCAGCTCCTACTCCAGGTACAGAGTATGTTATAGTCGGGCTTGACCGACTTTCTCACTTGTTAAACTGAAGAAAAGTCTGTATATCAAAAGCGTGAAAGTAAAACCAGGATACTTTATGATGATTTGAGTACACAAGAGCACGACGGAGGTGCCGGCTTGAGTAGAAAATTGGATCAATTCAGTTGTTCGTGCTTAAGGTCGAGGTGGATGAAAAGCGACCCACGGAATCAAAAATTCCAATAGACTATTTTGAAAAGATTGTGAATGACTTTAATGGAAGCTCAGTGTCGATTCAGAAATGGTTCGAAATTTTTGAAAAAAAACGCAGATGCATATAAATAATCAGACGAACAAAAATACGTACAAGTTCGTGAAAAAATGATTGGAGCAGTCTGGTTGTGTCTAGAATCTGCAAGCCGTTGAGTGAAAGGCAAAAAAAGAATTCCGAGTCTTGTTATGTATTTACGTTAAATATGCGGAAAATTGCGGTTGTTGATAATGTCGAAGAAGCAACTGTCTTGCGGTTTGTTGTGAACGAGCTTTTAATATAAAGCGAATACAAGTTCTATTTGTATAAGCGCCAGACTTTTAAGGAATTGAAACAACAATACGACGTATACGACAAACTTAATGGACTTCAGGGTTCCAGCTGTACGATCCAGATTTTTTAGAGCAAGGCCATTAGGATAGTGGTTAAGGCCTCCTACTTAACTACCAACATAGAGCTGCACAGGGAGCTTAAAATTACCGAGTCTGTCACACCCAATCCAACAGCTTGGCCAGAATCTGCTTCTATTCCAAGAACCAGGCAATTTAACAACTCCCTAGTTATCCTTCTTCACACACAACTCCTTCAATACTATTCATAACCAAATCATTTTCATACTCATTATAATTTTTGGTATCACTGACCTCGTTCAGCACAGTCTTAATCAGAACATGTTTGCTGTACCCTAACTGGTCACACATAAAATACCCAAGGCGTTATTTTATATATATTATTTATTGGTTTTAAATTGAATTTCGACAGAACTGTTATAAGTAAAAACCCACTTAAGCTTATTTCTTGTGAGCTGTCAAATTAAAGCTGCCAATAGTTTTGACCAACTTTTTGTCCCTGCTCAGAGTTTATTGCCAAAAAAAATATATATATAAAAGTTGGACACACATAAATATGCACATTTTGTTTCAAAGCAATTTGCCCGCACCCAAATCTTATACGTAATAAAATGCTAAAATATTCATAAATTGCAACCGCAATACTCGCCCAGAGTAAGCCTTAGAGGATCATGCGTCAAGGCTCCGCCTCAAATTATAAGCAAATATTGAATTAATGAAATTATTGACAAATGAATGAGCTTGCCACACACACAGGCACATAATGATAATCGACTTTTAGGCGCAAATATTATGAATGGTGGCCATCATGAATGTCATCATCATCATCATCATCATCCATCCATGAGTGGCGCGAGGGCCACTTGTTGCCCTCAGTTTGTCAGTTTTGGTTCTTTATGGGCAACGACATTCACTGAATTGCCATATAAATTATACAAATTGTCGTTTTCATTTGGGTCTCTGGCATAAGGGAGCGTCATGAGGGTTCAATAAACTTGAGAACTGTTTTTTAAATACCCCTTACCCAGGCATAACTTAAAGCACACACACACACATCCTCTCCACAACAATGTACTCTCTGTGATGATTCTCGTTGTTCCCCAGGGGCTGGGGTGGCAAACACCGAGACCGAGTGAGTGTATCAAAAAGTTGCAACACTTTATGGCCCATAAATATTTATGTGTGCTTTTGGTAGTTGCTGTTGGCCGGTTGGCTGGTTGCTGGCCATGTAGCAAATATTTTGGCAACAAAATGCAAGCATCGTTGACAAGGCATGTTAACGAGTTTCGAATTGGCTCAAACTGGCAAGCTGAGGTGGGCTAAAAGAATGTTATGTGTTATGTGTGTGTGGGTTACACGAAGAATAAAGCTGGCCTAATCAGAGCATGGGGAATTGTTTGGCACGAAAAATATAGTTGGCCAGGGCATAATATAAGAATATTTTATATATTAAATATTAAACCATTCGAAAGCATAGACTTAAGCTCTAACGAAATCCATTCAATTTTCATAAATAACTTAATTTATGTTAATTCACGATTTTACTGGCTGGAATATTGAGAACAGCATTCACTGACTTCTTTTGTCTTCTTTCTTTTCAGACAGAGCAAAAGGGGCACAAAAAACGAGAAGAAGCATATTTTGGCCCAAATGAAGTAAGGATTGTTATAAATTGAACTTATAAGAAGGGCGACGTGACATTGAGTGGCTTCAATAAAGAAGCCCCACAGCCTACTTACATCGACTTCACAAATGTGCTGTTAAGTGTATCATTAACTATTAGGTGCAAACATGCAAAATTTTAAATGAGGAGGAATCTTTACTTCTGCTGCTTCTTCTTCCCTCAATTTTTGTAGCAAACTTCACATTATTTCGCGCAAAAGCGCATACCTACAGCTATAGTGCAATATATAAAGAAATTAATAAGCCATGTTGCACATCCGATTATAATGACATTTCCAGCTTTCAATCAAGGTAATTGGTTTAAGAACTCGATGTGGAACTAAACTAGCAGGACTTTATAGACGCTGTCAAAGTTGGTTTGACATCAGTATTCGGTATTCCTCAAAGTGAAGTCGGTTCACCATTTAATATTTGAACAAATTTTCTATGAAAATGTCAGTCTTCTGTTCCTGGAATTGAGCTAAGCCCTGTCTGCGGGCACATACTGGTACGTACACCTCCCCCCCAACCAGCGACATCAACTCGTCATAGCGACTCCTCGACGCTTTTATGGTCTGGTGCATTCGCTTTCATCCTGCTCATGTCGTTGTCGGCGGTATCTATGGCATTGGCCAAATTTTAATAAAGCAGCAGCAACAGGCACAAAGGCACGCCCCAAAGCTCTTCATACTTATTACAAAAACATACTCACCCCAAGTTCCACATAAAACGTATAGATGGGATAGGGCAGGGCTATCACCATGCCGGTTAGCCAGGTGGCACAGCAGCAAACGAATCCTGGCAGACGACCCTTGAGCGGATCGTTTAGCCAGCGCATACGATCCCAGGCAATCAGGATGTGTGATATCATGGCCACATGCAAGGGAATGTCCTGCGAAAGAAGAAAAACAACAGAAGAGCATAAATGAAACAGCAGGAGCAGGGTGGGGGAGCAGGGTGGGGGAGCAGGGTGGGGGTCGTGTTTACTTAGTCCAATGGCTTAGGCATCCATTTTTCGGTCTTGTGCGGTGATTGAAACAAATTTGTTTGTCTCTGATTGCCGTTGTGTGTGTGTGTGTGTGTGGGCAGGGGGGCGGGGCCCCATCTTGTTATTTTGTTCACAAAATCCCAAAGATTTTTCCAGCTAGGCAGGCGCTTTTGTTTGATTTGCCTGTAGTTGTGGCCTGACTCTGTGTTTTTGTTTATGTGAGGGATTCAATTTAACGAGGGAGCTAGTTTATGTCTGGAGTTTATGTCGATCGTAAGCTCTAGAGTGATCCTTTAACACCCTCTAGTGTGACCCTGCTTTTGTCAAAGTTAGACCTCTCTGGTCACTCTAATCTAAAATAAGCAAATTCAATTTGTGAGCAAATATTAATGCATCCATGTACATCCTGCTAAATTGAAGCATACTTCCTGTCTGTCAGTTACCACCAGCTCAGCCTCAACTCATCCACGCCATTTGTATTCATCCGTCAATGCCCCACAGCGTTTCGGGGGTCTCAGTCTCACCTTCCTGTGATTGACGCACACACACACACACACACACGCATATGCCACACAGAGGATGCAAAATATCCAGGAAATACAATTGTCTGCTTATACTTTCATTCGATTTCTATCTTTACGTTTATTTAATGTCATCGTTTGCTCTTTCCTTCTCAAGTCGAACGCGCCGGGTGAAAACAAATGCCAAGTCGAAAGAATTGATGCTCTTTCCATTATTTAATTAAAAAAAAAAAAAAATTGATATCCAAGAATTGAATTATTTATCTGTGCCGGAATTTTTGCTTGCACCTGCCGGCTTGCTAAGGGTAAGAGCCCCAGCTAAATGATTACATTGATGACCTTGAGATTGTATTACCACGAATGTTGCTTTCCGTCAAAGGCAAAGGCAACAGCAATGTGAATATGATTCGATTTGATTGCTATCACAAAGGAAAGACGACAAATAGCTCACACATTCATTGAGGATACGAGTAAGTGTGCACGAGTGCGTGTGTGCGAGATTGATTGATGAGACTGCGGCGGGAAAGTACTAGGTGCCACATCTGCCACAAAATCTGGCATGTTGGCCAACTTAAAGTTATATCATAAAAAAAAGAATTGTTGCAATTAAAAAAAGTTCATTAATGGGAATGGAAATCTTGATCCCAGTGTGAAAGTGTGTGCATCAGTATGCGTTTTGCTGCTGATCAGTAAATAATGCTCACACAAAAAAAATAATTTCAATAATATCAATGTGTTCATATCAAATTGAAACTATTTAATATCAATATGAACCTGCAGTATTAAGTTGACACCTAGAATATTATTTTGAAATGTGAAATGATCTATGTGATATGCAAAATGCCCTAGTAATTCTGACAGAAGAAAGAGACTCAAAGAGAGACAGCTAAAGTCTATCTCGAAATATGCAACAAAAGATATATCTTACATATGGAAGATTCAACGATTGGTTCTGCTTCCAAAAGGGGACAAGAATATGGAGGACCCCTCTGCGTACAGACCACTGTGCATGTTAGATGTCGTCGGCAAACTATTTGAGCGCATCCTATGCAACCGCCTAGAGGCAGAACTGCAAGAACGGCACGGCCTTTCAAACCGACAGTTTGGCTTCAGGAAGCAGCATAGTACAATAGACGCGATCTCAATGGTGGTGCACACAGCCCGCAGGGCCACAGCTGGTAGAAGATGGCGTGGTGGAAGTAAGGAGTATTGCTTGGTTACGACGCTCGACGTGAAGAACGCATTTAACTCCGCCCGCTGGGAAAAGATCCTACAAGCACTCACTCGACTTGGTATATCCAGCCAGCTACTTCGAGAACCGTACCCTGCTTTACGACACATCGGAGGGGAGGAAAACATACGGAGTCACAGGCGGCGTCCCACAGGGCTCAGTCATAGGACCGATGTTGTGGAACGTGATGTATGATGGAGTTATTAGGCTAGCTACGCCGATAGGCGTCAGCATTGTTGGATTCGCAGATGACATAGCGATCGTCGCAGTAGCCAAAAAGTTGGAGGATGTGCAGTTTAAAACCAACGACGCCATAGTGCGAGTGACCGACTGGCTAGAGGACAACGGGCTGAGCTTGGCTCCCCACAAAACCGAAGCAGTTCTTATCAGCAGCAGGAAACGTGTGGAAACTGCCAACATCACAGTCGGAGACCAGCGTATAACATCGAAGGAGGCTATAAAGTACCTGGGGATTCTGCTGGACCACAGGCTAAGTTTTAAAAGCCACCTAGCGTACGTGGAGGAAAAGGCTATCAGAGCAACAAATGCCTTATCGGGAATTATGGCAAATATCGACCTCGACAGCGTAGCAGATGGCTGATCTGCAACGTAATCAAATCTATTATAATGTACGCAGCACCGATATGGGCCCCTGCAATGACAGTGCCATCATACAGCCGGGGATGCAAAAGAGCGTACAGGAGGTGTGCTCTTCGAGTTACCTGCAGCTTCCGGACTGTGTCAGAGGACGCGGCGCTTGTTCTAGCCGGAATGGTACCGCTGGACCTGTTAGCGATGGAAAGCCGAGAAGCAGATGAGCATCGACGAGAGAGGACGATGACGCAATGGCAAGCGAGGTGGAGTGCTACCACCAACGGCAGCTGGACAAGAAGACTGATTGCGGACTTAGCGCCGTGGGTGGGTAGACAACACGGACAAACTGACTTTTACCTATCACAGTTACTGACCGGACATGGATGCTTCAAATCCTATCTATATAGATTTAAGCATGAGACTGATCCGTTTTGTACACACTGTACGCGGACCATAGAGGACGCAGAACATATATTCTTTGCCTGTCCGAGATTCGCTGTCAAACGGATAGAACTAAGCCTAGGTATTGGGAGGCCATTCACAGTCACTGACTTGATGGACATCCTACTTAGCTCGCAAAACAATTGGAATGCTATATGCACCATGGCTGCTGAGGTACTGAAATCCTTGCGTCGCGCTGAACGACAGCGCAATTCGACTTCAACCCCTAGATAGGAATCTAGTGGAGGCCTTCGTGCCATCTCCCCCTTGTGAAGTAATACTTAGCGGTAGTTCCGCAAGAGGGAAACGGAGAGTAGGGGTGGTTTTAGTGGGTGAGGAATTCCGAGTCCCACACTTTGGCTTTCAATGCTTTCCCCCCTATACAAAAAAAAAAAAAAAAACATATATGTATATTCAAATGTATGTATATTCAAATTTTGGCCACGCCCCCTCCCGCCCCCGCAATTTAAAAAAAAAATTTATATCTCCTACAGTTTTGAAGATAGACGATTCGTACCTTCTAGAGATAGTTAGAAATTAGCCAAATAAATCGCCGAAGACATGATAAATATCGGATGAACGGTTCTCAAGTTATAAGCAAAAAAGGAAACCAAATTATTATGCATATTGTGCCATTCCCTTTCGTTAATATTGTTTATGTTTCTCGGGACCAATAACTATCGTAAAATAAAATTTAAATAAAATTTTAATGCACGGCAAATGCTCATGGAGCATTTTGGACCATGATGTTAGCTGTCAGATGTGCCTCAGTGTGAATAGTCTACAGTACAGAGAAAATCTGCACACATCATTCCTTTTTTTAAATCGCTAACCAGACGAATTTACAATTAAATTTTCTTACTTTCTGTACTGGTTTTCTCCATAAATACAATTCAACCCCTGTGGGGCCTAGGCTATCTGGCTTATATCGTCATAAACTTGTGCCATCTTTGGCCACCACCTTCAGCTCTCTTTGTTCGTTCGCACATTGTTCACATTGTCTTTGTTAACTTGTTCCTTGTCCAGTCACCGAGATTTATTGTCTCATCTTCTACCCACATGCACTCGGATGGGCCGGCCAAGAAGTTAATTAAAAGTTGTACTCTCCACTCACCTGCAGCATGGGCAAAAAGAAGCATAGGAACTGTCCGAATATCCAATTCTGTATGAGCATCACCATCAAGGACACGGGCAGGACGAGGGCACACTGGACAAAATGGCACAGGGCCAAGTTAATGATGAACGCATGCGTAACGTCCTTAAACAGGCGATGGTACATGATGTACACAATGATGGCCACATTCAGTATGACACCCAACAGAGCCAAGGCAGCATACTGAATGAGGAATAGCCAGTAGACCGATTTGATGCTATTCTTCAGTATGGGTCCATTGAAGCGTTCCATGTCGTCCGTTTCATTGGCATGCACCTCAAGGAAGTGTGCAATTGCCACAAAGTATTTATCGGGCATCTCCTTTAGCTTCTCCCCACTGGTGCTTGCGGTCAACTCGTCACCGGCACTTCCACTGTTGGTGCCTCCCTCCTGGGGATGATGCTCGGCGGGTGACATTCTTACCGCCTGCAAAGAGAAGAAAGACAAAGTATAAATGTTAACAGTTGGCAAAACCACAACAATGGAGAGAATGTAGAGGTGATTTGGGGGGGGAGGGGTAAGGAGGAGGAGAGTTTCTTAGTTTTCGGTCAAGTTATGCAAGGCACACACAGAGAAAGCCACAAAGACAAAAAGGACGTGGTTCGTGCACCCCACAAAATGTACACAAGCGATTTTCAAGGAGTGTGAGCGACGCAACCAGCTCTAACCTACTTCAAAGACATGGACATCACCACTAGTTTCTACTATCTGGCATTAATCTTAATTCTTCAGCACATCCATTATAAAGCTTAGTAAACACCTCAACAAAGCAACTGCCAAAACAAAACGAGAGCATAAGTTAAAGTCGGCTCTAACCGACTTCGATATACCCGTTACTCATGAAAAAATATGTTGAACAGTGTTCCTGCGTTCCTTAGGGTGAACATCTGAAAAGTATGCAACACTTGTTGAACTCGGCTACTTTTCACATTTCTGCTTATAACTTGAGAACTGCTCATCCGATCCTTATCATTTCTTCGGCAAATTTATTTGTTTTACTAATTACTAACTATCTCTAGAAGATACGAATCGTCTATCTTTAAAACTGTAGGAGGTATAAGGTTTTTTCCAAATTACGGGGGCGGGAGGGGGCGTGGCCAAAATTTGAAATAAACTTGATCTGCCTGCAAGTATAAGAAGCATTTGTCTCATACTTGTCAAACCTCTATCTCTTACCATCTCTGAGATCTTTGTGTTCATACAGACGGACAGACGGACGGACGGACAGACGGACATGTCTATATCAACTCGGCTGTTGATGCTGATCAAGAATATATATACTTTATATGGTCGGAAATGATTCCTTCTCCCTGTTACATACATTTGCACGACTTTAGTATACCCTTTTTACTCTACGAGTAACGGTTATAAATACCAAAAGCGACAATGGTTATGTTTTGGGACAGTGTGACCAGAATATAAGATTCATTTGGTAAGGTCACATTTCCTAGTGCATTGTATTTTGTCTAATTTTAAATTACGGGTTTCATTGCTTTCAAATTCAACAAATTATAATTTTAAAACAAATTTAAACAAAAAGCAGAACTACTAGAATATAATGTCTCATGTATCAAGTACATGATATCAGTGTGAAGGCAGACTATCTTGGAAAAGGCGTAAACAGCAATATGTGTAAATGCTTACGTTTTCATTAAAACAAATTGGCAGTATAATAACAAATAAAACGCAAGATAAGGAAGGTAAAGATTTTGGTTAGCTGCTTTGTTTCTCTATCATTTGCTTTCCTTCTTCTTCTTCTTTAATGGCCATTACAACCGTTAGACGGTCTGGGCCTCTGCGATTAACGCTCTCCATTCGCTTCTGTTCTGTGCGAGCTGCCACCAGTTGGTCACACCAAGCTCGGCAATGTCTTCCCGCACCTGGTCTTCCCATCTTAGTGGTGGTCTTCCCACCTTGCCGCCTCCATAGTCAGCCGCCTTCGATTTATACGCCTTTTTGCTGGAGCTTCTTCCTTCATCCTGGCGACATGTCCTAGCCAGCGCAGCCGCTGCTGCTTTATGCGCTTAACCAGGCTGGTGTCCCCATAGAGCTTATACAGTTCGTCGTTTCTTCGAATGCGGAAATCATCGCCGACTTTTAAAGGTCCATAAATCCTCCGAAGAATTTTTCGTTCAAACACGCCAATCGCCGCTTCATCCGCTGCTGTCATTGTCCATGCTTCTGCGCCATATTGCAGGACTGGGATGATAAGCGACTTGTACAGGGCTATTTTTGTTCTTCGCTTGAGGTCTTTGCTCTTGAACTCCCTACTTAGCCCATAGTAGCATCGGTTCGCAAGAGTGATTCTTCGTCGGATTTCCAGACTGATGTTGTTCTTGCTGGTTATCATCGTTCCGAGGTAGACGAAATCCTCTACAACATTAAAGTTGTACCCCTCCATTGTAACAGATTGCCCAAGTCGCAATGACTTTTTGTCCGCGGTTACTAGGTACTTCGTCTTGTCCTCATTTACCGCTAAACCCATTAATCTAGACTCCTTCTCAATCTCTGAAAACGCCTTGCTTACTGCCCGTGTGGTTTTGCCGATAATGTCAATATCATCGGCATATGCAAGTAGCATTAGATTTTTATAAATAAATCCGCCGGTTCTGTTGGCATGTTCGCACTTGCGCAGTATATCTTCCATCAGTAGATTAAAGAAGTCACACGATAAGGTATCGCCCTGCCTAAAACCTCTTTTGGTATCAAATGGTTCGGAGAGGTTCTTTCCTATTTTGACGGAGCTTTGCGTACTTCTCAACGTCATCATGCAAAGTCGAACGTACTTTGCTGGAATACCTAAAGTAGACAGGGCTTTGAAGAAGCTTGACCTTATCGGTGTGTCGAAGGCTGATTTATAATCAACAAAAAGATGGTGTGTTTGTTTGCCTCTTTCATAGGTTTTCTCCAGGATTTGTCGAAGTGTGAAAATCTGGTCTGTGGTGGATTTACCAGGTCTAAAGCCACACTGATAAGGTCCAATCAGTGTATCAATAAACGGCTTTAGACGTTCACAAATAATGCGGGACAGAACCTTATATGCGATGGGGAGGAGACTGATCCCGCGGTAGTTGGCGCAAACTGCAGGGTCTCCTTTTTTAAAGATTGGACAGAGAACACTTAGATTCCAATCGTCGGGCATGCTTTCGTCAACCCATATACGGCACAGAAGTTGGTGCATGCACCTTACCAACTCATCGCCTCCAGCCTTGAACAATTCAGCGGGCAGCTCATCAGCGCCTGGTGATTTGTTGTTCTTTAGCCTTCGTATGGCTAAACAGACTTCCTGTTGGGTCGGCGGGTCTATCTCTATGTTGTCGATCGGTGGCATCGTTACTTCTCTAGTGGCGGCATCCTGTTCGTCATCGCCTCCCAGTAGGTTGGAGAAGTAACTTCTCCATTTGTTAAGCGCCACTTGCGGATCTGTGACTAGATTCCCGTGTTCGTCTTTGCATTGTGGGACTCTGGGCTTGAAACCTTCTGTTAATTGCTTAATCTTTTGGTAAAATTTTCGAGTCTCACTCATGCCGAATAACATCTCGACTTCCTCGCGCAAGCGCCTTTCCTGCTCATTCTTTTTTCTTCTAAATAGGCGCTTCTCCTCTTTCCTTTTCTTCTTGTAAACAATTTTATCAGCATCCGATCTCGTCTGCAGAAATGTCTTGTACACCACGTTTTTCTCTGCAGTAGCGCGTCGGCACTCCTCATCGTACCAAGACCGCCTTTGAGGGGACTCGGAGTACCCGAGTACCTCCTCGGCAGCTGCTCTCATGGAGTGTGATATTTGATTCCATTGTTCACCTATACCGGAAGGGGATGGGGAGGATTCCTTGAGCAGTTGGGCGAGTTTAGCTTTGTAGGCTTCGGAGGTCCCTTGTGATTGCAGCATCTCGACGTTTAGCTTTCGACGTGTGCCAGTGCGTGCGGCATGCGCCACACTGAGCCGTGTGCGTACCTTGGCTGCAACAAGGCAATGATCCGAGTCAATATTGGCTCCTCGAATCGCGCGCACATCTAGTACACTTGATGAATGCCTTCCGTCGATCACAACGTGATCAATCTGGTTTCGAGTTCGTTGATCAGGGGACTTCCAGGTCGCCTTATGGATGTCTCTATGTTCAAATCTGGTACTACTTACGACCATGTTCCGGCCCGCGGCGAAGTCTATTAGCCTCTCTCCGTTACCAGAGGTTGTTTCATGAAGGCTAAAGCGTCCGACTGTCGAACCGAAAACTCCTTCTCTCCCGATTTTCGCGTTAAAATCGCCTAGCACGATCTTTATGTCGTGGTCGGGGCAGCGCTCATATAGTTGTTCCAGGCGCTCATAGAATTCGTCTTTTATCGGGTCTATCTTGTCCTCTGTTGGCGCGTGAGCACAGATAAGACTAATATTAAAATATTTTGCCTTAAGTCTGAGCGCGGCAAGCCGCTCGTCAACTGGTGTAAAGCTGATGACAGAGTGGCGCAGTTTATCACTCACTGCAAAACCGCACCCAAACTCGTGCTTGGTAGCATGACCGCTGTAGTAGATCTCCCAGGGGGGGTGTTTTATTTCCTGTCTCATCCTGTGGTGGCGCTATTTTCTTGCTTCCATATCCAATCCATCGCATTTCCTGGAGTGCGGTAACGTCCGATGAATATTCCTTGAGGACATTCACCAAGGAAATATCATCACCATCTCCGTTGAGGGTGCGGACATTCCAGGTGCATATTCTCAAATCGTGGTCCTTAAAACGTTTGCGTGAGTCGTCATCAGGGGGGTCCGTATCCGAGGCATTGTAGTCGCAGTTTTCATTGGTGGAGATTTTTTACGATGGTGGGTACCAAACCCGACGCACTAACCCTATATATTATACCCTGTAGGGAAGGGGGGGGACGCCGCTCACGTTAGTCAGCAGCAATGCGGGTGCATTGCCACTGCTTCCGGTGGTCACCACGAGGAGGTGTGAGTCGACTTGAGACGTAGTAAACCAGGATCACTCTGGGTTCGCCAAGTTGAACCGATCAGAAGCTTTCCCTGACCACATACGCCCCCATTAGGTCCAGAGCTCTATGACTAGAAGTTCTGAACCAGTTCTGTTGTTGTTGTTGCAGTAACGTTTAGTTTTCCTTTTGTTTAGAATTTTGCAACGGAAATTACCAAAAGGAATCCAAAAAGCAACAACAGGGGGAAAACCCGATATGGAAATTGAAAATCTGTATGCGACGCCTAGGAAAACTGTGTGTCTGTCTGTCTGTCTGTCTGTCTTTTGGCTTGTTTGCCGAACGGGAATTTTGTACGTTGCCTGGAATTTCAATCTTGACAGGCAGAGGACAGGACACAATGACTGGCACGTTCGTATGTTGGCCAAAAAATAGCCACCGCAATAACCACAGACAAACAGTCAAGCTGCTCCCTCCACACACACACACACACACAGGGATCCCTCAGTTGCAGGTCCCTCTTGCATTTTACAAAGCTTCCGCTTGGCCATGTTTTTTTTTTCTCATTTTAAGCAGCAACTTCCGTTCAATTTATTGTGCCTAATTTTTCTTCACTTTCCGTGTGAGCCGTTTTAGAGGGTGCCTCGGGCAGATGGGAAATTGTTCATTCATACTTTGAGGTTTTTTTTTCTTATTGAATGTTTTAGAACAGAAATTAAGGGAAATTGTTTTAGGCAAAAGCTTTTTGAATTATGTTAATGGAAATGAGCACCCTGTTTTTTTTTTTATTTGAGTTTATTTGGGCAACAAAATCTTTATAAATTACAGGGAAAATAGCTCAGTTTTTCTATTTTTAATAACAATAAATCATGTTTTTCCTAATGAAAACTGAGGGACTGGAAGAGATGGGATTAATCCATGATCCCAGATAGCAGTAAAATTTTTTGAAAAACCTTCGTTCACAATTCAGAAAGTGCGGAATGGAACGGAAATCTAGGGGAACACAAAATTACTTAAAGACTTACACCCTGTTTGCAAGTTTCTGCCATTCTCATCATTTCCTTCGGCTGTTACAAATTATCTGCCCTACTGACTGCAGTGATTGTCTCAGCAGAGACCCAAACAACTCCCCGGGGAGCACCCTGTATGCAATGCAGTTTTTATCTGCAGCCCCTGCATTGTGGACGTGGCTCGGTTTGATGACCCGTGCGCCTGGCAACTGTTGGTGCGCTTAATTTTGTTTGAACATGCCACACCCCACGCCCCTTTCCGTATTCCCTGCAAACATTAGTAGTTTTTTGCCCTCGAACGTCTTTATCTGTATGTTACGTTTCGGCGCACACACATGGCCCAGTTTGTTATTCTACGAAAATGTGTGTGTGTTGGTTTTCTATATTTCTTTTTTGGGTTTACTGCAGCTTGTGCGCCCATTGTCTGTCTGAAAGTTTATTATGACTTTTCAATGATACAGGGTGTCCCCAGAGATGCAATTTTCCACACTTGTTCTGGGGCTCTGAGATTTAGTTTACCCATTTAGCCAATTAGTCGCTTGTGAAACACGTCAATGAGAATATTTGGTCAAAACTTTGCCAGAAACTTGTGTGGTTTCGGTCCCATCAGCCAGCAGCTTCAATCCTTCTGCCCTCCCGTGTGTGGCTGTGGCTAAGTAAATCGGTTAATTAGCTTAAAACAATGATAGACAACGCCTTGCGGTTGGTGGCTGCATTGTTTGATAAGTCTACACCAACATGCCGATGCAGTCTAAGCCCAAAGCCACGCAAGCAGGAAGGCAGATGAGTCTTAAGAAAGTGTACATTACGGATTAGGAGCTTAGTTTGAAAGTGACTTCATGAGTAAGTATTCAATCAAAATGAAGTTGAGCTAAAATCCAAAACAGATGGTAGTGTGCTCAAAGTTAAGTTCTTGAAGTGCCTTGAAGTCAGTAAACAAATGTGAGTTGTTTATTAAATTGTTCTTCAAATGCTTTTTAATTAGTTAAAAGACTCTTGTTTAGTGATTCTGCTTCACTGAATCTTGTTCAGCAACTCTTGTTAAGTTCCTTTTGGGCAGTGACTCTTGGTCAATGATTCTTTCATAGCTAGTTTTGTTCAGTAACTTATAGGCTACGGGGTTGGAGGAAGCATTCTCACCCTTGTGAGAGAGAATGGTGAATGGTGGAGAGAATGGAGGGTGAGAATGCTTCCTCCAACCCCGTAGCCTATACCGGTTCTAATAATCGGTTTGGGTCACTTGCCGACCTGATTGACGACGGAGACTTTGAAAATGGAGCCATGCACTGTGAATCTATCTCATCTTCAGACGAGGAGGAACTAACTCACGTAGAACCGCATCAAGCAGCCCACTCTGAACAAGTACCCTCCTTACCTCATGATGACTTCAATACCTACACAACCGGGCCACCACTGCCTCAAGGACACAAGCCTCCACCTTTTGTTTTATCTGAAGTAAAAAACTTTATGCTCCTAAGAGATATGATTAAATCTGCCGTCACCAATTTTCATTTGAAGTGTTCTGATCCTACTACAGTTAGGGTACAGGTTAGCGATGCCCCTTCCTATCGCAAGCTGCAAGCCCTATTTACCCAGTCCAACTTGCCGTTTCATTCCTGGCAGCCTAAAGAAGATCGCTCCTTTCGTTTTGTTATGAGGGGCATTATTTCTGACACCCCAATAGAAACCATTAAGACTGAATTTGAAAGTATGGGCCATAGAGTTAGGCAGATTCGAAATTATGTCCTTCGTAATGGAAAGGGTACGATGGTGCATTTTGTCGAATTAGAACCAGCCACCAATAATACTGATGTGTATAAAATCAAATACGTGCTCAACACCTCTGTTATAATTGAGCCCCCAACATACGCTACAGCGTCCCTCACTGTGCACGATGCCAGGAGCTGGGCCATACGCGTTCCTTTTGCAACAAGCCTCAACGATGCTCTAAGTGCAGCGGGTTACATGCCTCATCTGCCTGCCAGATTACTGAACGAGAATTTTTTGTTTGCTCAAATTGCGGCTCAAATCACTCCGCCAACTTTAGAAGCTGCCCTGTTTACCAGGAAATGGCCCGAAATCGCCTTCCTAATACCGCTACTGCCTCCTCGCAGATAGTCAACCGCCCCGTTGCTCCTCTGCAGACTCCAGCCCAACACTGGCAACCTATTGTTCAACCTTCGGTACAGCTGAGCAACCCAATCACTGGCATCTCTTCTGCACTACAACTTAACGGTGAGCAGTGGCTTGAAATCCACCCAGGGCGCCGCATTAGAAACCGTAGGAGAAAAAATGGCCCCCAACAATCTTTGCTGCAACCTCAGCAATTAACGCAGAAGCGAAATGAGCCTCACCAACTGCAACAGCAACGTCAACCTCAGCCAAGCTTAGCACAGCCGCAACGAACTCAGCAACGGGCGCATACGGCAAATAACCAGCAACACCAACATCAACTGCAAAACATACCACACCAACATTCCTTCCTACCTCAGAGTCTAAACCAAAATCACCAACAGTTGCAACAGCAACCCCAGCAGCCTTACCAACAACCAAACTCCAACTTTTCCACGTCTTACCAAGCACATATGCAGATTCTACAGCAGCAGCAAGCTCAGATCAGTGATTTATCTTCTAAAGTCGATCAAGTCTCCGCACTCATGAATACGCTGGTTAGTCTCCTTCTTCAAATCGCTCCCCAATTCGCTTCTAACCCTCAGCTATCTAGCTTTTTGCCGCAGGGTAGACGCAATGACTAGTATAGGGTTGCGCATAGGCTCCTGGAACGCCAATGGGGCTTTTTCCAAAGCTCTTGAGATAGAGCTGTTCATCCAGAGGCATCAACTGGACATTTTGCTGCTGTGCGAAACACATTTCTGCTCGCGATCGTTCTTCCGAATCCCAGGCTACGATCTTCACTCTGCAAACCACCCGGCTGATCGAATGCGAGGTGGTGCAGCAGTGCTTATCAAAACATGTCTTAAGTACCACCTACATAGCTCGCTTACGAGGGCTTCTGTTATGAGCGTTGCGGTTAAAGTGGCCAGTGATCTTGGCGGAGTAGTTATTGCGGCTATCTACTGTCCGCCAAATCAACAGTGGTCAGCCGAAGACTTTTCCGAACTCTTTGAAGAGCTTGGTCCCAGATTCTTGATTGCTGGGGACTGGAACGCGCATCACCACCTGTGGGGTTGTGCGCCCGAACAGTTTTTTTTTTTTTTTTTTTTTTTAAAAATAGAAATTTTTTTTTTTTTTTTTTTTTTTTTTGCATATTTTGTGCATATGCAAAAAAATATTTATATTTTGTGCATATCCTTAAAAAATATGCAAATTTGCAAAATCCTTGGTCTAGCGATCAGGCTCAGGATCAAAAAAAGTTCTTCTAAATTTCAGTATCAAAAGACTTTGCTATCAACTATAGAAACCGCCATAACTCCTTGTTACTATTAAAAAAATGATTGTTATGGACTTTAAGTTTGAATTAAACTTTTTCCTGATCTTAATTTTGTCGTCCTAATAAGAACCACATTTTATCTGCCGATTAGCAGAATAAATCTCCTGCTTGTGTCTTCTGTTAGCTAGCGATTCGTTCCTTCTGTAACAAAGTACAAATTTTATGAGCCGTTTAATGTGAACACCGAAACAAATAAACTTTTTTCGTGTGCCTAAATCTCCACATTTTACTGGCTTACTCCTGCAGTACTTTTGCCTACTGCTGCACTGCATCAATCACAGTCCCACTTAACCCCAGCTAGGTGAAGCTAAAGCACCATTTATTTGGTCATTAAATGTTGCTGGGATTCGCCACCGAAAACAATTTGACACAGGAAAAGCTGAGAGAAGAGACGGGGGCGGCACATACTTTTGTTGGCAACAAGAAGTCAAGTAATTAATACTGATTTCTCTCACGCTCATTGATGCGGAACAACGCACACTAGACGAAGGTGCCCAGGCGACAGCCGACAACTTTATATGATTCAAGGACTGCTTAATGATTTAAAGTGCAACATTTCTAATTAATTTGTAAAAAAAAAAACATTTCCAGTCAGCTGTGCAATTTGCCGGAAAATGGTTTTGTGGGCACAAATGAAAAACGAAAATTCAAAACTTTTCAACCGAAATTACTGACTGATTTTGATTTAATTACAATGCGTAGAATGCGTGTGCCCGCCCTTGGCCTTGGGCTGTCATGGTAACTTGGAACAAGTTGCGACTATCTGCCAATCCAATTAGATGGGAAAAATACATACAAAATTTATACCATATACACGTATAGACAGTTGCAGGAAAGTTAATTGAAATAGATAACCGAGGGTGGCTAATGCAAATGCGATGGAAATGAAATGTCGAATACAAATTCAGAACTTAATTTTAAAGATTGTAATATGTTTGCTCAATTTCGGTATTTAATTGCAGATTTATTCCTAAAAGAAGCAAATTCAAATTATTTTTCACAACTCCAAATATTTCTATTTCTATTTCTCAAACAACCCTCGTATTTTAATACCGCATTTTTGATAAAGTGCACATTGTTCTCGACATAAATCCAAAACTGTAACAAACATTTAAATGCGCGTCAATTGTTAAGCAATTTGCCATAGAAAATGTATTTAATTAGCTGGCAAATGAATTCGAAAGATGTAAAATCATTAAAACGAACAATGGCCGAGCCAGTGAGCGAAACGGAGTGGGCCAGAGGGAATGAGCAAAATTATGGGGCCATAAAAATTTGTCAAGGGCTTTCCCCAACTCCACAAAATAGCAGGCAAGTGAAAAGTAAAACTTTTATCAGACTTTTTACAGCCTAAGCCCCGGCATCGCATTGACTGATTATGGGCAGGCAAATGACGTGAAGAGCACAAAGCAACAGAAGAAAAAAAAAAGGTAAAGAGACAGGGAAAAACAAATGAAATTGATAAGCCAGTTGGCTGCTACTTTGTAAACACACGCACTCTTATATATGTATGTGCGTGTGTTTGTGCATTTTATGTTTATTGTTTTCGCTCACTTCACCCAACCACACTCGCACACATACGCACACACACGCATTCCCAACTCAGCCACCAAGCCCGAAACAGCGAAAACGTATTCAGCTTAACTATAGCATACTTTTTGGGATACGGTGAAAATGCAATTTTTACATTAAATTTAACCCCCATCGGGTAGTTAAGCTTTATTAATTAATATGGAAAAACTTTAAACAAAAATTAATGCTTAATACTTTTAGTCTCAAAGTTATATACCAAAAATTGTTTAAGCTTTAACTACACCAAATATATCAAAATAAATTTCTTACTTGAAATTTAACTTGAAGCAAGAATTTTCGTAGGTATAAACATTCTTGATCCAAAATCGAATTTGTATTTCGATTTTCATGATTCAAGATGATTGAAAGCCTTACTTTTTTAACTTGCTTCCTCTATCTTCGTTTTGTCACTTCTTGAATTTGTATTTCGATTTTCATGATTCAAGATGGTTGAAAGCCTTACTTTTTTAATTTGCTTTCTCTATCTTCGTTTTGTCACCTCTTGCGTTAAGAACAGTTTAAACTCGTTTTCAAGCACAAAATTTTCTGAACGTTCTCAATATAAACACCAGATTACCTAAATAAAAAAAAATAATATAACCCATTTTTCTTAGAATTTATTTATATACTCTTAAAAAGTGTATTATAATTCTATTCTTGATCAGCATGGCGAGCTGAGTCGATTGAGTTCTGTCCGTCCATCTGTCTGCTAACGCTAATATGCCGGAACCGCCAGGATTGGATGACTAATTCCTGTAGCTGGCATTAAAATGATCGGTCTGAAAATGGGCTTTAGTGAGAATTGCTTAAAATTCTTTAACCCGATAGACCGATACCTCCTAATTACCCGTCTTTAATTGCCATTTCTTAAATCTCCATGATAGTCTAAACCAGGGGCCGGCAAAACACACATGAACTTTTTGGCATTGCGTGTGTGTGTTTCGCAATCCGAGAGCTGTATAAGCTCTTGTTTACTGCCGGTATGTCGGTCTTGTATACACAGTACATAAGAACGTGCCGAACTCTGGTCTAAACTAATCATAGAATTTTGCAAATTTTAATTATTTTTGGAAATTTCGCGTTTTTTTTTTGACAGTATGGTCTATGGAAGAGATAGAGACACAAATTTTTAAACCGTACCCACATCAAATTTGTTCAGACTTGCAATAGTTTCCTTAAAAGAGTGTACCAACTTCGTTGTGGTCTTGTTTTTTCTTTTAACTTGTCTTGTTGCTGTTGGCTTTTTGCCTGCTGCTTTATTTGTCTCTGGCCTTATGGCCATAAAAAATATTTGTGTGCACGTTTCTTATTGTTTGTATATGTGTGTGAGTGCGTGAGAGTGTATGTATGTATGTATTTATGTGCTACCAATTGGTCTTTAAAGGCTGTGAAATTTACTGAGACATGACAAAGTATTGCTATTTTGGTTTTACAAGAAGTGTTTCAACATTTATTTTCGGAACCAATTTAAGGTTTTTTTAATCAATAGCTTTTAGCGTTCAAGCTGAACGTTGTTGACCAATCAAATTAAATTGCTTTTCCCATCGTTTCACATTTAACAAATTTAAGTTATCAATTTGAGGCATCAAGTGCACAGATTGATTTGAGATAAATACAATTCGCTCAAATTTCACAGCAAATTTATTGTAAGTAATGCCCTTTAAAGTATGCAAACTTTTTTGTCTTTTATAATTATTAATTTCAACGTAGCTATTGTAGTCAGATATGGCAATATAATACAGAATCCACACGGATTCACTCAAATAAGTCTTGTTAGAAGCAATAAATGTTGTGTGTATAAACGTAGAATTAGTTGAATTTCATAAAAGGCTTCCCTTAAATCACTTAAAAATCAACTACAACAAAACTGAGTCATAAATTTCTTATGGGAAATTTGAAACGGATTGTGGCAATTATTGTCTGTCTTTCACCGCTGAGAACTAGGTTGTTCTTTGGCAGACGGCGGTACCTTCCCTCCCACTCAGTTTAATGACTCTGGCTTATTGTATTTTATTCGATCCCACAAATTCGAAATTCATTCAAAAGGAAATTAAAGTAGTGTGCGGACAATAATTGCGCAATTATATCATTTGCCCCGTGTTCAATGTCCCCGCCTGGAGAGCATTATGCGATGCCGAAGCTAATTATTTTAATAGTGCCAATCAAACCAATTTGCACACACATACACAGCTTGGACAATTCTCATTGTCATCAAAGCAACAGTTTGTCCTGCTCCTACTCCCATTTCTGAAGCGTGCAAATGATTGCATACTTCTCTACTTTTTTTTTTTTCATTTTTGCCTTCATAGTTATGGCACTCAAAGTAATTACGCTTGGGTGCTCCCCCTACCCCACCACCCACTCACCAGCCCTTTTCACTCGCTGACTCTCAACGTGGCAAACCGTAAGCGGAAATTGATTTTGAAAGCCGTTGGGCTGATCAACTTCAAGAAAATCCCAGGACTCTAAGAACAACTTAAGCAATTTGAGCATAGATTTTAATGCTTTGACTTTTTAATAAGGGTACAGAGATTAGAGAAAAATCCGTTGAATCTGGGAGTAGAATTACAAATTGAAGACCAATTGTTCGGAGCAGGTTGACCATTAACAATGTTAAACAAAAGCGAAAGAAAAGAGAAAGAAAAATTAAGTCGAGTTGATTATGTTCCGTTTTCAGTAACATTTTAAAATCAACTGGAAGAAAATTGGATTAATTTTGGGGATACGGTTAAAAGCGTATTCCTTTCATTTTGGGGTTAGTAGGAGGAATACGGAACAGGATATACCTTTATAGATTGGTAGGGAAGGGAAGGGCTGTACTTCTTCTGCTCCTAACGAACAGCGTATAGAATGGTGCTCTATCACATTAAGCTATTGCACACTTTACTAAACTTCACATCCAACCAAGCGTTGAGTTAAATAAAGCCGCTTTCGACACGCCGATAAGGTCAAGGCTTTTCGAAGCCCTGTCTACTTTAGGTATTCCAGCAAAGTACGTTCGACTTTGCATGATGACGTTGAGAAGCACTCAAAGCTCCGTCAAAATAGGAACGAACCTCTCCGAGCCTTTTGATACCAAAAGAGGTTTTAGGCAGGGTGACACCTTATCGTGTGACTTCTTTAATCTGCTGATGGAGTATATACTGCGCCAGTGCCCAAATGCCAACAGATCGGGCACCATCTTTAATAAGGATGTAATGCTACTCGCATATGCCGATGATATTGACATTATCGGCAAAACCGAACAGGCAGTAAGCAAGGCGTTTTCAGAGATTGAGAAGCAGTCTGAACTTATGGGATTAGCGGTAAACGAGGACAAGACGAAGTACCTAGTGTCCTCGAAACAGAAGTACACACAACTTGGGCAATCTGTTGCAATGGGAGAGTACAACTTTAAAGTTGTAGAGGACTTTGTCTACCTCGGAACGATGATAACCGGCGACAACAACATCAGCCTGGAAATTCGAAGAAGAATCACGCTCGCAAACCGATGCTATTACGGGCTAAGTAGGGAGCTCAAGAGCAGAAACCTCAAGCGAAGAACAAAAATAGCGCTATATAAGTCGCTTATCATCCCAGTCCTGCAATACGGCGCAGAAGCATGGGCAATATCATCAGCGGATGAGGCGGCGATTGGCGTTTTCTAGCGAAAGATTCTTCGCAGGATTTATGGACCTTTGAAAGTTGGCGAGGACTTTCGCATCCGAAGGAATGACGAACTGTATAAGCTCTATGGGGATAATAGTCTGGTCAAGCGCATAAAGCAACAGCGGCTGCGCTGGCTGGGACATGTTACCCGGATGGATGATCAAGCTCCAGCAAAAATGGCCTACAAGAGGAATGCGAAAGACTGGGACAAGGCGGTGGGACGACCACCTCTAAGGTGGGACGACCAGGTGCGGAAAGACATTCTAAGCTTGGCGTGAAAAACTGGTGCCAGCTCGCACGGAGCAGAAGCGACTGGCGGACATTATTGCAGCGGCGAGACCGTCAAACGGTTGTGATGCAAGCATCGGGCCAATAAAGAAGAAGAAGAAGTGTTTACTTTGGGATGAACTTTCTATAAAGTAATCAGCATTATATCATTTACAGATGAGCGATAGTTAGTATGAAATCGATCAAATTTTTTCACAGAGCATTTACTCTTCGTTGTTTGTAATCAGAATTATGTCCTGGACTATCTATCTATCGTATTATTTGATTTTGCTACTTTGCCTTTCTGCTCCTTTATTGAGTAACAAGACAGCTATAAAAGCGCAAAAGCGACGATGTGGATGGAGAGAGAGGGAGAGAGAGCATGGTGCTTGATGAAGGCGGCGCTGAAGAAATTGACAAGTTTCTACTTGAGTGTGCAGTCAAAGAGCATTGGCTGAGCTTAGCTCCCAAAACCCACCCAATAGGGCTGCAACGCCAACGGTCATTGACTTTGCAGTGCTGCAGTTTACCAGCAACAACAAAAGACGGCAAAAAAATAAAACACGACTTGAATATTATACAAAAATTTCCCAGAAAACTCACACAAATGGAGAGAAAGGGAGAAACATTGATTTTGGTCAATGGCCTGTGGCCGAACCGTAATCAAATCAAAAGAAAAGTTGCTACTTTGGCTTCTTTGGTGTTTGGTTGTCTGTCAGAAATGTTTAACGTGGCGTATGATTAATCTTTAACTTTCAATTGGAATTCAATCAAAAAATTGGAAAGTTTACTAATTGCAAATTAGCACACAATTCACTCTCACTCTCTCTCGCTCCCCCAAGGGTGCCAATTTCACTGGCAAAGTGGTCCTCTAGCAAATTGGCTTATTGATTTTTGCGGTTGACAACTAGTTAGAAGGAGGAGGCGAGTATCAGTTGATGCAATTTTGAAATGGAAAAGCCACAGCCACCAAAAAATGCCACTAAGAGAGGCTGAAAATTGTAAACAAGTAACACAACTAAAGGACTATTGAAAAGACTTAAAACGAGACCGGCAAAGGCATCGACAAGACAGTTTGAAAGTGTCACAAGGCATTGGGCTATTCCATGAAAAAAAACAGATTTTTCATTACTTCAACTTAATCAAAAATTCTAATTTTAAGTATTTTATTTTGCTGAACTTATCTGGCATCGGTCTAAAATTTCTAAGGATTTGATATTGGAAATGCTTTATTTAATGAAAGTAAAATTCTTAATTCTAATACTAAAACAGTATTAAATTACGATCGTTCTTAATGTAAAAGCAAGCTTTCGTTGTTAGCTTGCTTAAATAAAAATCAAAAAAATCTGTTTGAAGCATGTTTAAGATATTCCGCATAAATTCCAAATTGAAATGACTCTAAAGTTCCCAAAGTTAAATTATTGAATTGAATTAGATCTTAAGTTTAATCGAGATGTTGAAGTTTTGAAACAATAAATTCTTGATTTAAGAACAATTCAAGTTAGAAGTTCAGAATGAATCGGGATTGATTTTAGCAAGGAACTAGACTGATTTAAGAGCGCAAAAGTATAGATTTAAGTTTAACCATAAGTTTAAGAATATTGAGGCTTTATTTTCAGATCAAAGATGAATTAAGGTATATATTTTTTATTATTATTTATGATATTTAATTAAGTCTAGATGATGCATCCAACGATTCGGTCTGTCCTGTTTCGGTCTAGAGTTTGGTGAACAATCGCTCTTGAAAATCACTTTAAGTACGATCGCTTAAATTCCAAATTGACTGTTGAAAATTCAAAAATAGAAATATGGTTTTAATAGCTCCTTTATAAACAAATCGATCTTATTTAACATAAATAAGTCTAGATCAGGCTTATTTTGAGCTCTAAAAGCTCTTGAAAAAATCCCCAACCATGCTTATCATATCCATAATGATCTTGAATTAAGAATTTAGGGATTTTAAAAAACGCTCTTGAATCAAAAACATTCGTTCTTAAATCAAGAATTTTCAGGTTTCTTGAAGTTTTAAAACTGAAAGTTCTTGATTTAAGTACAAAAATGCTTGATTTTTCTCTCAGTGAGCTTAGGATCATCCCGAATCGTGCTTTAAATAGACAAACCGTTTTTAATATCTACAATTAAGATATCTTGTATCAATAATTTCGTACTTAATTCAAAAGGGTACGGGCGCATTGAAGTTTTGAACTGAAAATTCTTGATTCTAGTACAATATGTCTAGATTTTTTTCTCTCAGTGTATAGGAAGTTCAAAACATTTCTTAATTCTGAAATGCTGTATTTTGGATCTCTTTAACAAAATTTGTTGAATAAAGAGTAACAAGGTAAAAGCCCTATCTAGATTTGGTATTCGATCAGTCCTTTTCATACCATTGAGAGCCCTGACAACCGAGTTGACTTGATTCGTTTGTGAATGAAAAGTCATGTGCGACATGCCTTGATGTTGTCTCTTGACCTGATGTGCCCTGTGTCGTGCTACCTTGACTTGATTTCTAAAAAAAAAAATCCGGTAAGCATTTCGTATGCGCTAACGCTTCGATATCCTTGAACTTAGTGGGCCAAAGCCGCATCGTTGTTGGCGGCGCAGGCGAACAAAGGGCAGACATTGTTTACGCGTCGAGGCAAATACGTTTCTTTTTTCCTCTTTTTTTTTCTTTCTATAGGCTCAGTAAAATGTTGGTTTTTTGTGTGTTGGCACAAAAGATTTGCATTTGTATTTTGGGGCAACGAAAGGAAGGCTGCTGCTGCATGGTGGCAGCACAATTTGTCAGATTAAAAAAAGGAAACGAGCGGCAACATAATAAATGCTGGCAAATTAATTGCCAAATGGAAAAGCCGTGCACTTAATAAATTGCCATTAAAAATTGAAGTGCCAACTGGAGACACACAGCGAGAGAAAGAGAGAGAGAGAGAAAGAAGGGAGAGATGATAATGAAAATGAAGGCAACAAAGCTGTAATTTTTAAGACATTGCCTAGACCTTGACATCAAGTGACTTAAGAGTGTGTGTATGTGTTGGATGTGAAGTGTACATGATTTTTTATGGTTTCTATGTACGGAATATTTAATGAAAAAATTCATAAAAAATTACTGTAGAAACAGAAAGATGCTAAGGGTGACCCCGACGTGATTTTGAAAAATTTCCAAAAAGACACAATAAAAAAACGAGGGCGTAAGTTAAAGTCGGCTCTAAGCGACTTCGATATACCCGTTACTCATGAGAAAACATGCTTAACAGTGTTCCTGCGTTCCCTAGGGTGACCATCCAAAAAGTATGCAACATTTTTTAAGGTGGGAGGGGGTTGGGTGCTTGGTTCACTTTTTTGCTCATAACTTAAGAACCGTTCATCCGATCTTTATCATTTCTTCGGCAAATTGATTCATTTTGCTAATTACTAACTATTTCTAGAATGTACAAATCGTCTATCTTTAAAAATGTAGGAGATATAACGTTTTTTTCGAATTACGGGGGCGGGAGGGGGCGTGGCCAAAATTTGAAATAAACTTAATCTGCGTGCAGATAAAAGAAGTATTTGTCCCATACATGTGAAACCTCTATCTCTTACCATCTCTGAGATCTAGGTGTTCGTACAGACAGACGGACAGACGGACATGTCTATATCGACTCGGCTGTTGATGCTGATCAAGAATATATATACTTTATGTGGTCGGAGATGCTTCCTTCTCTGCGTTACAAATAGTTAATAAGTTAATATAGTTTTCTTCCAAGTTCATCTGTTCTTGGCATCACCAAAATACTGTAAGAGTCACTCATATCTACATATAAACAATACAATAGCTTTTGTAGTGACTAATCTAACTTTTTCAACATGACAAGATAATTTTCACTTTAAATTTTCAGAACGTACGAGTATTTGCCAATAAATATGCCAACCCAGTTTTCTATTCTATTTTCACTGACTAAACACTTTGTCACCTTTCAATTTTCGTCCTTTTGTTCAAAATATTTGGCAAATAATTTACAAGTTTTAAAGTAAACTTTTGCGCTTGCTGTGCCTTAAATTTTTGGGAAACAATTGTACAGACAGCTCAGGGACAATCCTTTCGCATTCAACCCGTTCCCCTGTCCCTGCCTATGCGTGCTGTGACTATTGATGAAGTTAAAGGCGCGCAATTGAATACAGACGGCGCGTGCGGTAAACTTCTATGGGTTTTCCGCAGTTTGGTTTGGCTAACGAAACTTGTGGTAGAATTTTACACCTGCTGAGCAGGTATACAATGTACACATACATATCGTACATATTTACATAGTTGACAAAAGCAGCCATGTTGCGCCTTTTAGTCATCAAAGTTTTTACCATTTTAATGCCACGGCATTTGCAAGTGTTCCTGAATACGTGTACGCTGATTTGTTGGATTTGTTGAGGAGTTTTCCATTCAAGGTTTTTAGTTAGATTAGAATTGAAAAAGTTAAATTAAATGCGATAATTGTAATTAATGAGAATGTGTGAATCACCACCAAAAGTGGTGACCCCGATCTGATATCGATAATTAGTGTGGCCAGATATATATTGGAATATCCACTTTTCTCTTGAGATATTTCTTTGTCATTGATTCATTAAGTGCAGTTTCCTTTCGTTTCTTCTTTTCCTTTTTTGCTCCTTTTTTATTTTGTTTGGAACAGCTCTGGGGGACACAAAATTTTATTAGATATGTCCGGGAGGTATTTTCGTCCTTTTCTCTTTTTAAGCCCATCAAATGCTGCCTGCCTGCCTGCCTGCCTGCCTTTCATTTTTTATGCCGCCACGCTCGTTATTCATTAACTTTAATGAGTTCATTCGCGAACAGTGGGAACTGGATGGTGGATGGGTGGGACCGTCTGCTGATGGTTTTCGTGGCGGGCAATTTTAAAAGGCTTGAAATTGACGCAAGGTTGTCGGCTAATTGACAAGTCAGCCAACCAACCAACCATCTGGCCCAAAACTGAGAGCAAACGCTTGGTGACACTCCATCGGCAGTTGCCATGCGACTAATTCAATTACGAACGCTAATTTCGGACCTATTTGCTGGAATTTGCAGTTCTTTAGCTGCTGGAAAAGCGACAGCACTCAACACCCAACACTTATTCCGTTTATAGCAGCAAAAGCATTACCCCACTTAAGTAATAAGGCAAATTCCATGAAATAGCGAAATAAATCAGTCATAAAATGTTATGTTCTAACATTATGCATAAAGCACAAGCATATTATTCCATCTTTTTTTTAATGCAAATTGGAAATGTTTATTCGACCTGCACAAGGTCATGGCCAAATAATAAAATGCCTTGTTCAACGATGTTCTATAGAAGTTTGAATTAGACCAGATCCAGGTATGTGCCAGTAATAATGTTGCATTTTAACCGTAAATAATATAAATTTTCCGAGTGATATTAGAAAAGATTAAAAAGGGTATTCTTTAATTTTCGAAACAAGAGGAAAGGGATGTATAGAAGATGCGAAAAAGAAAGAGACTAATATTGTTAAGCAACTTATAGAAATGTATAAGTAGGCTCTCAGCGATAACGCAGTGCGGTAAGATGCCAAGTACTCCCGAGTTCGATCCCCAGTCAGGGCGGGGTTAAGAAATTATAAATTCGTGCTTTTTCTGTTTCTGTAAAACAATAAATAATAGTACTCAGCTAAACAAAAAATGAGAGCATAGTAATTGGATTTTAACTAAAGGGCATTTAGCACTAAACAGATCAAATACACATTAGGACCCTATGAACACTCAACTAATGCGTCATTTAAAATAATTGTAGCTTGAAAATCACTTGACAAACTTCTTATTTTTGTGCCCTTACAAAACCGTGACAACCATTTCAACATTTTTTCTGTGTGTTTGTTTTTTTTCTCGTTTTAATTACATGCCACAGCAACAGGCATTCAAATTTCAACGACAACAACAACAATAGAAGCTGAAAATAATTTTCGCACTTTACACGCACGTCTAACCAAGTGCGCCTGGATGTATGCTAAACTTTCTTTTTGTTTTTTCATTAAGCAAATTCATAAGGTGAGACGTGTGTGGGAAGGCAGAGCAGCGTTTTTTTTTTCTCAGCTGTTTTGTATTTTATGATGCGTGTGCCGACGAAGTCTTTCAAATGCAGGCCAAGGCACGCGCCACTTGTTAGCACCCAAACAAAACAACGGAAATGCTTAACCGGGGAACTGGTAACACACACGTGCTTAAAATACAAAAAAAAAAATAAGACGGAAGAAAAGGGGAATCGATTAAATTTTCTTTTAATGCCAAACCATAAATTTCCTTTGTCAACGACCTTTTCCATGCCCATTTCCAAAAGGAACAAAGAGACAACAAAATGATGTCTAACGTCGGAGGGCCGAGTTCAGCCGATTCTTTATCAGAGTTAAGTGCCACTCCACGCACACATACATACGCACACACGCAGTGACTGACGCGTAAGTTACCGTTATGTCTGCTGCTGTTTGTTTGTTTGCCTTAAAGCCTAAGTCCTGATATGCAACATGCGAAATGAGAGATTTGTGCCGAGATTTACGCGGTAGCCAAAATGTGAACTTGCCCCAAATTTATGTGCATTACCAAAGAAACACACACACACACACACACAGACACACAACAAAGAGCCGGGCTAAGTAACTAACGCCATTAGCTGCTTAGTTTTTGGCCCTTCCACTTTGTATAGAGCTTAGGGCAGCTTCATTCTCTGGCATTTTTATTGCTGCATTCCTCAAAACAACATCAAAACATCAACGCTTAAGTACAAGAGCGTCGAGCGACAGCGACAACGTAATCTGAGTTTTCCATTTCCCCAACATTGATTTTCGCACTTGACAGCCGTTTTCTCATTTTCTACTTAATTCAGTTAGCAACGGCAGGGCAGGATGTACATTAATTGTACAGTGTTCAATTGAAAAAGGTATTATCTGAAAGTGTGGAGCATTGTATTTTGTTTAAATTTCAAATTACCGAAAAGTAAGCGACTTGAGACCGAACGAAGCGCTTGTAAAGTTGAGTTTTTTTTTTTGTATAATCGAAATATTTTCAAAACAACACTGTTGCTTCGGGTTTTAATATTACTCATACGACAAGTGTACAAAAATTTAAGTGTTCCTAAGGGTCCAAGATGAAGCCGCTTGCCAGAAGTAAGAGTCTAATTTCTGACAGAAGTAAAGTCGACTGCGCAACCGCTCTGACTATATATTCTAAATTTATGTTTGTTTACCACCATTAAGGATGACTGTACAGCTGAGGTGCTAGCTTTGCTATATCTCCTTACAAAACACGGGAGGTTGAAAACCAACCTAAGAATTGGAATTTGGTTGGAATTTCGTTGGAAGAGGTTTCTGTGGCACCCCCGACTAAGACAAGTTCAGGTTCGGGTTTATGCTTCAGTTGCCCGTTCCGGCCGCCTCCGACAAACCTCGTTAATGCGTTCCCGTGGTTCATCATCAATCGGTTTTATATTATTCAGCGTTTAGTGGGAGGCAGTTAACCTAATGCCATGTTTAAGAGAAATTTAGTCCCATT
Source organism: Lordiphosa clarofinis (assembly GCA_018904275.1). Taxonomy (NCBI): domain Eukaryota; kingdom Metazoa; phylum Arthropoda; class Insecta; order Diptera; family Drosophilidae; genus Lordiphosa; species Lordiphosa clarofinis. Next base: position 635,097 of record JAEIGQ010000008.1, read on the forward strand.
ATAGAAGGAGAGAATAAATCGGGACATCAGTGTACATCAAAGCAAGCGAGTAGAGCTATTGAGAGATATAGCTTATGAAAAAATTAAATAGTAAAGATGCCAGATGACAACACTGAACCCAGACTATGCTCTGATGGATTCTAAATGTACCGGGTTAATACTGTAGTCCTGCCCCTTTTAGGGGGTTCGCCTTGATGTGGTCAGCGAAACGGTTACTGATTTTTATTACTTATATAAGTTGATTTCCAGAGTTTCTTTATTCGACACGTGTCACTATCACTATCATCTATTTGAATTGACTTATCGATGACTCAAAACATGAAACTTGGCACTTAGGCTGATGTCAGAGTGCGCGCGAGTAGCGATGCTTTGCGAGAAGCGATAATATTTCTTGCTTTGAGCACAGCGAGTCGCAAAGATCAAGTTTAATTTACTGTCAGAATTTTCCATGATTTTTTTTTTTATTTATTTTATTTTAATTGCAGCTTCGTCTAAAAGACATAGCTACAATATAATAGAATAGAAAGAGTTACAAAATAAGGGGGTAGGAAAAAAAGCATTAAGTACAAATAGAAGAAACTCCTTCCGATCCGGTGGGGGTAATTTATTGTGCTACGCCCCTGCTCGCAGCGTTAATGATCGGAAGAAAAAAAAAAAAAACAAGATTTCTAGAAACTATGCAAGTGCAAGAGTGTGGAGAATAAAAGACCTAAAGCCTTCGTCGGAAAGGTAATCACTGAGAAGAGGAGAGATACCATTGTAATCCCTACACAGAATGCGAAATGGACAGTTAGAAGCATATAAAGAGGAAGCAAAGGGAAGCCTCAAGGGAATATAGTTTCGTGTTTGTCTAGAAGGGACATTGAAATTCACACGCCCGAGTATGTACTCAGCGTCTATATTACCATTAATAAGTTTATTTAGAAACATTATACCTAACATAGTCCTTCTATGCTCAAGTGTAGGTAAGTCTAAAAGTTTAAGTCTGGAAATATACGTAGGAAGTCTCAACTGTGGGTCCCAACCCAGGTTACGAAGAGCAAACAAAAGGAACTGTTTCTGGACAGATTCGATGCGTTTACACAGGGTACGTGAGTGAGGATTCTAAATACACGAACCAAACTCCAAAATAGGCCTCACAAGAGATATAAACAAGAGCTTGGTCGTGTAGGGATCATTAAACTCCTTAGACCAACGTTTAATAAAGCCTAGCAAGCCCATGGCTTTATTCACGGAAAGTTCAATGTGAGTTGCAAAAGAAAGTTTATGGTCGAGTGTAATACCCAGATCATGGAAATATTCAACACGTTCAAGTTGATAAGAATTCAATAAATAGTTAATCAGAAAATGGATTCTACGATAAAACGTCATAGATTTACATTTCTTCCTGTTCAAATGCAACAAATTGTGAGAGCACCACATATATATTGAATTCAAATCAACCTGAAGCAAAGCAGAATCGTTGGGCGAGTTATGGCTCAGAAATATTTTTAAGTCATCTGCGTACAACAATGCACGAGAATGCTTAATTACATTAGGCAGGTCGTTAATAAATAACAGGAAGATAAGAGGTCCAAGATGGCTACCTTGGGGAACTCCAGAGGTCACAAAAACCGGATAAGAAGTACAACTATTAAATACAACTTTCTGAGTTCTAGACTGAAGATAAGATTTTATCCAAATAAGAAGCCCCAGCGGAAATCCCAACAGACGCAATTTCAGAATCAGAAGACAATGAGAAACACTGTCGAAAGCCTTACTAAAATCGGTAAATATAACATCTGTTTGTTTACCTTGAGTGAAACCATGAATCACTGAAGAAGTAAATTCCAGTAGGTTTGTAGTAATGGATCTGTTTTTAACGAATCCATGCTGGTTCGGTGATATAAAAGGAGAACAGGAATGTTGTAATTGAGATGTTAAAATTTGCTCAAAGAGTTTAGGTATTGCAGACAGTTTCGCAATGCCCCTGTAGTTAGAAATGTCAGAACGTGAACCCTTTTTATGTAAGGGAATGATGAAAGATTCTTTCCATGGAGCTGGAAACTTAAACTGTTCAAGTGATTTGGAAAACAAGATGTGGATAGGGTAGGCAAGCAAGTCTGCGCATTGTTTTAAGATGCACGATGGCACATTATCAGGGCCAGGAAAAAGGTTAGATTTTAATGAAAGTAAACCATTTAGGACAGAAGAAAAAGATATCGTGGGGCAGCGTATAAAATCATACGAGGAAATAGGATAAGAATAGCTGTTGCTGGCATCAGACGACAAGTAAGTTGATTGGAAAAATTTTGCAAAGAGATTTGCAATATCAATATCAGACGAGGCATTTTCATGTTTATAGAACAGGGAAGAAGGTAAGGTATTAGAACGACGTTTAGAATTAACGAATTGGTAAAAGCTCTTTGGATTGTTGCAAAAATTACTTTTTACTCGAGAGAGATAATTGTTATATAATATGAACTTAATTTTCCGTGATTATTGTGAGCGCAAGCAAGTTGTATTGCTTTATTTTAGTTATTAGTGTGGGCGTGTTGAATTCATATATAATAATAGAGGAACAATTAACTTTTTAACAAAATAAGGAGAGCGTCCACACACTCAACCGACATCGAAATGAAAAAGGAGAGTTTAATAACACAAGGCTAAAAAATTAGACTTTTTAAAGTATTATGAACGAATTGTGATTTTCGTGTGCTGAACACTAATCTGTATTCACAAATGGTCCAACAAGTCAAGATTTTTAGTAATTTGAGCTTAAAAGTGGCAAAAGTGCCTTTTTGACTCTTATTAGACTCATTTTGTGGGGAACTGATTGTTTTGCTTTGACTCTCTTGGATATTTTCGGAAAATACTACTCCTTGACTTTGAAAACAAACAAAAAACAAATTATTGAAACGGTCTATTCAAAATCGTATATCTTCGGTCAAAAAAATTCGAAAAATACTTTGGAATATTTATTTTTAAGTTAAGATATAGTAATTAACGAAGAGAGCCAAAACAAAACTATAGCTTCCCCACAAATTGAGTCTAAAAAGGGTCAAAAGCGCTCTTCTTGCTACCTTAAGGTCAAGATACTAAAAATCTTTCTGTTCAGCACACGAAAGTCACTAACCCTTTCATATACTGGACCTTGTTGCCTTGTGTAATTTATATAATTATTTAGAAAAGTTTTTTGAATTATTTCAATTGGGTGTCAATTTCGACGCTTGATTATATATTTTAAAATATTAGCAGTAGATTGCAGAAACGTTAGTCAAATTTTGGTAGTCGTCCCATATTGCCTTGTCAAAAATGAATAATAATAATAATAATAATATGCATGATTTACGAAAAGCGAGTTAAAGCTCTCGCTTTAGCGCATGGACTCGCATATCGCTTCGCCCTCACTCTAAAACCTTTTGAGCGATTGCATTAAAAAAAAGATTGCTATGGTTTATCACTCGTTGTCGCTCAATATTTTCAGCATCGCTTCTTGCGTGCACTCTGACATTAGCCTAAGGATCACCTGTGAGTCAAGGGGACTAGTTCCGGAGATTGGGACCAATACATTATTTGGTTGGTTAAAAATATATCCGAAAGCAATAATTGCTTTTATTATAATTTAATATTTCCAAAGAAAACTAATTTCAAAAGCTGTTAAAATTTGGTTAACTTGGCTGCTTAAATTGCATTATCAGGAAGTTTATAATTATAATCAATCAAAAACAACTTCGGTGTAAAAAAGTTCGCATTCACCTGCATTGGGGGCACACTTTATCAATTAAACATTTGTGTGTGTGTGTGCCAAAGAAGTGAATTTTAAAGCAATTTCGTACAGAGGAGAACTGCGGAGTTACTGCCATGCTGTTGGCTCGTGGGTGTCGTCCTTCGTTCAGGGGGGTAGCCAAAGTGGCTATAAATGTGACACTAAGTTAATAAATTTATGGCTAAAACACACCCAGCTGATGGTGATGTGCGTTTGGCTGCTAATTTCCCCATCTAACATGGTTACGGGGTGGAGAGTGGTGGGGGGATGGGATGGGATGGAGTGGGTGGTCGGATTGTATGTCGTTGGAGTATTATTAATATTTTTATTGGTCGCTTATTTGCCTTGTGCGGTGTCTCTCCCCTCTCTCTCTCTCTCTCTCTGTGTGCGTACTATGCCTACATACAATTACAAGTTCACTTTCCATTCTGGTCATTTTTATACCCTTGGAGAGGGTATATTAAAATTGTCCGGATGTTTGTAACGCACAGAAGGAAGCATCTCCGACCACATAAAGTATATATATTCTTGATCAGCATGACGAGCTGAGTTGATATAGCCATGTCCGTCTGTCCGTCCGTCCGTCTGTCCGTCCGTCTGTCCGTCCGTCTGTCCGTCTGTCCGTCTGTTTCTATGCTATCTCCTCCGTCAGTTTTAAAGCTATCTTAACCAAACTTTGCACGAAGTCTTTTGGTATAAATACGCTGCACATTTGTCGGAACCGGCCGGATCGGATGACTATAGCATATAGCTGCCATAGGAACGATCGGTCGAAAAACTAGTTTTAGTGAGAAAAACTTTTTTGTTTTTAGTGCTATCGCTCCCAACGCTCGTATTTATAAGTTTTTAATGATTTCACATGATTTCACCACCGCTTGTCGAAATCGGACAACTATATAGTATAGCTGCCATACAAAAGTTAGGTCTGAAAAAAAGTCTTAGTGAGAAAAACTTTTTTGTTTTCAATGTTATCGCTCCCAACGCTCGTATTTATAAGTTTTCAATGATTTTACATAATTTCAACAAGATTTGTCGAAACCGGACCACTATATAGTATAGCTGCCATACAAACTGTCAGGCATATATCAAGCTCCAAGGGTATATAAACTTCGGTCGAGCCGAAGTTAGCCTGCCTCTATTTTTTTTAATTAATAAACATAAGCTAACAACAACAACAACCACAATTTGCTCAGCATAGTCTACTTTTATGGGCTGACTTTATGACACTGACAAAATTGATTGAGGCAGGTCGCAGGTGTTTATGTTTAACTTTGTCTTTAAAACAACCAACTTCATGAAATATTCAAGTGCCATAAGCGACATTTCGCCAAAAGAATTCCAAGTGTATGGGTTAAATGGTGTGTAGAGCGAGGTGAGGAGTTTCGATATTCACATCTCTAAAGTTTTGTAACCGTTTCGTGTGATCTGTATTGAGTAATCAACTGCGAAGATTCTGTTCTTTTTCCTCGAAAGGGTGATTAAATTTTTGTAAAGGAAATTTATTTTTTTTAGCAATTTTGGAGCCTGTAACCAACTGGGAAGCAGTCCCTTAATTGGAATGGCGCACATCAAAATAGTCTTTAAAAATTATAATAAATGATGTATCGCTCCAAATAAATATTTCATTTACTATTGCACATTTTTTGCTGCTTTATTTAATTTGCTAAAAAGTACTCTGCCCCATAGTACTCTACGGAGCACTAGTATGCTGGCACTCGGGAAACAATTAGCCCTGAACAATGAAGTACAGAGAAGTGCGGAACTATACGACGTCTATATCCCAAGCCGAAACGATTGGGTCGACCGTTCCCACAGCAGAGCTAACGCCATTAACATCTACAGTGATGGTTCTAAGCCCGACGAAATAATAGGAGGGGGCGTTTTCTCTCCCAACCTAGATTTGAACTTATCGTTCCGCCTTTCTGCCCACTGTAGTGTGTATCAAACAGCGGTGGTAGCCATCCAGGAAGCTGCCACCTGCCCAGGCAGGAAACGTATTTATATACGTCGTGCGAAAATGCCTGTCCTGACTCTCCAGGTGCTCGGAAACATCTGACCAGCCGCTCGTTCGTTAGCTAGGAACGCACTCTATCGAATCCAGTCGAGGAAAATCAATCCTATTACTTTCCGGACAACCCTGTATAAGCTTCACACAAAAGCTGAAACACTTTGTATCGCTACGAATCGATGGAAAAACCTTTCCTCCAGTGCAATAGCGAAGCTTACGTGGTCAGCATTCGACCAAAAACGTACTAACACAATTTTACGTCGCAGAAGAAGGATCACATACCTTGTGGTGGTGATCCTCGCGGGTCACTGTCTGATTGACAGGCACGCAGCAAGTCTAGGCGTCACTTACCATGACTTTTGCTGAAGTTGCAGATATGAAGAAGAGGAGTAATCGATAAAACACTCAACCTCTTGGAAACATCCGGGCTAGAGATTCCAGCTCTACTCAAATTTGAAATTCGAAATAATTTTCAATTTATATTAACACCGACTATTTATATATGAAACAAATATAAGATAATTGGCAACACTGCGTATGTGTTATTCACAAATTCTTTAGAGCCTATACACGCCCATTAAAACTCCAATGTATTTACTTTTGTTTTAGTATACAAAATTAAAATTATACATTGAAATCACAGAGAAAGGATAGTTTCTGATGATCTTCAAAATATTTTCGGTATTCATGTGGACTGGATAGTAAACTATTCTTTCTTGTGATCCATTGGATATTTTCAAAATCGATTTATTTTCGCTTAAAAAGAATATATCAGAGAAAAAATATTTCATTGATCTTTTTTCTTCATCCAAAGAAGCTGAAAAATGTGAAAAGGATATTTAAAAAAATGGATCTTAAGTGGATATTTCGAATATCCATTCTACGGGGATCTTTTTTTTTTCTGTGTAGAATCAGATTGAAGGGTGAGACCATGATCTCATGGTCTAATCTAATGATCATATATGGGAATTTCCGCGGGTCGCGAACGTACGTTTGTACGATGTACAAAATTCTAAAAGACAGGAAAACAAAAATTATTCCCACTTTTGTTTTTGCGATTTGATAGCATTTTGTTAGCTCTGTGTTTAGTGCAAAACACGGGGCTTATCAAGTTTAAGATTTCATAATACTAGCAATAATCATGAGGTAGCGAACGTACGCGAAATAGAAGTCGACTTTGGTGTAATCTAGTGAAATGCAAAATTCTGCGAAATGGAACGGAAAATTCCAAAGCTATTTATTTATTATAAGAGAGGATTAATGTAGCTTTCTATCGAGTGTTTACACAGAAAAATATCTCGATTGTTTTTTTTTTAAATTGAATTAATTACCGGTCGCGAACGTACGGTTAGAAAAAGCAAGATAAAAACAAGTGAGAAAGTCGGTCAAGCCCGACTATAACATACTCTGTACCTGGAGTAGAAGCTAAATGCAATGCTGGCGCTGCGCTCATCTCTTAGTCTCTCTCTCTTTCTCTCGCTCACTCTCTCTTTCTCTCTGTCTCTCTCTAAAATTGTGCGGTGTTAGTTGTAAAAGGGTGGGAGGGGGAAGGGGGAGAATGACTAACATTTTTGCTCATAACTTAAGAACCGCTCATCCGATCTTTATCATTTCTTCAGCAAATCGATACATTTTGAAAATTACTAACTATTTTTAAAAGGTACGAATCGTCTATCTTCAAAACTGTAGGAGATATAACGTTTTTTCCAAATTGTGGGGGCGGGAGGGGGCGTGGCAAAAATCGAAAATAAACTTGATCTGCCTGCAGCTATAAGAAACATTTGTCCTATACATGTCAAAGCTCTATCTCTTACCATCTCTGAGATCTGTTTGTTCATACGGACGGACGGACGGACGGACGGACAGACGGACAGACAGACGGACAGACGGACATGGCTATATCGACTCGGCTGTTGATGCTGATCAAGAATATATATACTTTGTAGGGTCGGAAATGATTCCTTCTCCCTGTTACATACTTTTGCACAAACTTATTATACTCTATGTACTTTCGGTACAGAGTATAATTAACCGTTAATCGAACTTTTTTGGTCTCAATGCTTGTTTTTTCTTCTTAATTGATTGCAATGAAGAGATTTTGTAAACATAGCATATGTTTTGCATGTTAAATAATTAAATATAAAAATGTCATTTAATTTTATTTTTCGGTCCAGGCTTACCATTTGGCGGAAATGCCCATATCCAATTCTCATTCTTATATTTTTAGTATCATTCTGAAAATATTTTATACCAATTCAAGTATATGATATTATTTTGGATCAGAAAGATTTAAATGACAAATGAAATAAAAAAAATTTATAATTATACTTGTTTCGTTCGAAACAAGTAAATATCAAAATAAATTTGATATTTTTTTCTCTGCGTAATTGTTTCAACAACGAGCTGAAATGCAATTTTAAACAAAGAAACACCGCGATTATACGACGCAATAAATATCAGATTTTGATACTCACCGCTTTAATCATGTATCATTGACTTAATGTCAGCAAGGGTTCGGGTCGGGCTTAAGATTAGACGATTTTTTTACTAAAATGCTATGCTTTAAGGAATGTAACATATTTTTTAATTTGTTCCGTAAGGCCCCAAAAACCAAACACAAATTGAAAACAGGAAGTCAGTCACACCAAACTAGCCCTTGGCTCGTCTCTTACTTTGCTTTTGATGTCAACCAAACACATTCCTGTTGCCATTCAATAGATAAAAGAAGCATTAAAAAAAATCCAGCCAACAAATCCCACAAGAGAACAGCTTAAGACGGAGGATTTAAATATGCTTTAGACTCTAAGTCCCGAGGACGAAATTCCGATTAATAATTCCTTGCACCTGTTGTTAAGCCACCCCCATCATCATCATCAACTCTCATTTGTTTGACTTCATTTCGACTCTTATCATCCATTTAAGGTCTGTCGCCACAATATATTTTGCTTATCACGTCGAACACAGAACAGATGTAACACACAAAACAATTTCCCAGCATTTAACCACGTCAATATTGTTGTTGATAAGGAATATCCATTAATATATATATATATATTTTGGTGATCGCGCAACTTACATCAAAATGTCAAAACTGTTCACTGGACTTATTCACAAATTTGGAATTTTCAAAAAAAGAAACCAAAAAAAAAGCGCGCGCGTTTCAAAAATTCACAACAAATAACCGCAACTAAGCTCTGCTCCAGATTTTGGGTTTCTGTAGGTGAGAATTTCCCAACCAAAAAAAAAACAGGCGAACCAACGGCAACGCAGTCGCGCGACCAACTGAAGCGCCCAGCCAACTGGCACCAGCATTTAAGAAGCGCCAGCTGAAACAGTTGCGGCCAAGTTAAGTTCAGTCCTGGCCGAAAGGCGCGAACAGGGGGCGGCAGTTTGTAGCCGGTGACATTTTGTAACGGTTAAACAGCTGGGCCAGGCAACCGACAGTTAATTCTAGAACGCAAAAAGCTTAGTAAGACAAAAGCTCACGCTGCTGCAGAGCTTTCAGAGAATTGAACAGCTGTCGCACTCTCTCTCTCGCTTTGTTTACGTAGTTGCGTGTAAAGCAGGGAGCATGATAATTTGACAGTTCGCCAAAATAGGGTTGGAATAAACAAATTTAGTGTGCGATTCAAAAAAAAAAAAAAACACTTAAAATAGGTGTTGTTGCGACGCCCTTGTGTTAGTATTTCAATTAAGTTTTTCCGTTTTCCAGTAATTTTAAAAATAGTTGTGACTGTTCATTTCATAGTTTCATTTCAAAAAGGGATAGCTGCAACCCAACTTTATAGATCGTAGAGTTTGAGTATTTCAATTTTCCAATGACAATGTAACATTTATTTGATCAAATAATGTAAAACATTTTCCATACATTATTTTACACGTCTGTTTCGTTTAGAAAGAAGCTTTCTGGAAAAATGACCACATTTCAACATTACTCAACCTCCGTATTAAAAAATATAATTAACATCTAAAAAGCTATCTGTACAAAAAAGTCTTAGGATTTTTAAAGGTAGCTTCACCAGTATTAACCAACTATATTTTAAAGACTCTTCATAAGGCTTTCTCTCTCAGTATTCTCAGTAGTTCCCCATAGTGCCCCGAATAACACAAGAAACACAATTTGCGGGAAAGTTTACTTGTCTGCTTTCACTTGAAGAAAATTACAGCTAAAGGCCATCGAATGCTGGAAGAAGGGGAACATGCCTAAGCGAATTTCACATGTGAGTTTTAGAATAGACGTCAAAATGAAGGCCATAGGTGGGTTCCAATTGGGCGTGGTGTACAATGAGTTGCTACAAGCGGGTGAAACCATCACAGGGCTACTCTACCGAACTCAAATGATGCGTTTGATCCGAGATTTGAAGCAAAAAAGGCCAGAATACGAGAATAAGCCACGACAAGGCAAAATTTGCTACATGACAACGCTCGTCCATATGTTGCGCAGCCGGTCAAAACTTACCTTGAAACGTTTAAATGGGATGTCCTATTCCTACCATTGTATAGCTCAAACATAACCCCTTCCGACAACAACAAATTTGTTTTCATCGATGACGCAAGCCCTTGAGGATCAGCCCTTCTTCAACTCTGAAAACTCCAAAATCCTTACGATTCGTTGATTGCATCAGAAAACGCATCTTTTTCCGAGATGTTTGTTCGAGCAGCCAGAGGACGTCTTGCGAAAACGAGAGCAAGCCCTTAGAGCTGGTCAAAGTGTACAAGTATCTAGGAATAACATTAAGCTCAAATATGCTTTTAGCAAGCACCTAGAACTAAAGCTGAGAGACTCGCAGCACCTGGCGATCATTTTACAGCAAAAAAAAAATATAAGCTTGTATAAGTACCAAATACAGAATGTTTGAGGCAGCATCAATAGCTTGCTTAATGAAATGAAGAGGAAAATGGTATTAAACGGATTAGAATGGAAAAGGCCATCGAAAAATCAAATTCCTTACGAAATCATTAAAAATTATTCAAGTTAAATTACATGAATGTTTCCAATTTAGAATAACTTAACTGTGTTTAAGTAAAATTTAAGTATCAAATATTTATACCATTTTAATATGAAGACGGCTCTAATGCAGTGGTGCCCAAACTCACACAAACAAACTTTGCGCTTGTGTGCGCAGCAGCGTAACACGAAGTAAACGTCAAATGCCTTGTGAGAGAAGAAATAGACGAAAGCTCGCGTCGTGAGAGACCAAGACGCCGAGCGCGCTATTTATGGAACATACACATTCTCTCTCTCTCTCTTTCTCTCTATGCGTGTGTCGGCTGCGGCACCGGTAGAATTATGAGTTCATATCCTATGGGATAGGCTTTTTGGCATTTTGGGCACCACTGTTCTAATTACTCAATATGTCGAATCATATATATATAAATGATATATACAGCGGTGTCACAGAAATCTCTTCCAACCAAATTCCAACCCAAAACCAATTCTCGGTGTCACAGGAATCTCTTTCGGTTGGTTTTAAATCTCTCGCGTTTTGTTGGGAGATTTGGCGAAATTCACCACTAAAACAATTTTGATATGTAAAATTGGTATTGGAAATGTAAACAACGTTATTTTTCTACATAGGTTGCATCAAATGAATTAAATATTTCAATTGTTTTAATATTAAAATTTGTGTTTCAATAATTGTTCGCAAAACCAACCGAACGGTGACAAATCAACTCGCTCTCAACGTCAGCGGGCGCTCTCTACACATGGTGGCTCTCTCTGAGTACCAACAAGCGCTAAGGGTTGCCTAGTTACATGTAATGATTGGCGCAAAAATATTTTTAAATTTTGCGTTTTATTTTTGAGGAATATGACTTAAATTTGAATTGTAATTTAAAAATGCATCGTAAAACATGTAACACAATCAAAAAATTCCATTTAAACATCAAATTAACTCAAAACTAGAAGAAGGGAAATTTTTTTGCAAGAAATGACAACCCTGTTTATAGATTTGAGAGAAAAATACCACACAAACCTTCCAACTCGACTTTCAAATAAGAAAATGAAATCTCTTGAAGTTCTGGGACACCGACGTATTTTTCGAGCGATTTGCAAACCAACCAAGGCCAACATCTCTAGAGATTTCTGTGACACCCCCGATAAATATACTTTCCATACACCTCGAACCTCTGTAGTCTTTTGTATTTTAGTTGTTGACAAACCCCTAAAAGAAATCAAACTGTAACCGTTCAGTCCATTTAAAACTTATTCAAATTTTCTTTTCTTGCTTCACACAATTTATTTCTCAAATATCATTGATTCAATAATTTGGCCAAACGATTTTTTCAATAAAATCCAAATAGGATGCAACTCGTGTATAAAGTCCTGGCGTTTTGGTGGCACAACCAAAACCTGACGAAATGATACCCAATATGGTAAAATTGCCATCAAGCAGATTACGCTCATAGATCAAAGGTCCACCCGAATCGCCCGAACAAGCGTCCGCCTTTTGACGTCGTTTATCAGCGGCGCACACTAACGAGTCGATTACACCCTGTTTGAGGAGACGTATACCATTGGGTTGCTCCGCAATCGACTCATTGCACTGCAGCAACGGCACCACATCCAGGGGGGCACGCAACAAAACCTTTGACCTTTCCCGTGCTGGAAAGAAAATGAAAACAAATTTGAACCATTTGTGAACCATCGTCCATACACACTTACTGGTCTGATTCATGGTGCCCCAACCGGTCACAAATAGACTGGACTGAAGAGGCGGATCACTAAGATTCGTTTCCAGGCAGGCCGGTGAGATGAAGTCATTCATAGTGGCATCGTGTTCCAGCTCCATTAAGGCAATGTCGTGGTATTTGCTGTTGCTAACGTATTCGGGGTGAATGGTAAAATTCTGTTAGGGAAAAAAATTAATAGCCAAACGATATCTACATGGAATGTATATAATTAGAATACCACTATATTGATATCCTGATAACCCATGCTGGGCACCTCAATATTCACTGCTCCCAGGCGCACAAAAACCGGTGTAGCTGTATTGAGACAATGGGCAGCCGTTAGAACGTATCGCGGTGAAATCAATGAGCCTCCACAACGATAATCGAAGGAACCAAAATCGTTATAAGCCAAGGCAGCCATATGGGGATAAATGCCAGCAGCGACAGGTATACCCTCCAAAATATGGGGGGTAAGCGATTCAATTTTCAGTTGCGAATGATAATTGCGACATGCTGAAAGAAAATATTCGAATTAGTCCGATCAATAGATCCGAAATTTTTCTTTTCCTCCCCTTGACTTACCTACCACCGCTGGCCTATCGACCGTGGTGATCAGGGGTACATCGACTCTGGTTGTTGGCGTGGGAGAAATTGTTCTGGTAGTCGTAGCCGATCCACTAAAAATGAAAAATGATTGAAAATGTAAAAATGTCTCAATTAACCCCTCGGTTATGTATTGGGTATTATTCATTCAAGGATTGCATGCACTTGGCCAATTGATGCCCATAATGATTAGAGTTTAGGGACCAACCCAAAGATCTCATTCAGCAAATTATCAAGATTAGGGTCCGCTGGTTCTTTGGCCTGAAAACGAAACGGTGCAAAGGGATCCGGCATTTTGGTTGTGGTACTCGTCGGGGCCTCCACTAGTCTCTCAAACGAGGTCACTCTCTGTGCCGGCTCTATATTCATTCCCTGGTGACGCAACCGATCATTGACCAGTTGTATTAGATCCCTGGAGCTTCCTCGACCGGGCGGTCTATTCACAATCTTAGGTTGCCTGGGCCTTGGTTGGCTACGCGGGGTGGTCGATGCCTCCACGAAGAATTGAGTATTTGGTTTTGGTATTTGGTTCTGATTCTGATTTTGATTCTGGTTAAGCAGCTGTTGGAAATCAAAATATGGCGATTGCTCATCCAATTCCTTCGCCTTGGGTGAACTGCTACGTGGGCTGTGTGTGTACAGGGGGACAGATTCATTGGGTTAGTCTGATCTCGAGAATTTTGACAACATGCAACAACAATTGGCACAAAGCTAGCGGACGGTGAGACAAACAGACAGAAAGCATTTCCCCTCCTCTCTTACTCATCTGGACAGCAATCCACAAGGGGACAGCAAATGATCTCCTCACGCGGACCCAGGCCACAGCTGGGCACCTGAGCGATGGTCAAACGTCCCGTCGAGATATATTTACGTAAATTTGGCTCACATTTCGAGGCGCTCATACACTGTCCCGCTGCTGACAGATCCTTGATTTCGCAGGAATCGCCCTCTGAGAAAGCGTGTATCCATTTGGCATTGATCAACATGCAGAGAAGAGCAGCACCTAACAGCGGGCGGCTGACTAGACTGGAAATTGCCCCAGGCATTGCCAAAGCCAAGGGCATATCGGGGGTTTTCAAAGATTTAACTGAAAAAGAGACAAATAAAATATATGTTATTGTTTCACTTGGTGGCTTCTAGCCGAATAAGAACGATTTGGGTTAATAGTGGAAAATTTTTTTAAATTTCTTTACTGGCTAACAAACATTATTAATCTTTTATTCATAATTCATCGATGCTCGAGGGGAATTTTTGGCTAAACTTTCCATTGCCTTTTACTCAGTCAGACCCTGTTCCATGCTATAGTCTTTGTTTAAACTAAACCATTTTTGTTATATTTGGCTTAAAGAAAATAAAAACCCCAAGAACTTTGTACTTAATCCTAAAACAGAGATGGGCGCGTCTATGCACAAGTGCATTGGGCCTCTGCCGCGGCCGATCACACGTACGCTATAAACATTGAATTTCAATCAAGCAAATTGTGCTTGTATGCGTGTGAAAAGTGTGACGATATGTGTGCATGCCCATCTAATTAATGATTTTCGTATCCTCTTCAATTCATTGTCATTCCCTATGTAGACACACGCGCTGAATCCGAATCTCGAGTTCACAAAATTTCAGTAGAACAAATTCAAAAGAAAAATCGGAAATTTTAGCATTGCGTTTGCAAGAAGGAATTATGTCAAAATAACATATAATATGTATCGGCAAAAACGCTATGCTAAATATTACTTGAAAAAAAAGAGCATTTGTTATTGCAATGATGTGTAAGGTTTGTTTGTCGATTGGCGTTTGTTTATAGAAAGTTCCGTCTAAAAGAGATACTGTTCCACTAGGGAAATGTCAAGCCTGTGCTAGCTCATGCCGTTAATATAAAGGTCAACTACATGCAACATAAATGGAAAATTTGCGCAGACCTTAAAGTTGTTGCAATAGTTTCAGGATTGCAGAATTTATATATCATATATCTATATCATATAGCGTCTTTTTACTTTCCAGTAATATACATATATATTATCTGATTCAACACCATTTTGGAAAGTTTGATCAAAATCGGATGCTGCCTTATAACAAACTAGCAGGCATATTTATTTTTATTTTATTTCATTTCATTGTATTTTTATCCCAGCACTACAAGTACAAATAAGACTTATTTTGATTGTGCTAGTCACTACATGCTGCAAGGTTATATACAGGTCTGTTCTCAATTTCACTTCGGTTTTCGTATAAACGTTTGAACTGGTCATTTTACTCTTACAAATTTGAATGGAAGGTGTAAAGAAAATCTGTGGCTACTAGATCAAGGCTTCATTTTTTTTACGAATTGAAACCACTTGGCATTGAGCTGCTGGTTTCAACTGCTTGAGCAATTCCACTTTTACTGAAAGCGGATCTAGTAGCCGTAGATATAAGTGTCACCTTACATACAATCTTATTAACATAGAGTTCAAAGGACAAACGTTTACACGAAAACCGAAGTGGAATTGAGAACAGGCCTGATAAACTTCAGTCGTGCCAAAGTCGACCCTGTTTGTCATTCTGATCAAGAATATATAATACGCTTTTAAAATAAGTCATGAAATTGTAATATCTAAAAACTGTTTTAACTATTCACATTCAGACTAAAAATAACTTTTAATCGTTTATAGAAATTTAGCTATGTGCTTTCTGAAATGGGCATTGTCTTGTATATTTTAATTTGTCGAAACAAGTCCAACTAATATGTATAGGTTAGGTATAGGCCGAGGTAAGAAAAGATGTTAAAACCAAGTCTCTTTCTTCACACAAACAATTAAAAAATCTGCCAAAACGAAATAAAAATAATTTTGTCGGTTCCAGGGGTCGAATGGTACGACCCCCAGTTTATGAAGCCGTTAAATGAATATTAAGCTTTGACTCTCAAGTAACAACAAAGTACACAGCTGGTTTATTACCACAATTACTACGATGAATCACAAATTGTGCGTAGCTAAGCTGTATTTACCAAGCAATACCGTCGTAAAGTCTTCTCAGTCCACTCCTGTTTTTCTTGTACATTGACGACAAATGAACGTACCTGCCCGGAGGAGTTAATGTAAATGGTTGTATTATAAAATCTCTGATGTACTAGTGGTTAAAGACGGCAGTGGAGGTTTACTCACTCTTTAAGGAATCATGAATTTTAGGCGTCACCCCCCAAGAAAAACTGCTGGACTTAACTGCAAATGGAAAAACTTTTGTAGGAAACCGCTTATCCTGTCAAGCACCAAATTTCGCGTGTTTGACGCTTCGTTTAGGTCTGTGATGTGCTATGCGTGGCAACTACAGGGACGTACCCAGTATGAAGAAGTTAAGTGACTTTTAAGGCTGTTTATTAAACGTATCTTCAAACTAGCAAATACAACTCCAAATTATTCCATCAACTTGGAAATCGCCCTGGCAAATGTCCACATACATATACATATACTATGCCCACCAATAAAGTGCCCGGAATAGGTAAGTCACTGTAAACAAAAAAACAAGTAATTGCATATTTTCTTCTTTAAGTTCATATATTAATTTTTTAACTACAACTAGCTTTCAGTTTCAGCTTAGTTAAGCTTATGTGAACTGTTTCCACATAGTTTCTGTGTTTGTGATAATTTTATGTTTGCAAAGCGTAACAAGACGAGCCCCTTAATTTTTAACATGATTCACTCTATAAAGTTGTTCACTTCTCAGTTGGAGAAAAAAAATATCAAACAACACCTTTATAGGTGTGTGGTAAATAAACTGTTACACAGTTTGAAATCAAATGACTAAATTACAAAACTCTCTTTTCCCTGTGAAAAGGAGGATTTCACCAACAACATAGAAATCGCATTTCTGTGAATCATTTGAAAAACATGAAGTAAAACAATTAAGAAAGTCGGTGAAGCCCTACTGTATCATACTCTGTACCTAAAGTAAAAGCTGAATGCTGCGCTCATATCTAAGATTCACTCTTTCTCTCTTTCTTTTTGCTGAATGAAAGGCGGTGTTAAATGTTGGGGTTTTGGGCTTTTTTTGCTCATAACTTGAGAACCGCTCATCGGATCTTTATAATTTCTTTGGCAAATCGATACATTTTGCTAATTACTAACTATCTCTAGAAGGTACGAATCATCTATCTACAAAACTAAGGGAGATATGAGACATTTTTGATCATTTGATCTGCCTGCAAGTATAAGAAGCATTTGTCCCATACATGTCAAACCTCTATCTCCTACCATCTCTGAGATCTGTTTGTTCATACGGACCGAAAGACGGACGTGGCTATATAGACTCGGCTGTTGATGCTGATCAAGAATATATATACTTTATAGGGTAGCAAACGATTCCTTCTCCCTGTTACATACTTTCGCACAAATTATATATATTATTATATATATTGATTGTATTAAAACTGTATTTGTGGGTTAATGGGCTATATATTAAAACAGCTGACGAACCGCAGCTTGAGTATTAAGTGTGTAAGTGATATTATTTATTGAAGTTGCGTAGATTTTGTTTGTTTTTGATATTGAGGTCAATACCAGGTTCTGTATTATCAGCAATAAAAGCTCACACATACACATATATGTTTATTTAAATATAACACAAAATTGTTGTGTAGAATATTTTGTGCAATAATACAAATGATACATCAAGAATATAGTTGCAGTTTTTTTTTCTACAAAGATGACACCTTTTTTCTTTCCCTGATTTTTCTTTCAAAACTTATATTTACTGCAACACAAAAATTTCTTTTTATAGAAATATTGTAAATTGGACAAATTTTTAAATTTCTTTTCAAGATTTAAAAAAGAAAACTTGCAATTCTTGTATTTAGCTGAAGATATGTAAAGCCCCAAAGGCGCCCACCCACCCATCCCTTCTCTTTTTTTGTTTTTTTCTCTAATTTTTTAACGACTTAGAGATAACACCGAACCCGAAGCAGTTTGATACTTTTTATGCTAGTTACTTCACAGCTGGCGCCAATAGCTTGAAGATGACCAGATAAATTGGGAAGAATTTGTCTTGTTAACCGAACATTCTTGATTTAAGTATGAAATTCTCTATTTTTTCACTGATATCATGATCACTGCGAGCAGAGTTATTTGGAGCTGTCTCCGGAAATAATTTTTTATATTTTTGTGATGCAAAACTTTACCATATTCTAATGTTGAAATGGATTTGGACTTGCGAAACTTGAGTATAAAAATGTATTAAAATTGTGACTTTTAAAGCCAACTTCTTAATAGGTTTTTTGCACGCAATACTCCCGGTTACATTTCACGGCTGCCAATTTCTCTTTGTTTACAGAGAAAAGCGTTGAAGACAAAAACAAAAACCTAGACTTTACTGTACTTGCAATGATTTGCGCTATTACGATCGATTTCCAGAATGATAAATATGAAAACTATAAACATGTCTTTCAATTATATATTCAAATTTCCGGTACAGGAATGTAAATCATTTTTCTTTTTGTTAATACAAAAACTTTTAAAATATATATAGAAGTATGCACTTTACACACACACACACACTCCCTCTTCTTACTTTCTCACTCGCTCTCTTTCTCTCTCTCGCTCCTTCCACTATGTCTTGTTACACTTTTGGGGCTTAATCAAAAATCGCACCTTTGACACGAAAATAATTTTTTGCTTTTTGATAACAAATTGAGTTTCAAACACAAAGGCAGCACAAAACAAAAATTCACAAACAAAGATTGATTTTTTGAAAAAAAAAAAAAATTGAAAATCCGCTGTCGGAACAAAAATCTCGGGACCTGCTCGTCAACGCGTCGCTGCGGCAACTGAAGCTGAGATTAGAACCAAAAGTCAAACCGGAGCGCGAGACTCGATTTCTGTCGCTGCTGCTGCCATGTTGATGATAGTACGTGTGCCGTAGTACGGAGGAACCAACCGGTTTTTTAGCATTTCACAGAATCAAAATACAAAATAAAAAAAAAAATCTGAGCGAAACATTGTAATTAAAAATCAAACAGCCAAGCAGTTGCCGCATGTGATTCAACGTTCGACCATGGGCAAAACAAAAAGGCAAAAAGCAGAAAGCAAAAAAAAATAAATAAATAAAAAAAAAACTAAGGGAATTTCACAAACAGCTGGGCTGGGGGATTTTGGATGCAAATTGGTAAGGTTTTACCCACGGAGACAGTGAAATAAATGAATGACGTTTAATATTTTGAACTTTTTTTCGTTTGACGAGCAAGGTTAGATTGTTTTAGATTTCAGATTTGTTGACAAATCCCAATAGACTAGGGAAATGTAAGTATTATTGAAATCAACAATAAGTTATAAACAAACAGATTTTACATGCGACCACAAATCCATTGAACAGAATATGAGTTTTCAAGGGTTTATAATTATGAAATCTAAGCCAAAGTATAAACATAACAATGAAAAGCGACAGATTTGCATGGGTTTTTACAAGTAACTGGTATACTAATTGCTAAAAATCGAAGAAATTTAACCAGGTTTTATTTATATGTAGTCGAGTTAAAATTTTTTATTAAAATTTTAAGAGGGTATCATAGAATTTATATCGTTTTCTACTGAAACTTTCTTAAATAACATACTGAACTGTTTGTACTATAAAAAAAAAAATAAGAACAAACATTCTACAAACAAGATTTTTTATTCCTACCTACAGTCTATTAACCGCTTTCTTAATTCCACTTTAAACATGCTTGGATGGAGTACGAATTACGCTTACAATGCCTACGCAAAATAGCATGCAATTTGTTTTTAACGTTATTCTTTTGTGGTATTTGGCTCTATACAGAGAACTCGGATCAAGAACCAATATGGTTGCATAGGCTTAAAACACTGACACTAATAAGTAGGATTCAAATGTTGATGATAATAATGGATATGGATGGATAATGGATCATAGACATACATTTTTCTCCATTGGATTATAATGATCATTCATGGTTTCATTTCTATTTGAAGTTGTTTATAAAAACTTTAGGTTAAACCAGTTCAATGGGCTTTCTTACATGGTTCTCTTAGAGCCGATGTCACAACTTCTTATTCCTTATTCTACGAATTCACTGAAATCTGTGACTATACCTTCTCATAATCCAGACGCTCGTCCTGGTGTTCCTCATTTCTAAAATTTGTCTAGAATTCATGAGAGGCGGGAGGGGGCGTGGCAAAAAATAGAAATAAACTTGATCTGCCTGCAAGTATAAGAAGCATTTGTTCCATACATGTCAAACCTTTATCTCTTACCATCTCTGAGATCTAGGTGTTCTTACAGACGGACGGACAGACAGACGGACAGACGGACAGACGAACATGTCTATATCGACTCGGCTGTTGATGCTGCCTACTTTCAGATGGGGTTAACCTTCGATCTTAAAAATCTTTAAAAGCGCACGGTAGATGTTTCCTTAACTGCCTTTTATGATGACAATTAGCATGACTTTAGTAGATGGTACCTTTTACAGCCAAAAACAAGAGTAACGGGTATACAAGTGAGCCGACTATAACATACTCTGTACCTGGAGTAAAAGCTGAATGCAATGGTGCTGCGCTCATCTCAAAGTCTCTCTCTCTTTTTCTTCTCTCAACTCTCTCTCTCTCTCTCTCTCCCTCTCATTCTCTCTCTCTCTCCTTCTCTCTCTAAGATTGTGCGGTGTTGGTTGTGAAAGGGTGGGAGGGGCCTGGGCGTAGCGTGGTTTACTTATTTGCTCATAACTTGAAAACCGCTGATCCGATCTTTATCATTTCTTCGGCAAATTGATACATTTTGCTAATTTCTAACTATCTCTAGAAGGTACAAATCATCTATCTTCAAAACTGTAGAAGATATAACGTTTTTTCCGAATTGCGGGGGCGGGAGGGGGCGTGGCCAAAATTCAAAATAAACTTGATCTGCCTGCAGCTATAAGAAACATTTGTCCCATACATGTCAAAGCTCTATCTCTTACCATCTTCGAGATCTGTTTGTTCATACGGACGGACGGACAAACGGACGGACGGACAGACGGACAGACGGACAGACAGACAGACGGACAGACGGACATGGCTATATCGACTCGGCTGTTGATGCTGATCAAGAATATATATACTTTATATGGTCGGAAATGATTCCTTCTCCCTGTTACATACTTTTGCACAAACTTAAAATATTCTCTTAAAGTCGGGTTTTACCTTAATTAAGCATGACCCTAACAGATGGTATCCACAGCCAAAAAAACGCGATATGGAGTACCATCTTTAAACTAACGCACAAATCTATAATCTGTCGACCGTTCATGTTCTGTATAGCGTCGACGTCCTCCTCTACGTACTATCGAGCGTACACTCTCTCTTGCACTAACAAAACTGAAATGTATCAATGTAAGTCGGCACTGGTAACCATGGACCTATCTTCTTAAAATTTTATTTTATGTTTTGTTACGTAAAGTTAAAATTTAAAGGGGGGGGGGAAAAGGCTTTATTTTTTGGGCCGTGCCATCCTAATTAATGCCAGAGACTTGCCGGTTTTTTTCTTGGTACTTTTGTATCACTTTACTTCTTTTATTCAATTTTCCATCTGTCTTAGTTTTTAGATTTTGTTATTTTTTTTTTTAATTTTAAAAATTTTTCTGACATCCGATTTTAACCAAAAGATTCTAATCAGTGCAAAAGCATTTAGTGTTAGAATATGCCGGGTTTGGAGACACTAACATTGAAAACAAAACGATTTTTCTCTCTAAGACCCATTTTCCAACCGATAGTTCCTATGGCAGCTATAATATATAGTCAACCGACTCGGTCGGTTCCGACTGTGTGCAGAGTTTCAGATCGATAGCTTTAAAACTAAGAGACTAGATTGCGTAGAAACAGACAGACGGACAGGAAGAGCGCATTTTGGTGTCCATTGACACCGAGGTCATTTGATGTTGGCTGGCCGAGCGAAACCTTCCTTTTAGGTGAGGACGAAAACACACTTGGGGCAGTCCGGGTGCGCAGGCAGAACAGCAGGAAATACGCAGCTAAGCTTATCTAAATGAAGAAATAAGTCTGTTGCGTCAACTTACCTGACAATTCATTTATTTTTCAGCTTATTAATTGGATAGTTAGGTTGGAAAACGTCTCTGCTTGCCGGTCAGAAAAACTAGAGATATAAAAACGCCTGATCAATCGTTGCCCGTTAACGTTGATAACGCTGCTCTGAGCACGAATCCGGATCCAAGGATCTAGTTCCCGGAGTCGGATCCTAGATTCGCCACAATATATAGTTGCCTTTGGGACTCCCAAACGGTCAGAGCCGTTCTGTCAGGAGGCTCATTAAAGACAGGCCAAGACTGCTGAAGATTATATTGGTAGTAAACTAGACTCCTTAGTGGTGTCTAGCTTTATAAAAGTTATGAACAAAATCAAAACTTATTGACCTAGAGCCTGCTATAAAGTTCTACGATTGATAATCAAAAAGGTCACTAAAACAATCACATTGAGATAAATAAAAAACTTCTACTTACTCTGCTGGGTTTCGAACTTGGTTCCCTTGCTGACGTTTAGACGACAGAGTATTTATAGTACAAGACTTTGAGCAAAGTTTTGTAAGGCTATGACGAGTTCCTGAGTCCCAGACAGGATAAAGTAAAATAACAAAATTCTAAAAACTTTAGACACAGCTTAGAATATAAGTTGAATTGTCGTCTCGCTATATCGATATAATATTTCTTTGACTCCCTACTCCCTAATCACCTATGCATCACCTATAAGTAGCCCGTGAAATATAAATCAGAAATAGGCAAGGAAAGTCTTTCCAGTTATTTCTCTTAAACCACAACAACAAAATTGTAGCACCGCTACTCTGCGATGCAAAAGTTGGCGTGTTGAATAATTTGTGCGACACTCTCTTTGGAACGAATTTGGACTGGTAGAATGCTTTGGTTCTTAATTTAATATGATGGTTAAAAAAAATAATATCGCTATCTTCTTATCAAAATACAGAAAAAAATTTACATAGTTAAAGAAACTTGTTTTATTGATTTCGTGACTTTGTAGCACTGATAAATTACTTAAAGTTAATTTATGTATAAAATAATTCTATGTCTTATTATATAAACTAATATAGTTGGCATTGTATAACTTAGAACCTGATTTGTGAAAAATAATTTAATGATATTTTAAAAACGAAGAACTTGAATTTTTATCACAGAAAACTAAGTTTTGAAATCATTTCCCATTTCTTTTCGGGTAATTCGCCAATTGCTTTTCTAGTAAATCAAAATTAAATGAATTGTGTGTGTTCAGTTTGAGAAAATAATGATGTATTATAATGAATCACAAAAAAGTCTGAGGTTTGTCTTCACAGTTGTTGTTGCTGTTTTTCCCGTTGCTGCTGTTGCTCCACAAAATGCGTAAAGGACGCATTCAATATGTTGGTATAATACATGGCACTTGCCTCACAATCGGCACCAGTGGGCGTGGCCAATCCCAAAACACAACGACTACCATTCGGTCGTATTAAATGCAGGATGCTGCTTACAACTGCTGGACAAGGAGCACATGTGCTGGCACTCGAGAAGCGATGCAAATCGTTCATGTCTCTCGGCTCAACACATAAATGCGAAGCCAATAAACCCTGAACATTACCCAAATTGGTAAGATCGGCACAGGCCGAAGTAGGCAACAGACGCATGGGTAGCTCATACAAAGGACAGTCAGAGTCTAGAAAAGGAAGCAAAGTGCTGGAGTAAGTGAGAAATAGATGAGTTTAGCTACCACTTACCTTTGCCCTTGGCCCAGCCTACGGCCACCAGTTTGCCACTGACTTGTAGGCGTGTCAGCTCAAATTGTGTGCAAATGGGAGCCAGACTAACATTGGAATTTGTATCCGCACCCAGACTCAGTGGCTTTTGTAAACGCATCAAGGAAAGGTCGTTACGATGGTGAGCCAGGCGCTAAGGGAAAGAAAAAAAGGGAAATCAGTGTTATAATCGAAAAGTTGGGTATTATTTAGTCTAAATGAGCTCAGAGCACGTTTTTGAATGGTCTCAATGGATTAAGCAATCTGTCTGTAAAATAAAATGACGAAATATTCCTATTCCTAACTAGAACAAAAATTTTTTATAAAAAATCTATTCATTCTTCAATTTTCAAGAATTTCGCTCTTGGATTCAAGCTAAATTCGTTCTCATTTTGGTTTTTATAGGCGAGGGAAGTAAGGGCAAGCAATCTTTAAGCGAATAGCGTTGAACACGCTCTCACACAGAGAAAGAGAGAGAGAGAGCTTATACGCATATTTCGGGTGTAAAATAAACACAAAGCTAAAAACATTAAATAAGAAGCAAAACTTTGCTTCTACGGGAACTTGATCCACGGCCTCCACATTTTCTAAGCGAATGTCTTGCCCAATCGCCCACGGCCCTTTTTGCTTGCTTTCCGGCTTAATACCAAGAGCGTACTTTATTAACTATGGTTTCGACGCCAGGTCATGCCTTTGACTGATAGTCGAGTGGACTAAGGTCTTCGAGGTCCCGAGCTCAAGTCCCAGACTGACACAAGTAAGTACAAGTGGCTAGTAAAAGTAGTTAGTCCCCCTGCCTGTCAAGTAGAGGCTGAAAACAAACTTCTGCAGCACGACCACATAGTGAACTTCGGGTCTAGCGATATTATATGACTCTTCACTTACTGTTATTGTACACTTCACATTCTTTACTCTTACTCAGAGAGTCGTTCACTCTCCCTCGCGCTCTTATTAAAACAGCTTATCATGTTATGTGCTTCATATAAATTTTTCTTTGGCTTACAAACTTCGCGGACAAATTTTCCAAATTTTCTTTCTTAGTGCCTGCATAACTAAACGAAGTTCTATGCCAAATATTAGATTTGTAGGATAGGCACATATGGCGGTGGCTTGATAATATGTTAGTCATTATGTCAGTCAGTTGGGCCTGCAGACTTAAAAGTATAGATTCAATATGCCATTCCAAATATAATGAAAAAACGATTTTAATCGGTTTTTCTTAAAATCATATTATCTTGGCTTGGCACTTTTGGACTATTACTTGTTTCGTTCTCTGAATGCGTAAATCTTTTTCGTTTTCAATAATAATAATCTAAAAACTTTTCATTATTTAAATTAAATGGCTTATAACAGATTAGCAAAACTTGTGCAAAATCGGATGACTATATCTTATGGTTGCTATAGGAACGTTCAGACGGAAATATTAAATGGTTTCAAGAAAAAAAATTTGGTTGCCATAGGACCGATCGGTAGAAAAATTAATCTTAGTGAGAAAAAGTTTTTGTTTTCATTGTTAGCGTTCCTAAACTCTTCCATTATTAATAGTAATCAAACCTTATTTATAAATCCGAGAAATGAACTGACTTTAAAAACTTTACCAATTTTCTAGTTGGTCAACCGATATGGGAGCGTGAAGCTCCTATGAAAGATAGCTGTACAAATGTCAATTTTATTTTCGTCAACTTGTTTTCCATAAATGGAAAATCCAAGTACTTTCTTTAAAAGGTTTCACCTTCCTTCCTCATACCAATTCTAAAATGATACTGTAAATGAATTTAACCTATTTTTCACACTACTTTTAATCCTAGGGAAAGACTCTTAGAACGAGTTTAGCTTCTCCAAGTAGTGGTAAAATCGATATTTCTCAAAATTAAAAAAAAACGAGAGCGCAAGTTAAAGTCGGCTCTAACCGACTTCGATATACCCGTTACTCATGAAAATACATGTTTAACAGAGTTCCTGCGTTCCTTAGGGTGAATATCTTAAAAGTATGCAACACTGTTTTAACTCGGCTACTTTTCACTTTTTTGCTCATAACTTGAGAACCGTTCAACCGATCTTTGTCATTTCTTTGGCAAATTTATTTATTCTGCTAATTACTAACTATCTCTAGAAGGTACAAATCGTCTATCTTCAAAACTGTAGGAGATATAACGTTTTTTCCGAATAGCGGGGGCGGGAGTGGGCGTGGCCAAAATTTGAAATAAACTTGATCTGCCTGCAAGTATAAGAAGCATTTGTCCCATACATGTCAAACCTCTATCTCTTACCATCTCTGAGATCTAGGTGTTCATACAGACAGACGGACAGACGGACGGACGGACAGACGGACATGGCTATATCGACTCGGCTGTTGATGCTGATCAAGAATATATATACTTTATATGGTCGGAAATGATTCCTTCTGCCTGTTACATACATTTGCACGACTTTAGTATACCCTTTTTACTCTACGAGTAACGGGTATAAAAATCGATATATCGTTTTTAGAATCGATATTATCTTTCCATCTCTGATATCTGTGTGAAAGAGGCGTGCTTAGCAGGGGTATTGAGTTTAAAAATCGAACCCATCGAAACCATAAATTTAATTAAGGAGACGCACAAAAAAATCTCGGAAACTTAGACCACATCAAATTCCGGGGTTTTACCTAAAAAAACGTGTGATTTTTGCTACTTCGCCTGAATACTACTAAGCCACAATAGCGTTTGATTATAAACACATGCCTTCAGCTCTTAATTAAGCAGTAATTGATACCTTTGGGAAGGTGAACCTCTAACGTAAGCAACTTACGTATATTTCCACTTAATAGCTCCCAAGCCTTGTTCAACCTATACCCACCACAATATCCACCAGATAATCCTCATCCACATCCACATCTCTCAGATCGGCCACACCGAATACCGCATGACTTGGTCTCTCACAACCGGCGGCGCTGAGTAGCAAATCTTGGGTTAAGGCCAATGCCGTACACTCATGTATATGGCCATCGAATGCTGCATTGGGATAGGCCAAAGCCGCCAAATGGTTATAGTGTGGCAATAGTTCCACGGCTCTTGCAGTGGCCGCCTTATCCAATTCGTGTACCTTGGGGTCCACTGTTGTGGCCTCCGACTGATAACCACTCCGACTGCTGACCACACTGGGCTCTTGGCCGCGTGGTTGTAGGGGTAAGTTCATGGGACAACAGATGATTTCCTCCATAATGCCATCACGACAAGTTTGGAAGTCCTCATCACGTAAACGACCCTGTTCCAGCAGAGGCTCCACACTGGGACACTGAGACACGGCCAGGCATTTGCCCTCATAAAGGGGAGCCCGACATTCAGCTCCGGGCGCAGTGTCCGGAAAGGTAATGCTACCCTTGGGAGTGGGCAGTGTAGAGGCCACCGAACGTTGGACATAGTCTCGTTTGGTATTAAAAATGTCAAACCAGCCCGGAGGCTCTGTGGTGGTGGTGGTGCTGGTGGTGGTGGTTGTGGTTGTTCTGGGACTTGAACTCCTTTGTGCATCAAAACGCAGCAAGGTATCCGCCTCATCCAGGGGACAGCATATTTTCTCCCCATAACTGGTGAAGCCACAGCCCATCACCGTCTGTGGGGTTAAACGTCCGCTGAGTATATATTGCCGCAATCTCTCACATTTCTCTGCCGGTTGGCAGCTGCTGCGATACTGGATAGTGGGACAGGGATCGCCTACTGTATGGAAAATGTGGTGATAAGTTTCCGAACTGAATAAAATACTACGCAAAAACTACGCACCCTCCAGGCTGAAGTAGGCCCAGCTGAAGCTACTCAGCCAGATTATTGTGGCTGATATGAATACAAAGGGAAGGCGTAACATGGCGGAAGAGGAAAAGCGCTTGCGAGAGTGAAACAGTCGAACCGATCGCTAGTATGGCTGGCAATCAACTGACCCAACGTCCCAACTAGTTCCCCACTCGGGCCCAGTTCCAGCGAGTGTGTGAGAAAAAAGAGACTGAGTCTGAGACTGAGTGGGAATGCAAGAGTGAAATGTTTGAAATGTTCTCACAGCGTTCTTTATTTAAGTTTAGTCATCTCCAAATTGCAAAAGATGCGGAAAACACGCTTAATCATAAGCAGACCAAGCCCCTAATTTTTAGCTTAAAACCCGAATGTAAGAAGATTCATTGGAATTTGTGTGAAACTCGGAAAATGTAGCTGGAACGAAAACAATGAGAAGTTGAACAAATTATTGTAAGAAAAACGAAAAAAACAATGGGGGAAAAATAATTGGCAACCCAAAACAAAGGGGAAAGTCGGTCAAATACGACAGGAATATACTCTATACGTGCCCATCTAAATGTATTCTGCTGCTGCAGTAGCAGTTAAGAGCTTTCTTTTGCTCATAACTTTACTATCGATCTTCTTTTCTTAAGAGTTCCAGCTAAAGTATTTTCAATTATATATTTCCCTGGATTTTGGCTTTTGCCTATCAGTTTGCCCTAGTTCCAGTTATACTCAGCAGTTGGGTATTACTCTGATTGGATCTTTATATTACCTATAAAAATATAAAGGGTCGGTCTTTCAATCATTCCACCTTATTATTATATACATTATTTCATTCTCTGAGACTTGGATTAATCCTTCCATCTTTTGATTCTGAAGTATTTTCAAATGGTTTTTGATGTGAAACATCTTTAATTTCGGTACGGATGATTTTAGTAGAAGTAAAATTTGATTTCAGTGTCACGTGACGCTGACGAACGATTTCAGTAGGAGTAAAATTTGGTTTGAGCGTCACGTGACTCTGAAGCCCACCCAATTAATGTTGCTGTGTTTGCTCTCCCACCTATGCCAACTGTCATTAAACTGGTTGCAAATGGCTGCTGCCGGGGACAATTGTCACATTCCTATGACATGCCTGTGTAAAAAGGACGACTTCAATACATGGATTTGGATAGGAAGTGCAACCAGTTGCAAGTTTTTAGAGACCGATCCATTTCTGGTTGTAAACCAGACACTTTCCCTGCAGGGTAAGTACTGAAAAGACAGGGCACTGAGAGCAGCAAACCATTTTAGTAGGAGTAAAATTTTGTTTCTGCGTCGCGTGACGCTGACGTCATTCATATTTTGTGTTGTTTTGTGTTGTGTTGTGGGGAAGTGAAGAGGTAGGAAAGATGCTGAATAAGGGCAACTGGGTGAGTTCTGGATAAGATCTGTGTGTGATCTTGGTGCGATCTTGTGGTATGTGGAAGAGATTTGGGTGGAATCTTATCTGGGCGGGATCTGGGAGGTATCTGGAAGCGATATGGGTGGGATATGTGTGGGATCTAGATGAGTATCTGGGTGGGAGCTGGGCGAGATCTGGCAGAGTACTGGGTGGGATCTGGGAGGGTTCTGGGCGAGATCTGGATGGGAATGGGGGTAAGATCTGGGTGGTTTCTAAGTGGGATCTTGGCGGGATCTGGGTGGGTTCTGGGTGGGATCTGGGATGGATCAGGATGGGATCTGAATGAGATCTGGGTGGGATCTGGAACGGATCTGGGCAAGATCTGGGTGGGCTCTGGAAGGGATCTGGACGGATCTGAGTGGGATCTGGATGGAATCTGCAAGGGATCTGGGTGGGATCTGGGTGGTACCTAGATGGGATCTGGAAGGGATCTGGGTGGGATCTGGGTGGAATGTGGGCGGGATGTGGGTGAGATCTGGGTGGGATCTGGGTGGGTTGTGGATCTGAAGGAATCTGGGTGGGATCTGGATGGAATCTGGGTGGGATCTGTGTGGGATCTGAAAGGGATCTGGGTGGGATCAGGATGGAATCTGAATGGGATCTGGAAGGGATCTGGGCAAGACATGGGCGAGATCTGGGTGGGATCTGGGTCGGATCTGGTGGTATCTTGGGGGGTGAAACCTCATCATTTATCTTTTGATCAGCGCATTAAACTTCCTGAAAAAATTAAAGAACTCTGCAGCAAGTGATTCTGTTTTTAGTATTTCTACTCCCCGTTATATGTCTTCTTTCGAAATATTGTCCTTGCTGAATTATATACTATTGAGAGAGCTTATGATTTGAAAATAAGCTCTTAAGCTTATCATCATGTTTCACATCAAAGACTCGTGAGTGCTAGCGACACTCACATCTTTTTTTATTTACCGGCATGATCGACCAACTTGAAATCCATCAAGACTTTGCCTAATAATGATGTTTACTTTCGTTTGCTTCCCTCCTTCTTCCGATATTCAAGTTTAAGTGTGTAGGTGATTTCATTCCACCAATGGGTTTACTTAAATTTTACCATCAACACAGCATGACTTTTACTCTTATGCTTTGCTCATGTTCAAGGTTAGCCAACTGGATGAATTTGTTGCCAAAGGAGATGGAGATCCTAATTGATTTCAAAACCATCAGATTTCTTTTTGACAGTTGAGGCCCTTTGTGAAAAGTGTGCAATGCCAACAAAGAGAGCACCAAAAAGGTTTGGTGTTTTTTGTTTTAGCAGTTCCTAAATTCTAACTTTTTCAATCCCAATATCACAAATCAAACAACGAAATATACAAATCATTCACAATTTCAGCTTCAACTTTTCTTTTCTATTTTGGTTGATGCATTTTGCAGATTTACGTTTATTAAATCATTTTTACCAAACAAAAATTGCTTTTAATTCTCCTGATTAAGACTAGCACTTTTCTTGGAGTGCTTGCCTTCCATAAACGGTTGAACCTTTTCATTCCATAGACTGGTATAGTATAATGGTAGCTTCGTCTCTAGGCACTCGTTACTCGTGGGTGTGGCTATGCCAGCCACACAGATGCTGCCATCCGTACGTTCTACGTGAAGGACACTGGCGCTACCCCTTAGGCATTTAGTGCAGGCGGCATCCTCTGTGTTAATCGTATCCCTTAAAGGTAACAGGCAACGATGCGATTGGGAATCCTCAAGATTACTGATACTCGCTGGTTTATTCTTGGTAATAAAAGAGCAATTCGTTAGCCTCAACGGGGCCAAGTTCTGCGTGAATAAGCCACAGTTTTCGCCTGGAAGTTAGAAATGAAATAGATTACTTCCCCAAGACTTAGTTTACTGCAAACTAACGTGACTGTTGAGCAAATGCCACCGCAAATAATTTTTGGTTCTGCTCTATTTCTTCACGGGAGCAGATTGAAGCCACTTTCACATCCGGCACTCGACTTGAATCATAATTTGAGAGCAAAGTTATAATCACCAGATCGTTGTCATGAATTTTGGGTGACTGTAGAGGAAATGAGAGCATGAGGAAAAGTTCAAGTGTTAACCTTCTACCTACCGAATTGCATTCAATTCTTTGCTTCAGGGACTTAATTAAGCCAACTTGCACATGGTGTGGTTTTTCCCATGGTCTCTCTCCCACACAGGCAGCCGTGGTAATTACTTTTCTCGGAGCAATAAGGATTCCCGTACAGCTGTACTTGGACTTGTCCATATGCTGATCCTTGTAATAGCGTAGTGAAACCAGATGACCAAATTGTTCCAGGGAAAGAGGTGCTAAAACTCTAAAGGAAAGTCGAATAAAGTTTGGAAAATGCACACTCCAAAAACTTACACTGCTGGTGTTAAAATTGGTCTCTTGGTTACTCCTAATTTGGGTTTCTTATCGGGACAACACACAAGCTCCTCGTATACGGTTGAGCCACAACGTTTCACATCGTTTAATTTCAAATCGGTATATTCCAAGTGCGCATCCAATGTATCACAATGAAGTATACCACGACAATGACTACGAAAACCCTGTACAAAGGGACACTCTGCATTCTCTACAACATTAACCAGTTGGCATTTCATTCCAATTTTTAACTATATAAGTAAAATACCTTTCAAATCATAATCGGCCACTCGGTAGGCCAATGAAAGTATTGGCATTAGACACACCAGTCCCAAAAGCCACATTTTTGTACGATCCGTAAACATTGCTATTTCTCTCGCAACTGAAGCTCAACTGAAGCGTTCAAGCATAAGGTTGCTTATAATGCAAATTCATGCTGTTATCAGACTATGAGTCAGGCGGAATTCTAGGATTGGAAAAAAACCTTTTTTATTATAGTAACAACAAATAAAATTATTAATTTATCTTTAGAGTTTTTCGTTGAACTCTGGCTTATCAAAGTAAATTTTTTTTTGGTTTTATGGTTATGAAGTGATTCAAATAATTTCGGAGACAAATGGTGAGCGGTTCGAAGCCTTTTTGAAAACTCCAATTGTACGTTTTTGGTTTCATATACAGGCATGTTCTTTTTGAGAAGTTTGGTGTCGGTTTCGTTTTTGTGTTCTTAATTCTGAATGAAGTTACTCTCTTGTTCTTCTTGCAAAACACACAAGAGAAAAGCCCGAATTCCAACTGAAACGATCGAAAATAAAACAGTCGTTTTCGGTTGCCCAGCTAAAATCTGGAACACAAAAAGTGCTAATTAACCTTTACTAACAATTTGTAAGTTGATCACAGAATTAAGGAGAATTCACTTTATATACATTTAGCAACTGAAAGAGAGCGTAATTTGGCCATTACTTTTCATTCCACCGACTAACCAGCATTACTTTTCGAGAGCATGGGATTTATATGGGATTTAGTTTTGAAAGTTAGCCGCTGTATTGTGCATTATTTCTGTTGCTCCGAACGAAGTCATTTGAAAGTATGAATGGACTTTAGCAACAGAATAGAATCTGGGTGCGCAACTCATTTTTGAATTTGAGCTCATGACCATTGGGACATTCTTTGTCCATAGGATGAACGGAATCTTTGATATCTGTCTCATAATCGAATGCGAGACGAGGGAACGAAGCAGATTTAAATTCTCGATTCACATGTTGGCGTTGTTGGTCAATTGCCTTCGGAAAGCTAATTGGTGATCTGTTCTTGCAGGCCCGACAGTGCACATGTGTGTTGCTGCATTCGTACGACGGCCCAAATAGCCACCCCTACGTGTTGCTGGAACAGTAATACAGCAAAAACTTAGATGTCATTAGGTGAACTTCTAGTTTAATGTGTTATTCACTAGCTTTTCTGTGCTTTCTGTCTGTGTGAAAAACACGAGTGACCCACAAAAATCCCACAAAAAACTCTATAATTTTTTTTTGTATATAGTATAATTTATATCTAGAGGATGCATTTTCAACAGAAAAAAAAAATGGATTTTCAAATGGATGGGACGGAAAAAAAAACATTGTGTCTAAAACTACTTAACAACGGGGGAGGTCACAGTTTGATGACACAGTTCACATCACAGGATAACAGTCTGGGTACTTTTTTTTACTTCTTCCAGCCACCTGAGGGGGGCAGATAACCGGGCTGAGGTGCTGACACCACGGGAGGCAGATACTCATGGCTGATGGGTGCAGGAGCTGGACCAGCATGGTGGCCGCCTTCCTCGTGAACAACCTTGATGACCTTGACCTCTTCATGACCGCCAGCGAAACCGCCGCCGCCGTGCGAGTAACCACCATGGGAGTGGTGACCACCATCTTCATGGATTACTTTGATAGTTTTGACCTCCTGATGACCACCGTGTCCGTGTCCATGGCCATGTCCAGAGTAACCGCCGCCGCCTCCCAAAGCATGTCCTTCTTCGTGAATGACCTTGACGGTTTTAACTTCCTCCTGAATGTGTCCATGACCGCCACCGCCGGAATAGTGTCCGCCATGTCCGCCGTGTCCACCTTCCTCATGAATGACCTTGACGGTTTTAATCTCCTGATGGCCACCGCCGTGTCCATGAGAGTAACCACCGTGAGAGTGTCCACCGCCATAACCGCCAGCCTCCTGATGAATGACCTTGACGGTTTTGACCTCCTGGTGGCCGCCATGAGAGTAACCGCCATGAGAGTGTCCACCGCCATAACCGCCAGATTCTTGATGAATGACCTTGACGGTCTTAACCTCCTGGTGACCACCGCCGTGACCATGGGAGTAACCACCATGAGAGTGTCCACCACCATAACCGCCAGCTTCCTGATGAATCACCTTGACGGTCTTAACCTCCTGATGACCGCCTGAGTAGTGTCCACCACCACCACCATGTCCCCCATGTCCACCCTCTTCGTGTATCACTTGAATAATTTGGTGGCCATGATCATGACCTCCACCACCGCCGGAGCCATAACTGTAACCTCCTCCACCGCCACCGCCGCCGCCACCAGAGCCTCCTCCAATAAAACCGGCAGAGCTGGTGGCAACCAAAGCAGCCAAAAGACACACAAAGATCTAAAAAGAAATTCCATGGATGTGGATGTGGTTAGGGAATGTCACAGCTTGCATCTACAAACAACTTACCTTCATTGCTGGAAGTTTCTTGCTTGGGGGTACGAAAACCTAATGGAACTTCACGTAGCTGAAGAACGAACTGAACTGATGATGAGCTCAAAGATGGTCAGCTCTTTTATACGCCAGATGATGCGTTTTTTTTTGGTTGGCCCTTACCCAATAGCTAACATATTTACATACTCCAAGCTGTGGCTTTCGCCCCCCCCAGTCATACATGTGTGTGTGTGATGCGCCGACGCTTAGGCATATCTCATGGTAGAAATAGATTAGAAGATGTGGAAAGAAAAATGGAAATCAGAGTCAAAACTGGGCATTTCCATAATTAGGCTACAACCTGCACCAGCAGGTAGCCTTAACAACGGCATAGAGTTTGATAAATTCCAGTTGCAACGCTGAAAGAATTAGTTTTGTATCAAAATTTTAAGAGGAAACTAGTTCTGCTCCATAGGCTAAAGGGCTTCCCTAGTAAAGAATAACCATCCTGTTTCCAGATCAGGGCCGGCCAAATCTGTCTTGCCTCAACTTACCTAATTAACTAATTATATCTTAGTAAGTTACCAATCAATCCCCCGAAACTGCATCATCCACATACCCATTTATCATTTCTGATTAATTGCCTAAATGAAAACCCAATTTGATATTGTTATAATATTTAAATATTTTAATGGCTTTCCATTATACCAAAACACACAAAAAACTAAAAAGAAGGCTCGGTTGGTTTCGTTTGGCTTTTGCTAAGCTGCTTAAATTAAAACAAAAATTCGCAGCGGCTTTTACACAATCGACCCGTTGGCCAATCAAATTCAAATCGGTTTCCATTTGACCCGCGACCAAAACAACTTTTGGACTTGTTTCTTTTTTTCATCTGCTTTGGCCACATTACACACATTAAACAAATCAGGGAGAGCTACCATCGCCCATAAAATATACATTCATGTACATAATAAAAGCATGGAAACAAAATTAGGAAATACTTAAAAAAAAAAAACAAATTTGCATTTGCTAACAATATTTAGCCTAGTTTTTACAAATTAAAAGATGTCCGGCTCGAAGGACCAAAGTGTTATTAGTAGACTGCTATGTATTGGACAAAAAAAAAAGACTTCTCTCAAAGTTCGTTAGGCGTTTCAATTGTGAAAATTGTAAGGAGAAACGATTTGCAAACCTGTATTCTTTAGCAAAAAGCTTACTGAGTATTGAACTGGGCGGTTCTTTAAACAGCGCTAGGAAATACATAGCTTACTTGCACCTAAAATAAAAACAAACGATGTCAATTGTACGGAAGCAAGAAACATCTGATTTTACAACAAATTCTGTTTACATGATTTAAGATTGTTTCGGGCGCCGCCCGATCAGCTTTCATGCCAGATTTTATATGGGATATCTTAAAATCCGAAAGCTACCGCCGAGAGGTCGGACATAAGTGTCCAACCCAGAGGCAGGCTATTCGGGTAAGCCCCAAGGCCAGACTGTTGTCGGTCGGTCAGACTGTTGTATCTCCGGAAACCCCAAAAAGAAAACGACATATTTTGTTTTTAAATATCATATACATTTGTTTTAATACATCTTTTACAGTTCTGCGTGTATTTTGAGAATTTTTATACTCTGTACCAAAGGTACATAGAGTATATTAAGTTTGTGCAAAAGTATGTAACAGGGAGAAGGAATCATTTCCGACTATATAAAGTATATATATTCTTGATCAGCATCAACAGCCGAGTCAATATAGCCATGTCCGTCCGTCCGTAGGAACACCTAGATCTCAGAGATGGTAAGAGATAGAGGTTTGACATGTATTGGACAAATGTTTCTTATACTTGCAGGCAGATCAAGTTTATTTTCAATTTTTGCCACGCCCCCTCCCGCCCCCGCAATTTGGAAAAAACGTTATATCTCCTACAGTTTTAAAGATAGACGATTCGTACCTTCTAGAAAGAGTTAGTAATTAGCAAATGTATCGATTTGCCGAAGAAATGATAAAGATCGGATGAGCGGATCTCAAGTTATGAGCAAAAAAGTACAGAATAATAAAAATCAGGGCTGCAAACCGGTTCGGAGTTGAACCACTCCGGAGTCGGAGACTCCGGGATTTTTGGAAAGTCCGAACCGAACCTGAACCGGAGCAGAACAGATTTTTTCTATCCGAACCTGAACCGGAGCAAAAAATAGTAGAAAAGGGTTCGGTTCAAAACACGTGTTCTATGAAATTTTTTCTAGATGCTTTAATGTGAATACTGCCATTTCCCAATATTTGTAAGCCTTAAAATAAAAACAGCTTATATAGAAACATTTTGTTTCATTGTATAATATTCAGAAGCCTTAAGAATGATAAATAAAATAATAATTTATAATTCGTAACCATGTTTATATTGATGAAGATGAAAAAAAAAACTCTCTTTGCTTTAAAGTTTTGAAAAATCTATAAGTGTAAAGAACTTAAAGATGTCACATTTGTTGAATCAGCTGTACCTGCATCACAAGTATCAGTCTAGCGCACTCCATATTTTATTAATCCAGCGGTAGAGTCAGTAATAATGAAAGATTGCTGAAGACACAATAACAATTAACCTATACCAATTGATTTAACTGGGGCGATAGAATTTCCTCCACTAATACAGAAGGGCCGAAATGGGGGCATACAAACAGACTACTTCTGTCAATTTGGTGTTGTCTGTTGTTGTCACTTCTTGCACTTGTGTAACCTTTCCAATTCCAATACAGTTATTGCAATGGGCTATGCCGACTTGCAGAAGAAAGTTAAATCCTGATTATTATAAAACCGGGAGGTTCTTGAATCAGTTGTACAGTAGACCATCCTTCTTGGTGGTGTGTGTGTGTCTTGTTTTAAAACTTATAATCAAACATAAATATACACGATCAAAACATGCAGAATCGGAATTGTTAATTGTTCTCTCTTCAAAAAATCGACAGTTCTATTGGGCTTTTTTCTTAAAAATCCCACTTATCATCATTCGATCCTCTTGATAGCAAAAATATACGGTCGAGTTTTTTATAGTTTTTTATAAATCACAACATTTACCAATTTCGATCAATCGGACTCAGAAACGGGAACTGGCCTGATATAGACTGAGCGGTTGCGCAGTCGACACCAGATCCAGCCTCGAATATGATATATCAAGCCTCTAAAGTTCCACCTATGAATAAAATGTTTAAGGGCCGATTTCTCATCTTATGTTTCTCATAGAGCCATATGTCACATAACCCTGCAAAGAGCAGAGTAAATTGTAAGCTTATCTGACACATAGCAGTTATCTTAAAAAAAAGGGAAATCGGCATTAAGTTTGTTTCAAATTACTTACATATTTTCTCAATTAGCAAAGAAAAAACTTATTCCTGAACCCCGGTTCGAACCCGAACCTAGGTTCAGCGACCTTCTGAACCTGCTCCTTGAACCCGAACCCAAAAATAATTCGCGGGTTCGAACCCCGGAGTGAACCCCTTCCGATTTTTAGGAGGTTTGCAGCCCTGATAAAAATAATTTTCTCCCTTCAATTATATTTTACAAACTTTATATGTTTTGGTGTTGGGGGTAGTGATTATTACTCGTCGTCGTGTAAAAAAATAACACTGATAAAAATAATAATCATTTTACTACCACCACGGGTATTTTTCGTAATCGTACGATTCCGGAATCACTCGTGCAAGTCTCTCAACAAGTCACCTCAACAAAGGAACTGACAAAAAAAAACAACAATCTATATATATGCCATTTGCTAATTGAACCTTTTTAGAAGATGCAAAAAACTATCTTTTCGGCACCATGTACCTTTCGTAGAGTCGATAACGAAGTCAGCCCTTAAGGCCTGATTCCAGATGACATAAAAATCACTTTTTCTGTTGGAGTTCATATGAATAGAAACACTTTTGAACTGTTTTAAAATCTGAATGCTATTGCAAAGCGGTCTTATTTGAATGAAGTATTGTGCCGAAATAAAAATTTATGTCATCTGGAATCAGGCCTTTAAAATGGAGAATGCAGTATAAAAACACACCAAGTGATCTGTTAAGTCCAAGTTTCTAATTAACCATGCAAGTGCAAACAAGTTTGTAGGCATTTTTCCCTGGATCCATTTTGGATCTTCCAACTCCCACCAGTAGAGACATGGTCAGTGCATACGTTGATACCAACCGGAACTAGTCTGAAAATTTCCGAACCAACTTAAACCTATAAACCAGCTTTAACTTATCATAAGTTTTAATTTTATTCTTCTCAAAATAAAAAAAAAGAGTCTTTTATACCCATATTTTATAACTTTCTCTCTCACTGACACACCCAAAATTGTAAACTTTCACTTATTTCACCCCAAAAAGATAGAGATAGATGTATGTACATTAGAGTGAACCTTAAATAAAAAAAACCACTAGATCAGAAGTGCATAAAGTAGGGCTTGTAAAGAAGAGCAAGGCTAATAAGTCAGAGCGTAATGCAACCTAGCTTTGACCTGCTTCATCGACTGCTAGTCCAGCAATGGTCACCGGATCGCCCCCTGAGGGGACGTTTCGCAATTTACAAATAAAATAAAAGATATGAGTGGAATTAACCAGGTGAAGTCGTCAGCCTATGCTGAGAGCCAGTAAATGCTTGCCTGTGAGATAGAAAGAGACGGCAGAGCCAGCGACCATCTAATATCTAGACAGCTCGTTTGTTACTTTCTTACTTGTTTTTGGCTGCAAAGAAGGAAATAAGAATCTAAACTAATATTTAGAAACTAAAACCGAAATCCAAGACAAACTCTTCCATACCATTTGTATTTCGTATTTCCTCCTAGTTCGGTCCAGCCCAATAGCTTCATTCCTGAATTAGACAAAGACAGCGCTTGATAGGTTTGTTGTTCCACGTTTCATTATTTTTATCAATTCGTTTCTGCCATTTCAAAATTACATACAATCCTATGAATATGATTGGTGTTGTTTTTCTCTTTTGTTTTTTAAATTATTGAAAACAAACAATACAATTATTCTCAGTGAAAAAAAATCAAGAAAGTATTCCGTGTTGTAGTATTAGAATTATACAAACTAATAATAATAATATAATATAAGTATTAACAACATTAGAGTAATGCGATTTAAAATATTCATACAAATAATAAATATTAATGCTGATGACAAAATAGTTATGAAGGATTATTGTGTGTGAGATGGAGATGGAGTTGGAGGAGTCCTCTTAGAGTTAGAGTTGTTTCTGTTAAGCCTAGAGTACATATGTAAGTAAAAGTAGTTTTCCTCTCCTCTCAGATTCACGTTGTGCACGTAGGCAGCTCCTGGATTAAAAACCACCTACTGGCCAGCAATCACGCGATCGCACAGCTATTTCGACTGCTGCCCGTCGGCGTCTTGCAGCGATTCCGGCTCTTGGAGTTTTGTGTCAATGAATTGTAGCACTGTGATGTGGTCAGGGCATATGACTTGAGTGTGGACTTGACGGAGGGCGGCAGGGGCAATGAATCAATGGCATACACGCTGGTCCGGCGCACAATTGTGCGACAGCAGAGCTCCTGCAGCGAAAGCACTAAGATGAATGAAAAGGAAAATTAATGTTTAGGCGGGAAATTTGGAGATTGATTTAGATTAGAGATTTACCCTTATTACTGCGCCAGATGTGCTCCATGCCATTGCGATGCAGGGCCATGCGCGCCAGTTCACAAAACGATTCGCGGATATTGAAATCGCAGAGCGGCGATATCTCAAAGCAGGACATGTTATTACGAGAGGCATAGGATTCGGCCTGCTTGGCCGCCACCTGACGCTTAAAGGCCAAATGCAGACGATTGCCCACCAAGACTTTGGGTATACCGGGAGCATGCTGCAAAAGTAATAAAGGGAATATGGAAATGAGTTCTGATAAGTTTTGAAAAGGCCTTTCTTGCTAAAACAGCAACCTAACTAAAAAAGAGCAGATGATCTTCCCCACAAGCACCACACTACCCCAGCTGTAAAGTTTCAAAATGGTCAAATTATATTGGAATGATTCTGGGGTGAAAGAATTGCCACTGCCGTCTCCCACCATAACTTTTCGCCATAACTTTTCTAGGTGCTAAAAACACGATTCTCTTTTGATTTTTTGCAATTCCTGGCAGGTAAGCTGAGTTACTAAAGATTACCCATAGGTAGGGATGATATATCTACAGATCTGTAAGACATATTTGATGGGAAAGGGTTGTACACGTATTCCAAGGTGTTAGGAACACTGTTTCCTCTAAAAAAATATCATAGTGTCAGCAGGGAAGCTGAGTTACTATAGGTGAACAATGGGTAAGGATGATATATCAATGGATCTGTTAGACATATGCTTTGAAAAATGGCTTTATACGGATTCCTAAGTGTTGAAAACGGGGAATCCTCTTGACAATTTGCTTTTGCTGTCAGTTAGGCTGAGTTACTAAAGGTTATCTATAGGTAGGGATGTTATATTTATGGATATCTTGGATATATTCGATGGAAAAGGGGTTTATACAGACTTCAAGGTGTTAGGAACTCTGTTTACCATTAAATATATGATATTGTTGGCCATAGATTTGGCTATCTGTTCTGGAATTTATTCAAATAACCTGGCTCTCAAAGGATTGCTGGAACTTTCTATCTTTTCTATCAAGTTCATGCCGAAATGGCCCAGAAATGCCAATATTACCCATCCTATGGAGGATAGCTGCTTATCCCACAAGTAGCGAGTGTAACGCTGCAGTGCACCGACGAGGTGCTTGTGTTGCCGCCTTCTATATGTATCCAACTCCTACACAATACAGAAGACTTCTTTTGAACCTTCTCTTTCTAGTTCCAAGTCAATCTAAATTGCATCTAAAATCCTCGGGTGAACTCAAACAGGAGATGTTACAAAAGTTGGTCAATTCGACAATTTCTGAGACGTTTTAGCCAAGTTTTCGACCTCCCACTTAAAGGGTTCTCAACTTAAATTCCCTCCCATTCTCACTCACCTCTTCGACCTCCTTTAGCCAGCGATCGATGCCATCGAAGCTCCATTTGTTGGTTATATCGTATACTAAAATAATACCTTGAGCACCGCGTGAATATGAACGTATTATTGTACAAAAACGTCCTTGGCCGGATGTATCCCAGAGTTGTAGCTTAACACGTTTCCCCTCCAGCAATATGGTTGTGGTTTTATATGCTACCGTTTGCAGGATATGAGAAGTGCAATCTATTAGGCGGTTATAGGAAATGTCACCATTAGATCAGGTCTGGACTTACCATTGCCACTGCAAAAGGGACTCTCTGTGGATGGATCCTCCAGATTGGAGAGTATCTCGTGTTTGCCCACATCACTGTCGCCTACCAGGAGAACTTTTAATAAATAATCGTAATCTTTTGTCATGGTTCCCATAAGGCTGGAAAAAGGAAAGAGAAGTTTGAGCTTGTTATTATTGTTGGAGCCGGCAATTTTATCTAGTGACTCATACCGCCCCACACATACATATACAGATACTTGGACAGGGCCAACAAAATGCATTAACTTGTGTGGGCGTAAATTAAGCCATATGTAGGTAAATATGCATATATGTATGTGTATATACATATAAGGCTCTGTTTTTCTTTTTTTGGGGCTTTAAGCATCCTGACCACTCATTGTGGTTTTTGGTTTTTGGTTTTGGGTGTGTTTTGTTTTGCACACCCACAAAACCAACAACACCAACACACTCACGCAAAGCCATGCGCAATTCCGCGCACACACACACTTACATACAAGCAGAAACTTTTATTTTCTCATTAATTGTGCAACTTTTTGATGTTGTTTTATTTTTTAAGCACTTAATTATTGTTCATTTGTGGTTTTGCTAACATTTCTTTCTACTTTCAAAGGTTTTGGCCACAGATTATTTTGATTTTGTTTTGAGTTTGCCTTTGGCTGTAATTGTTGTTGTGTTTGACCTTATTGAAAAAAAATCAAATGCACAGCAATATGGCTGAGACTTAGATAGCCATTTGCTTGAGTTTGGTTTGCAAAATTTTGCAATTTTTATAATAATAACTTACCATTCTCTTATCAAAACAAAAAAAAAATAAGATAGTTGCGGTGTGGCCAGATGTGTAATGAACTGAAGCAGTTTTGGTGTGACCGTCAGTCAGCAGGCAAAAAATGCTAAAGTAGAGTAAAAGCCCTTATAAAGTCACGCTTCCATCTCTAGCTCACTTTGATAGTAAATTTATCGATAACTTAACCCATCGATTCAAATTGAGCCCCAACAATCCAAAAGCACAACAACAACAAATTTTATGTCAGCTTTTTGAAATTGGTAAATCAAAAAAACAAAAAACAAACAAAAAAAAGTACAAATATTTTTAGTTACTGTAACAATTTTCCAGGTTTTCTAGCTAATATGGGCGCTAGCAACAGCAAGCCACAAACCGTGCAAATGGCCAATCCACAACCATTTCTTATTAGCCGGGAAGTGATGGAGCGCATTGAACAGGCCACCAAACCAGCACCAACAGCACCAGCCGAAGTGGCAACTGCCTCACCAGCACCAGGACCACAAATATACTGCGATAAATGCCAGCGATCTGCCTTAACCCCTTTGCCACAACCCACAGCCGGCTCATCCAGTTCCATTAAACCTGTGGCCGCTCCCTGGCAGAAGCGTTCCATTGAGATTGAGGAAATGCAATTCGGCAAAACCCTGGAGCGTGTCCACGAGCTGTTTGGCAAGCCAGTCAAATGGGCCCAGGAATGCTCCGGAGAGATTGTGGATCTGGAGGAGCGTTTAATCTTTTGCTATCGAGAGTATCCCCAAGAGCCGCTGGCATGTGCCCCTTTGGCCAAGCAGTATCATCGTTTTGTGTTCGCCAAGCAATTTGCTGAGATGATAAAACCGGACAAGCCGAAGGAGCCCAAATCCAAGGCAAATAAATAAAAATTTCTATTTTAAAATATAACGGCCAAGTTTTACCAAAAGCTTTAGTCGAAGCTTTTTTGAATGAAAATATATAAAACAGCTGACCCAAGGCAAACAATTGGAATGGCAATCTGTTTTTAGTCAGATACGGGAAATAGTTGACGCGGGCACGAGATGCTCCACAAAGTACAAATTAGAATTCCATTAAGTTAGACTAAGGGAGGACACCTGTTTCACGTGTGATTGTAAGTATGTATGCAGCCGCCCCCCTCTCTCTCTCTCTTTCTCACACACACACGGCCCTTAGACTCGAATCTTTGGTCTGGCAATTGGCGTAGCAACCTAATCGCGTGTTTATCTTTGATGCAATGACTGGCATGTCACAGGGAAACATTTTTCATATATATAAATTTAGTTCCGCTCCCGCATATTATATAAAAAATCCTTGTAAATCATCAGACAACAAAAATAAGAAACATTTCCGTTAGCTTTTGCTCCCCCTTGTGCGTAAGAACCCCGTAGGCAATTTGGCAGCATTTATTTTAATACTTTGGTGTGAACAAGTTTTCAGAAAATAATGTGGAAATATTAAATCATCTTGCAAACAAATCTAAATTTGTGTAATTCGTTAAATTATTTGTATTCTAGAAATTTAATCAGCCCAAACAAAACAAAGAGTAAAATAACCAAATGTTGATTCCATTTCAAATGAATTTGAGCGTAATAAATTACAAAATTACAATTCTTTAACTAAATATTAACGCTAAAAACATGGAAAAATTACCCGGTATACTGAGAAAAAAACCAAAATATCCACAAATCAATAACAGAAGTCGATCGATTTCTTTTGTTTTTTTTTTAATCTAAGTAGGTAAGGTTTGGCTTGAGTACAGTTTTTTCAGTTCCAGAATTCTTGTTTTGATTGCGTCTGTAGCTCGGAAAAGCCTTACTTAAGCTCGAAATTGGTATATTTCAAAAGCACTCGGAATTGATCTTAGCTTGTTGTTGGGGTTAAAGCAAAAGATACGATATTCACATAAGGGTACTGTATACCTTCAGGGACCATATTTTAAAGGTAACCAAGGTCCAGAAACGAACCCTTGGTGTCTAACCGTCTTTCGATCACTGTATCCCAAATACACCAAAACATCTGACCTTCTAGGTCTTCCCCAGATATCAGATAGTTTAACTGCGTAA
This sequence comes from Lordiphosa clarofinis, assembly GCA_018904275.1. NCBI lineage: Eukaryota > Metazoa > Arthropoda > Insecta > Diptera > Drosophilidae > Lordiphosa > Lordiphosa clarofinis. Next base: position 679,199 of record JAEIGQ010000008.1, read on the forward strand.
TTTAAGAATTCCTTTCACTGTCAATGTGTTTTCTGGCGATGCTTGATAGGCTAAATATATTATCTATTGTGGAGTATCCTTTCCGGAACCCTGCTTGGAACTCTGTCAGCCGGTCGTTTCCCCATATCCATTTGTTTGGTCTATCCATGAAAGAGATTCTCCGGGTATCCAATCTTTTCCGTCCTTAAGTTTGTCAACGACTGCAAACAGATCCTGTGTGTTTTCTTATTCCATCAAGTGACTGCTTTAAAGTGCTGCTTTAAAGTGTTTCCATTTAGCTTTTTTATGGCGGCCCAGTATGATTTACTATCACTTATTTGACCTTAAGATCGTCCAAATATGAATTGAACCATATGCAAAGGTCTTATAGACCTTATAGTCTTGTATTTTAAGCTATTTCAAGATTGTTTTTGTTCCTCCAAGCCCAAAAAAAAAAATTAGTTTTTGTATTTTTTATGCTTTTACGAATTAAAACATATTATCTATCCCCTTTCATTTAGCCCTCCTCTTTTCCCATTGACTTTCCGTAACTGCAACAGCTGCAACTGCCAGTTGCTGTCAATTTCCTACAGGGCAGGTGTCATTTAACTGTTGCTCTCCTCTCTTCTCTCCTCATTTTGGCAAGCGACAAGTTCAGGGTCAACATGAGAATGCGTAAGAGACCCAAGATCATTGACAAAAAAAAAGTATGTGCTTTCATAAGCACTTAACCGCCCCCCCCTCCGATGCTCCCCCCTATTCGGCTGACCGAAGTGTGCAGCAAGCTTCGTGTGATCAAATGCAATTGCAAATTGCAGGCAATGAGACATTTTCTCTTGAAATATTCTAAATTAGAAAATTATTTTGTTCATTTCGCTTTTAGTTTTTGTGCAATAACGAGAGTGTCCATTCTCTATCTACCTTTTTTTTCTGTCTGTTTCGTCCACCACAAAAAGCAAGTAAATTTAAAATAAACCGTTAATCCTGCATCTGGCCAGCTAGAGACCTTGATCTTGTTCCCGTGTGTGTGTGTGTGTGTGAGGGGGATGGGGGGCTTAGTTAGTAACTCATTCTTTTGGCCAGCTCTGCTCTGCCATGGTACCCCAAGCTGTGAAATTCCTTCAAACCACTCTGGTCAATTGGCAGCGTGGTGTAATTAGGGTAAAACTGCATCCCATGGCCAAGGGTGCCTTAACCTATGCCATTATGTGGCCAACGGGCAGTTTGATCCAGCAGACTCTGGAGGGACGCAACATAAGTAAGTGCTGCTTGCTTTTCAAACATTCCCTAATCCTCCTAATCCTTCATGCTTCACTCAGCCAGCTATGATTGGGCGCGAGCAGTGCGTTTTAGTATATTTGGTGCCCTGTATGTGGCCCCCACTCTCTATGGCTGGGTGCGTCTAAGTAGTGCCATGTGGCCACAGACCAATCTGCGCATCGGCATTGTCAAGGTAAGCATACGCCAGGCGGCGGCGGCAGGAATGAATGTGCTTCATTCTGCATTTCCAGGCCATAACCGAACAAGTCTCCTATGGACCCTTTGCCTGTGTTAGCTTCTTTATGGGCATGAGTCTGCTGGAGCTGAAAACGTTTCGACAGGCCTTGGAGGAGACCAAGGAGAAGGCGGCACCCACATATAAGGTAAGGCCATCAAATCCCGCATCCTGCCTCATTGCATTGCCTCCTTTTGCCTCAGGTGGGTGTTTGCGTTTGGCCCTTCCTGCAGACCATCAACTTTTCACTGGTTCCAGAGCACAATCGGGTGATATTTGTCAGCATTTGCAGCCTCATGTGGACCATCTTTTTGGCCTATATGAAAACGCATGAGAATACGGAAAAAGCAGCGGAAGCCAAGCCACAAGAACATGACCAGAATGTGATATGTACTTAAGGTGTTCATGTGTTTCATGTTATTGTTGTTGTTTATTGTTATTAATGTTTTAGGCAAATCGAGGATTAAGTAAACAAAAAGTGTAAATAGAAAAAAAAAATGTTGAAAAAATTTTCAGAATTTTAAGTTTGCTTTTTAAATTCCGTTTCATAAGTGATCTGTCGACTGGATTCATTCTGGAGACATTCTTGTTCCTGTCATATTTACGTTTCCATTAAATTCGGTGGCGGCTGACGACCCACAATCAGTTGATCAATCCAAAGCATTGATGTGGGTGAAGATGCACCCACAGTTTCCACTATCCAGTTGACATAGGCCGACACCTCAGTGAAGACACCCGGATAGGGTGGACGTGCACAAGGTTTAACACTCCATGAAACAATGCCAATTTGGGTATCGGTGCCATCCAACACTAGGGGACCGCCTGAATCACCGCTACACTGACCCTTGCCGCCCTCGGGCACTCCGGCACAAATTTGACTATGCAAGTCAGTCTGATGAAGCTGGCTGCACTCTTCATCGCTGAATACCTGAAGTTGAACCTTTTGCAGTTGTCGTTGTACCACGCCACCTGTCTGTTAGAGTACCAGAATGTTGAGTTTAAACCCCTTCTATAGTTTTCCATACGTACCCCATTTAAACCCCAGCCAGCTAGCTGAGCAGGGCTCTTGCCCGGTGTGGGTTGTTGCGGTTGGGGCAGACGCACCGGTTGCACTCTTTGATTAAGGGTCACACCTTGGCTCAGCTGAAGCAAGGCAATATCATTCACAAAGTTATCCTTTGGCTCGTAACCGGGATGTACGTGGATGGCAGAGACAAGGGCCAATTGCGTGGCATTCCTGTCAAGGCGTTGACTGCCATACTGAATGTTTAGCTGATCGGGCTTTGAGCCACGTACACAATGGGCCGCCGTTAAAACCCAGTTAGAATTGAGTAAAGAGGCTCCACAGGAGTGATGTCCACTTTTGACACGACGCAGGGAAACCTTTAAATTTATTAAATCAATTAAATTAGCCAAGTTTTGGTTATATTCCACTCACCACGTAGGGAAATTCGCCTGGCTTTGCGTCCGTTCCGTTCACAATTTTGCCATCCTCTGTCCTAACGGACAAAACTTGGCCCAACAGCAACGGCAGTATTACAATTAATTGCATGATAATTCACTATTGACCTGGTCTATTCAATTGTTGCTTCCATTTATTTGTTTTTTCCCCCACCCGCATAGTCGAGCGATAACTGGAGTAGTTGGCCATGCAGGGTTTGTCTTATCATTTCCATATGCAAATGCTATACAAATTTTTTTGTTGCCGCCTATAGAGCCATGGCAGCTCCACATTTGGTGCAGAGCTTCAAGATGTTTGTGACCAGATATCCCATAGTACGTGGCATGATATCCTACAGCCTAATCTGGCCCACGGGCAGCCTTATACAGCAGACAATTGAGAGCAAAAGCTGGGGCAACTTCGACTGGTGGCGTGTAATGCGTTTTTGTCTGTATGGCGGTTTGTTTGTGGCTCCCACTCTCTATGGCTGGGTCAAGGTAAAGTTCCAGGTCATTCCACTGTATGAATCCTTAACACACCTTTTGAAGGTTTCCAGCGCCATGTGGCCGCAGACTTCCTTGCGCACGGGTATTATAAAGGCAGCCGTGGAGACCATTTCGTATACTCCAGCAGCCATGACTTGTTTTTACTTTATAATGAGCCTTTTGGAGTCGAAAACAGTGCAGGAGGCGGTGGCCGAGGTGGGCAAAAAGTTTATACCCACCTACAAGGTGAGTCAAGCACAGAAAAGTATCAACATATATGTATGTATGTTTATGCTTGCCTTAGGTGGCGCTATCCGTTTGGCCTTTGGTGGCCACCATTAATTTTTCCCTGATTCCTGAACGCAATCGTGTGCCCTTCATCAGTGCCTGCAGCCTGTGTTGGACCTGTTTCTTGGCCTATATGAAACATTTGGAGCATCATGAGGTGGATCAGGCCATTTAGTTTATATTATTTGATTGTTTAGTAGCTTAAATGTAGATATTAAATGAAATTGTGTAAATGTGAAATAAACTGTGTTCAATTAGTGTGACCGGACTTGGTGAAAATGTAAAATACCAAATGAGGCAGCGTTTATACGAGGCTAATAAATTACAATTTTATGTTTTGTTATGATCTGCTTGGTTTCATTCGTCTGGAGCAACTATCGCCGGCTAGCTCACGGCCTACTCTGGGGTGTGATCGACCTCGATACCCAGACTGATCGGATCCAACAACAATATTTATATTCCGGACACAACTTCTTTGATGCGGCTAATAGTGACAGTGTTTGGTGTCCTCTGTCCAGCGTGTCCCACCCTCCTTGGACCAGGTTTCGATACTCTTCCCTAATCCCCATATTCAAATGTGGTTGGCGCTTTTACACCCCCATCTCACCCAACACAAAACTTCTAATTAAACATTTTAAAATTTTCTTCACAACGTTATGATTTGAATATTCATGGACCCTAACATCCTACCTAGCTCGAGCTTACTGGAAATTTTCACTTAATCTAGACAATAATTTTGGTACATATACTGAATAAATAGGGAAATTAACACATTGTAATAAATTAAATAAATAAGGGTGATTAAATAAATTAACTGATAAATATATGTATGTAGATAAATATAAATAAATAAATTATGACTTGCTAATTATGGCTTGCTGTCTTTTGGTTTGCTGTCTTTCGGTTTTAGGTTAGTTAACCTAAAACCCATCCGGTGCGTATTTGGACCCCGACCAAGAAAACTGGGCCACCCGGAGGTAAGTGGCCAATCTCGCTTCCACGCTGAGCCTCCGGTGGCCAAACGTCTTTAAACTGGTCCTTGGACGCCTCCAACTTTTTCATCCACTGTGTTAAATGGTTTCTAGGAGGACCACAAATTCATTTAACTCCAACTTCTCCTTAGACCCCCTCCTTGATCGACTCACCAAGTTCTTCTCGTCCTTAAACGTGATCCTTTTTGTGCACTTTATATGTTTAAAGTTAATTAGAGTTCTATTCTGGCGCTATTAATTTGATTGCTTTTAATCTACTTTTTTTTCACTGCCAGCGGCCAATTTTCACCCACGCTACTCAACTTTGATTTTCTAACTAACCGCTATTTGATATCAAAGAGATTTGAATCAAAACTATCTCGCCCACTCTTAAAGTCCACTGGGAACAGTTTTCGGAACCAGTTCCTCAACTACCCCCAGCGGCGCAAATGCCCATTACAAGTTCGATGTTCTCTTAAACACTTTGAAGGCTGGCAGCCTTCAAGTATCGGTTACTACTCTGTATACATTTACGTAAGCTTGGCCGTTTTCGTTGGCATACTGCATACAATACAATGACTGTATGAGAATAGGAAGGAATTGAACTCTGGACCCGTAACACAGAAACACATGGACGACTGTACGTTAGCTCACTTGACTATTAAGCATATGGGAAAACTTGTGTCAAAATCATAATTAAGAATGTAAGCAGTTGGCCATTTGGCGACCCAGGTGCCTTTTTTTCAAAAGTCGATTGACACAAACATAACACAACTGTTATATATACACGAGCAACAACTCGACCCGAAGTTAAACTTCTCAACACACAACTGTGTATTCGAAACGTGGCGAGAAATTCCCATTACGTGGGCACCTACTGCGATGCATATTGTGGACCAGCCTCATTCACCTCTGCGCCGCTGGGGCCGGTTCAGCTGACTCACACTTGACAACCCTGCCTTGTTATCGATACCAACTGGTATGGCGGCTCGTGTTTATTATGTTTATGCTTTTAAACTGCACGTAACAGTTTAAAAATATTGTTTTATGCTCTATGGAGCGATGGTTTGTCCAACCGCTATGAACATAGCATCCTTCTCTGTGATCTCAGAACCGCCAGTAATCTAGAATAATCTTTGACCAAATCGCTTCGAACTCTGGCGAGCGAATGACGGCTTTCTGCTCTTTTGGTCTCAGCTTCGTGAATAATGAAATGTTTTCGGCCCCCTGGGAGGAACTAAGGGCCATCGCTGTTTTAGAGTAAATCATGAGTAGAGTTAGAGTAAACCGCAAAGAATTAATCAGGCCTTCACCCTAAGCTTTCAGGTCTTTATGTGTAAAGTGACAAGAAAAAGTTTTGTTTTTAAAAGATTTTATGAAACTAAAACCGTACAATTGAAATTAACTTGTCTTCAAAACGCTCAACATTTGTCACCAAGAACATTTGAATCGCTCAAAAAAACATAAAACCAAACAGTGTTAATTTGATAAGCCAGAGTTTCTCTGTGTGTGTTTTTAGTCCGCAAGAGCAGATTTGTTGTTGCAAAAGAGAGCAACATTAGCTCTTACAGTGTCGGTGCTTGACGAAGCTGCCGAATTTTTTGTTATATTGTTGAAATCCTAGAATTTCGCCTGACTCATAGTCTGATAACAGCATGAATTTGTATTATAAATAACTTTATGCTTGAACGCTTCAGTTGAGCTTCAGTCGCAAAAGAAAGAGCAATGTTTACGGATCGTACAAAAATGTGGCTTTTGGGACTGGTGTGTCTAATGCCAATACTTTCATTGGCCTACCGAGTGGCCGATTATGATTTGAAAGGTATTTTACATATATACATAGTTAAAAATTGGAATGAAATGTCATCTAATTAATGTTGTAGAGAATGCAGAGTGTCCCTTTGTACAGGGTTTTCGTAGTCATTGTCGTGGTATGCACCATTGTGATACATTGGATGCGCACTTGGAGTATACCGATTTGAAATTGAGCGATGTGAAACGTTGTGGCTCAACTGTATTCGAGGAGCTTGTGTGTTGTCCCGATGAGCTACCCCAATTAGGAGCAAATACAACACCTGCTGTGTAAGTTTTTGGAGTGTGCATTTTCCAAACTTTATTCGATTTTCCTTTAGAGTTTTAGCACCTCTTTCCCTGGAACAATTTGGTCATCTGGTTTCACTACGCTATTTCAAGGGTCAGAGTATGGACAAGTCCAAGAACAGCTGTACGGGAATCCTTATTGCTCCGAGAAAAGTAATTACCACGGCTGCCTGTGTGGGAGAGAGACCATGGGAAATAGCAAACCATGTGCGACTTGGCTTAATTAAGTCCCGTCAGCAGACAATTGAATGCAGTGTGGTAGGTAGAAAGTTAAAACTTTAACTTTCCCTTATGCTCTTATTTCCTCTACAGCCACCAAAAATTCAAGACAACGATCTGGTGATTATAACTTTGCGCTCGGATTATGATTCAAGTCGAGTGCCGGATGTGAAAGTGGCTTCAATCTGCTCCCGTGAAGAGCTAGACCAGAACCAAAAATTATTTGCGGTAGCATTTGCTCAACTTTCACGTTAGTTTGCAGTAAACTAAGTCTTGAGGAAGTAAACTAATTCATTTCTAACTTTCAGGCGAAAACTGTGGCTTATTCACGCAGAACTTGGCCCCGTTGAAGCTAACGAATTGCTCTTTTATTACCGAGAAGAAACCAGCGAGTATCAGTAATCTTGAGGATTCCCAAACGCATTGTTGCCTGTTACCTTTAAGGGATACGATCAACACAGAGGAGGCCGCCTGCACTAAATGCCTAAGGGGTAGCGCCAGTGTCCTTCACGTAGAACGTACGGATGGCAGCATCTGTGTGGCCGGCATAGCCACACCCACGAGTAACGAGTGCCTAGAGACGAAGCTACCATTATACTATACCAGTCTATGGAATGAAAAGGTCCAATCGCTTATAGGCGACTTTAACTTCAGAAGAACTGTTCAGTATTAAAGATGGGAATTGAACACAACATTTTTGGTTGATAAAAATAAGTAAATAAACGTGAAATTGCGAAATGCATCAACCAAAAGTCAAAGATTACAATATTTTGGGTTTGAAGTAGTATTTCGAAATTTCTGCCCTGGAAAAATCCAACTAAATACTAAAAATTTGAGTATAATTTCCAGCCTAAATGAAAACGAGAAGGCCAAGCTAACTTCGTCTTTGCCGAAGTTTTTATAACCTTGCAAATGTTTTAATTCATCAGAGCTTACGAACGTCAGCATTAAAAAATAAACAATTTTTCTAAATAAAACCCACTTTTCGACCGATAGTTTCTATGGCAGCTATAAGATATAGTCATCCGATCCGGTCGGTTCCGACATATTAGCAGTGTGCAGTAAAAAGAAGAGTCTGTGCAAAGTTTCAGCTCGATAGCTTCAAAACTGAGAGACTAGTTTCCGTAGAAACAGACAGACGGACAGACAGACGAACGGACAAAGCACAATCGACTCAGCTCGTCGCCCTGATCAAGAATATATATAGTTTATAGGGTCGGAAATGAATATTTCTATGCGTTGCAAACTTGTGGGCAAAATTATAATAGGGGAGAGTCTCCGGTTGTGGACACCCCAGTCTATTTTTTGACAGGTAACAGATAACACCAAACTGAGTAATGTCAAACTTGTAGTTTGACAGTGCACATAATCTGAGCCAATACCGAAGTGTAAACACGCATTTGGTTTTTTGCTATGAGCAAATAAAAAAAAATCGTGAACATTTTTCCGAGTTTCTATTTTTTTAAATTTCCACATTGCGTTAAATCGAAGCAAAACATTGAAAAGAGGTGAGTACTATACTTTTTTATTTAGCGCATTAAGTGTACTTTTTGATGTGATATCAAGTTTCAGTGAAATGTTTCTTTCGTCAAAATTTGCTGAACAAAATAAAAATGGCTACCATTTCCAAGAATGGACACACTTTTGCACCGGTTGTGGACACCCTCGTTTTATGTGTTTAAAGCGTGTGTTTGGCCATAAAACTGTCAAATATCGTTGTTTATGCTAGTGTAACATATTTTTCAAGCATTTTTGTGAATTTTTGTGCATTTTTAGCCATGTCAACACCAAAAAAATCGTCCGATTCAACAAATATCAATTTTAATGGGCAGGTCGATGCCAATAAGCAATGCCTCATCGATAAGAAGGCCGTCAAAGCTACAGCCAAGGAATATGGGCTTCCTCAAACCACTTTGATCCGGTATTTGGAGAAATTCAGAGCAAATTTTGCAGATGTTTCGTCCGGTGTTGTTGGAATTCGAGATTGCAACCAACGAACTCCATCAAACATGGTGTGTTTTTTTACCTTTCTCACATGAAGCGTAAAATATTTTTCCGGTATTGGTCCGTTTGACCCTGATGCTTTCTCCGAAGCTGACTTCATTGAGGCTGTCGAACGAAGAGAAGTAGAAGTCGCCACAGAAGCTGATCTTGATGAAGACAATCAGCGTCGTAACATCGTTTCCGACGATCCTAATATTGGGCGAAAAGAAGAGGTGTTATCCTCCCTCGAGCCATCCACTTCACGAGCGTCTTCGGCTGGGATGAAATTGGGCCGGTGCAAGGAACTTCTCCGAAAAAGCCATCGCAAGCCAATGCAAACCACTAAGCTAACTTCTCCGGAAAGCGTCGAGGTTTTGCGCGAGAAGGCAAACAAATCAGCTGAGCCCGCAGCCGAGCGTGATCCTGTGTCGCACTAAAAGAAACCCCCCCAAAAAACGTAGCCGGGCAGCCAAGCCGTCGGCCAAACGCGGTGCCAAGAAGAAGACGTCTTCGTCATAGGAAGAAGACGAAGATGTCGACTTCTGTTTGATTTGTTTGGCGCTCTTGCCAAAAAAACTGACCGCTGCAAATTCGATCCATTGCATTTCGGAATAATTTTTTTCATTTTGCCACTGAAGGCTTCTTAAATAAATCAAAGTTCTTATTTCATCAATTCATGGCCATTTTACTTCATATTTCTAGCGATTTTACAAGGGTGTCCACAACCGGGTACAAAAAAAATGTTTGCAAAAATCATCACATCATATACATGGCTGCAAATTTTTTTCCGTTTGTCTAAAACAGTAGGTTACTTCAGTGGAAAGTTAGCTAGAGTCTCTAGCTTTACAATGATGTTCATATCACCGCATAATGTGGACTCTGAAAAAAGTTATAAGTGAAAAACGCAACTATGTCCACAACCGGAGACTCTCCCCTACCTTTTGCAAGGGTATAAAGAGCAAATAAAAGGTGATTTCTTAGCAGCTTTCGAATTTGATTAAGAAAAATACACAAAATTCAGAAAAATGTATGAAATCTGAATTTGAATCGATGGAACGATCCATATAACTTAATTTTTAAAGATGATTTCATGTAAATGGGTGGCATACTCTCTTCAACATATCAGCCGGTATGTAAGAAATAAATTCTTCAATATTGGCTTTCAGTACATCAACTGTTGCGGGAATGACGCTATAGAGATGAGCCTCAACTTAGCCCCACAAAAAATAGTCTATATGCGTAATATCTATATAGGCGGTGGCACCGTCGTGTTGAAACCACATGTCAGCAAAGTCCAGCTCTTCCATTTTGGACAATAGCGGTCTCATTATACAATTTTGTATATTTCGCGATATTTGCGATAGTTCGGTCTACACCACCTCTACCTTTACTATTGCAGTCTATCAAATCTTCATAATAATTTTGACAATAATAATTCTATAATTAATTTTTTTTTATATTTTGATCTAATTGTTTGGTCTACTCCACCTGTTTGGACTTTTGGAGATGAGAATTTTGAAAATTTCGTAGTTTTTGGTCTACATTATAATCTTGGGCCCTATGAATATTTTGGAAATTTCAAGATTTCTTTGGCCGTTTGATCTACACATTTTATTAATATTTTACCGTTTGTTTTACTCCTCCTATATTTACCAATCTATCAAATCTTTATTATAATCTTAGGTCTTATGGGTCATATGACATGTTAGAGAATTGCATAATGTTTTAGTATAATCTCTATAGATATAAAAGAGAGTGTCCTGATTCACTGATTCACCGATTGGCAATCATCGCACAGCCTAAACGGTAAGAGCAGGGGCTAAAACGAAACTTTTTTCCGCCCGGTATTTTGAAATCCGGTTCACAACCCCCCATATCTAGCATAACCCAAAATTTTTTTATTATTTTCTTACTTTTTTTCTTAACCCCAGAGCTCTAGGTGTTTCCCTTCAAACCCAAATCCAACAAGGTATGAGGAAATGTATGGAAAAAGTTTAGTATTCATTTGGCTTGCCTGTGTTCAACACATTTTACCTTCTACAATTTATTAAAAAAAAAAAAAATAAGTTTAGTTTTATTCCGTATCAAACCCTAAGCACACAACAACAACAAAATGTTTCGATCCAATCTAAAGTTGGTCAATTTGCGGCAATGTTCTGGCTGTTGGAAATATCAACCAAGGGTAAGCCGTAGCGGTGCCATCTTCTTCTGTAACTAACCAAAAGAACCATTATTTAGCGCAACTTTAAAGTGGCCGTTGTTGGCGGCAGCGGTGGGATTGGTCAGCCCTTGTCGCTGCTACTCAAAACCCACAAGCTCGTCACCCATCTGGCCGTGCACGATCTGAAGGATTCGAAGGGTGTGGCCGTCGATCTGTCGCATATACCCAACCCCTGTAAGGTGACGTCCACAATGGGCAGCGGTGAACTGGCCACGGCGGTGAAGGATGCCCACGTGGTCGTGGTCTGCGCTGGTACGCCACGGAAGCCGGGCATGAGTCGTGAGGAGCTGTTCGATACGAATGCCAGCGTGGTGGCCGAGTCGGCCTGTGCCATTGCCAAGAACTCTCCTTCGGCTATGATGGCCGTCATAACCAATCCCGTGAATGCGTTGACCCCTCTGGCGGCGGAGGTACTCAAGCAGAATGGCACCTACGATCCCAACCGCTTGTTCGGGGTCACCACGTTGGATTCGATGCGTGCCGAACAGTTTATTGGAGAGATTTTGAATATGGATCCGCGCAAGGTGAAGGTTCCGGTGATTGGAGGACATGCTGGCACCACCATTTTGCCCATAATATCGCAAAGCCAGCCGGCTTTCAAGGGTGATGCGGCCTGCATAGCTGCTTTGGTGAAACGCATCCAAACGGGTGGCGATGAGGTGATCCAAGCGAAGGCCGGCACCGGCTCGGCCACCCTCTCAATGGCCTATGCGGCTCTGCGTTTCACCCATGCTCTGCTAAAGGGACTCAAGGGTGAGGAGAGCAAACCGGAATGCGCCTATGTAGAGTCCAGCCTGACGGAAGCCTGTTTCTTCTCCACACCCCTGAGTTTTGGCCCCAAGGGCATAGCCAAGAATCATGGCTTGCCCAAATTGAATGACCTCGAAACGAAGGCCCTCAAGGTGGCCGTCGACGAGCTGAAAGGGTCCATTGAGAAGGGTATTAAGCATGTGAGCTAGAGCAGCTTAAGCAGATCCAAAATTTTCAGTCAGATCAAATAAATTCCCACAAAAAAGGCAATTACCATTAATCCCACACACACACACACACACACGCAGAAAAAGAAGAGAGGGTTTTCGCCTTACTTACTCTCAATTTCTTAGTTATGGCCATGGGGAAGAGCTCCTCCGCTCCTCCAAACAAATTGTTGCCATTGCCCGGTTTCAGCTGGCCAAAAATGAATTGGGTCGTTTGGAGCTAAAAGGTGGCATCCGACTCCATACTCCACTGGTTTCAAATAAATGGGCGGGAAAGGGGCAGAAATCATTTCTAATACCAAAACTGGGACCCAAATATAAAAAAACTACTAGCCATACGCTAAGCCTGAAGGCGAAAGATTGAACACCCCTGCTTATAAAGTAATGTCCGGCTATCATTCCGTACGTAAACCAATAAAGAAAAAGAAGATTAATCATTTACATTTATTTTTTTTTGTTTATTTTGTTATGATTTACCGAAATCGAAAATCAAAATGACTGTTAAACTATTTATTTCCCGCTCACTGTTAATTGGCGGCCACTGTTACTATCAGAATGTATTCTGCTATCGATACTGCTAAATCGATAATTTACAACTCATCCCTGCATCCATAGATTTATATATTCTTTTTTTACTACCCTTGGCTTGGTCACACTATTCTGCTGTATGTGTGTGTGTATGTGCATTACGCATTTGCAAATTAGCAGTGTACAAATTAAACAAATAATTGGAAGCCAAGCCAGGACGTATATAGTCAAGTCTCGCCAATAGCCAGCACAACCGTTTAGGGATCACGTGAGCTCCATTGGCCATGTACGCCACGAACAATGGCAACACGAATAAGGCGCCAAATAGGTAAGAAACATCCTTCTTAACTCCCCGCCATCAATCACATACCATCCCCTGGACTACATACAAATACAAAAAACTATTATTTATTTTCTTTTTCTAGTAATGCCACCACAATGTTTGACAATACAATTACCGTTACGCCCATTAAAATGGAACTAGGAGAGGCTATTTCCTATGGCGGGGTAACAGCAGCAGCTACGGGCAAGGCAGCTACACATGGGCAGAGGCGTACAACGAATGCCGTGGCCGTCACACAACAACAACAGCCAACTACTCTGACCCTGCCCATGCAGGCCACTTTAGTGACCAGTGTAGCTCCACCGCCTCCGTCGTCGTCCTGCATGAGTGTGACCATTAATGCCGGACCCAAGGAAAAGTCGGCCACAACGACAAAGGCTAGTCGTGCTCAGGTGATTCGCAAACCTCCACCTACGATTGACAACTTTTGGCCCAACATTCTACAAGAAGTGACCGGCATTAGTCAGGTGGATGCTAAGCATCAAGTGCTGCCGCTGGCCCGAATCAAAAAGATCATGAAACTGGACGAGAATGCCAAAATGATAGCGGGCGAGGCTCCCCTTCTGTTTGCGAAGGCCTGCGAGTACTTTATACAGGAGCTTACTATGCGCGCCTGGGTGCACACGGAGGAGAGTCGACGGCGAACTTTGCAGCGTTCCGATATAGCCCAGGCCATAGCCAATTACGATCAGTTTGATTTTCTTATTGACATTGTGCCGCGGGAGGAGATAAAGCCTTCAACATCGTCATCATCCGGGCAGAAAGCCAAAGATACAAACACCAGTGCATCTGCTGCAACCACCAGCTCCAGCTCTAGCTCTTCCTGCACCAGCACAATCAATGCCTCCGTCGCCGCCTCCCCTAATTTCAGTGTACCTACAGCTACGGCCACATCTAACCTCAAGCTGGATGGCACCACCTCGTCATCGGAAGTCCTTAGTTTCAGCGCTGTGAATCCCGAGCTTTTTGCCAGTCAGGTGCAGCAGCCACCGCAGCAGGTGCAGATCATTCAGCAAGCGGGTGCCGGGGCCCAGCAATTGCAATATTTCATTGCACTTCCCGGACAGCAGCCGCAACCTCAGACGGCCCAGAATCACTTGGGTTTGAACATAGTGACTGCCGCTCAGCAGCCTACCCAGCAGTTGATACTTACCGCCGGTCCCAATGGTCAACTGACAGCCACTCCAGCTCCCAGCCAGCAGCAGGCACTGCTACAGAATCTCGCCCAGCAGCAGGTACAAGTGCAGCAGCAACAACAGCAGCAGCAGCAGCAGATACAACTGCTGCAGCAGGTGGTAACGCCCACAGGCGAGCTGACCAATGTGCCGGTAAGAAGACCATTGAGGCTGAGCAGCAAGCAAATGAATATCTAAAAATCCATTTTACAGATTGCCATCAATGCCAATCAGCTGCACTTGTTGCGTCTACAGATGCAACAGCAGCAGGCGGCTGCAGCAGCAGCTGCCCAGCAGCAGAATCAACACCAGCAGCAACAGCATCAACAGCAGGTTATCATTCCCACACAGCTACTTACACAGCAGATTCTCCAATTGGGAGGAGCCACAAACGCCCAGCAGCAACAACAGCAGCAGCAGCAGCAGCAACAACAACATCACGCCAGCTCCAACAGCTCCAACACCACCAATAACAATCCCATTTTCATCAATTCACCGACGCAAGGACAGGCGCCAGGAGCCCAAACCATCTCCAGCGATCGCTCTCTTACCGGAGCCTTTCGGTAAAATTTAATGCAGGAGTTGGGTCTGGTCCTCCTCCCTGCAAGTTGGTTATAAGCTTAAATTTTGTTTTAGGTTGGTTTTTAAGAAATAATTATGGCAACAAACCATATCGAAGCATCGGGAGGCATTTTGGAATTGGGCATTGATTGCGCCTGTTCTTGTATATTGGAATCTTAAATAGTAGGTTTAGGTAAGAGTTGTAAAAAGAGTTTTGATTTTAGTGTTTCGCTTGTAATTTATTGCCGTAGTGTGAACTCCACCTGCGTAGTACGTACCCATTTATACTTATCCCTCATCACATAGGGAATATAGAATGGTTTCAACGTTTGTCAACCAATTTTTTAATCCATATGTAATGTAAAGGAATGGTTAAAAAGAGGGACGGGAAATTCCAGAAACTAAATCAACTCAAGTCAAAATTTCCTGATGCCATCTAGACAATTTTGGGTCTGTTTTACCATATTTAGGTTAATTTTACAATGTACATTTAATTTATGTAATATAGATTATAAAATGCTTCAATATTGAGATGAAAAGAACAGTGGAAAACGCTTCTGAACAATTGAATTTACTCATTGTTATTTCCAAATTACCTTTAGTGGTCCGTTTATACTTTTATGACCAAAGTATAGCAAATTTCAAACATGATTTTGTGCGCTGGCAAACATAACAAACGGAATTGAAAAAAGAAATAAATGGTCCAAGACCCGTTTTTCACCATTTCGTTAAATTTACCAATTTATGAATGTCCCATTTGGACCTGGCCCATAACCAATTACACAGTTTTGTATCTGCCAGTTAAGAAAACAAACCAAAAGCCTTTTTAACATTGCCGATTCCGCCTTACAATTACGATTATTGAAAAATGGTAATCAGGAATTGTTTTCAATTATGTGAAAAATGGTAATGGTAATGGTAATTCAAGTTTACAGCTCTGGTTATAACCAAAATTTGAAAAAAAGACTTGACCTGCCTGTAAATATAACAAGTTTATGCCTCATACATGTCAAACAATATGGGTTGAAACAACAACAAGGTTCTCGTATAAACGTTAGCATGTCATATTAAAGTTGTTTGAATTTATAAGTTAAGGGTCTCAAATATGCCCGGCTATTATATTAGGTGAGAAGAGAAGTTTAACTTCGGGTCGAGTTGTTGCTCGTGTATATATAACAGTTGTGTTATGTTTGTGTCAATCGACTTTTGAAAAAAAGGCACCTGGGTCGCCAAATGGCCAACTGCTTACATTCTTAATTATGATTTTGTCGCCAGTTCTTCCATATGCCCAACAGTCAAGTGAGCTAAAGCGCCTTCGTCCATGTGTTTCTGTGTTATGGGTCCAGAGTTCAATTCCTTCCTATTCTCATACAACATTTTATTTTTTAAGTTTTTTTAATTTTGATCCCCATTACAATCCGATACACCTAGTGTGTGGATGCGCGCACAGCTAGTCCACACACAAGTTTCAAAATGGTGTATCGTTTTGTGAACTGAACGCATACTTCGTCGCCAAAATTTTATCAAATGAGTTGTAATTTAAAGCCGAAGTGTTTTCTGTTATACGCCCACTTTTCCGATTACAAAGTATTCTGCTTTGTATACAGTATGCCAACGAAAACGGCCAAGCTTACGTAAATGTATACAGAGTAGTAACCAATATTTGAAGGCTACCAGCCTTCAAAGTGTTTTAGAGAACATCGAACTTGTAATAGGCATTTGCGCCGCTGGGAAGTAGATTTTATGCGTACGGTTTTCCTTCCACATAATCTAGTAGGCGGTCTGATTCTTGGCACTTTGCAAATAAAGTATTCCCAGTTTAGTTTGAAGAGCAAACGTTTATATGAAAATCTCTAAACATTTCCAGAATACCTCTGATTATAACCAATCGTTGAAATCCGGTGAAATATTTGAAATAATTTTGATTAACCGCTATTCTAAAGGTGACAACAGTTTGCTCAAAGATTCATTCTAATCGATCCCTATCTTCTTTTCACCTTGCGTCACTAAGCGAACAGTTGTCCCTGGATGAGAATCGTTGTAGGCACGAAAAGCATGAATGTGTGTGTACATTAGGGTGGACGCCGATAAAAAATATAACTGATACCATCTTAAACGATTACTTTTGGGGTGTACATAATGAATTAAAAAATCAAAAAATGTTATATCATGTTTTAACCTCTGCGAAAAGCCTTCAAAGTTTCCACAAATATTACGTATACAACCCGTTCACCGAATCGAAATTCTGTCGACGAATTCTTCATTTTAAAAGTTGTCAAATTTGAATTTAATCGAACAACAAATAAAAATGGAGCAAGAATCGAATGAATTTTTGGTAGACTAGGACCAAATTTTGACGAAGCGAGCCCATTTCCAACGAAGAGATGCGTTTTTTCAACGCTTTTATATGGGACTAAATTCTTAAGACGGCCCATTTCAGAAAGTGCGACTAGTGCGGCTCGCAAGTTGAAGTCAGCATGGTCCACGAGCGGGGTTTCAACAAACCATTTTGAGTGTCCATTTTGGCTACCATGGGCAATTCGCTAAACTCAAGAGATCGCTCCGTGGACATCGTTTTGAATCGATAAAGAGACAGAGCCCCAAACGAAGAAGAAATTAAAGACTATACCAGAAGAAGACTTTGCAGCATGTTCTTAAAATTGTCCTACAAACACAAACAAAATTGTAAAAAACGTTGGCACAAGTGTAATGCAGTAGGGGGAGGTTACTTTCAAGGGAATGAAATGAATTGACAATATTTAATAAAGAGTTTTTGATTTATGAATAATTTCCCTGTATTTTTTGCCCATAGTGGTATAGTAATCCGCATTATTTTTCGATTCTGAAGAAGCTTATTTATAAGCAGCCCAGTAAAAGTAGACTATTTGCAGGAACGGCTGCAACCGTGATGCGCAGCACTTCAGTTCAGTGTGGGACCTGACTTCAAAGATATCTTGATAGCCTCTTAATGAACGGCTAAAACTTGCTTTCATCTAGAAGTAAACAGCGCAAAATAGTAGAAATTTTGCCGTAATATAAAATTTTACCAAATATATTAAGTATCAAATATATTTACCAACATATTGTGTCTGTTATATAAAAACATTTTTTATTGGTCATGGTACCATTTTGTCAAATGTTATGACTTCAAACCAAGTCTACGCCAACTACTAAAAAATTAAAAATTTAGGCATGGGCAACAGTACGTATGAGTGATAAATTTTAAGTCCAAGTCGCAGACCCTAAACCTTATTTTTTCTCAAAAATTTTTTTTGCTATGCGTTTTATACACAAATATGCATCGTTTAAGCGGGTATCAGTATGACGTTACATTTTGCCATATATAAAATGTCCGACCTAGTGTACACGTTCGCTAAGTAGCTGCTTTACATTATTGGAGCACTAGAAAAGTTTAAGATTATAGAGACATCTTTTTTGGGGTCTTAATGTGGAAATTCGACCTTATTATTTCGACAGAGCCTTTCTATGTTTTGTGTGTGGGAGTTTGTTTCTTGTTGATTTTTTCACCACAAAAAACAATCATCGAAAATAATTTTATAAATCAAAAATCACTCAGTCTGCTCCAGCATTTTAGGCATTTTTGTGCTCAATCTAAGATTTTAATGTTTCGATTTCGCCTTATAATAAAAATGGAGCCGCAATTAATTTACATTGTTGCATTTTGTTTTCAACAAAAAATTGTTTGAAAATTATGCAGGAAATTAAGGACGAAATTCAATATTTTGGCTGCAATTACGAAATAATTTCAAATCATAAAACTTATCAAAGTCATTTTGACCACATACAAAATTGAATTTTGCTACTGGTCTGCTTCATGAACTTGGAAATGAGAATGCAGTTGAATTCTAGAGGTAAGCCAAAAATTGTTCAAAAAAATTACAAAAAAAAGTGAAAAGTTCTTTGTTGCATATTGACTTTATTGTATCAGATGATCTGGTGACGCACAAAATCTTTTCATATTATATCCTAGGCCTAATATCTATCTATACTGAAAAGCACAATAAGATCCGAGCAATCTTGAGTGCCCTCAGCTCCGCCACTGTCTGTCTCTAACCATCTCTGAGATCTCACACTTATACTTACATTTTAAAATAAATCTCAATTCACAAACGTTAGATGGTGTCAATCAGGGTATTGAATTTCCATTGGCTCTAAACTAGTGCAGGAAGCTAATGGGCTCTTAACTTGAATCCGTTTTTTTTTTTTCAATTTTAAGATATCCTGTCCTAACGAACTTAAAAACAAAAAATAAAATCGTTTCCGTTTTTGGTTTTACCATATTCATTTTATTAGGTCAGCTGTTTCTCGATTTTCCCAGCCCTTTTTGTCTGCATCCCTAATCTAATATTTATTAACTTTGTAATTTTTATATCGAATTAAGTTCTAAAAATATCAATTATAAGCCACCAGGATTATATGCCAAAAAATGCGCTGTTTTTTTTTTCCAAACTTTTTACGAAAAATAATATTAATATTTTGATATAATGCAGCTCGCGTGAACTCCAAGGCTTAAGGAATATCTGGTGGTGCTTCTGTTGCTTAGCCACTCGCATTGCTAGGGAGATGCCCTGTTTAGATAGAAGGATAATTTGTTCGTCCCATGTGCTGTTTTATCCCCCGTGCAGCACGCACCATCCACCTCGGCTTCCTGTTCGATGGTATTTGTTTGCCCTGAATTACTCACCGCTTCCAGGGTATGGCTGGAGGTGCCCAAAACATCATGGCCTCTCTTTGCATATGTTCGTCTTGGAGAGGGAATTGTGGCTTCCCTTGGAAAGTTTGCTCTCCTCGGTCGTTTTTTGGAATCTACCATATCCTTGAGATCTTGAAAAAGATTGCTTAGATTTCGCGGGGCAGCAGGAAGAGGAGTTGGTGATGCTGCGCCTGCGGCTAGGAACCAAATGCTCCACTAAATCGAAAACCTTGTTTTCCAATTGCTGTAGACCAGCAAAATACTTCCGAGTCTCTCATTAAGCTTCCTTAAAGGATATGGAATCGCTTGTAGTGCCGTTGCGGGAGCAGAACATAGCTGGACTCCTATAATTGTTTGAGTTAAGCCAGTGAGAAGTAAGTGAGCGATGTAACAGCCGTGTCGATTTAGCCATGTTCGTATTTCTGTCTGTTCGTATGAACGCACAGATCACAAAAATGGGAAGAGATAGAGGTTCGAAGTGTATGGAACGTATACTTCCTATCAGGGCTGCAAACCGGTTCGGAGTTGAACCGCTCCGGAGTCGGAGACTCCGGGATTTTTGTGAAGCCCGAACCGAACCTGAACCGGAGCAGAACAACTTTTATCTTCCCGAACCCGAACCTGAACCGGAGCAAAAAATAGTAGAAAAGGGTTCGGTTCAAAACACGTGTTCAATTCAATTTTTTCTTGCCATTGCCCTGCCAATAAAAACGGCTTACAAAGATACATTTTGCTTCATTGTTTAATATTCAGAAGAAACTAATCATCAAAATCTTTAAGAATGATTAATAAAATAGTAATTAATATTTCTTCACCATGTTTACATTGATAAAGATGAAAAGCAATCTCTTTGCTTTAAAGTTTTGAAAAAACTATTATTGTAAAGAACTTAAAGATGCCACATTTGTTGTGTCAGCTGTTCCTGCATCACAAGTATCAGTCTAGCTCACTTTCCTGCTATATATTTGTTTTATCCAGCGATAGTCAGTAAAATTGAAAGATTGCTGAAGACACACTAAAATTAACATTTACTAATTGTGTTAACTGGGGCGATAGAATTTCCTCCACTGATACAAAAGGGCCGAAATGCTGCTAATTGTAAAACCGGGAGGTTCTTGAATCAGTTGTACAGTATCAAGCATAAATATTTAGGCCTGTTCCCGTTTTCGATTGCGATAAAATCATGCAGAATCTGAACTGTTAAATGTTTTCACTTCCAAAAACCGACAGTTCTATTGGGCGTAATACTTAAAAGTCCCACTAATCATCATTCGATCCTCTTGATAGCAAAAATATTCGGTCGAGTTCTTTAATAGTTTTTTAGAAATCACAACATTTACCAATTCCGATCAATCGGACTTAGAAACGGGTACAGGCCTGATATAGACTAAACGGTTGCGCAGTCGACACCAGATCCAACCTCGAATATGATATTATGAAGCCTCTCCCATTTCTCATCTTATTTCTCAGACCAAGTATGCTTTTCCCCCCCCGTCCCAAACAAACCAACTAAGCCCTTTGGACCTCCTCCCTGGACCCCGAACCCAAATCTCCCGGTTTTGCCCCCGAGCGCCCCCCCCCCCCTCTTTCGGTTTTTTCCCGGCTTCCCTTTACTTCAGAAATAGTGCTCACATCCCAGTTAGCATTTTAGAAAATTTGTGATTATATTCGAGTCATAAATGCGCTTGTTTTCTGATAATAAATGATACGTTTTTCGGAAAATAACGAAACGCCAGCCGCGACTCTTCATGGAAAGTCGTTTATACCCCGTTTCTCTGATCAGCTTCTACTCATTTTCGAGCCTTTTTTTATTGACTTGCATGAGTCGTATTCGAGTCTTCCTTAAATCGCACATAAAATTAATCTCTTTTAAATCATTAAAAAAGACTCATCAAGGTGATTTTTGTTCAAATGATCTTCTAAATGCTAGTTGGGATAAGGCATTCAATTCTAATGGTACTTATTAAGTGTTCCACCAACTGGTGGCAGCTAGCACAGAACAAAAGCGCAGAGGCCCAGACCGTCAAACGGTTGTAATGGCCCATAAAGAAGAAAAAGGTTTCTAAAGATTAGGATGATTTGCGTACAATCTATTTTGTTTGGTTTGCGGGTTGTTTTCTAAAACATTTCATTTATAAAATTCGAAATATCCATTGATAGATATAACAGCATTATAACAGCCCCTTTGTATGCAAATTTTGCTCAATGGGTTGGGCCTTCTCTAAATGTAGCTTAAATATTAAACAGCTTGCGAAAATCGTCATTGGATTTGGGAGCAGGAGCAGGAGCAGCAGCAGATGACTCGACACCGCCATTGGCCTGGCCTGTCTGTCCATTGGACGACTCTCCTGCTTCAGCTGCTTGCTCCTCGTTATCCAGTTCCAATTTTTTGCGACGCTTGGCAGCCACTTCCTGGCGCACCAATGTAGTGGGTATCAATGATGTGGGGACGCGCCGTTTTGAAGCAGTTTGGATAGGGGCTGCTGTTGCTGTTGCACTAAAATTTTTGGGAGGAGGATTTGATATGGCCACAATTATCTGCAAGAGAGAAGGGTTTCTGAGTTAGCTCTTGCTCACATTGGGCTGTTCTCACTTACATTTTGGCCGCCCACAGAGCGTCCGTCACCGCCAGTCACGGCCCTACGGGCCGCTGAAGGCTCATTAAACTCAATATAGGCAATGCCCTTAAATTGTTTGTTGCTGAAAAAAAAAACGAAACGAGTTTTTATTAGAGTTCTGGTGTGGGTTATGTGTTTACTTACAATTTGTACACAAGTCGCACATCCTTGATGGTGCCATAGGGCTCAAAAATCTCGGTCAACTGCTCTTTGGTGCAGTCGGCTGGTAAGTTCTTAATAAATATTTTATTATCCTCCAGATGAGCTGCAACAAAGGACAACAAGCTATAAATGGGAACTCTAACGGAAAGCATCAAACTTACGTGAATACTTAAAGCTCTGAGCTGGAATTGTTGGCGTTGGTTTCTGTAATGGTGGCTGTTTTTTTATCGGATTCTTTTGTGGAACTCGGCGGCGAGTTGGAGGTGGAGGTGGTGGCTTATGACGTGACTTCTGCCAGCCAGGTGGAGTTTCCTGCATTTGACACTCGGCTATGGACTCGTAAGTGCCATAGCAACGTTCATAGCGACGGTATAGCTCCTGCACCAATTGAGCGTCCTGCATAGTGGGCTGATCCATGGCCTCACGCAAAATGGCACGTGTACCGGCGCCGCCATTATACTCGCTCTCCATTTGGGCATATCCCATCCATAACTGACCACGATAAGCACTGCCCGCATAGCCTAAAACGAGCACGAAATAAGGGAATTGAGATGAAAAAGGTTAATGAATGGGACTCACCCATTATCTGCCGCCAGATTTGCGAGCCATTGGTTGGATTGGCCAGATGTGTATATTCCACTTGAGCCCACAATTGTAGAACCTCATAGCTGGTATCCGCCTGATCACCGTACAGTTCAGAAAGTTCATCCCACACATGAGAAAAGGCAGCACGCAGCTGATTGGCCTGCTCCTCATCAGCGGCATTGGTATTGCGCACACGGTAGGCCAAATAGTCTAAGTGGAGCTCCACTGTCATGGTCATCTCAGACTGAATGCGGCCAAAGATCAAGGCCAACTCTTGATCCACCTGGGCTTGGGTATAATCAGCGAGTTCCATTAGATGTAGGAATTTGTGATTAATGCGTACGCTCGGACGGCACAGCACTGCACGACGGGCCAAGTCCAAGGCATTCGATTTGAGGTAACCATGCAAGATCTTAACTTTTTGCTGCTCTTCCCCCTCCTCCTGGCCGTCTTCGACAAAGTAAATGTAGTCCAACCACAAAGCATCCACGGTGGGAAACTTGGCCACACAACGCTCAAATATGAGCTTGATCATATTATCCTTGACCACTTCCTTCAGGTTTAAGGCATCCACCTTGTCCACAAAGGAGCTATGCACTTTAGACCAGTTCGAGTCATTATATTGCGGTTTTGTGGCCTCTATATGTTTCCGAAATTGCTCTAATAGACTGCCAATGACCTCCTGCTCCTCTTCCGCACAAATCCAGTTGACACATTGCTTAGCCATCAGTTCTTCGATAGCTTTGGCTCGGGGTTCATCCTCTTCCGACATAGTTTTAACCAAAGAGCGCAATTTGTCCAAAAAGTCGGGACGCTCGAGTCCATAGTCGGACAGCAAATTAGCCCAGAGCGTGGCATTAGCAATCTTCTGCTGCTCTACCAAATAATTCACCACAAATTCAGCCAAATGGACATCTACAATTGAGAATATTTTAATATTTTATTCTAAAGATTTGACAAGCTTACTGTAATAGGAGCCCAAAGCTTTGATGCATTTCTCCTCGAACAGTTTGTGTTCCTCTCCAGTTTGGGTTACTACCAGGCGTGCCCTTAAGTACTTCAACCAGATGTAGGCGGGCACAATGGCCACCTTTTCAAATTCCCCCAATACCAGCTCAATCTTTTCCAAATCATTAAGTTTGCTAAGGGAACAAAGTACATAATCAATCTAAAACCCATAGAACGAAGGCAGCTTTCACTTACAAGGCAATCTCACAAAGCTGCACCACCTGACGGTATTCCTTGACTGGGATTTCCCGCAGTTGGTTGAATTTCTCTTCCAATTCCTGTTCCTCGGGTGAATCTCCATCACTGTCGCTTTCATCTTCAATAATTCCCACCT
Organism: Lordiphosa clarofinis; assembly: GCA_018904275.1. Classification (NCBI taxonomy): domain Eukaryota; kingdom Metazoa; phylum Arthropoda; class Insecta; order Diptera; family Drosophilidae; genus Lordiphosa; species Lordiphosa clarofinis. Next base: position 703,386 of record JAEIGQ010000008.1, read on the forward strand.
CATCATCGCTATCCGAAACACTGTGTGATGCCTCCATATCGTCGTCCACACTGTCCGACGAATCTGAGCTTATCTCAATGGTTTGATTCTCCTCCGCTGCAGCTGGCGGTAGTGCCTCTGCCTCCTTAATCTGAAAATTAGTCTCAACTTAGACGCCTGCCCGGCTTAAAATTGATCAAGAACTTGCCTCGGCTGCTGGGTCAGTATCCATGGTAAATTAATGTCGATTTGCTTGCTCCCGACGCCGCCGGGACAAATTTCGTATTGGTGTGGCCGTTTTTTACAACAATTTAATAACATTGTAATGTTAGCAACGGTCATACTGTGGCGTCGCACAGTGGGACGCTTTCTATTTGTTGGTTGCAAAAAGTACAATTACCGAAAAATAAATAAAGATATACCCCAAACTTACCGAGAGCTAAGAAAAAGGTGATAGAGGAGAAAAGTGCTCAGCTAAATCATCAGATAGTGATGGCCAAATCTAAAATGGATTCGGTTCTAGCTCAGCTTATAAACCAACTTTGTGCCCTAAAGCAAAATATTGTTATCATCATTTAACAACTAGCATTCTTAGACAACTCTATGGCAATCCCCCATCCGTGGATGAACGTCATCGACATCGCTACGAGGTGAATCCCAAGTATGTGCCTCAACTGGAGCAACATGGCATGAAATTTGTGGGAACAGATTTGGAACAAAAACGCATGGAGATCATAGAATTGCGTGATCATCCGTATTTTGTGGCCACGCAGTATCATCCGGAATACTTGTCGCGTCCGCTGAAACCCTCTCCCCCATTCCTGGGCCTGATACTGGCTTCGGTTGATAGATTAACCCAGTACATACAGCGAGGATGTCGTCTTTCTCCCCGTCAGCTTTCCGATGCCTCTTCCGATGAAGATGAAATTGTACTAAATAAATCCCTTAAAAATTTGAAACTTTGCCCAACACCCATAAATGGGCTGCATGCCAATGGAAATGGAAATGGTAATAGCGGTGGCAGCACAAGCACTTCGGACACCGAGGGTGCTTGTGGAGGCGAACGGATAGTTAATGGTGGTAGAGCAAATGACGCTAGTGTTTGAAGTGTAGGGAGTGTGAATTAATTTTTTTAATGTATGTATATGTTGGATATGTCCCCAGATTGTCCCTTTGGAGCATAAGGTTGATCATTTCATGCACCAAAACTCCTTTTAAGCTGGCTCTTCTAGTGAAGGAGTTGCTTATCAACTCTAGTGAAAATTTCTTTCAAAAACAACTTCCTGTTTTGGCAATTGTTGTTTCTTTTTCTCGTATTTAAAAAATCATCTGTAAGATTTTTGTGCCATCGTTTCTTTCGAATATTTTCATTAAACAGAGGCTAGAACTTTTCAATCTATCTAGCGTATAGGTTGACCCTTCCGCAGATTTCGTTTATTCTTAAGTCGTTGAGACTATATGGAATTTTATAAAAAAAAGTCTTATCAAGTATCAAAGTCAATATCAAACATGAACAGAAAATTAATTTACACTCCCATCTAAGTTATTTTTATATCATTGCGTCGGCTTGATTAAAATGAAAATATTAGTTTATAAATCTCTTGAATCCTTGCAAATATTCTAAGTTAAGTTCTATTGTGGATATCGTGTAAATCCATATTTGCATAAAAAAAAAAAACAAAAAGCAATTAAAAAATATATATTTTTTTTTCTTTTAATATTTTTTTTGTGTGAGATTTGCTCAGCCTTTTGGAAAAGAATAATCAAAATATAATGAAACAAAATCTAAAACAAAAAATTAATAAAAACGACTGTTTTTTTTTACAAATTTATAAAATGGTTTTTCCGGTTGACCTTTGGTGGATTTTGAAATTGGTCATAAAATTAAAACGAAGCAATATTTCACTCAATGGCTACAAATCGTAGAACAACTAATTCCAAATGGCCGTCTGCGCCTTCTGGCCACTCATCGATCGAAGTGCTCGAACAATGCCCACAGACGAATTTTGTTTACTGACAAGAAAACTGAACGATCGAGTGTATCAAGCGTCCGAACTCATTCCGAGAGTTCAGAGAGGTTACCATCCGGCTTATGTGATGGTTTGGAGGGGAGTTGCCTATGATGGGGTTGTGAAAAATTAGTCAAAACTTTGGCGACATTTTGGAAAAGATTGTGAAGCCGCTCAACACAACATCTTTTGCAAACCTTTCAACACTCACAAGGCAAAACCGACTCAAACATGGCCAAACCTTATTTCGACGGATGATTGGCCTGCTGATAGCCCAGACCCGAATCCATTGGACTTCAATCTGTGGTCCGTCCGTGAAGGTTATGGCTAGCTCTTCTTGACTCCCAAATATTGATATTATTGAAAATTTTAAAGTTAAAGTTTCATACCAGGGCCATTCAGGGCCGCAAACCGGTTTCAACCGAACCATGAACCAAACCAAAACCACATTTGTTTTATAGATCCTTTACTCCGCGTTTGATGATGAAATATAATGAAAGTGACGCTTACTTAAGATTTCAAATAATATAGCGATAACTGGCGTTTGTCAAGAAGAGCGAGGCCTTAAAGTGAGAGTATATTGGCGTGCGAATAAATTTAGCGACGCAAACCAGCTCAGACCTTTTTCATCGACTGCTGCAGACTGCTTGCAACCCCATTTAAATATTTTGGATTTTTCCTGAATGTCACAACTCTGGGAAAAATATGCTCATATATACTACGAAATTCATAATTTCTTCAATTTGCAAAATCAAATTTGTTCCTGTTTATGCAGCTTCTGTAAACTCACAAAATCACCAGCGTACATATGAGAAAACAAAAGATCTGGCAACACCAACTCAACGGAAAGTTGCCTGCGCCACGGCATTTCATGAATTGAAGTCAAATTCATAGTCAACTTTCGTTTGTAATCGAATTCATGAAATGATTTTGCAAAATGAGCATAGCATAAACGTAGTAATAGATCGTTTTTTGCAGTTTTGTTTTAGTTCAATTTCATGTGATATACAAATTGAATTGAAATCTAAGTTAAACTGCGACCGTGACTTCGTGACATGCATGTGACATAGCTGTGGCATTTTGAATGTTGTGCCGCAAGGTCACACTAATTGGAATGATAACAAGAAGAAGATTCTTCAGTTATTAATGGAAACGATGGGGGACAAACTGATACTGGCCACCGGTGGATATGATCACACCATTAAAGTGTGGCAGGCACACACTGGCAACTGCATTAAGACCATGCGCTTTGTGGAGACATCGGTAGGTAGTCCCTCCTCCTTGTCTTGATTCAGTTACCCATAATGCCGTTTTCTGTGTTCAGCAAGTCAATGCATTAGATCGCACGCCGGACAAAACGCGTCTGGCTGCCTGTGGCTATCAATGTATCCGGCTCTATGACTTGGAATCCAATTGCACGGCACCCGTCATCAATTTCGATGGCGTGCAAAAGAATGTGACACGTTTGGGCTTCCAGGAGGATGGCAACTGGATGTTCACCGCCGGCGAGGACCATCGGGTAAGGATTTGGGATATGATAGCCGCCCCTCCGCACTGTTCCCGCGTGTTTGACTGTCAGGCGCCTGTGAATGCCGCCTGTCTGCATCCCAATCAGGTGGAGATTGGCATAGGCTCACAAAATGGCAGTGTCTATCTGTGGGATGTCAAATCTGAGAAGCATGAGCGGATTGTACCCGAAGTCGATGCATCTATACAGGATGTGGCCATCTCGCCTGATGGGCATTATCTGGCGGCGGCCAATAACAAGGGCAACTGTTACATTTGGTCACTGGGCAGCAGTCCAGATCAAAAGATGAGCACACTTTGTCCGAAAAAGAAAATACAGGCTCATAGTCGCTACATATTGCGCTGCAAATTCAGTCCGGACTCGCGTCTACTGTTAACCACATCGGGCGATGGTAACGTTTGCATCTGGAAAACTGAGGATTTCACCAAATGGCGGGAGCTGTGCATTGAAAACTATTGGGTATGGGATGCGGCATTTAGTGCCGACTCCAAATGGTTGTTCACCGCCTCTTCGGATGGAATTGCTCGACTGTGGAAGCTGCAGACAAAAAGCCCAATACGGGATTATACGGGACATACGAAAGCCATAACGGCATTGTCATTTAAGGACGAGATTGTGGGCAAATAGGGTAGCGTTAGTTTTGGGTTAAAAATTAATGATAATATTGTATAAGAAATCAGTTATATGGGTCCCGTACAAGGTCTTAACTACATTAGATAGTGACAATCCAAGCATAAGAACTAAATTCCTACGGAGACTTCTATACACAGTTAAATGTTCAATTGTCTCCTGTTATAAAAGCCGACTCCAGATGCATTTAGAAACCCCTTTGAAACAATAATGTAATACCTAGAAATAGATCAAGCAACCTAACAGCTAACTAGATAGAACAGATGATTAAATATTGGACGCAGACATGGACAATTGGAGCATAAGATCTTGTGTAAGACGCCCACACTAACCCCTCTGAAGCTGGTTACTCAACTAGTTATCTAAGTTATATCTTGTAAACTACACACTTATACTTAGTCTTGTAAAAACGAAAAACATTAAAATATAAGAGCCGTCTTACATAGGTAAGATGTCTATAACACTGTAAGCAAAGAAATGTTTGCCTTTGGAAGTATGAACAATTTGGCATGCCCAAGCGGAAGGAGCTCGATATTTCCCAATTTAATCGAGATTATAAAGGCATCAGTCCAGGAGGAAAGCAACCCCGATATGCTGACAAACTAAGTTGATATATACATACAGGATTGGCTGTATCACCATTTTTTTGCACCCCCTTACCTTTGCCGGCCGAGAACTTTTCATTTCGTCATGCTGATCAAGAATATATATACTTTAAGTGGTCGAAGATGCTTTCTTCTTTGCGTTACAAACATACGGAGAACTTCAATATACCCTCTCCAAGGGTATAAGAAACAGAATTGAAAGAACTCTGCGTTTTCAAATACTCGACACTCGAATCCCACCTGGTGAGCCAAAGCTTCCAGCCTCTTGGGTCTTCGTCTGCAGGCAATTTGCTTTTCATGACATTTAAACACTATTTTTGTAAACTTTTGATATATATTTATTATTTATTAATGACTAATAAAATAGTAAAATATGAAATCCTTCAAGGCCGAAAATACGTGATGGAATAAATACATATATAAAGAATGCCTCGTCACGAGGGGAGGGAAGCTGCTAAACGTATACAAAACAAAACACAGGATATATTTATGAACATTTTTTGGAAATTGACTTTTGTTACTCCACATAGGCAATGCCTTGGGCCACAATCGACTCTTTAATGGGATCTGGATCAGTGCCAAGCCTATAGCCCACAATGCAGGTGACATCCACCGGTTTGCCTGTGGGATTGAGCAGTAGTAAAATCTGATTGATGGGCGTGGCAGGTCGGAAGGGCTTATGTGGTGGCATGGCATTACACGTGGGCGGTAGCAAACGCACCTTACAGGGCTGGAATAAGAAGAAAAGGAAAGAATCTGTAGCTGGGTTAGGTGGGAACTAGAACTGCTTACCTTCTTAACACTCGCTTCGAACTGGAAATCCTTGACAGGCTGACGGCTTTTGTTCTGGGCTGATATCACAATTACCGACACATGTTGGCTGGGCCGATCTTCGGTGAAGTTCAAACTTAGCTGCATATCATCATCGTCGAGCACCACACGCTGTTCGCCGGTGGCCACTATGTTATCCAGCTCCAGGCTTATCTCGCTAAGATGTTTAAAGCTGGGCAAAGTCGGCGGAGCCGTTGTAGTAACTGTTGTCTCCAGCTCATGCTGTTGATTTTCTTGCTTCTGCTCCACCTCCTTGTCAGCTGCTGCTGGCGGCGCTGGCTTATCGCTAAGCAAAGGAACATCGTCTTGACTGTTGTCCACTGGAGGAGCACTCTCTTCGGTCGGTTTTACTTGCATTCTTTCGCGTGCCAAATCATTAAGTGTCAACTTCTCAGGATCACGTTTGAAGCTAGCCATACGCTCTTGTGCGGGCGGTAGAATTTGCTGAAACAATTCCTCGCTCAACATATCAATTTGGGGCATTTTTCTGGCCGTCCCAGGTTTTTTGTGAGCTTCGCCGCCATTGGCCAACATTGCTGGATCGCTGCCACGGCGCTGGCTAAGGATTTGGGGCTCAAGAAGAGCACTGCCAATACCAGGCTGAATGGAAGCCTCTGACTGATTTTCACTCTCAGCCAGAGCACTGCTAAAGATGTCGCTGAGATCGGCCAAAGTATTGGATGCAGCGGAAGGCGGTTTAGCGGGAGCTTCTGTTGGACCACCTTCGCCCCCACCACTTACAAGTAGATCACCTAGCAATTCATTAAGTAGCAGGGCATTGTGGGAGGAGCTAGTGGTGGTGGTCGATGTAGCAGGAGCCGGTGCCGGAGCTGAAGCCCTTGTTTTGATAGGCGAAGGCACCAATTGCTTATAGCGCGTCATGGTCACTAGCAGAGCTTCATTGGCATCCAGAGTATCCGCTGAAGGTAGAACAAATTTAAATATTTAATAATCCCACTTAGTTAGAGTAAGGAATGAGCAAATTCAATTTGTACTTGCTTTTGCGCTCGCCTTGTTATCGATAAATGATTATCGTTAATCGATAAAACAGATGGCGCCTCTTTTTAGTTTGGTTTAAAATTAACTTTATTACAACGAGAAGGCCAAGTTAACTTTGTCTGCCAAAGTTTTAATACCCTTGCAAACATTTTTCTAAACAGACAGACGGACGGACAAAGCTAAATCGACTCAGCTCGGTATAGCTTATAGAGTCGGAAGTGGATATTTCTATGCATTCTAACTTCTGGGCTTAATTATAATACCCTTTGCAAGGCTCACCTATTAGCTGGGGATCCGAGTCATCCAGCAGCTGCGGCAAATGCTGAAAGATGGGCTTATGCTTTTTACAGCTGTTGTACAACTCATGAATGGTCTCGTTAACATCCTGATTTGCTGGATCATAGGTGTCCAGCATTTGATTGAGTAACGCCATCGTTTCTTGCACTTCGCTTAGGACCAAACGATGTTGCGCCATCAAATCGTTGCGCCGCGCCTCCTGAGCCATACGATATTGCAGCAACAGATTAGCTCGTTTGAAATTCTCCGGATTATTGCTCTTGATAAGCTTGGCAAACATGGCCTCATCGATGGTGCCCAGCACACTTTCACGCTTTGCCACCGCCGCCGCTGTCTGGTCATGTTCAATGTCCCCCTCTTTCCTCAACATGTCGTAGGCATCACGGATTTTCTGACGCTGTGGGAATTCGGTGGTCCACAGCAGCAAACACTCCATAATTCTTTGCTTCACCTCTTGCGGGGTTTCGGCTCCTTTGTACTTCTTGGAGACCAAGCGAATCAGCTCGTTGAGAAACCGAAATTTGGCTGCTTCGTCTTGAAATTCATCACCACATTGGGTCATGCACTCCTCGAGAAGCTAGGCAGGATGAGAAAATACAATATAATTAAATTGTACATATGTGATCTATATTTGTGCCCTTAGAAAGGGGCCCAAACGCTTAAACGCCCCTGCTCAATCGCAATCACAAAGTGGTTATGCGTACGTGTGTGTGTTTGTGTATGTTGTTTGCACTTACCCCTATGGCTCGAGTTGCTTCTGTCACGTTAGTGGAACGCACTTTGGCCACTATCATCTCCTGAGCCTTGTGGACCAGCTGGCCATTGCTGCGCACCACAATGCAAAACATTTGCACACCCAACTCGTCCACCCTTTCTTTAGCCGGATTGGTGGCACGATCTGGTCCAAAAGCAGATAACGCATAAAACAGCTGTGTAACCTGATCCAGACATATTGAACACTCACCCAGCATTTCTTCCATAATGCTCTCGTCGGTTGTCATTTTGCTTATGAACTTATTAGCGGCTTAAAAACAATAGAAAAATATTTATATATTTTGCGGTGATTTTAGCACCAACAACCATGTTGTTGTTGTTGCCTAGAGATGAGAGACGGTCGATGATAATACTGCCGTTCTTTTAGTAGGGATGGCCAACAAAATAAAAAAGTTGTGACTGGTCACGATTGAAATACTGCTACGGCAGAGCCAATATATTCCAGTCCGAAATATATATAACACATTTTTATACACACAACTACCTTAACCCACTGCTATTGTGCATAATTCATAATTGGATATCCTCAACAAAATGCCAATGTAAGCGGATATAGCAATTCCTAGCTGAACTAAAGTTTATTAAAGAATTTTAAAAATAGTTGATAATACGTTAATGGTTATTGCCCCTTAATTTAACTACTACTCTGTCTTCGCTGCCTCTGCGAAAATTCACAATTTTATTTGAAGCAGTCACTGCAAAGCTGATGTCGATATGGTGTCGATAACGATAATTCCATCAACCCTGAGTCACCGACAATGCAACCCTGCCTGAACAAACGGAAATAAGAAATTTTAGCATTGTCGAACACTGCTGTAACATGTTCTTTTTCAGGCGTTCGCCTTTGCGCTGACATCGTATCTCCGATTGCTTCTGTGAGAAAATGTAAGAAATTATTAAATAAAAATAAAGTGCATATACGCCAATGGCTTAATAAAAGTGCAATAATAATTAGGCAACAAAGCCGCAAAGAAATTGCAAAAGAAAGCATCGCGAATTGTAGTAAATGCCAAAGAATGAGGTTAAACACGAAGCGGAGAAAATATTTTTTTTTTTGTTGTTTGTGTTTTACACGTGTTTTTGTATGTCCACAACTAAAACTATGGCTATGATCTTTCACATTGTTGTGGTATTCAATTGGACTACAATAAACTGCCATGATTTGCTATTCCTCTTAAGGGTATCGTCTCAAAGATATAAACCTTAATAAAGCAAAAAATCAACAAGAACAACAACCAAATGACAAGCGCGAGGCTAACTCCCTCTCATCTCCCTTTGCAGCATGGCCGAAGTAGCTGAAAACGTGGTGGAGAACTTCGAGGAGCCGGCAGCCCCCTTGGAGACAGAGAGTGCCGAAACCATTCTGGAGACAAATGCTGTGGCCACCACTGAGCTGCCCGAGATCAAGCTGTTCGGACGCTGGTCTTGCGATGATGTCACCGTCAATGATATCTCCCTGCAGGATTATATTTCCGTTAAGGAGAAGTTTGCCCGCTACCTGCCCCATTCAGCGGGTCGTTATGCCGCCAAGCGTTTCCGCAAGGCCCAGTGCCCCATTGTGGAGCGTCTGACCTGCTCGTTGATGATGAAGGGACGCAACAATGGCAAGAAACTGATGGCTTGTCGCATTGTCAAGCACTCATTCGAGATCATTCATCTGTTGACCGGAGAGAACCCTCTGCAGGTAAATATGACTTAAAAGAGAGAGAATTTTATAAGCCATCATCTCCGACCGTCGCAAGCTAAACTGTGTTTTGGGATTGTTAGCCACCCGAACATCAGGTAGATTGCAGACGCAGAATAATAAAGAGTTTTAATATCCTAGTGCCTGAAGATACAAATAGTGAAAACCACTTCCTGCTCTCTTGGAACTTAAAACTACAAATTAAACCTTCGCCAGTCCAACTCAATGCCAGGGATTTGTATATCAATGAAACCACTGAGCATCTTCTTTACGAATGGACTTAGATTAAACCAGAGGGTTTTAATATCCTAGTGCCTGAAGATTGAAAAGCCTCTTCCCGCTCTCTTGGAACTTAAAACCACATTTTTATAATGGGGAAATATGGGTATGTCAGTCCACCTCAATGCATGCCAAGGGGCTATATCTCTGCCCGAGCTATGCATCTTCTTAATGAATGGACTTAGATTAAACCAGAGGGTTTTAATATCCTAGTGCCTGAAGAATCTACAAGAAACCCTCTTCCTGCTCTCTTGGAACTTAAAACCACATTTTTATAATATATCAGTCCACCTAAAGCGCAGGGTTCCTGTTCAAATTGATCAATCCTTACTGTCTTAATATCCTAGTGCTTTAAAATGCGCTCTTGGAACTTAAAATCTCACTTCTATAGTTCTGCAGGAATAAATACATGAATTAAGTTTCTGCTAAAGACTCCATAAGTTGTTCTAAAGTTAGTGTTTAACTATTTGACAACAAAGATTACACATTTTGAGGAAATTAGGTTGTCGGATTAAGTTAGGAAATGGGTTTATACAGAACTAAAGCCAATTTCTAGAGATACCTAAAAGTAGGGTCTATTATTGTATTGCAGGAAGCTTTCATGTCCATAACTAAAACTATAGCAATGATTCCTCCTACATAGTTGTGGTATTCAAATGGACTACACTAAACTGCCATGATTAACTATTCCTCTTAAGGATGTCGTCTTAAAGACATAAAAACCTTAATAAAGTTAAAAAATCAACAAATTTTGATGCAAAACCAAGTCCACCTCAATGCCAGGCGGTTTCATATGAAACATACCGCAACTGAGCATCTCTAATACTGGACTAAAAAGAAATGATTTAATATCCTAGTGCCTGAAGATCAACAAACCTCTTCCTGCTCTCTTGGAACTTAAATCAACACTTGTGTTTAATTATTAACTCTTAAATGTTAATGCTTTTGTTAATATCCCCGAAATTCATTGAATATTTTCTTTTTATTTGTAGATCTTGGTGAGCGCCATCATCAATTCGGGACCACGTGAAGATTCCACACGTATTGGTCGTGCTGGTACTGTGCGTCGTCAGGCTGTGGATGTGTCGCCTCTGCGACGCGTTAATCAGGCAAGTCTTTGAAGTGGAGTTAAATATTGACGGCCAGCAACGATGGCTCGTAGTTCGCCTGAGACTACTGGCTTATAACGCATTGGCTAAAATAAAATTCTATCACATCCGTAGCGTCAGAATGTGTAAATTGCCGACATTGGGCGTATGAACTGAAGAGATAAAATATTAATTTTAACAAAACAAAATTCACGTTTAATATTAATTTGTAATTTTTTTTATACACAGGCCATCTGGCTGCTGTGCACTGGAGCTCGTGAGGCTGCCTTCAGAAACATCAAGACCATTGCCGAGTGCTTGGCCGATGAGCTGATCAATGCTGCCAAGGTAAGCTACTTTCTACTTTCGTTGGGGTTCCTTCCATAGGTCCAGTCTAATTCTATCTTATGACTTTTCCTAGTAAGATAGACTCGCTTTTGGACTAGAATAAATTGAAAAACAATCTTTTATTATCCTTGTGCTGTGGCGTCTGTCATAAACTTGGCCCTGCACACGAGAAACATAAAAGAACAAATTGACAAACTCTGGGCGACTTCAGTTTAGGGTCTACAGTAACCCGGGCGGGTAAATGCTCAAAATTGAAGACTTCTCCAAGTTTTTGACAATATCGGTTAGCCAATTCTTCTGGTTAAAATATGTAACACTTTTATCGTCGAAATTTTAAAGAGCCCTATTAAAATTGGCAATTTGCTAGGTATTCTTTTTGAAAAAGTTAATAAATCTACCCAACATTCAATGGAAATGAGGTCTACACAATGTTTCTCACACTTTTATCGTCGAAATTATAAAAGTTCTTTAAAAATTGCTTAGATATGAAGTCTATTCAATGTTTTTTACAATTTTGGAGGTATTTCTTGTTGAAAAATTAAAAAACCTCCTTTGATAGGCGTAGATATGATGTTTATTAATCACTTTTTTAAATTTTAGAGTATATTTATCGTCTAAAACTTAAACATCTAATGCGAAAATGCTTAAAATTGAAGACTTCTCTAAGTTTTTGACAATATCGGTTAGACAATTCTTCTGCTTAAAATATGTAACACTTTCATCGTCGCAATTATAAAGAGTCCTTTTAAAATTGCTATGATATGAAGTCTACTCCATGTTTCCTTTGACAAATTTTTAAGAAAAAGGGATTTCTTTCTCAGTTATATCGTTTTTTTTTTAATATAGTATTTAAATCGAAGTCCGCGGAAAAAGATTGTATGCAGTCAAGCAATCATGTGTAGAATCCTTAAAATCCTTCTGCTTCGGAAGTAGATTCAATAACATTTGCCAACGAGCAACGTCTCGTTTGTCAGTCTTATCAGTAAGTGAGCGATATAATGTTGTTGCAGGTGTTCACGAAAGGAAGAGAGCAGAACACGCATATGAACTTGTTATTGCTTGATTAAGTCTTATTCCTTTGCGTCAAACAACAACGAATGCGTGGCTTGCGAAATGGGCCTGAGCACTCCTGCCTTAATACAATAAAAAGAAAGTAAATCGTTCATTGAAATCTTTTCCCTATTTTAAGAAAATCTAAACCGCCTAACTCTGCTAGAAGTCCAGTCTAATTCTATCTTATGGTTTTTTCTAATAAGATAGACTCGCTTTTGGACAAGAAAAATTTTCAAATTCTTTTATTATCCTTGTGCTGTGGCGTCCATCATAACCCTGCACACGAGAAACGTAAAAGAACAAATAGAAAATCAGGTAATCGTTCCTTTAAAGTCCAGTCTAATTCTATTTTATGGTTTTTCCTAATAACGAACAAATCTTTTATTATCCTTGTGCTGTGGCATCCACCCTGCACACGAGAAACGTAGAAGAACAGGATTGACTAACCTAGGTCTTACTTATAGTGGATCGAGGGTTCACAGTTTTGATAGTAAAGTTATTTTAAGGTCCAGTCTAATTCTACCTTATACTTTTCCTAATAAGGTAGACTCGCTTTTGGACCAGAATAAATCAATCTTTTATTATCCTTGTGCTGTGGCATTAACTTAACTCCTGGTCCTGCACACGAGAAACGTAGAAGAACAAAGCAATTGATTAAGGTTTTCGAAATAATTTGTTCTTTGATTGATTTAATAATAACCTTCTGCCCTCTCTTCTTCTCTTTCAGGGTTCCTCCAACTCGTACGCCATCAAGAAGAAGGATGAACTGGAGCGTGTGGCCAAGTCCAACCGTTAAAGAACACAATACAAACAAGTTTTATCTATGTGGTGTGTTTTTTATACAGCAAACAACAAAGTGTATTCACTACACTACGCAAATATGATTAAAAACATGAAAAAATCCAATCAATAAAACAAATGTAAAAAAAAAACATAATAGACTTAACCCACCCTTTTTTTTAATAGTTCTTAGTTGCAAACAAAACAAAAATAAAATAATGTAGCACTCAAACGAAGCCGATGTAAATATTGAAAAGCAAATGGCATTCAACTAGCTGAAGTTGTTGGATCTCGGCCTAGGAAAAGACAATCCTCAAAATTAGCTGTTTGAGTTGGAGAAACGTTAAACAATTAAATCCAAAGTGGAAGAACAATGCTAAGTATCATTTCCCCAGATGGCCAGAGATTGATGAAATTGTGTCCGTTCAGGCAGGCAGACAGGAGGCTCTTCCTTATGTAAATCTACATTTATAATTTAATATTTAGTACAGTGCCCTTTATGGGCCACAACAGCTTCTGGCATGAAATCAACTAAGTCCTGTCATCGTTTCAGGGGAATTTTGGACCAGGACTCTGTCATTCCTTCCCAACGTGATCCGACGATAGTGTTTGGTTTGGCAGCAGCAACTGCCTTCTTGACGTCAGACTTCAGATTCTGTGCAGGCCACTCCAAAACGTTCAAAAAAGTTTGCCCTGAACCTTTCCTTAGCTTTATTGTTGGTGTGTTTGGGGTCAGTGTCCTTTTGAAAGATCTATACGAGCGGCATTTCGTATTCTGCATAGTTTAGCATTACTGTCTCCATGATATTTACGTACACGTGCTGATCCATGATGGTTTTTATCCAATGTATTGGACTTACTCAGTAGCAGGCCCATACCATTATGTTACACCCTCCATGCTTAATGGTTTTTGTGCTGTACTGGGGTTTGTATTCTGTGTTCCTTGGGCGTCTAACGGATGATCAAGATCCCTTTCCACCAAACATAACCACTTTGGACTCATCTGATCATAGAATATTCCTCCATTGTTGGGATTTATCAAGTACAAAATGTGTTGTGCTATTATTTGTAGACTGAAGTTTGTGAGATGCTTACTTCTACGAATCGACTTCATCCTTCCATAAGTTGTTTTTGTGCCGAAAGATTTTATTTGAAATTTAGAACACGCATTCGAAAATGTTATAAATAAATTTTGAACATCACCGGGAACTGACTTCCCTTATATCTTGTAGATTTTGAAGCCTTCTTTCTTTAATGAACGTTTTTAGTGTTTTTATTCGGGAAAGAAATAAACAATAAATTAAAATTACATTTTTGGCCGCAAATTCATTTTGGACATTTGGTAGTAAACTGAATAGTCTAGGAACTTGATTGTAACAAAGTAGGAATGCTTTCAGCTGGTTTTAATACACCATATTTGTGTACTCTAAATTATTAAGGAACTTGCTCGAGGTATTTCTTTTTAGTCCATGTCTAAGCTATTGCATCGACGTCGCTTGCTCGACGGTTGGGTGCCCAGATCTTTATCATCATAGCGATCCAAGTAATGAAAGAGCCAGCGAGAAAACTCATTCATATATGCATCCACTTTAGAGATGACATTCAAATTGGATACCACTGGAGGCGGCCTTTCGCTGGCTCCACATATACGCTGCACGAAATGCTCACAGTGAAAGATGGCCACCGTGACATCTGGTTCGAGCACATCCAGACGCATAGCCAGTTTGGCAAATGATTCGGCAAATTGTTTCAACACAATGTACGTTTTGCTACTGAAAACGGCTAAACAGAAAAAGAAGAAATCAATAGAAGAGAGACAGAGATAGACCGACTCGTGGGATAGCTTACTAGGTCGCTCTTTGCGCGAGATCACGTAGTATTTCTGAAGTAAGTGTTCAGCTGCATCGCTAAAGTTGACTTTGCGCTCGTGTAGCAAAGTAAGCATCTGACGCATGTCCTCGTCGTTTATATTAAGGGCATCCTGAGTGGGCTTAGTGGTATGTTCGCCATACTGCCGCAACAGGAAGTTCCACAAAACATCGCTGGGTTCTTGATCACCCATATAAATCGGTAGGCCAAAAATGCTTTAGAAAGAGAGAGACTTAAATAACAAGTACTTGAGATACCCGGATAGGCAAAGCTGAACTTACGGGCAAAACTTAGCAAATGATACCGTCTGGTTGCTGGAATGCTCAGGCTGCCAATATGTCCAAATGGCCGCCTCCAGTGGTTGCTCGCTTTGCAATTGTGGCACAGGCACTGCACCCATCTCAATGCATTTCTCCAGCTCGTCGCTATGCTCGCGCGACAGACGCGTCCAATCGCCCACATAGTAGACACCCTGCTGGGCCATCAATAGGGGACTGGCCACCACCCATTGGAAGCGTGCCGGCAGTGCTGTGTGCGCCAAATGCAGTCCACTGCCCTCGTGGGGTCCCACAAAACGTGGTGCCAACTGGGCCACACTGGTTAGCAAACAGTTGGCCATATAGCTGTCGGAACATATGACACACATGGCAATGGGTGCGCGCACTTCATCCAGGTCCATGGAGGCCAGACTGGCTAGCAGCGCCATTTTCAGATAGACGTAACACTCCATGGGCACACAATCCTCACACAGTTGTGCGCTCAATGTATACACAAAGGCATAGTCCGAATTGCGGGAGCATATTAAGCGATATAGATTCCGTATGCTGAGCGGCATCAGGCTGAGATCTGCCTCGGATTTGGCGGTGGTCAAGCCGCGTCCAAAAAGCAAGTGACGTGGCTGCGGGGGATGAGATTGGGAAGATGCATCCGAATCGGAGAAGAAATCAGTGCAGTCGAGGTCCTCCACGTCGTCCCCGTCGACTTGACCGACCTCCTCGCCCCGGAACTGGGACTGGGGCGGTGACCCGTCCAGTTCTGCATCCTGCAAGACACGGCTGAAAATGAGATCTTGGTGGGAAAAGCTCAACTCGTTCGCCCCTTCCTCCACGTCCTCCTCTGATGGCCCGTATATAGTTGAAGGTAGGCTGTGCAAGCTGGGGCTCTGCTCTACCGTATCCGGGTGGCGGTGGGTTGTGCCCACTCCAGTGCTCGGGAGGCTGGCGAGCCGAAAAACCGACTGGCTGACTTGGCTATTATGCTGCTGCAGCGGCAGGGACAGTTGTGTGGGGGTCCATATGAGATTGTGAGCATTTAGAGCAGCTGGATCAGCCACGGGCGGGTCTGGTGGTACTTGATTTGGTCCAACAGGAGCACTGTAGGAATAAAAGGGCAGCATATTTGGTGGTGCCTGTCCCTGATGTGGGATAAGTCCATAGTTGGGAGCCCTTTCTGGCTCAGGCAAGGGAACCACCAGCTCGAATAGTGAGTCCGGGCGCAGAGAGCGCGCGAAACGCTGATGACGACGTCGACTCTGTAAAACAGTCTAAATGTGGAAATCGGGTTTAACAATGTTTTGGCTTCATCACTTACAGTTATCTTGTTTTTGTATGGAATCACTGTTGTAGGCTGTCGCGGCGCAGGGGGTGCTCGTGTCTGGGGATAAAATTCCGCCGCCTCATGATTCAGAGGCTTCGCTGCGCGCTTTAAATTGGGTTGAAATTCCAACGCATTTGAATTGAGACGACTCCGCGAGGCTATGTCTTTCTGCAAAGGCACAGGAGGAGATGCCACAGCAGAAACAGGCCTGATATGGGTCAAGGCTCTGGGCAGGGGTTCCTGTGAGCTTAATGTGGTCACCGGCTGCTGACTCGGCTGACTCAAGACGAGAATGTCGTTGACTGCGACGATTACGACGTCGGGGACGTGCTGGAGCTGGGCCCAGATTAGGAGTGCCATCACCGCCGCCATAGTGTACCAACGGCGCTGGCGGAGGCATTTTCAATTGATCCTCCTGGTTCTGTGCGTCAGAGCCACCACCCAGCAACAGAGGTTTTAGTTTGGCACTGCAGTTGCGGCTGCATCTTGCTGCCCCCCTTGGCCTGGCTCTCTTCGCGCACAGATTTCAGCCATTCGCCCACCGCCAGCTGTTTGGTGTTCGTTGAGGGACGCACTGCATCTGGCAGAAAATTTCCCAAAACTGGTGTACTAATCTGCGGTCCACGTCGGCGTATACGTTGCGGTGGCGAATCAGTGCTCGCTACTGCTACTGCTGATGGTGGTCCTCCTCTTCCATCTTGGGATTTCATTTTTTTTGGTCGTTGTCCGCCTATGGCGGGAAACTCCTCCACATTGGGGGCATAATTCAGAGTCTGAGGCTCATCACTGGCATGGGTACCCCAGACATTTGTGACCAGCAGGGATGAAGGTGTAGCACCTATTGCAGGTGGAGCAGAGGCTGTAACGCCAGCAGTTAAAAGCTCCTGACTTAGCGAAGGTTGGGAACTTTGGTTGATGCTGGCGCTGGAGGTCATGATGGGTGTAACATTACTGGCACAACTGGGTGAGGGCACAACAAAACAACCCACTCCGGTGGGAGGTGTGCTGGAATAAGGGAATTTGCATTTGAATAAAGGAAAATGAATGGAAGCTAACTTCGGCTCGACCGAAGGACCATGGAGTCATGGACAAACAAATAGCACAAACAAACCAGGAAAAAAGAAATCACGATCAGGAAAGAGTAATAGGCTATATACCAAGTCTGTGAACCGGTTCGGAGGGCGTACAGTTCGCTGTTCTCAGCCTCTACAACAAGCTTTGTGGTGTTTGAATGTCCCTAGATGTCTAGTCTACTTACGCATCGCTTATAGTTTCAATGGTTTCGACAGGCGATGAAGATTGATCTGTGGCCAGCTGCTGCTGCTGCTGTGGTGGCGATATCTCGCCTCTTAGGAAATCATTCAACTGCACCGCATTGCGACGACGACGCGTTGCTGATTTGCCGCCTTCTACGATCTTTTTAGGTGGCATGCCTCAAACTGATAGGTATTCGATGTGCTTGGGAATTGACCAGTGATCAGATAGCTGGCTCCCAACTTTAGATCGCAATCGTAGGTGTGAGCTTAAAGAGGCATTCAAAGTTTAGCATATTAAATACAAGAATTTTCTCTCGTTGAAAACCCACCTCTGGCTCGCACTAAAACGGGTCGATGTGCACAATTCTGGATACGTGGAGTCTCAGCACAGGAACTGGGTAAAATAGCCAACAAGCGATAATTTTCAGTAACCCGCAACTTTTGATATTCGCTCATGGGTCGCGAACAGCTAGCGCATAAAGGAGCTGCAAGTAAAACGATAGCAAAGAAAGAGAGAGAGAGGGATACCAATTATCTAGGAACGGCAGAGAGTTTAAAAATGTATTAGTAAAACTTTAGACAGTTAAGGCAAAGAAAAAATTTTGAATTAGTCACTTGGTGATCACTTCTGGGATCCCCTACTTTGGTTCTATTTCAAAGTCCGTGTGACTCGCTTTCTCTCTTGTTCTTTATGTTACCCACACGCTATGTTAGTATGTTGTCAGACGGCGGCTTTGTTTTGGATTAGCTTAGTGATCTAAGGCACACATACCATCCGTGGAACTGGTCTGTAGGGCATTGCGCAGGCAGCCGCTACCACAAAACCAAATCGTTTGAAGGCTACAGAGCAGGGAAGAGACAAATGAAAAAACATGTGACACTTAATCTGCTTCACTTACACCAGCGTCTCCTGAGGCGTATATGCCGAGAGTATGCCCTGCACTAGGGACAAACCTAGACGCAGTGCCTGTTGCCCCGGATTGAACTGCAAGTTGGGATGGAAGGGTATACCGATCACACGACAATGCGTATGCAATTGGCCAATGTCAATTGGTTTTTGGCCAGCCTGACGGAGCTGATCACGCACAAGGCCGTAAGTGGTGTATTTGACCGCTTCGTAAAACTGCAGCGGCTCCTCAATGAGCAAGTAAAGCAATTGCGGTGACCGGTTAACCAATTCGCCATAAACAATGTCCAGGCGCATTTGCAGCGGCGCCAGCAAATCCTCCGGCTGGCGCGTGCGCCGAATCTGCTCCACAAAGTTTCGTGCGCTTCCCTCGATTAATTTCAGCAGATGCGTTTCGCGAAAATATTTCTCCAATAGCTTGTGTTCATGGAATCTGTTCGTGTACGTGGGGATGTGTGTGTGTGTGTGCGTGCGTGTGTGTTGAGTGATTGCGGTACTTACTGGCTGTGGCGCTGGCGCAGTACGCCCGCCTCGATGTCGTTCAAATTGCTGGAACTTGCTTCAATGTCTTGTTGCAAATTCGCATTTACATGGAACATCTTACGTACACGTCCAACTTGTCACCAAATCCCACCCAGTGAGCAAGAAACAAAACGAATTTTGAATTGGCAGATTCAGTGAGACCGTATGGTGTGACCATGTATCATTATTTTCGGGCTAAATTTGACAACCAAGTTAAAGTTATCGATATCGATGACACAAAGATAGCGCCCAAAAATACTTTGTTTAAAATTGTTATCAACAGGAAATTGGAAATGCCAAAATTGTCGAACTTCCTGGCCATATTTGTTCAAATTGTAAGTGAATGGAATCAAAGCTTATATTTTAGGTCCAGCAAAATCTGCAATCACGGCTATTTAGTCAAATTTTAGATCAAAATTTCCTGAAAATTTTTAAAATTATTTGCCCATGTGAACTTAGCTTAAGGATAGTTTCCAATTGCTTATTATATTGCAGTAGCAGTAAAATTGTTACCAATCTCTTGGATTACTTGATTACTGAATGAGTCTAAAAGTTTAAAAACTGTGGGATATATGACGTATTTTTATTAGCTAATTGCAGGCCAGGTAGGTTTATTTCTTAAGCCTGTGGAACCTCTAGCTCTTACAATCTTTGTGACCTGTGCCTTCATACGAACCGACGGACGGGCTAAGGCTATATCGACTCGGCTTCACAAGCCAAATAGTCTGGTTAGGTCGTGGTTCCGAACTAATCAGTTCAAAACTGGTTTCAACTTGAAATTTATTTTGTAGATTGGTTATATGGAGTTTATTATCCAAAACAAGCATTAAACTCGCTTTAGCAGGATTAAAATTGGTTCAGAGCCAAATGGATGGAGGTTAGTAATAGGGAGTTACATATTTTCCAGGTTCAAAAAAAGCTTCAAAATGCGTCAAATATCGAAATGCCGGCTCCAAGCTGGCTCAAATGTTTAGCTAAGTATCTCGGACATTTTCTAAATTAGTTCTTCAGTTAAATTATTTTGCAAGTGGTAAACACAGAGAGCATTTCATCCAGCTGTCCCAGCTGAAGAGGCACACAAATGTCCAGATCCGGCCCACATGGAGCACATTGTGTTGACTTTAGACTCTCGACGGGCGCAAATTAACCGCAGAAAGCGGGCTGCAGGATGGTGGCTACGAGCAGAACACGTGACCCAAAGGACAATGCAATGAATGCGAGTGGAGTTAAGTGGAGCTGCTGGGGTAGTGTTGTCGAAGCGGATGCAAGCAAAGTGCCAAGCTGTTCATTGTGCTTCATTACTTGTGCCTAAGCAATTGAATTAGCCGGACTTCCCCCCAAAAACAAACATACACGTCCATACATACAAGCGCGCAGAGCTCTGGCGTGAATCAAAGGAGCAACAGGGAACAACTAGAAACAACAAGTCAAATGTAATTGCTTGTGGCCTGACTTTGGCCTTCGACCTCTGGTCGTCCCCCCCTCATGAGTGGAAAGAGCAATTGCTCTCTGGCAAAAACAGTTTCGATTGTAGAACAGGAAATTCCACTTGAATTGAAGCAACAGCCGCAACATGGATTGGCTTGGTTTGGTTTTTGAGAGCAAAACAAATACTAAAAAATTCAAGCATTTTCATTTGAGTCTCAATTGTTTGATAACTGCAACACTGAAAAGACCAGAATATGCCAAATTGCAAGCTAACAATGCCATAATCGTTAAATGATATCGACCGTCGTATGACCATTAATATTCTCGGTTTGTTTCCAGATGAATATTTAGATGAATATTTTTCGCTTACAACCGAAAAAAACGATCGACACATCGATATACTTTCGAAGTAAAGATGGCATTGGCAAGAATACCAAAAGAAGTGGAAAAAAGCTTAATAAATAAAGAAAAACTCCAGAATTCCCGCTGCCCGCTGTTTCCAAATTGGTCTTAAAAAAAGCCAGATTTGACGGGAAAAAAGCGAATCTGGCAACACTCCCGTAGAAGTCATAAACTATTTACAATGATAAGAATCGCAACTGAATAATTGAGCATTGAGCCAATTTTTACTCATTACCATAAACGCATAAAGTAGTGCTTTCACTGATGATGATGATGATGAAGATAAATACCATTACTCATTTGTTAATTCCACAATTTTTGGAAAGTGGAGTGGGCATGGGCCCAGGACGAGCCAGGACAAAATTCATTAACAGTTTGTAAGAGGGGACTGTCGCGCCTCTGTCATTGTTCATTGAAAATTGAAAAATGCCACTTTAATGAATTTATTTGCGACACTTAACACAAGTGAAAGCAAACAGAGAAAAATGATGTTCATTAACATAAAAATGGCGCCCTCTGCGTCTCCAGTGACCATTCGCATTGCCCATCCACTCCGTTTGACTCACTTCACTTGCCTCGACTCTGGCAATTGTCATTACCATTTTGACTCTGTTAGCCTGTAGTTGATGAGTCAATATGTCAACGACTCGACAGGTCACGTTTTCCTCTCGCCCATTGATGTTCAAATATGCTTTCATATAGTTAAATGTTGAGTTATTTATCCACTTGGCTTCCACTGCATACCAAATGGGAAATGGTTAGGAGTTTTTTGATCAATACTAAGCTTTCGGGTATTGTCAAAGATAGCTTGTACCAAGAACGGAACCATTATCCTTCCAACCGTTCGGTTGGTTGATTATAAGTGTTTTTAGAGACCTTCTATCTCAATATTCAAGTGCTTTTCCTGTCTATCAACCTTTATTTTACTCCTTTTTTTTGTGTTCCCACTGACCCTTCTTTATGAGCTCTGCATTAAAAATTGTTTGGCTGCTGATGAGGGTTATGCTCAATCTCAATTTATGTTGGAAGCGGTTGCAATTATTATCCCAACTCGGTTTGCATTCTGGTTCATGCATCATTCAACCGCCTGCCGTGTTAATTATCCCGCGGTCTAATGCGGTCTATTAAATTTTCAGCAGCCCCTCCTCCCACCCACTTGCTGCTGAAATGTAATTAATGGAAGCACACTTAAATCATTTTTGTGTGCGTGGACCAACGAGAAAAGAGAATACAATTAGTTAACAAGCGAGAAAAGAAAGAAAATGAAATCCGAAATCCTGGCAAAGGTGGCGGGCCGTGCGCTAAAACGTTTCAATTTTTCATAAATATTCAAAAAGGTAACTAAACAACAACAACAGCAGCTGTCCGTTTTTTTTTTTTTTTTTTTGTTGGTAGGTGTGTGTGGGGGAGGACGGTGGGGGGGTGGTGAGAGGGACAGAACAGCAAACTGGGCTTCGTTATCGCCTTTGTATTTGGTAGTTGTTGTGTTCCATCCTTCACCTTCCCACCCATTTTTGTGGACAACAACTGAAAAAAAGAAGAGCAAAACTTTTTCGATTTAAGCCATTTTTATACCAAAGATTTTCGTGAGGTATCACAGAGTATATGACCGATTACTGATTATTTCCTTAGTTGCAACACTGTTAACTGGTTTGGAGTCAAATCACTCGGCGAAAGCCGAATTTTAAATTGATAGCTTTAATGCCATTTTCATCTATGGTTAATTCTGAATACGATCGGTCCACCTTGCCCTTTTCTGTGTTTTATGGTTGTGAAACAGCCAAGCCTGTGTAAGTAGCGCGGTCTGATGGAGTACCTCGTCATAACAATATTTCAAGACAATATCTGTAATATTTGTATTTACATTCAAAGCAACTTTTTCGGACTGCCAAGCCACTTTTCTCCAGTTCTACTAAACCGATTTTGATGAAATAATATGCAATCGACGCAGAATTTTCACCATTCTGAAACCGCATTTTTTCATTTTTGATTTTTTTTTTGCCCGAAAAAGTTACTTCAAACTTTAAACGCGTTTATTTCGAAACCACGGTTTTTCGAACTGATTTCTCCAGTTACACCGAATCGATTTTGATGATTAAAACTGAAATCGACGCAGAATTGTCACCATTCGAGGTTCAGACCAGAATTACATCTATACACTCATAAAAATCTAGAATGAATAATTTGAGTACGAACGCTCTTAAAAAAAAAATCTAGTCGCACTTGAATTTTCAAGAATTTCGCTCTTGGAATCGGGACAAATTCATTCTCAATGTGGTTCTATAGGCAAGGGGAGTGGGGAAACGCAAACTTTGAGAGAATAACGTTGGCCGCGCTCTTTCATAGAGAGACAGCGCATGCGCAGTTTGTCATTGTCATTTGACCGTGGCGAGCCAATAATTATGCTATAGTTGAACATTAAGATTGGGCAAAAGTAAGTGATTAAACGTCTGTATAATATAATAAAAATGTATAAAACACCACATTAAAAAATAAAATGAAATAAAAATAAAAAATAAAAGCTGCTACGGGGACTTGATCCACGGTCGAGCTGTTGCGGCTGGCCAAATACCAACCAGTTCAAGTCCCAGTAAAGTAAATAAAATAAAACGATTTTATCTGTAATGTGACTAACTCAAAATCAATCACATCATAGAAAAAAGTGGGTGGGGTTGGCTGATGGTGAGTGGCGAGCAGAGCGCGGATCAAACAAAACCACGTCGGTCGGACGGGTTGTCCCGGGGCTCGGTCATGTCTCTCACACCCAAACCCCCACCTCCTTCAATTGTTATTTTTAGTCTTTTATTTTGAGAATTATTCGTACTTGGATCAAGTACTGAAACTCTTGAGTCAAGAATGTCGGGATCAAAAATTCACTCTTGGAACAAGAATTTTCACTCTTACCCTACTTTTGAGAACGAATGCTCTTGATTCAAGAGTGAAATTCTCTATTTTTTCTCTGAGTGTACTGATTATAGGCCCGTTTTTATACCCTTGGAGAGGGTATATTAAAATTGTCCGGATGTTTGTAACGCATAGAAGGAAGCATCTCCGACCACATAAAGTATATATATTCTTGATCAGCATGACGAGCTGAGTTGATATAGCCATGTCCGTCTGTCCGTCTGTCCGTCTGTCCGTCCGTCTGTCCGTCCGTCTGTTTCTATGCTATCTCCTCCGTCAGTTTTAAAGCTATCGTAACCAAACTTTGCACGAAGTCTTTTGGTATAAATACGCTGCACATTTGTCGGAACCGGCCGGATCGGATGACTATAGCATATAGCTGCCATAGGAACGATCGGTTGAAAAACTAGTTTTAGTGAGAAAAACTTTTTTGTTTTCGATGTTATCGCTCCCAACGCTCGTATTTATAAGTTTTTAGTGATTTCACATAATTTCACCAAGCCATTTTGAAATCGGACAACTATATAGTATAGCTGCTATACAAAAGTTAGGTCTGAAAAAAAAGTCTTAGTGAGAAAAACTTTTTTGTTTTCAATGTTATCGCTCCCAACGCTCGTATTTATAAGTTTTCAATGATTTCACATAATTTCACTAAAATTTTTTGAAATCGGACAACTATATAGTATAGCTGCCATACAAAAGTTAGGTCTGAAAAAAAGTCTTAGTGAGAAAAACTTTTTTGTTTTCAATGTTATCGCTCCCAACGCCCGTATTTATAAGTTTTTAATGATTTTACATCATTTCACCAAAATTTTTCGAAATCGGACCACTATATAGTATAGCTGCCATACAAACTGTCAGGCACATATCAAGCTCCAAGGGTATATAAACTTCGGTCGAGCCGAAGTTAGCTTGCCTCTATTTTTACTTTTCATTTCAGACATCCTGGAGACGTGGAATCATGGCCTTCAGCACTATAGCTTTTTTTTTTGGACACCCACTTTGACGGCCGATAACTTCTGGAACAGCCCTCGCATCGAAGCAGTAAAAATTTTTTTGTTTACTTTAATCTGTTTGTAACATAATAAAAAAAACAAAATTGGAAAAACTCTTTGCGTTTTCAAATAAGATTTTTTTTAAAAAAGGTCCATAAAACAACCTCGACATGGAGTATACCCCCTTAAACTAAAATACAAAATTTAAAGAACAAAAAAACATTGATTTTTGGCGGAGTTATGTTTGAAAAACAAAATTTTCATTACAACTCCCTATCCTCCCCTAGAAATAGAAAATATATTTAATTTAAGAACGATTTCAATTCTCGACTTAAATATAAAGAAGTAATTTTCTGAGTATAAACCGACATTTATTATGCCAGCAGAATTATTGTTTATACCTAGACACATTGATACACCTAAATTAAAGCGGAGTCCATTTAATGTTGCCCATTTAATGACTTAACAAAGTTCATTACACATTTATCGAACATTGCACATGACACATGTGTAGCAGCTGCATATCATTGACTAATAGTTGTACGTCTAAACGTCACAATTTAGTATGGACTTCAAAATCAATCCCTTGGGGCAATTTTCGGTAAAGTGCATTAAGATCGATGAGAACGCTGTCAGTGTAATGACTAATTGGCACCATTTTCATGGGAACAATTGTACAATAACAGATTAATAGCAATTCACAAGAATATACATATGTACACAATTATATGTGTACAATTCCTTGATGCGTAGCTGCTGATTAACTGCAGGAAAACAGGGTTTGACGCATTTGTATTGCTTACAGACGACCATACATGGTTCGTGCATAGCATTAGCATGTAGGACTGGGAGTTTTTTACCCATTGAACCACCCAAAGGGGGTTCTTCATAAACATTGTCTAACAACTAACTTTAAAGGCTTAGTAAAATGGTTTGTGTTTGGACAGTTATACAGTTTGATCCCTGATTAATGATATATTCCCAAAGGAATGAAGAATTAAGACACTTTCTGGGATTGAGATTTGGAAATTCTTTCTGAAACAGAACCGGTGCAAAGATTTTCTAAAGCAGGAGTGCCTAAGTAGGCTCTGTGCACTGACTGCACAGGATATGTGTCCCGTCGACTACCTTTCCATTTTGAATATTATCTAGATATACGTTTTTGCGTTACTCGAGTGTGTCCCAGAGACACGAGGTTTCAGGTCCAAGCAGCCAAAGAGCGCGCCCGAAAATTAATGCAAATTTATATCGTGGAAAACTTTTCAATTTGTTTTCACTTTCTTCGTTTTAGTCGTGCGTTGGAAGATGTTGCAACTACATCCCAGAGCCGGACCCACTCAGGCTGTTTAGTATTTCGTATTTTGTGTTTTACTTGCACAATTTGGCCATTTTAGCCGCATAATTAACGGGCCGGCAAACGCCCCGCGGCTGCTAGGAGACCTCACTCCCTCCACTACCCCCATACTTTGTACAAACAAGAAGATATACATGGGAGATAGGCCGAGTGAAGACAACCCAAGGATACGGTCTAGGGTAAGGTCTATCCGCAGGAAGAAATCACTGGGAGAAATAAATAATTGAAAGCATATTTAGGGAGCAATCGAATGAGCTGAGCCCTGGAATCAAGGGTGATCTGAGTCGCGATTGGCTCCAAACTTAGTGCAAACTTTACTCAGCTCAGTGGTTCAAGCTATACCAAAACCGAACCCAGTGAAACCGGCTTAGTTTCCAAATTTAGGAAAACCGTCTAGCACCTGTCTGACCTACAGTCGAAGTCTTGACCTTTCCTTCAGCATAAACTCAAGTTTCTAACCACTTACCAAATTTCCTTGTCAGTGTACTTAACAGTAGCTCCTTCTCTCACACAGTCGCGCTTGCTAAAGTTTTTGCGGCCTGCCAGCCAAATGCCGCAATCAAGTTATTATTAAGTTTTTCTATTTATCCAACATAATTCATAATTTGTTTACAAAGCGTATAATAATATTAACGTCTTGTCGCGGCTTCGACTCCATTTCCCCAGTGGACTCAGTCCTGTCGCTTGAGCGGCAGGTCAGTAATTTTGCAACTAAAAGTTGAAACTTGCTCAACTGTCTGCGACGGCGAGGCCTCGCCGTAATCGCATTAGGCAAACGAAGGCATTTGCTAGACTAAGGACAGGCATTTTTTTTTATTATTTTTTGCGACTTCCGGCCTAACTTTTGGTGACCGCCACCAACTGATTATCCCGTGTTTTTTTTTTTAAATTTAACACTTGACGACTTTTTTCTGCACACGGTTGAGTAGTTGGTGGACGGGGGGAAGCCGACAAGGCTGAAAATCGCTTTAAATCAAAATAAATAAAAAATACATGACTGCCAAGGCTCAAGGCTGCAGAATCTCTGCTCTCAGTCTTATGCAAAAGGGAATTAAGTTAATTGAGTAGCGTGAAAAGCGACAGCAACAGCAGCAGACTACGCCAAGTCGAGCGAAAGTAAAAAAAAAAAAAAAAAGAAAAGCATTGGGAAAGTCAGGAAAGAGTTCTGAAGATGGGAGTGTGACTGGCGAATGCCAGCAGTGATGGGGTCACAAAAATGGAGTTAAATTTCGGTTGATTTGTATGCCGGATATGTGGCAGACTGCCAGACTAAGTAAAATACAAGGGAGTATTGATAGATTTTTCTGAACATGATACCAATTGTCAACTGGCCCTGCCTCTGTTCACACTGACTACATATATGGCGCCGCTGGGCTCGGGTAATTTGAGTTTTGAGAATATTTCTCTATAAGAGCGTATATATGTAAGTAAGAAACACTTTTATCTTTTCAACGTAAGCGTCCCTAAACATTTTAAAAGATTTGTAGTCCTATGAAATCGTATGAGGATGGAACAGAATTAAAAAAAAATAGTGTGAATGTCGTTAACACTCATGAGACTTTGATGTGAAACAATTCAATATCAGAAGCACTCTCAATGGTATATAAATCAACACGGACACTTTTTCAAAAGAAGGAATCTAACAGGGAGTAGAAATACTAACAACAAGATCACTTGCTGCAGTGTTTATCAATTTTTCCGGGAAGTCTTGTTTATTGTGCCGTTCTATTGATAAATGATGATGTTTCACCCAATCAGATACCACCCAGATCCCTCCCAGGTCCCACTAAGATTTCTTCCAGATCCCACCAACATACTACCCACCTCTATCCCAGATACAACCCAGATACCACCTAGATACCACACAGATCCCATCCAGATCCCTCCCAAAAACCACTTAGATACCACCAGATCCCTCCCAGAACCCACCTAGATACCACCTTCAACCCACCCAAATCCAACTTAGATCCCACCTTGATCCCACCTTGATCCCTCCCAGATCCTACCCAGATCCCTCGCTAAACCCACTCAGATTCTATCCAGATACCACCCAGATCCCCCTTTTGTCCTCTTTAACATCTTTCCCACTTCTTTTCCCCCTCTGCCCATCCTCTGAGTGTGTGTTTGCCGAGACACTCCACAAAACAACAACACAAAATATAATTGAGCTCAGCGTCACGTGACGCTGAAATCAAATTTAACTTCTACTAAAATCTTCCGTACCGAAATTAAAGATGTTTCACAACAAAAAGAAGCTCTTACCTTGGTATACAAATCAGCAATGGCAGTTTGTCAGAAGAAGAAAACCATGATACAACTAAAACGGTTTGATGCTGCTCTCAGAGCCCCTGTCTTTTCAGTACTTATCCTGCAGGGAAAGTGTCTAGTTTACAACCAGAAATGAGTCGGTCCCTAAAAACTTGCAACTGGTAGCACTACCTATCCAAATCCATGTATTGAAGTTGTCCATTTTACACAGGCATGTCATAGGAATGTGACAATTGTCCCCTGCAGCAGCCATTTGAAACCAGTTTAATGACCGATGGCATAGGCGAGAGAGAATTATCCCAACCAGCAGCCATTTGCAACCAGTTAAATACCAGTTGACCCTTATATGCACCTTACGACAGCCTGTTTATGTCGCTGTATTGGTACAAATATCGACAACTGTCGGTCAATTCACTCATTATCGATTCGTTTCAAACCAGCTCAATTACAACCGAATTACAACTAGCTCAAATTAGTACTTTAAACGAGCATTTCTTTGGAAGCTAATGTTTGTTGTTGCCCAACTCACCCGAATTCAGCAATTTTGCTACCAGTTTAATTCTACTTGTATTGCAACTAGTGGTAAGACAGTATTTTTTTGTTACTAGTTGTCAATTTCACTGCAGGGTAGTAGCACTTACTCTCCCTCTCGCGTTTACAGCAAAAGTTGTGGGAGTACGTTCTCTATTGTTCTCTTGTTGTAGTTGTGGTAGTTTTCTCTGTTTTGATTTTTTTGCTGAGCCATAGGCAAAGAACTGTAAATGAAATGTTGGGTGTGGGTGAGTGATCTTAAACTCTTCTCTGCATCTTTCTACGCCCCCCATCACCAATCTTTCCCCTGCCATCACTCTACCAACCATTTTGTGTGTGTGTGCCGAGCCACTGCACAAAGCAAACACAGCAACAATGGTCACGTGACGCCCAAATCAAATTTTACTCCTACTAAAATCGTCCGCAGCTTTGATTCTCGTTTTTAAACATAAGATGTTCAAAATAGTTTCTCATAATCGGGCCTGTTCCTAATTTCGAGAGGGTTGTTGTGTAAACGTTAGTATTTTGCAGGTAAATTTAGTAAAGTTATATAGAAAGTGATATTGGATTAACTATAACAAAACTCGATATTGTTTGAGAAGTTGAAAAAGATTGCTGAATCCAAAGTGAATTCAATTCGATCGAAAAGGACGTCGGAATCCAGTAACCACAGATATGCGTATCACATACAAATGCAAGTTGTATGCATTCGATATCAAGGCTGCAAACCGGTCCGGAACCGAACCCCTTAGAACCGGTTCGGTTCGGGTTTTTTTGGGTCCGTCGAACTGGACCATGAACCGAACCCCTAATAGTTTTTACTTCTCGAACCTGAACCCAAACCGGACCACTTTTTGCAAAAATTAGGTTCGGTTCACAAAATTAAGTAATTTTCCAACGAAACACACAGGGAAATATTGAAAATATCTAGAGATTTTAGTATAAACGATTGCGTTTTGAACTAAGCTTGGATGACTTTTTATTGCAAAGAAGCGAAGATTATGAAAGCAATATAAAGCAATAAACAAATATCAAATATGTTAAAGATTTATTTGAAAATTGTTTAAGACAACATTTTATACATCGAGAAGTGTTTTAAGATTTTGTAAAAAATTGCCTTGCTGTTCCAACAACTCAGGAATCAGTTGAACGATCCTTTTTAACACTTTAGTTTGTTCTCTCTGATCTAAGAGCTAGTATAGATGAACAGCTTCTAGAACATATAATTCGGCACGGCTTTATTTACTGTGTATCAGTGGCGTACCGTGTAGTTATGCCGCCCGGGGCGGAAGTCGACTTTGCCGCCCCCCTTCCCCCTTGAATAGTCCTAAATTTTAACCTTTTTTCTATAATTACAATTAAGTTTTTCTAATTCTTTCCATCAAAAACTTCTCTGTAACATAAAGGGACGTACGCTGGATTTTGATTAGGAATGACGAAGGCCTTAATTGTGAGGGGAGTATTATTTTGCAAAAGTTGCTATCATTATTGGAAAAAATTCTTGGGGATGTATAATAAAGGTGCGCCGCAGGCGAAAATTTTTTCGCAATATCCGCGGAAACGTATTTTACATACCTTCTTAACCAAAATTTAAATACAAATTGACTTCGATGGGCCGAAAAAAAATTGTTTTGAGGTCGAACATGGTTTTCTAGTTTGATGGCAAATGCGTTTCGAAATTAGTTTTTTACTCCAAAAAAACGTTCCTTGTAGGGTGCCTGCAGAGTTTTTTACTGGAGGCTGATATTGGACGAGTTGGACTACGTTTTTTGGAAACATAACTCAATGGCAGTTTAGAATTGTAAGCTCCAAAAATTCGGAAAATATCGCGAAATAGATGGGCGCGAATTATGATGAATTAATGTGAAAATATTTATTCTTGTTTGATAATTATTCTTCTATAATTAACACTATACATTGTTTTTTTTTAGTCCATGTAACAAACTGTTAAAGAACTCATTCTGTATTGATTACAAAGTATATTTGAAAACAACTTTCTGATTTTGCTCATTGGAAGGAAATTTTTGGACTTTAATATGGAAATTGTGGTTATTTTTTTTTGATAAAAACAATTTTTTTTTAATTACACAGCCCAACAGTGATTTTGGTGCAGGTCTATTTTTAACAGATTATGTTAATATAGACTTCACTGAACAAAACTGTATCATTGGTTTTGTTCAATCAGCTCTTGTTTCCAAGATATCGCGGAAAAACCAAAAGTCGACTTTTTGGCACTCTAGGATTTATGGAGGCCACACAAGGCATAATTATCTGAATTTATGAACTAATTGCGATAAAGTACATATCCATGCATTTTTAAAAAATCATAGCCGCTATATTAGTAAGGCGGAAGTGTCTAAATTGGCCTCTAAAGACAGACAATTTTCGATTTATAGCATTTTTAGCATTTTTTATAGTCCGTTAAAGCTAGCGCAGTAATTGAATTAATATTTTCGCCATCTGAGCATATAGACAAACATATGATCTAATTTTGTGATTTTTATGGCGATTAAATCAATTTATTTGGCAAAGTTATAGCCTCTTAAAGACGAAATTACGTATTTAAATTCATGGGAGGAAAACTAGATTTGTAACTCAAATTTTTATAGGAACTGTGAAAAGGCTACTTGTTTCCAAATATAATTTATCATCTACATGTAAACATATAACAATTTATGCCGAACCAAGTAGCCCCTTTACAGTTCCTATACAGATTTAGAGTAACAATCTAGTTTTCCTCCAAATAAACTTATCTAAATGCCATAAAAATCACAAAATTAGATCATATGTTTGGCTATATGCTCAGATGGCGAATGTATTAATCCAATTACCGCGCTTTCTTAAACGGGGTGATTTATTTTGATAAAAATGCTGTAAATCGAACAATTTCTTTCTTTAAAGGCCAAATTAGACACTTTCCGCTGAACTTTTATGGTCCCTATGATTTTTTTAATTTGCAATGATATGTCCTTTATCGTAAATAGCTCATAAACTCAGACATTTATGCCTAGTTTGGCCTCCATAAATCCTGAAGTGCAAAAAATGCAAGATTTTCGTTTTTCCGCTATATCTTGAACACAAGAGCTGATGAGACGAAACCAAGACCAGTTTTGGAATCAGTAAAGATAAACTTATCATATTTTTAAATCAGCAGGGCTGCACCTCACAAAGATGGTCCTTTTGTTGGCCTGTGTTATTGTTCAGTTGACACAACTTTTGTTTCATAAGAACTTTTCAAGGCATACTACAAATCTGCACCCTCCTGCATACTCCCTTGAGAACATAATCAATATAGCAGCATGTTTGACTCTGTCTATGGTAGACCTCTGCTCTTTAATCCCTTTATACGGATTCGTAAGGTTTCAAAAATGCATTCAATGAATATTTCTTATATTACTAGATCTTGAAGTGCAGAATCTTGCAACGTTCTCCATATTGAAATGACAGCAAAGTCTAAATCACTTTCAGAAATACCACTATTTCTTAATTTAAGAGAATAATCAATATACATTTTGTAATTATTTACCGCCCCTGAAATTTGCTGCCCCTAAAATTTGCCGCCCCAAAAACTTCCCGCCCCTGAATCTCACAGCCCTCAAAAATTGCCGCCCCTAAAAATTTGCCGCCCGGGGCGGGCCGCCCCCCCCCGCCCCCCCCTCGGGACGCCACTGCTGTGTATACACCGCCGATCTACGGCAGCGACGTCATCACTCCGACAGCATGCGACCTCATACTGCTCTCTTTTGCAAGAACATATGCTACATGAGCGCGCTTTCGAGTGGCTTAACACACACACGCGACGCAAAATCAGCTGATAAATTTAATAATATAAATTACATTATATAGGCTATTTCCCCCAAAGAAATGAAGAAAATGATATCATTTCTTTCATACGACCTTGCATTCCTCACGAAGGAGTATTTTATAAAAAAGTACTCTCTACTCTCTGGAAGCAGAAATTGTCATCGAGGGTCTTAGGAACCGGTCCGCGAACCGAACCTAAGACTTTACAACAGGTTCGAACCCCCGGACCGAACCTTCTGCAAAATGTTTGAGGTTTGCAGCCTTGTTCGAAATACAAACGTTTACATGAAAATCGATTCGGAGTTCGGAACAGGGCCCAAAATTAACAAAAATCATCGGAATGATTTAAAATAGTTTCTTTCTACTCATGAACTCTCTAAAACTTCGTGGTGGTGCTGTTTCGTACTACAGATTCATGAACGTTTTGCACCATTTTCTGGACTGCTAGTGATTTATCAGGATTTTCTCACGCTTACATCTCTATCAGTTAAACCGTTGTTTCACCATAATTGCGCATAAAAATGAAGCGATTTATATGCGCGTATTTTTAATGCTTCATAATTGGGTAAGCCCATAAGAAGAAATGGGGGTGGGATTGGGGGGGAATACGATGGGCCGGCACGTGATATGTTAATGTTTGCTACCGCGACTCCAAATTACTGTCGCTGACAGTGAAAACACAAGCCAGTTCCAGAGGTACCGCAAAAATGTGGCAAGCAATTTGATAACAGAAAGACAAGTGGATGGCTGACATTGGGGTAAACCGCTGAACAGGGGGACGGAGCTGAGACCTGGTGATCCAAGCGGCAAACTAATTTCTCGATTATTAATTTATAGCAAAAGTTCAGAAATGATAATATTGGATATTCTGAATGCAACTTTGATTAAGTCGTTACTTAGTGTGTCAATGTCAAAGCCTGAGATGTCATTAGCACTTCAACTTTAACTATTCTGACAAGTGTCATGTGCGCTTGCTAAGGCGTTTTGATTAAACCTGCCTCTGCCTCGTCTCGCCCCCATTCCCAAAAAAGCGTGTACAATGTCAGCCGCAAGCAAAACCTAAAGCTCGCAGCAAACTTTTGGGGCAAAAGTTAACTAGGCGCACTAATTGAACTCAACGGCCAGATTTGGTGACACAACAGAGAGGCAAGGGAGCAGAGGGAGCAAGTAAATTGATAGGATTTGTTCCTAGGACGAACTTTGAGGCATACATGTTAAAAAACTGTTTGCAAGCAACAGACAGGTACACTCGGCAAGCCTCAATTAGCCAGCCCATTGTGACTTTTCGGTTTACCAAATCGATTCTTATTATACACTCTTTAACTACAGACACCTTGCCCCAAGACCGATGACCGAAGTCCGTCTGGGGATCAGACAAATGACTTAATTACTTTTCAAGTCTGTTAATTAGTCTACGTCAGCCAACCGAAAATGGTCAGTCAGCCACCGCAGTTTTGGTGCAGTCTGGGGTCGGAGAGGCACACATTTCGACCAACCAGAAAAAGTTAAACATAAATTACAAGTTTATTTCGAAATGGCCAAGGCCTTGGCTTGCAGTGGGTTAACCTAGCCACCCCTTATTCTAATGTTCCTGGCTTTAAAAGAGCTTAAGCGGTACTTAGGCTCGGCTTTCACATTATTGATGCTGTGTTATCACTTTGTCACCAAGTTCATTCACATTGAAAAGCCCTATTTGTGAGTCGCTCTTAATCGCTCTTAAATTGTGAACAATTTCTATATTTAGGAAAATATTTAAGAATTAAACTAAAGTTGCCCTAAAAATTAATTTTGTCCGCTTTATTGCCTTTTTTAATTTGTAATATCAGAAATATTTGTCAAACATTTTGAGCTTAAACTAAGAACATAAACCCTAACTTTGAGAAAGTTTTTCTAAATCCTTCCTCCTTCTTAATATGTTTATTATGTTATGTTAATTATGTTATATTGTCACACTGCCTTTACATTCGACAAAAAGGAATATCAGGCAAATTTCTTAAAGGAAAATTCGAGCGCCCTGCGTACTAGGTTTAAAGATAGAACCGAGAGGTTCTTGAAACAGCTGTATAGAAGACCAGTTTTAAAAGTTTGAGAATTTGTTGAATACTTTTACTATTCGTTTATTACACTGTTCAACAGTGAAAAGTTTCCAGAGCATCGTTAATTAATTCCAACGTGCCTACTCATGCTGATTACGAGATGGTATGTCAAAGTCATATCTTAGTTTCCGTTTCCAAGATATTCGCGAAAAACTAAATTTCCGACTTTTTGCCGTTCTATAATTTTTGTAGGCCACACTAAGCAATAATTGCTTGTTTTATGAAGCTTCTAGGATGGTACACACATCAATTCAACTGAGAAAAATCAAACACGCCATATAACTATTGCCAATGGTATCGAAATTGGCCTTCAAAGTCAAATTTTACTTGATTTATAGCAATTTCGTCAAACTAAACCATTTGCTACAAGCCATTCTATTTGTCGGACATTTATTGGCTCCATACCACCATATAGTTCAACATATGCACTAATTATGGTAATTTTTTGTCAATTTTGTCATGACCACAAGCAAAGTTACAGCCAATAATATCCGAAAGTTAAGATTTAAATTTATGGGTGGCAAACTAGATTCCCACCCCAAATTTTTATAGCAGTTTTAAAAAGGCAACTTGATACAGCATTGGCTTATTTAAATATTTAATGTAATGTAAAATGACAACATTTATGGAATGCTACGTTAACATATGCGAATAGTATTTAAAAGAAAAGTCTAGTTCTCCCCTCTCTTTGGCGCTGCATGAAAATAACAACAGCTTAACGGTTTCCACCGCTGCAATTAATGCCCGCCAGTCGTTTCGGCTTTGTGCTAGCTGGCACCAAACCCAGATTGGCTATGTCTTTTCGCACCTGGTCTTCCCATCTCAGTTTCGGTCTCCCAAAGTCTTTCGCCTTCCGTTTGTTCATATGATTTACTGGAGCTTTTTCTTGCTTACTGGTAGCATGTCCTTTCCAGCGCAGAATTTGAAAGGATGATAGCATATTTTGAACTGGTTCAGAATAGTTGACATTCCTCTTATTTCCTAAGATATTATTTGCGACAAGGCGAAAGTCGTCCCAGGCCTTTTTTCTTTTCCTTAAAAACAGATTTACAATTATCTTGAAATAAATTTACAAATTTTGTTTACCTTCTATGACTAGGTCATCGTTAAATAAATTTCTAAAATGCAGGCCGACAAAAACACCTTCCTTTATCTTAGTTTCGCTTAGTCTGGAAAACTTCTGGCGTAGAAAGCATCGGCATTTTTATCCATTGCTTTACCGAAATTCTTCATCAGTATTACGGTGGAAAAAACACCTTTTTTGGGTCAACTAATTTGCAAGAAGTCACCACTTATTTATATAGTTTGACTTTCTGTCACGACTATCCCATTTGCAAATGAAACAACAAAATTTCGTGTATTCTAGTTGTAGTCCTAGGAGCAGATCTAAGATCTTCAAATCTCCGAAAATTTGCCACTGGTGGTCATTTAATATGCAGCACAAAGTTTATCATGCTTTCATAGCTCTCTTTCATATGTACAGCGTGACCAATGGGAATCGAAAATGCACTATTTTCGTTATGTAATAAAACAGCTTTTAAAATTGCCTTAGGGCTATCCATAAAGAGTCTCCATTCGTGCTTGTTTTATGTGATGATTTTAGCCTCCAAATATCCACTGACATCGTTACAACATGCTAAGCTCTCATCACTTTCGAAATATTGCATAAATTCTTTTTGTCTACTGCGTAAAGATGTAATAGTCGTTCCACTTTTTAAAAGGTTCCATTGCTGAAGTCTCGAGCCTAGAAGATCAGCTTAGCTCTTTGGTAATTCTAAGTCCCTTACAAGATCATTCAAATCAGCTTGCGTTATTAATGTGGCTGTGCTGACGAACTAAGTTCTCCGTATTCTGAATTTAAGGAACTCAATCCGACAACTTGTAAAATTTTAAAACATTTAATAAATATTACAAAAGCATAAGGCTCTAGTATATCAGTAGCTTATCCAAAGTACATTAAATTTTTATAACGGAAACTAAGATTTGGGGTGGGAATGACTTTGCCCTAAATATTTCATTATAACGGCGGTCATCAAAATTACCATAACTAGTGATATGTTGAGCTATATGATGGTATGGGCAAAAACGTGTTGGCTTGTAGAAATGGTTTAGTTTGACAACATTGCTCTAATGGATTTTTTTTTCTCGTGCATTGATGTTCTTCAGCTTCATAAAACAAGCAATTCTACACAAATTATAGAACGCAGTCGTTATTTGTTGTTGACTTTGACATACCATCTCGTAATCAGCATGAGTAGGCACGTTGGAATTAGTTAACAATGCTCTGGATACTCACAAAAGGTCACAATTTGTTGAACTGTGTTATTTGTTGTTGGGGAAGTGGTGCACCGCGACCAATTTTGGTCTATTGTGACCCCCTACTGAATTTACAACTCCTTTAGCAGCCCTAATTCCAGTACAAAAGCCAGGATTTTTGTGGGTTCTAGGTTACTGTTATTGCTTGGGTGTAGAATGTGCTTCCCAAATCTGCTAAGTCTGCGCCTCGCTAGGGCATCGCAGTGTGCTAGTATATGCTCAGAGGACTCCTCCTTCTCTTCACAGTATCTGCAAAGCTGGGTGTTTGTTATTCCCAACTTGTACATGTGGCTCCTCAGTCTGCAGTGACTTGTGTAGAGCCCTGTCAGAATTCTGAGGGCATTCTTTTCTTGTTGAATTAAGTTTTGGAACCTTTTGAGGTCGTGGTTCACTATTAATGCTTTAGCCTGTCTCATTCCCCTGGTGTTTACCCAGGAGGCTGTTCTAAGCGTATTCTCTTCCTTTCTTAAAAGTCCTTTTATTGTGTGTTGGCCTATGCCGCAGTAGGGTTCTGGCCCTACCATTGCGGTGGCTGCACCCTTGCGTGCCAGTTCGTCGGCCAATTCGTTTCCGGGGATGTTGTTGTGCTGCCTAGTTGGTCCAATTTGTTCTTTGTCTCTAAGACTAGCTTAGAGGTGAACTTATTGCTACTAAGTGCTTTAAGCGCTGCTTGGCTATCGGAGAGGATAGCTATTTCTCTATTATGGTAGTTCTTCCCAACGGGAGATGGCACATACTTCAGCTTGAAATATGCTTGTGAATTCTCCCATTGGTTCAGATATTTTCGTTCCTGGTCCTGCTACCCCAAGTCCGGTTCCTTGGGGCGTTAGGGACCCGTCTGTGTACCTCATAATTGTGTGTGGTTTCTTCCTGTGTGTCTCTTCAAGTGAGATCCATTCTTTCTTATTACTTTGGTGTACAGTGAAATTCCTGTCAAAGTGATACTTGGCCACCATTTCGTCTCTGGGTTGGAGGATTAAAGGGATTTCCTTTTCCAGTTCTTCAGAGTCTCTGAGGCTTACTATGTGGTTTCTACCCACTCCTTCTGTTGTTAATCTAAGCAGTGTTGCTTTTTTCTTCAGGCCGATGGTATGGTGGAGTGGTGTATTCGTTAGTTTGTCACCTTCTTAGTTTTGGCATTTCCTAGAACGGATACCTCTGGAACTACCCTTGTGTGGTAGTATTTAAAGTGCCTTTTATTGATGAATATGTCCATAATCTTTTAATCTTAATTAACCATGCATTTGTGTTTTAACCCTTTTAATTAAATTCGTTTTTGTGTTTTTTTTTTTATTTTCAATCCATTTGCTGTTTTATCTTTTGAATTATTTATACATTTGGCTGATTTAAGCGTTTGTGTTGAATGTTTGTTTGTGGAAATTTGCAGTCTGATTTTTACGCCAATTTTAATTGAATTTATCATAACGATATTGTTAACATTTAGGATTTAGTGCGCCAAGCTCAACATCTACATTAATGGCTGCCTCTGTCAAATTACTCATACGACCCGTTGGCCTCGACACACAGTAAGATGCTTAAGCTTACGAATGTTTTATTTGGTTGCTCGCTCTCTCTCCCGCTCACTTCAGCTTGTGTCATTTACATTTTACAGTTTTGGCCAGGTGCTGCTGCCACTTCGCCTCAGTCTCATTCTTGGCCACTGGATGTTGGACTCTGCCCCGAGAAGCGGAAGCGTGAGCTCGTAAATTACGTGAATAATGAAAATTACAATATTTACGCTTTTGTTTCAGATTCTTGCTTACGATGCTTTTGGCGTTCTCAGAAACTTTTTGCTCGCAAACTACATAAATATAAAATGCAAGTCCGAAAAAGTATGCTATGAAAAATGTGAAAAGACGAGCTAAACAATAAAGCACAGCTATTCATTTTTTTTTTGTTTCAAATTAATCGTTCGAATTAACCAAAGATAATGTTGGTAAATACATAACAGAAACTTGCTTAAATTAGTTCTTGCCTGACTTATAAATCAACTTTCACTTTGATTCTCATACTTCAAAGTTCAACTTTTAGAGTTTTGCCCAAAATTGGAATGTCCAGAAGATGATCGTCCGCCAAGAGAACAATAACAAAACTTACAATGGACACTCTACGTGCATACAAATTTATATATAGGTAAGAAGTAATACAGGCATATATAAATAATGAGGTTCATTATGTGCGTCGCGCGCCTTTTGCGATTTAATTAAAGCTTAACTGGAGCGAAACCAGAATAGCAGGGGGAGAGGGGCCTGCCAGGAGCTGATTGCTTTGCATGTTGGCCAGCGATTTTTCAGCTCAGCGGGAGGGACAGAGATGAACAGGGAGAAATTCATCGATGAATTGCCGTTTGCCATTTAATAGCCTGCTGATGCCTTCCGCCCACATCCCAGCTGTAGCACCCCTTCCCTGCCCCTGCCCTTTCATCGTTCCAGTTTGTTGCTGCTTTCGTGCACGTAATTTCCGTTTCCGTTTGAGCGAACGACAGCCGGTGACACGCGACAGCTGTTGGCACATACTTCACGCTCACAACGATACAAAATACATGTGTTTGTATATGTGTATTTGTGCCATTGACTGCGTATCGAAGCGTGAAGGCCATAACAAGTCTGATTATGTTGAATCAAAGATTCAATATTTAAAATTGCACACACTCCATCACCCCCTTTCCAGCCGCCAGCAGCCAGTAGGCCATTTTTCTGGCTGGTAGAGGGTAAGAGAGGCTGGAAGAAAATGAGGCGGAAATGGTTTGCAATTTTCAAAAGTTTGTGCAAGCAAAATTTCGAGTCAATAAATGGAACATTTATGAACTTCTTAATCGAGTTAAGCCAAGCCTACATGAATCTATAGGAAAAGATAGTGGAAAACATTGAAGAATTATCAGAACCTTTATGGCGCCACTTTTAGAATTTAAAGCAAACCGAAAGGCACCCAAATTAACGGTGATTTCTTTGGACGTACAGGAAACCAGGGCTAGACTAGAGCAGGTGCCGGCAAAATACACATGTTCATTTTGGAGTTACGTGTGTGTGTTTAGCCAAACAAAAGAGTACTCTGTCGCTGTGTTGTACACACGGTAAAGCGGAATGTGCCGGACTCTGGACAAGAGGGATACAAAATTACTTCAAGTGCTAGCTCTGATTCTCTTTGGGAGCGAGAGGAGAAATGCATTCAATCAGTGCACCAATCCTTTTCAATACCAGAGGTTCCTCCCCACTCACCTCAACACTTTAGTGTGTTCATCATTTAACCCTTAACTCTAAAATATCCTTTACAACGCAAAGGATTGGCATTCCACCAAATCCCCCAAAACAATAACAATTGCCATTTAATCGTCAGCAGACAACAAAATGCTCCGCAAATTGAATTACACGACCATTGAGGTTGTTGTCCTCCAGTCGTCCGTCCTTATCTTGCCGTTGAGTCTCCAGGATATTAGCGCAGGAATGGTTGACAGGCTTAGCACGCCAACTGTGTTTAGCTGTGTTTTCTGCTGCGTGTTCATCTAATTGCTTAACGCATGATATTATTTTTATTTGCACGTCAGCCCCAAATTAAAGACAACAAACGCCTGGAAACAAGGGCTTTACAAGCAAAATGATGACAATGCCTGCGGTTTACCCCCCTGACTGTGTGTGTGGATTGTCTGCATTTTGTTGTAATTGTTTATTTGCATATTTAGGCCACCTGCCTGCCAGGCTGACAATCCTGAGATTAGCGTGAAGATTTGAACATGAAATTACATTTGAAGCAGCCGAAAATAACTCACTGCAATTATACGAAAAGCAAATCCACAAGAATTCAACTCATCCTTATCCTTTTTTTGTTGTTGTATTTTGCTTTTTCTGTTTTTTTTTTTCAGAGAGTGTTTGCTCAACAGTTTAACTACCCTCCCTTCGGGAAGAACAAGAGAAGGTTTTAACGAAGAAGAAGAATTCGAAAAAGAGTCGACTAGTTGAACTTGCTGTAAGGCACTGAGAAGCAGCCAAGTATGTATATTCTTGATCAGCATCCACAGCTGAATCGTCTGTCTGTATGAACACCTAGATATTCAAGACTTGAAGAACTAGAGCAACCAAATTTCAAACGTAGACTTCCTTTGTCTGCACGCAGATCAAGTCAAGGTAGCCACAATAAAAAGAGAGAGTAAGTCTAAGTCGGCCCCGCCCGTCTTTGATACACCCGTTTCTTAAAGAAAGAGGAGTTTAATAGCCTTGTGTTAATTAACAGATCTTTAACATTAATGTTAACTTATTAACGTAATGTTAGCAGACAGCGCATGCTGACGCCAAACCGACGAAAAGAGGTTTTTGTCCCAAATATATGACAAAAGGATCTTAAAACGAGAAGGCCAAGCTAACTTCGTCTTTGCCGAAGTTCTTATACCCTTGCAAATGTTTTAATACATCAGAGTTTACGAACGTCAGCATTAAAACATACAATTTTTCTAAATAAAACCCACTTTTCGACCAAAAGTTCCTATGGCAGCTATAAGATATAGTCATCCGATTTTGACAAAAACTTCCAAATCAGTGTAAAAGCGTATAAAACTAATAATTGTCGAAGCGGAAGGCGTTTACATTAAAAACAAAAAAGTTTTCTCACAAATACCCACTTTTCGACCGATAGTTTCTATGGCAGCTATAAGATATAGTCATCCGATTTTGAAAAAACTCTAAAAAAAAAAAAAAAATAAAAAAAATATTTTTAAAAAAGGCGTTTACATTAAAAACAAAAAAGTTTTCTCACAAATACCCACTTTTCGACCGATAGTTTCTATGGCAGCTATAAGATATAGTCATCCGATTTTGACAAAAACTTCCAAATCAGTGTAAAAGCGTATAAAACTAATAATTGTCGAAGCGGAAGGCGTTTACATTAAAAACAAAAAAGTTTTCTCACAAAAACCCACTTTTCGACCGATAGTTCCTATGGCAGCTATAAGATATAGTCATCCGATTTTG
Organism: Lordiphosa clarofinis; assembly: GCA_018904275.1. NCBI lineage: Eukaryota > Metazoa > Arthropoda > Insecta > Diptera > Drosophilidae > Lordiphosa > Lordiphosa clarofinis. Next base: position 745,479 of record JAEIGQ010000008.1, read on the forward strand.
ACAAAAACTTCCAAATCAGTGTAAAAGCGTATAAAACTAATAATTGTCGAAGCGGAAGGCGTTTACATTAAAAACAAAAAAGTTTTCTCACAAAGACCCACTTTTCGACCGATAGTTCCTATGGCAGCTATAAGATATAGTCATCCGATTTTGACAAAAACTTCCAAATCAGTGTAGTAGTAGTAGTAGTAAGTTTATTTTTCCAGTTTTGGCTTGGTTAATTTACCGTTAGCCTTCTATTGTAACATAATATAATAATAATGGATTTAACAATTTTTCTATTTATATTTTAAACTTAAAAAGTCTTCTAGTATAATATTTTTCTGTAACTTATTATAGCTTTTGATGAACTTCGCAAAAATCCTGCCAGTTTTTTCCATTGAGTAGCTCAATTGCCTCCTTCTGTTCCAAATAACTTTTATTAAAGTATTTTACCCTATATTCCGCCAGGATGGGGCATAATGCAATGATGTGGATAATGTCATCTCTCGATCGCGTATTACACAAGGTGCAGATATTATCGCTGTAGTGGGGTCGGTATCCCAGTGGAAGCAATTCGCATCTGGTTTTGAAGATAATTCCAATAGTTTCCGTGCTATATTGTTCACTAAAATAGTTGTTTGTGCCAAGGTTGTAGTTGAGCTGTCTGTACCATATTCTCGATTCGCTTCCTCTGGCTAATGATCTTCACACTGAGATCTATTATTCTTGTCTATCGCAACAAGCACCGCATCCTGCGCCGCCTTCCATTCTTCAGTATTCAGGACATCACACCCTCTACATTGTGTGTAATAAAGAGCTGCTGCCAAGTTTTGAAGCACCGCGTTTTCTCCCTTAGCATTTCTAGCGCCACTACTTTCGGCAGGCGATGTAACGGCAGTCCCATAATTTTATTTATGTACCTGGAAGCGTGTTTTTGAGATACAGTCACAGATAGGTGTATATCAGATGCATAGCTTGGGAGTTCACAGGCAGTCGAAATAACTTTTAAGGAAGTTTCTCATAAGTTTTTCCACGTCATCGTAACTTTGATGTCCCCATAACTTCAGCGGCATACAACATTATCGCTCTTGCAGTAGCCTGGAAAAGCTGATATTTAGCCGAATTTGCAACGCCTTTTTTTCCCATGAAACTTTTTCCAAGTACTGTTCACCGCCATTGTAGCATCCTTCAGTTTACGGTTAAGATGTGTTTTAAAATGCATGTTTTGTGTTAGTGTTACTCCCAAGTATGTGTATTCTTTAACAACCTCCAGTGCGTAGCCATCGAGCATCCATCTTTCATTTTCGGGGCGTCGCCCTCTTCCATCTCGCACAACCATTATTTTTGACTTTTCCTTATTTATTTCTAAGCCCCATTGTCGACAATATCGCTCTGTCTGCTCAATCATTCGTTGCATTTCACCAGCACTCTCCGCCATAATCACCATATCGTCTGCATACATAAGCGCTTTGCATTCCATACTGCCTATTTGTAAACCGCCTGATAAATAAGTGTGCAGATCATTTATGTATAAGGAGAATAGTAATGGACTTATTAGGCATCCCTGCTTAACTCCTGTGTTAGTGTCAAACCAATCAGTGTAAAAGCGTATAAAACTAATAATTGTCGAAGCGGAAGGCGTTTACATTAAAAACAAAAAAGTTTTCTCACAAATACCCACTTTTCGACCGATAGTTTCTATGGCAGCTATAAGATATAGTCATCCGATTTTGACAAAAACTTCCAAATCAGTGTAAAAGCGTATAAAACTAATAATTGTCGAAGCGGAAGGCGTTTACATTAAAAACAAAAAAGTTTTCTCACAAATACCCACTTTTCGACCGATAGTTTCTATGGCAGCTATAAGATATAGTCATCCGATTTTGACAAAAAACTTCCATATTGGGAATAAAACTAATAATTGTCGAAGCGGAAGGCGTTTACATTAAAAACAAAAAAGTTTTCTCACAAAAAACCCACTTTTCGACCGATAGTTTCTATGGCAGCTATAAGATATAGTCATCCGATTTTGACAAAAACTTCCAAATCAGTGTAAAAGCGTATAAAACTAATAATTGTCGAAGCGGAAGGCGTTTACATTAAAAACAAAAAAGTTTTCTCACAAAAACCCACTTTTCGACCGATAGTTTCTATGGCAGCTATAAGATATAGTCATCCGATCCGGTCGGTTCCGACATATTATCAGTGTGCAGTAAAAAGAAGACTCTGTGCAAAGTTTCAGCCCGATAGCTTTAAAACTGAGAGACTAGTTTGCGTAGAAACAGACAGACAGACGGACAGACGGACAGACAGACGGACGGACAAAGCTCAATCGACTCAGCTCGTCGCCCTGATCAAGAATATATATAGTTTATAGGGTCGGAAATGAATATTTCTATGCGTTGCAAACTTCTGGGCAAAATTATAATACCCTTTGCAAGGGTATAAAAATAGGTGTGAGTGTTCTGAACACTCACGAGGCCTTGATGTGAAACATGATGCTAAGTTTAATAGCTATTCAAGTGCGGCTTAAGAGCTGTTTAGCCACATTCAAGTCATTGATAAGTCAATTTTCAGTAACTGTTTAGACATTGTCAAGTCTCTGTTAACAAACTGTCACTGATTAGTCACTGTCAAGTCACTATTAAGTCACTGTTAAGTTTAGTCATAGTCAAGTCACTGTTAAATCAATTTTTAGTCACTATCAAATCACTTTTGAGTCACTGTTAAGTCACTATTTAGTTACTGCTTAGTCACTGTTTAGGCATTGTCAAGTCACTGCCTAGTCACTGCCTAGTCACTGGCTAGTCACTGTCGAGTCACTATCTTGTCACCGTTTAGTCACTTTTAAGTAACTGTTCGGTTACTGTTTACTCACTCTTTAGTCACTCATAAGACTCACTTTAATCACGGTTCAGTGACTGTTCATTCATTGTTTAGTCACTCTCTAGTCCCCGTGAAGTCGTTGTTTAGTCACTGTTAACTTTCTCTTTAGTCACTGTATAGTTTCTGGTTAGGCACTGTTCAGCCACTGTTAAGTAAGTGTTCAGTCACTGTCTAGTCACTTCTTAATCACACTTTAGTCACTGTTCATTTATTGTGTAGTCACTGTGTGTCAAGGCATTGGCAAGTCACTGTTCAGTCACTGTCAAGTCATCTCCACTTTCCCTTTTAACTCCTCTTCCCTTGGGACACATTGCTAAAACAACAACACAAAATATGCTGATCTCAGCGTCACGTGACGCTGAAATCAAACTTTATTCCTACTAAAATCGTCCGTACCGAAATTAAAAATGTTTTACATCAAAAATATTTCAAAGATTATAGATGTTGTGTATATTATAAAAGTGAGATAAAAATTAGATATCTATATCTTTAAAATTGTGGAAGTTATTCAACATTATGTATTAGGATGGACGCCGAAAAGGTGCCATGCTAAAACTTAACAGATACCATTATAATTGAATGATAATACTACTACGTTGGCACAAAAAGAGAGACCAAAAAATCCCTTAAACTGCGAAATCGCTCTTTAGAATGATCTGTGGTTTCGATTCCAATTCAGCATACCCCTTGCTACTCATTGCTGGGATTCAACATAATCGTTCGGTTTGCCGTCGCATCCATAAACCTTTTTGGCAATTTCGTGTAATTGAAAAGCGCAGAGCAAAGCGCAAAGTGGCAGCTCGAGTAAAAGGTAAAGGCAAAGGATCTGCCGAGTCTTTCACTCTTATCAAATTGCAAAATGCCGCCATATCCGCTTGGTAATCGAAATTTGCTGAAGGGATGTGTTGTGTGTGTACGCGTCTGATATCCGTTTGCATTCAAGAAAATTGTTGAAGTTCTTCAACTCAATCAAATAGTCTAAACTCTAATCTAATTGCATTTTTAAAGCTCACTCGGTTGGACTGTTTCACCTGTCTCATCCATCCAGCAGGGTTAGTTGTCTGTTGTGGTTGGCCACCTGCTTGTTACAATGGCAAAACTACAAAAATCGTGTAACAAGCAAGCAGCCAGCAGACAGTTTGTCAACAATGTCTGACGAACTGTCAAAAACCGCAAATTGTTGCCATGTTATTGTTGTTACTGTTGCCAGCTGACAATGTCAACGAGCGTGTAGAGCGAAGGACCAGCCAAATGCCAAAAAACAATGAACAAAAAAAAAGATGCCAAAACAGGATGATGTGGACAATTTGTGGCATTTTAGCAAAAAAAAAAAGAAGGCAGGACAATTTTATTGTTATAATTTTTACAAAAATACAAAAATGTTTGCTTGACATACCAATGTAAATATGTGTGCCTGTGTGCCCACCCAAAAATGACGTAAAATTAAAACAGTTTTAACCCACCCACAAATTTGAAAAAAACTATGTAAAGGAAACAAGTGAGCTTAACTAAATATAACAATAAAGAAATGCTCTATCATAGGTGTGGTTTATACGGTGGACCAAGGTCATGAATTGAACGGTTTATCTAAATCAAGAATGCTGAAAGCCTATAAATATAATTAACATGGTTCAATAGGTTCCAACAAAATATAAAGAACCAACATCTCTTCTTTTTACTGCACAGTGCTAATATGTCGGAACCGACCGGATCGGATGACTATATCTTATAGCTGCCATGTTTGTTTTAATGCTAGTGTTCTTAAACTCGGATTTATTAAAATACTTCTTCTTCTTTTTTCTTCATTGGCCCGATGCTTGCATCACAACCGTTTGACGGTTTAGCCCGCTGCAACTAATGTCCGCCAGTCGCTTCAGTTTTTCACACCAAGCTTGGAAATGTCTTTCCGCACCTGGTCGTCCCACCTTGCCTTGTCCCAGTTCTTTCGCATTCCTCTTGTAGACCATTTTTGCTGGAGCTTGTTCATCCATACGGGTAACATGTCCCAGCCAGCGCAGCCGCTGTTGCTTTATGCGCTTGACCAGACTAGTATCCCCATAGAGCTCATATAGTTTGTCATTCCTTCGGATGCGAAAATCCTCGCCAACTTTCAAAGGTCCATAAATCCTGCGAAGGATCTTTCACTCGAAAACGCCAATCTCCGCCTCATCCGCTGATGATATTGCTCATGCTTCTGCGCCGTATTGCAGGACTGGGATGATAAGCGCTATTTTTGTTCTTCGCTTGAGGTTTCTGCTCTTGAGCTCCCTACTTAGCCCGTAATAGCATCGGTTTGCGAGCGTGATTCTTCTTCGGATTTCCAGGCTGATGTTATCATCGTTCCGAGGTGGACATAGTCCTCTACAACTTCAAAGTTTTACTCTCCCATTGCAACAGATTGCCTTAGGCGCGTGAACTTCTGTTTCGAGGATACTAGGTACTTCGTCTTGTCCTCGTTTACCGCTTAACCCATTAGTTCAGACGGCTTATCAATCTCTGAAAATGTCTTGCGTACTGCCCGTTCGGTTTTGCCTATAATATCAATATCATCGGCGTATGCGAGTAGCTTTACATCTTTATTAAAGATGGTGCCCGATCTGTTGGCATTTGGGCACTGGCGCAGTTTATACTCCATCAGCAGATTAAAGAAGTCACACGATAAGGTGTCACCCTGCCTGAAACCTCTTTTGGTATCAAAAGGCTCAGAGAGGTTCGTTCCTATTTTGACGGAGCTTTGAGTGCTTCTCAACGTCATCATGCAAAGTCGAACGTACCTAATTAAAATACTTGCAAGGGTATAAAAAGTTCGGCATAGACGAAGTTAGCTTGGCCTTCTCGTTTTTGGTTTAATTTTTTGCTTTACGGTATTTCACCCTATTTTGAATAGTGGCTTATTAATTTACTAATTAAGCCGTTAGCTCATGAGAATGTTCCCTTATGTTCTGTCTTGCAATTTCATCATTTCCTCACTTTTCACCGATATAACCCCGCCAAAAAGGAAGCAAGTCACAGTCTCATCCAACTGCAAATTGTTATTCAATCAAACAGGCTCTCCCACATTCACGCACGCCTGCGGTTGGAAGCCCTAGGAGAAACGTAGTGTGGGGAATAGATACCAGTGGCTGGCTTGCCCAGCTCCTGGGTCCAATGACGGCTTTTCGTGTTTGCGGCTGCTCAGGCGGCTTTGGCAGGCGTGTTGGTATTTTATGTAAAAATATTTTAATTGAATTGTCACCGCGATTTAATTTTTACTCTCTGCCACTGCTGCTGCCGCTGTAATTGCTCATCCGCATCCATTTGGCGTGGCAACACTTTGCTCATTTCGCTCATTTCCATATTCGGGGAGCTTTTAGCATGAGTTTAATTTTTAAACACCTTTTCTGGTTTTATTTTTGATGCTGTAGCGACAGCCGATAAAATATGCATGACAGTTAACCAGGTCCTAGCCCCTTTGGCCAATAATGGCAATATTGTTGATAATGACAAAAACACCCAATGGCCAATTATGGCCAACCCCAAGCCAAATACCGACCCGAACACAAATCGAGGTGGCTCTACAAACGCTGCTCCATCATACTAATTGAATGTGGAGAACAGTGGGGTGGGGGATTCTTCGAAAGAGTAAGAGCTGAGAAGAAGGACTTGGAAAGTAATACCAAACGCGAAAAAGGTATTCCCCACAAAAAAGGGAGAAACAGGAATCACCCAGGCTTGCGAGGGTATAAGAACTTCGGCACAGACGAAGTTAGCTTAGCCATCTCGATTTTCTTTGTTGTTCAACATTTTGCCGAGCTGCAGCTCAGGTGGCAACCGAAAGTCCCCTGTAAGTCGCGGTATTTGACTAGTCGTGTGCAGCGAGTTTCCCCCCATCGCCACTCACATGTGTGTTATTCAAATGCCGCAGGACACATGAGGCTGACAAAGTCCTTTTTTTTTGTGGTTGCTCTTTGGCGCCACCTGCTGTTTATTTCTTGTTGTTGTTGTTTTGTTTAACGGTTTTTGGTTTCTGGCTTAAATTTTACTTTTTCACGGCTTTCGTGTAATGAATTTTTCAATTGCAGGACGTGCTTTTTCCTCGATGCCTGTATGCCTGTATATTGTGGCCAGTTTGATGGGGGCTGATGGTTATTTAATAGTTTGACGAGTTCATTTACAATAGTTCAGTTGTACCCTGCAATAAAGATTCAAAGGGTATAATGACCGCATTAAAGTATATTTATACCCGTTACTCGTAGAGTAAAAAGGGTATACTAAAGTCGTGCAAATGTATGTAACAGGCAGAAGGAATCATTTCCGACCATATAGAGTATATATATTCTTGATCAGCATCAACAGCCGAGTCGATTTAGCCATGTCCGTCTGTCCGTCTGTCTGTATGAACACCTAGATCTCAGAGATGGTAAGAGCTAGAGGTTTGACATGTATGGGACAAATGCTTCTTTTATCTCCACGCAGATCAAGTTTATTTCAAATTTTGGCCACGCCCCCTCCCGCCCCCGCAATTTAAAAAAAAAACGTTATATCACCTACAGTTTTGAAGATAGGTTCGTACTTTCTACAGATAGTTAGAAATTAGCAAAATGAATCAATTTGCCTAAGAAATGACAAAGATCGGATGAACGGTTCTCAAGTTATGAGCAAAAAAGTGAACCAAGCACCCAACCCCCTCCCACCCTAAAAAATGTTGCATACTTTTTGGATGGTCACCCTAGGGAACGCAGGAACACTGTTAAGCATGTTTTCTCATGAGTAACGGGTATATCAAAGTCGGTTAGAGCCGACTTTAACTTACGCCCTCGTTTTTACTTAAAGCCGAACTGTTGTTTTCGATTCGATTTGGCTTTTGAAATCCGTTTTGATTTAATATATATATATTTTTTTTTTTTGGAAAATACCAATTAGTTTCTCTGCCATTCATGTGCTCACTTAGACTTAATACCTAAATGTCAACCAGCTTATGTACTTCATTGTGTCCAGGAATATTCTCCCAGTTAAGGTACATTTAAACTTTAGGAAACTGTTTGATTAATTAAGTTTCTTTCAACTTCGCCCCACTTCCTGTCTTACTCTATCTCGCTCACACACTGTGTGATTGATCTGTGTGCTTGATTAATAATTGCAGGAATTACTGCAGCTTGAATGGCGCAAATGAAAAACTACCAAAAGAGGCTTGGGCTCTCATTTACAACTTCAATTTGCTTACACACGGAACTTGTTATCCCTATGGTATGTCCTTGTTATTATGGGGCCTCTTACATTGTCACTAATCACACTCAAAGGCATTAGACATATTAGATTGGAAACACAAATAATAAAGCACAAACATAAACACACACGCTAATGGTGAGCAGTAAAGGGGAAATCGGTTGGGAAGGGGGGACCAAGCAACAGCTGCTGCTGCTCTTGCTACTGGCTTGCCTCCTTCTTATGGTGGTAGTAACTGTGGCAACCTTTGACCATTCTGGCTTTGTTGTTGTTACTGTTTTGCCTCTGGGCTTGAAAAAAAAAAGAAAAACCAAACATTCTTTGCTTCTTCTACATTTGAATTCGTAAGTGTGTGTGTGTGTGTGTGTGTGTGTGGTGGGGGGATTCAGTTGTCCTAGGTCTCCAAGTTCTTTGCGATTTCATGCAGAACGCTTGTGTAGCTTGTTATGTGGAAGGGTTAATTTTACACTAGCCAAGTTAATCATTTCAGCTTTGTACGAAAGTATTTTGGTGAATATTTAATGTCCAAATAGTTGGGCTAAACATGCGCTAATAGTATACCACCCAGATTTGAAATTGGATGCTTATGTAAATTTATATGAATGTAAGAAGGTTTGCTGGCAGACTTAGCTGGAGCTACAAGCAGTAGCGAATCCAGCCCAAATATAATAACTTTGGAATATGCGTTAAAATATTACGAACGATCGTTAAAAATATGGTTCGAAATAGCCACCCACCATATTTCTCTGCTCTTGTTGGGGGGACAACCAAAATAGTCAGCAATGTTTTGTCATCATATATTACGGTATCAAATTGGCAATATGCCAATCGGCTTTATAGAATTGGACAACCATAATGAACAATTCTAAAACTTGTCCCTTTAACTCCATTTGTACCTAAAACTGTGGAAAGTAGGGGACTTATACCTTCTAGTCAAACATTTCAACAAAATGATTTAATCTCTTTCACTGTCAGGGTATAAAAATCTCTTTGAAAAGGCGAAAGGTAATTAAAATTAACTTGAGGCTGTCTGCTGTGTCAGGACTGTGTCCTTTTTGTGCACTTTTCGTGGTCAATGTGTTAATGAAACTATGTTTGTGGCACACTTCTCGCTTGCTTTTTTACTCCATGTAATAACAAAATTAATTTGCAGGTAACAGCAGCAGCAGAGCTCCAAACAGAATGCAAATTTTAATTCTGTAGAATGAACTGAGGTTAGTTTGATCACTCTGACAAATGAAAAACAGCTGCAAATGCCTTGGCTGATTATATTTATATCCTGAATCGTTTAGTCCTTGGATCAGCGCAAATTGTGATTAATGCCTTTTTTTCCGGCTTAAAGGGCAGGCTTTTGGGGTAAGAAAAATTGAATAAAACTGGTCAAGCCAAACACACACAAAGTGAGAGTGAAAAAACCTTAACTTATTACCCAAGTGTCACTTGTCTCAACGATTTGTTGAAAAGTTAGATAGGTTTGCAGTAGACACCAGCTAGTCGGCTCATATAAATCTCTATTTAGATATTTCAATTTTCACTTAAAAGCCAGATACAATCGATACAACAGAGGTAAGCAAGTTACACCAGTGGGCCAGGAATATCTTGAAAAATTTTCCATCGAAGAGCTGGTTGATTTACTAACGCTACATAACATTGAAGTCAACTCAGAAATTGAGGTGTTCTTTTTTTTCCTGTTTATAACATAGAAAAAGATGCTTGCAGGTCAAAGATTGCCTACAATTTAGGGTCAAATAGTATATTTATTGTCTAAAATCAAAGGTTTATAGATATTATAGGTGACGCATTTTGGTTTTCGCTGCTTTTACGAGAATTCATAAGTGGAAATTAAGCTATACGTTTTCTAAATTAGCTATACGGCTACACTACTAGCCCCTATCCTTTATAACACAGTTCGACAAAATCCAACTTTTTTTAAAAGCCCGGCATAAGACCAATAAATTATGATAAAAGGCACCTTTGTAAGCAGCACCTCATACCCAGTTTTTCAAATCCACCCTCGGTTCGCGTTTAATGGGTACTTTTGTACTTGCAACACACAACTACAACAATTTTAACTAAGTTTTTACTGGCTTGAGATAAAATTCTCAAAAATTCAGCATATGTGGACGGGGTCATTGGGAACGACATATGAAAAGTTCACTTAATTCGCGCAAACGGTTAAGGTACCTTCAGAAGGAGTTAAACGTTCATTCTTCAATATCTTTAAAAGCGCACGGTAGATTTTTTTTTAAATTGTTGTGTATGATGGTATAATGGGCTATTGCATTTCCCTAAGAGATGGTACCTGACAGCCAAAAAACCGCGAATTGGAGTACCAATTTTATATTCACCCACGGAGAACTCCATATGAACTATATACCCGACGTACAAATAGACTGAACTGTGTTTTCAGTTTCACCAAGGAAGCTTTGGTTCGCGTTTTATAGGCAATTTTGTACCAGCAATTGCCTTTAAACAACATATACCATCTGGGTATCACAGCATCCCCCAAAAATTATGCAATTAATCTTATGATTAAAATTCGTCGTTTCCACCAAGAAAAAGTAAATCTTTAATAAAAATTGTCTTTGGTGGGCCATCTGTGGTACACCAAGATGCGCTGAACTAAAGTATTTAAATGATATGATCTGTTTTCCTGCTTGCAATGAAGCAATTTACTTATAAATTTAATTTCATAATTTTGGTAAAGCTGGTTTTACCTAAATGGTCAATGTTGTTCTAAGGCAGTTGCTGGTACAAAAATGCCTATAAACCGCGAACCAAGGCTTCGTTGACAAAACTGAAAACGCAGATCTGTCTATTTTTAGACCTTGTTTATGGCCTATATGAATTGATTTGTGGGTGAATATAAAATTGGTACTCCAATTCGCGGTTTTTTGGCTGTCGAGTACCATCTCTTAGGGATATGCAATACACCATCATACACAACGATTTTAAGAAAAATCTACCGTGCGCTTTTAAAGATATTGAAGAATGAACGTTTAACTCCTTCTGAAGGTACCTTAACCGTTTGCGCGAATTAAGTGAACTTTTCATATGTCGTTCCCAATGACCCCGTCCACATATGCTGAATTTTTGAGAATTTTATCTCAAGCCAGTAAAAACTTAGTTAAAATTGTTGTAGTTGTGTGTTGCAAGTACAAAAGTACCCATTAAACGCGAACCGAGGGTGGATTTGAAAAACTGGGTATGAGGTGCTGCTTACAAAGGTGCCTTTTATCATAATTTATTGGTCTTATGCCGGGCTTTTTATACTCTGTACCGAAGGTACATAGAGTATATTAAGTTTGTGCAAAAGTATGTAACAGGGAGAAGGAATCATTTCCGACTATATAAAGTTATATATTCTGATCAGCATCAACAGCCGAGTTGATATAGCCAGTCCGTCTGTCCGCTGTCTGTCTGTCCGTCCGTCCGTCTGTCCGTCCGTCCGTATGAACAAACAGATCTCGGAGATGGTCAGAGATAGAGGTTTGACATGTTTGGGACAAATGTTTCTTATAGCTGCAGGCAGATCAAGTTTATTTTCAATTTTTGCCACGCCCCCTCCCGCCCCCCAATTTGGAAAAAACGTTATATCTTCTACAGTTTTGAAGATAGACGGTTCGTACCTTCTACAGTTAGTTAGTAATTAGCAATATGAATCAATTTGCCGAAGAAATGATAAAGATCGGATGAGCGGTTCTCAAGTTATGAACAAAAAAGTACATCGCCCTAGCCCCCCCCCCCCTCCCACCCATTCACAACTAACACCACACAATCTAAGAGAGAGAGAGAGAGAGAGAGAGAGCGAGAGAGAGAGAGAGAGAGAGTAAGAGTAAGAGAGAGAGAAAAAGACAAGAGACTTTGAGATGACCAGCACCGCATGCATACTTCACCAGGACGATATGTTAGTCCGTCTTCAACTGCGCAAATCCAACCGTTGATTTACGCAGATGATATCCTTCTCCTGGCGTCCGGAGTATCTAGGTGTCATATATGACCAGAAGTTAAGCTTCAAGAGTCATATAGAGAATACTCTTAGAAGAGCTAAAATTATACTTAGCCACATCTACCATATTTTCAGGCCTTTGGTGGCGAGCCCGACCGTCCCAAGGCCTGAACTTATTAGGACATGCTCCCTTGTGTACAAGAAACAACCAATACTAGTTCATGGACATTTAGCATGGTTCAATATAAAATCCAGGCAGATGGAAGATCTACGTCTCTTTGAGAGACGGATCATCCTTCGAGCCCTGGGCAGAGGAGCTAGAGACCCTCTCACGCTTCATTATATTTCAAATAAAGATTTGTACGAAAACACGAAAACCAAACGTGTAGATACACTTATATGCCAAATATTAGAAAAGTTCGTAGATAGCAACAGCAATAGCCCAAATACATTGATCGCAGATGCTGTGGCTCAGAGAAGTCTGCCGGCCAACTACTCTATCCACCATCTGACGATAAACAATATAGAACATTTAAAAGAATTAGGAATTATGCATGATTCGGAGGGCAATCTCATTTTCTACCATAGAAAACGATTGTCCCTAGATCCGAATGATCTAGTTTATAATATAAATCAGTAAATATTGACCCCATAGATTGGCTCAACTTCCCCGTCTTTTCCTTCCCCTGTAAATACCTCCCATATTTTCTTTTCTTTTCAGCTCTTCTTCTATTTTCAGCTCTTTTCCCTCTGTCTCTTTTCAGTTATGAGGTTTCGTAGGTTGTTTTATTAGTTTTAGTTACAAACAACAAAAATCCTTATTGTAATGCAGGTTTTTACTCGGATTGTGGGTTTTCCTGTAGCGTATGCTTACATTTGACATGTAAATTTTCTTTTCTTTTAAAATCATAAATTAATCCTCTTTTAATCCTAGATCTATCCTTAGTAATTCACCCTCATGAATAAAGTTAAATCTGCTGCCATTAAAGCTGCTCCTCAAAACCCACTTCCTGCACACGCACCACGTGGAAGCCTGGTTTTGACCCCACAGGCGGAGGGCCTAATAGCTCTTAAAAAACGCTTGCGGAGGGAGTATGCGAGAACTCATGATCCACTAGTTGACAGGATCTGCAGGAGGATAGCCAATCGGCTTCGAAAGGTGTTGGCCACGATCAAGAGGGATGCCACTGATAAGTTCCTAGAGGAAGCCACCCCGAATCAGGACTCTAAATACGCTCTCTGGAGGCTCACCAGAAGGTACAAGAGGCAGGTGCAACCGAAGTTCCCGGTCAAACATCCTGACGGCACATGGGCTAAACACCCACAGGACCGGGCTGAAGCCTTTGCCTCAAACCTCGAGGAAAGGTTTCAGCCATTCTCCACTGCCTCGACCAACAGGCTACAACTGGTCAAGGAAACACTGGACGTCCCTCTCCAAATGGCGCTGCCTGTTCGGCCTATAACTTTTGAAGAGGTGAAGAGCGAAATAACTTTGCTCAAAAACAACAAGGCACCTGGTGAAGACGGAGTTGACAACAGGACAATAAAGCTGTTCCCTCGCAAGGCGATATTGTTTCTGTTGCTCCTCTTCAACTCAGCCCTACGTCTCAGCTATTTCCCCACTGCTTGGAAGAATGCCAACATAATCATGCTGCACAAATCTGGCAAACCCCCGAACGAGCTGGATTCGTATAGGCCTATAAGCCTCCTCCCAGCATTTGGCAAGCTGCTGGAGAGGTGCCTATTACGGAGGATCTTGGAGACCCCAGCCGTCAAAAGGAGCATACCGAAGTTCCAGTTCGGATTTCGATTGGGCCATGGTACCCCAGAACAGCTGCACAGAGTGTCTTAGTCCTCATTAAGCACTTAGTACCCTGGACCACATTAATTTTCACTATTTTAGTTAGTCTTGGAGTAGTCGCCCAAGGCAGAACCATAACTTAGATATAATAAACATGTGTTATCTTTAAGTTTTCGTAGACAATAAATAGCTAAAAAAAAAAAAGCTATACGGCTGAGAGCAAAAATTTATAGATATTGGACGCAAAAATCGATTATTCTTGGGAGCTGGATCCAAAAATAAAAGTTTGTATGAGATGCGGTATATTTATATGTCGTGTCTTTGCTGAAACGTAGGCCTCTTTTATTGCCCTAAAAAATCATGTTAAGGTCATACACTGCCCAAATTATTAGGTTACATATTACCTAAAAAGTCAATTTATATAGAGGTATTAAATTAAGGCCAATATTCCTTGGCTGTCAAAGATACACAGGATACACAGGGAGATAGAATCATTTCCGACCCTAAAAAGTATATAAATTCTTGATCAGGATGAACAGTCGAGTCGATATAGTCAAGCCCGTCTGTCCTTGACAGACTCTATTAGGTAGTTTCTTTTCTGAAACGAATTATCGTGAGTGTTTTTGTGCAGGAGTCGCCCAACTACATATTTTTTGGTGAAAAACTTACAATGAATCCATCTAAAAACAGATTGAGTTGTACTGGAATCGAAATCGTATCCTGTGTTAGGCCTAAAAGTAGACATATTTAACTATTTAAAATACCATTGACTTAATTTTACCTCTTGTCAAATAAAATAATTGTAATGTTTGCTATCGAACAGCCACCCTCACCTTACCTCACCGTCTCAGAACCGCAAATCGCTTTGGGGTACACTGCATTCCTGCACAAATTTTTATACTACTCAAATGCTGCGATCCATGAACGTCATTTGACATTCCCCAAAATAAAAATCAACTGAAAAAAAAAGTAAAACAGAAACCGACGATGTCATTGTCGTTGTCATCGTGGCAACAACTTCCTTGGCAAAGGAAGTCCCAACGGAAATGAGTAAAAAAAAGAGAAGTAAACTGAACTGGCTCTCTCTCCGACCATCTTATTCTCTGCCTGAGCACAAACGGAGCATTGAGCCAAAAATAAACTCAAAACATTTCACCCTCGGCTAACGGTTCGTTCGGCTTTCGCAGCATCAGCAAACAGCAACAGTCGAGTCTGGGACTCGATGCGGAGGCCACGGCAAATGCGGCACATTCCAAAAATTCCGTTTCAGTTTGCGTCGAGTTGGCCACGTGCACGGACACGGTCACGGAACGCGTTTCGCGGATTGCCTTAGTTCAAATCGAAACTCAAATCCAAAACAAACTAAAAGCGCGTCTATATATGAATGAAGGAAATTCTTTCTAGTTTTCTCTGTTTTTTTTTTTGGGTTCAATTTTTTACGAGTGGTTAACAATTTCATGAAATTCAAATAAAAATGTGCCAAGTTTCGGTGTGAAAAATGATGTGCAAGAAATGCGCGCCAAAAATTGAGTAAAAAAAATATTAAGTAGCACACATGTGGGCCGCCTCAACAGCAACAACAACAACAACAACAACAGCAACCAGCAAGAGCGCAGACCAAAGTACATATAAATAAACACAGATAAATAAAATTAGTTAAGAGATCAATTAATATTTTTGTATATGTTGGTTAAATAAAAATTGGGTTTGATTTAATCAAGTATCGATGCAAAGTTTTTATAAAGTGTTCTACTCTTATTAAAGAAATGAAGAAATATCAAAGTACATATAAAGATTCTAGTGTCTTTCTTAAGTTAAACATAACTTATTAAATTTCAAATTTCAAAAGAGGGTTCAGGTCTTGTGAATCATACAATGAGTAAACTTTTTCCAATTTTGAAAAATTTTTACAATTTCCAATGTCAAAGGTGAAGTACTGTCGATACACATTTGATTTTGGCCTTGGCATTTTGAGCGATCGTTCAGATTAACTTCCAATTCTTAAACTAATTAATTGTTCGTTGTAGTTTCACACGAATAGAAATTTAACAACAAATAACCAAATACCAGAACTCAAGTCAGAGGGCGCTAAAAAAGTAAAAACTTTCGTTGCTGTAATATCGGCTCTCGAGTACCGGTATTAACAATATTTCAAATATAGGTTCCGGTTCTGAGTTTTAATGGTTTTTTACGGTATAAGGTTTCGGTTCATATTGATTATTTTCTTCGAAAATAGTAATAAATCTTTCCACCAACATTTTCGTGAGTTTTCCGTCGAGACAGAGAGACAACAGAAGGTTCTTTTATATGTATGAATGTCCGATCTGATTCAATCTGGACACAATTAAAGTAGCCTAGGCCTTTGTTTGGCACGTAGTGCCGCCCTTTTGGAACCACATGTTCTCCCCGTTGGTTTCGTGAGTAACTTTGGTGTTTTTCCTCAGATCACATTGTGCTTTTCAGAATAGATAGACTTAAGGCCTAAGATAATATTATTATTAAGCGACGAGGTTGTGGCTCAGACAGTTTTTTTGCGGTTTAAGGGGGGGGGGGGGGAAATTTTGAAAATCTGAAACAAACTTGATCTGCGCACGGTATACACCTATGTACATGCAGAAATTTGTATCTCTATCTCTTAAAGTCTCTGAGATCGATGCGTTCATACAGACAGACGGACATGGCTAAGTCGACTCGGCTGTTGATGATGATCAAGAATATATATACTTTATAGGGTCGGGAATGTTTCCTTCTCTATGTTACATACCCATTTTCAATGGGTATAGGGTATAATTGAAAAAAGTTGTTGCTTAGTCGTGTTTCTTGTCAAAGTAATTTGACAGCATGACTGCCCGAGGCTTTCCCTTTTTACAATCCCCCTTCATATAGCACCGATCCAGTTGTTCGGATTGCCCATAAATATTGCCATGCAAGCGTTTGGATTTTGTGAACGATTTCTGGCAACACGATCTGCTACCTGAATGTGAATATGTTGCAGAATCCCTTTATTATTTGCCAAGCCATTCTTTGCTTTGGGGATAGTTTTTCAAAGCGAAACAAATGAGAAAGTCGGTCAAGCCCGACTATAACAGCCATAACTCGCCCAACGATTCTGCTTTGCTTCAGGTTGATTTGAATTCAATATATATGTGGTGCTCTCACAATTTGTTGCATTTGAACAGGAAGAAATGTAAACCTATGACGTTTTATCGTAGAACCCCTTTTCTGATTAACTATTTATTGAATTCTTATCAACTTGAACGTGTTGAATATTTCCATGATCTGGGTATTACACTCGACCATAAACTTTCTTTTGGCACTCACATTGAACTTTCCGTGAATAAAGCCATGGGCTTGCTAGGTTTTATTAAACGTTGTTCTAAAGAGTTTAATGATCCCTACACGACCAAGCTCTTGTTTATATCTCTTGTGAGGCCTATTTTGGAGTTTGGTTCGTGTATTTGGAATCCTCAGTCACTTACCCTGTGTAAACGCATCGAATCTGTCCAGAAACAGTTCCTTTTGTTTGCTCTTCTTAACCTGGGTTGGGACCCACAGCTGAGACTTCCTACTTATATTTCCAGACTTAAGCTTTTAGACTTACCTACACTTGAGCATAGAAGGACTATGTTAGGTATAATGTTTCTAAATAAACTTATTAATGGTAGTATAGACGCTGAGTACTTACTCGGGCGTGTGAATTTCAATGTCCCTTCTAGACAAACACGAAACTATATTCCCTTGAGGCTTCCTTTTGCTTCCTCTTTATATGCTTCTAACTGTCCATTTCGCATTCTGTGTAGGGATTACAATGGTATCTCTCCTCTTCTCAGTGATTACCTTTCCGACGAAGGCTTTAGGTCTTTTATTCTCCACACTCTTGCACTTGCATAGTTTCTAGAAATCTTGTTTTTTTTTTTCCTTCCGATCATTAATGCTGCGAGCAGGGGCGTAGCACAATAAATTACCCCCACCGGATCGGAAGGAGTTTTTTCTATTTGTACTTAATGCTTTTTTTCCTACCCCCTTATTTTGTAACTCTTTCTATTCTATTATATTGTAGCTATGTCTTTTAGACGAAGCTGCAATTAAAATAAATAAATAAATAAAAAAAATAAATAAATAAATAAATAAGCAATTAAGCAATCCCTAGTGTGTCGGGTTGGGTATCTAACAATCAAATAAATGAAAGCTGCATTTATCCTATTTAGATGCGATTTGTGGGGAACCTATTCTACAGTTTGAATTTATCTTGATATTATCCTAGAGTACAAATTCTTAACTTTAAAATAAACTATCCCAAACAGTTTCACGATTTTTTTTAAGCGAACATACCATTTTGAAGATATGTTTGTGTTCAAAAGTTTTTTATTGAAATTCTATTCCATTACTAGCCCCATGTATTAATTTTAAATAGCATACCTTTGGGGATTAGACGTTTTGGTTATTTCCAGCAAATGTATTCAAAATGGCATATTTCTGGCTGTGTGTGACCCAGCGGGTTCAATCCCGCCTCGGACCAACTAATAAAACCGATTTTTTCTTTCTTTAGAAAAAAGCTTTTACACATCCGGTCACCTTTACCAGCTATTGGCGCCAGCTGTGAAATAACTGGCCATGAAAATGCTTCACAAACTTTACAGTTCGGTTTCGGCATACTTGCCGAAAGATTGAGAGAATCTTGACTTGGGCCAACTTTACATTTTACATATCTTTGCTTAAAAAATCGTTAAATTGTTTGGGATTGAGAATAGTTCTTTCTGATAATATCGAAAGAATTATATGGAATCGATAATAGTTTTTCCCAATTCCCAAAAATTTGCATCAAGCTTTAAACGACTCTAAAACTCAAAGAATCAGGTCACATATCATTTCATTTATCAGCTGTTACACTTCGTGCCTTGTTGTGGCCCACAATTTTTGCAGTTTGCCACAAAAAAGACAACCACAAAACACATACACACATGAAAGCATATGTGTATTTAAGATAGATATGTACATTGTACAGTGTGCATATAGATACACATATATAGGTATATATGTATCTATTTAGTAGGCAGATATGCCAGCAATTTAATTTCATTATTATTATTATGCCCAAGAAAAACACAAGAAGAGGCCCTGCAAAAGTGAAAGCATTTCTTTCTTTCGTCTGATGTCTGCGTAGACTTGCGTTTTTCTTTATTGCATTACATTTGCTTTATGGAAATGAAATTTTGGTTGGTTCTTTATTTCCCTCTCCACACCCCTCTCCTCTCTCTCTCGCTCTACCATTTGTTTTTTTAGGCTTTTTGGTCAGTTTTTCTCTGGTGCTTTTAATGAAAGCGATTACAAGCCGGCAGCAAAGCAGACGATAATCACAGAGAAAGAGAGAAAAAAGTGAAAGGAAACCACTTTTTTGTGGCAACCACCCTCTCTCGCACCACACTGTCTCAATGTTCGGTTTACAATTTGTAAAGTTGTCTGGCAAAATTATGACATACATATATTGAAATCGCTTTTCTTTCTTTTTATTAGATGTATTTTGTTAAGTCGCTTGTCCGTGCCTACACCCCCATCCTTCAACAATTCTGCCTTTAACATTCGTTATGGCTGCAATTAGTTTTCACATTCCATGGGAAATTGCTGCAAAATTTACACAATGAGCAAACGCTTTCGGGAATTTGGGTTGGACAAATACCAAAAAAGGAAATTTTTGGTAAAAGGAAAACTGAAAGAGATAACCTGTTGCTTGGGCAACCACCAAATGGTGAGGAAAACAATGGAACTTATGACGGTAATTACCAAAGCTAGAGGAGATTGCAGCTTTAACGAGCCATAAAACGTAATTGAATTCATACCTAAAAGTATGCTATACAAAATGTTGTGATTTCTAAGCGAAGAATTTTTAAGACTTCCGTCAAACGTTACCTAGATTAAGGCCAGCGGTGGGCATTAAAATAAAGCGTAATACACTCTGTACCTCTGTATGGGGGCAGATTTGATCTGCCAACAGGGCTACGCTTCATACATTTCGAACCCCTATTTAGCTCTTACCATCTCTGTCTTAGAGCCTATAAGACAGAGATGGTAAGAGCTAAAGAAAGATTTGTCTCTAAGAGGCCGGACACGGTATTCAACGAATCGATTGTACGAGCACTCGGTTTGTTGAAGTACATATAATACAGGTTCTAGCCCGTAGGCGGATATTTACCAAAGTTACAGGCAGATTTTGGTCATATTTTCGCAAAATTCTTATGTAGTGAACAAATTTAGTCTATATTTTGCTGGCAACCTCACTTCAAGGGCATATCCCTTGGGTGTTATTGAAATTGATGTCTTTTGTGTTTGAGCGGTCACAGTCTTTCTTCAAATTCTTAAATCTGTTCCAAAAACTTTCTGCCCCAAAATGTGGGTCAACTTATCTTTATTCTTTTTGTCATGGCCCTATCCCAAAAACACACACACACACACAACACGTAATTTATGAAGGAAACGAAGAGAAACCTATAAAAAAAAATACTAAAATTAAAGACAACGGCGACGGCGCAAAAGTGCGTGTCAGCCTTGAGCCACATTGAATCGGTAAAGAGAATGAGACTGAGAGCAAGAAAAGAACGAAATGAAAATGAATGCAAAACTTTTCTTAGCCAGGGAGAGGGAAATTCATTGAAACAATCTCGAGAAAAACCTTCGTCAAAGTTGCCGCTATCCGTTCTGTTGTTGTTTTTCAATCGCACATACATACACATACATATGTAAGAATTTTTTCTTTTGCTTGGTGAGCAGCTGCTGCTCTGCCGCTTCTGCTGCTGCTGCAAAAGCAATGAAGTTGAGGGCCACCGATGGCAGTTTAATTTTTGCTCTAATTTTGTTTTGTTTTTGTATTTTATTTATGAATTTTCAGTTGTTGGCTTCTATTCTAATGCCATTTTGCTTAATTTTGCTTTTCAAAACAGAGGAGAGGAGAGTTTGATCAAAATCGGATGAATATATTTATATAGCTGCCATATAACAAACTGGAAGAAGTAAGCTTCCCTCTTATTTTTTATACTCTGTACCAAAGGTACACAGAGTATATTAAGTTTGTGCAAAAGTATGTAACCCTATAAAGTATATATATTCTTGATCAGCATCAGCAGCCGAGTCGATATTGCCATGTCCGTCCGTCCGTATGAACAAACAGATCTCGGAGATGGTAAGAGATAGAGGTTTGACATGTATTGGACAAATGCTTCTTATAGCTGCAGGCAAATAAAGTTTATTTTCAATTTTGTCCACGCCCCCTCCCGCCCCCGCAATTTTGAAAAAACGTCATATCTTCCACAGTTTTGTTGATAGATGGTTCGTTCCTTCTAGAGATAGTTAGTAATTGTCAAAATGTATCGATTTGCTGAAGAAATGATAAAGATCGGATGAGCGGTTCTCAAGTTATAAGCAAAAAAGTGAACCAAGCTCCCCACGCCACCCCCCCTCCCATCCTTTTACAACCAACACCGCACAATCTTCGAGAGAGAGAGAGAGCGAGAGAGAGAGAGAGAAAGAGACTGAGATAGAGATAGAGAGAGACACAGCAGCAGCACTGCATTCAGCTTCTACTCCAGGTACAGAGTATGTTATTTATTTATTTATTTATTTTAATTGCAGCTTCGTCTAAAAGACATAGCTACAATATAATAGAATAGAAAGAGTTACAAAATAAGGGCGTAGGAAAAAAAGCATTTGGTACAAATAGAAGAAACTCCTTCCGATCCGGTGGGGGTAATTTATTGTGCTACGCCCCTGCTCGCAGCTTTAATGATCGGAAGGAAAAAAAAAAACAAGATTTCTAGAAACTATGCAAGTGCAAGAGTGTGGAGAATAAAAGACCTAAAGCCTTCGTCGGAAAGGTAATCACTGAGAAGAGGAGAGATACCATTGTAATCCCTACACAGAATGCGAAATGGACAGTTAGAAGCATATAAAGAGGAAGCAAAAGGAAGCCTCAAGGGAATATAGTTTCGTGTTTGTCTAGAAGGGACATTGAAATTCACACGCCCGAGTAAGTACTCAGCGTCTATATTACCATTAATAAGTTTATTTAGAAACATTATACCTAACATAGGCCTTCTATGCTCAAGTGTAGGTAAGTCTAAAAGCTTAAGTCTGGAAATATAAGTAGGAAGTCTCAGCTGTGGGTCCCAACCCAGGTTAAGAAGAGCAAACAAAAGGAACTGTTTCTGGACAGATTCGATGCGTTTACACAGGGTAAGTGACTGAGGATTCCAAATACACGAACCAAACTCCAAAATAGGCCTCACAAGAGATATAAACAAGAGCTTGGTCGTGTAGGGATCATTAAACTCTTTAGAACAACGTTTAATAAAACCTAGCAAGCCCAAGGCTTTATTCACGGAAAGTTCAATGTGAGTGCCAAAAGAAAGTTTATGGTCGAGTGTAATACCCAGATCATGGAAATATTCAACACGTTCAAGTTGATAAGAATTCAATAAATAGTTAATCAGAAAAGGGGTTCTACGATAAAACGTCATAGGTTTACATTTCTTCCTGTTCAAATGCAACAAATTGTGAGAGCACCACATATATATTGAATTCAAATCAACCTGAAGCAAAGCAGAATCGTTGGGCGAGTTATGGCTCAGAAATATTTTTAAGTCATCTGCGTACAACAATGCACGAGAATGCTTAATTACATTAGGCAGGTCGTTAATAAATAACAGGAAGAGAAGAGGTCCAAGATGGCTACCTTGGGGAACTCCAGAGGTCACAAAAACCGGATAAGAAGTACAACTATTAAATACAACTTTCTGAGTTCTAGACTGAAGATAAGATTTTATCCAATTAAGAAGCCCCAGCGGAAATCCCAACAGACGCAATTTCAGAATCAGAAGACAATGAGAAACACTGTCGAAAGCCTTACTAAAATCGGTAAAAATAACATCTGTTTCTTTACCTTGAGTGAAACCATGAATCACTGATGAAGTAAATTCCAGTAGGTTTGTAGTAATGGATCTGTTTTTAACGAATCCATGCTGGTTCGGTGATATAAAAGGAGAACAGGAATGTTGTAATTGAGAAGTTAAAATTTGCTCAAAGAGTTTAGGTATTGCAGACAGTTTCGCAATGCCCCTGTAGTTAGAAATGTCAGAACGTGAACCCTGCGTCGGTCTCCTTCCACTGGCCCTCCCGAGTTAGTATGAAAACTTTTGTACAGGGCTGTAAACTTTCGAAAAATCGCCAGGGGTTCACTCCGGGGTTCGAACCCGCAAAATTTTTTGTTCAGAAGGTCGCTGGTTTGAGCTGGGGTTCAGGAATAATTTTGTTCTTCGCTAATTGCGAAAACATGTAAGTAAATTGAAACAAACTTAGTGTCAATTTCTCTTTTTCCAGTTAAGCTCTCAGTTTACTCTGCTATTTGTAAGTTTCTGTGTTTCATAAGATTAAGAGAAATCGGCCCTTGAACATTTTATTCATATATGGAAGTTTTCAGATATAATATCATAATATAATATCATATTTGAGCTTGGATCATCGGACGTTTTAGCAGCTTCTTTCTGACTGAAGCGGTGTCGTCTGCGCTATATTTTAGTTTATATATTTATGTTTGTTCATAACTTTTAAAACAAGACACGCACACACACACCACAAAGGAGAATGGTTGACTGTACAGCTGTTTCAAGAACCTTCCTGTTATACCATAGGTAGGCTTTGCCTATCTTCTGCATGTCACTAAAGACCATTGGTAAGACTGTTTTGGAATTCTAAAGGCAGCACCAAATTGACATTTCGGCCGTTTTGTATGAGTGGGGAAAATTCTAAATTCTAAATTCAGGTTTTGCGCGGACTTTTCGACTTCAGAGCGGTTCAACGCCACACCGGCTAGCAGCCCTGCTTTTGCCTACCCCTCACAATAAATAAAAAGGGTATAACAAGTTTGTGCAAGTTCTTGAAATAACCAGAAGGAAGCATCAATATTCGAGTCCTTATGGTCATATATAAGCCATTGAATTAAGAAACGGTTTTTTCGTTGATAAATTAATTTACAGATTAATAAACATTTTATTATCTGACAAAGATCGGCTGCCTTTATATTCTAGCTGCAAATTTTTGTGTATCAAACTGTGGTGTTTGGAACTTATATGTTCGCCCAAAAATTTGGTCTTTGTTTAGAAAATCTTTTTTCGACTTAACTTATGCAAACTTTCTTGCCACCCAGTCGCATCTACCCCATTTGCTACTCTCGTTGTGTACAAGGAATAAATATTTGCCGTGTTATTATTATTTTAGAGCAACAACAACAACATGATGATGATGATGATAGTGTGTGCGTGTCGTCTGGCCATGCTCTGGCTGCAGGAAGTGGGCATTGGGGGTTGGCGTTGTCCAACACACGCGCCGACATATGCTCAAAGTCTCATCTTCTCGGTCTCTGCCCCATCGTCTCTTGCATACTTAGAGACTTTTGCCGTTGCCTAGTCAATATTTCATTTGGCACTTGAACCAAATTCTTTTAGTTTGCTGCGAAGGTTGACGTCAACGGCAACGGCAACGGCAATGGCAACAGCGTCAACGTCAACAGCAGCGGCTGCTGCGTCGCATCGCTGATGGCAATCAGTTACTCCTACCTTTTGGTAATGGATTTGTGTTTATCTACTGCACAATATGTTTCTGATTTGCTCTGATCACAGCTGGCACAAATTGATGACTCGACGTTGTGGCATGGGGTTTTTTTTTTTAGCAAATTCTAATTGTGTGTTTTTCCCAGAAGCTAGAAATAAATATTTTAAATAGTGTAAGAGAAGAGACTATGTGCCGATTTCTCTCCTTCCAGATAGCTGCTATGTGTCAGACGCATTGAATTTGTGCTGTAACTCATCCCTGTGTCCTTCGATACGCAAAGGTTGCTACTTCACACATTGAACATTATGAAACATTTACAGGATATACGTTAGTTGATCTCATACAGCAAAATATGGAAGAAAAATTGCTCACGCGTGTTTTTTCCTCCCATAGAACAAGAGTCTCGCTGTTTCATTTCTGTTGTTGCTGGGGACATCTGAGGTTCTCTCGTGCGCTACCTCTCCCTACCCTCTCCCCTCCGTCTCTTGGCATCGCCGACGTCTGCTTCTTTCTAATAATAAATTGCCAAAGAATTTATGTTTGCCGTCGCCCGCTACTGCACCTAATACAACAAGAGAACAAACATGTCTGCTGCTTTATATGAATTTTATTTATTACGTCTAAATTCTCGTTTTCCCCAAACATCTTGAAGGTGTGTAGAATTTGTGACTTTCACTTTCGTTGGTTGAGAGCAGGCTCGGCAGCAGCAGCTGATGATGCTGATGATAATCATCCTTAACATAGTCATATGCAATTTCCCAACCCAAGAAAGAGGGCAAATGGTGTGAACAGTTCAGGGAGGGTGAAGGGTGTTCAAACAGTGTGCACAGATTGTCAAGGTTAGGCACAGTGCCTGGCCGAATGCACACACTTGTCGCATTAAAAAGGGTATACTAAAGTCGTGCAAATGTATGTAACAGACAGAAGGAATCATTTCCAACCATATAAAGTATCATCAGCAGCATCATCAGCCGATATAGACTTGGCCGTCCGTCTGTCTGTCTGTATGAACACCTAGACCTCGCAGACTATGAGAGCTAGAGCTACCAAAATTGACATGTAGTCTTCTTTTATCTGCACGCAGATTTTGTTTGTAGTAAGTAGTAGAGTAGTAGAGTATATTTTTGGCATATAACAGGCATGGCTTTATTAGCCGTGAGCCCAATGCCGATTCTTCATTTTTACAATTTGACAATTTTTGTTGCTTAAAATAACTATTAAGTTCTAGTTCTAATTTAAGCATTTTACAATTCAATTAATTTACATTAAAAATCTCCCTAAAAACTTTCTTCCATTATTTGTTTCCTATATTTTTG
Source organism: Lordiphosa clarofinis (assembly GCA_018904275.1). Taxonomy (NCBI): domain Eukaryota; kingdom Metazoa; phylum Arthropoda; class Insecta; order Diptera; family Drosophilidae; genus Lordiphosa; species Lordiphosa clarofinis. The sequence continues at coordinate 771,214 of JAEIGQ010000008.1, forward strand.
TGCGCGGCTGATATATGATGATAGGATGTTCCAGTTGCTCCCGTTCAATAAGTTGATACATTCCCCCACATTCAAATACTGTGTTCCGAGGTAAGCACACCTGATTTCTTTTAATATTGGACATTTTCCCAAAAAGTGCATTATATCCTCGCGTTCCCTCAGGTTGCATAGTGAGCATTCATTACCATGATTTTGAAGGTGTGGTCGATAATTTAGATTAAGCATCTCTACTCTTGCTTTAAAAATTAGCATTATCCTGTATGAGCCGATGTCGTCCTGGAAGTAATTGTTTTCTTGCAAGTTGTATACTAGTCTCCCCGAACTCTCTCTGGCTTGATCCTCCCACATCTGCCTTGTCTTAGAGTCAATGCTAACAATCTGTCTATTCTGCTCCGATCTCCACAAGCTTGGGTTTTCCAGTGTTAACGGAGACTCATAATCGCTTGACATTTTGACCCATTGACTAAAAAACTGTGATTTTGACTCAAGCAGGTATGTTGTAACTATTTTTGGATATCGTCGGTCCGGCATGTTCCAGGACTTAAGGACATATTTAAAGTGGAGGTCTAATGTGTGTGTGAATAATGCAGGGAGGCCAGTTTCCAGATGGATTGCATAGTTTGGAGTATTCTGCGGAAGGTGGAAAACCCTTTTTATGAAATAGCGTTGGCTCCTTTCAACATCCTCGTAAGCTTCGGAACCCCATACTTGAGCGGCATAACACGTGATCGCTTTGGCTGTTGCCTGGTACATTTTGTATTTCGTGCTCATATTCACTAGCTTCCGTTTCAGCAGACCGTTCCACGTACTACTTATTGCCACTTGTGTATCCTTCCTCTTGAGCTCTGCGTGCTTTTGAAAGTTCATGTTGCTCGTGAGTGTGACCCCTAGGTATTTAAACGATTTGACCACCTCCAACTGTGTACCTGCAAGGCTCCAATTTTCGTTTCTGGCAAATCTTCCTCTTCCATTTCGTACTACAAGTATTTTCGATTTTTCGCTATTAATAGCAAGTTTCCATGTATTGCAGTATGTCTGTGTGATATCTATCATTTCCTGCAGCATTTCTGGAGTCTCCGCCATCATGACAATATCATCAGCGTACATCAGCACCTTGAAGCGATATCTCATCTATATAGAGGCCAAATAAAAGGGGACTGAGTAAGCACCCCTGTTTGACGCCTTGGTTTGTGTTAAATCCTTCCGACAGGCTTCGGCCATCCCACACCCTTGTAATATTATTGTTGTTTTGTTTGTATCCTGTTATCCCTGAAATTTACAGCAAGATCGGATAATATGTAGCCGTGGTAAAAAAATGTTGCATACTTTTCGGATGTTCACCCTCAGAATCGCAGGAACACTGCTAAACATGAGTTTTCATGAGTAACAGGTATATCGAAGTCGGTTAGAGACGACTTTAACTTACGCTATCGCTTTTTAATACCCTTGGAAAGGGTATATTTTAATTGTTCGTATATTTGTAACGCATAGAAGAAGCATCTCTGATATCATAATCTCTTTAAATATAAAAGAGAGTGTCCTGATTCACTGACTGACTGATTGGCAATCATCGCACAGCCTAAACGGTAATAGATAGAGGGCTGTAATTGGGACAGGAGTTTCTGTTAGTGGTGAAAGTGCGTACTAAGACGGGGTTGTAGAAAATTCCACCCGGAAAAGTTGGAAAATCGTTGGTAAAGTTTGTATGGGAAAAATGTTATTTTTCATCCGATTGACTTGAAACTTGGTTTGTAAGCATAGTGAGCGAAATAATTCGACATGTGTGTTTTTAGAGTAAAATATATATTTTATTCGCAATTAGTTACCTTAGATCTAATTGTTTACAATTTACTGTTACTTCTAAAAATAACTTATATTGTAGATTATAATAATTTCGATTTTCTAATGCTATTTGTATGTTGAGTTTTCTGTGTGTGTGTATCTAGAAGTAAGGATTTTAACTTTTAGATTTTTAGCGTGTTACCTAGTATGCTATGCTGTAAATGTAAATGTAATATGTGTTACAGGTGGGTGAAAAGGTATAGTGGGTATTGTGGTCTTTTTGTTGGTCAGATCGGTTGGGTGGATCCTTTGGAGCCTTCTACTGGCCCTGATCCCGTTGATCCTTCGCCTTCTAAGTAGTCTTCGAGCCAGATTGTTTGGGTGGCATGCTACCTTATCGAGGTAACGCGCTGCCTGTTTGTTTAAAGTGTCTCCAACCATAGGGACCCCGCAATCACGTTCAATATCCCGAGTGCGTATGTACCAGATGGGCGCCAGGATAACCTTATAAATAAGGACCTTGTTCTTGAGCGATAGCTTGTTGTTAGCGTTAAGGAGCCAGCCCATTTTTATCGCCTTGGTTCGGAGTTTTGCCACTATCTCAGAAGTATGCTGCTTAAACGTCAACCGCTTGTCTAGGGTCACGCCTAGGTATTTGTGTCCCGCGTTGTGTGGAAGGACTTCTCCGTGAAGGTATACTCTGGGGCTAATATCCCTTCTTAGCGTGTGGGTGACGCAGACGCACTTTTCTGGGTTGATAGAAATGTTCCAACGGCACGCCCAGTTCTCAAACTTCTTCAGGTACTCTTGTAGAGTATCAGTTGCGGTGTAGATGCACTCGTCTCTTGCCATTATTGCTGTGTCGTCAGCGAAGGTGGCGATTAGTAGGTCCTGTGGGTCTGCGATTGGTACGTTGTGAGCTGTGGGCATGTCTGACGTGAACAGGCTATATAAGGTTGGGCCTAGCACGCTGCCTTGGGGAACTCCTGCTCTAATAATCTTCTTCTGGGATGCAAGGCCATCCTGTAGGTGGAAACTGGGTGGAAAACAGGGACGGAAAATGTCCCAAACGGAGAATGGAGTTGAACAACAAAACCATAAAAAGCATAGCCCTAATAGGAACAACCTTCATGGTCCTTCCATCCAATTTACCTCCTGCCCTTGAGAGCTTTGATTTTCTTTATTACTTTCTCTAGTGTCAAGTTTTGCCTTAATTCAGGTGTTGCGTCCCAGTTTTATATGACTTATTTGATACTTTGGCTATTTTGCTGTTTTTATGCAATCAAGGTAAAAAACGTTAAAATTATTATTGAAAAAAGAAGCGGACAAGAAAACTACTTCAGACTTCCACTTTTGAAAGGGCTCCTTAGGTATTTGTCCCTACCTTTGTAAACCGTGAGCCAAATATGTCAGCTTTGTATTTCAGTTTTGCTCGGAATTTGTGATTCAGAAATCGCAACAGGTCTAAGCTTTGCAGTAATTTTGTGGATATTCTTACAAGAGTGTTCTCGGTGCGGTCCTTGTGCGGTTAAGAAGTGGTCTAAAGTTTTTTTTTTAGAATTTTCACATTCTTAATTGAGTTTGCATGCCCTAGTGGAAATTTCTTTCGTTGTCGAAAATATGTGTATGCAGAATACAGAGCAAAATTGTGCTTAAGTTGTGTGCTAAAGTCGTTCATACAAATTTGTTTGCTAGCAACAGGAAAAGAGGGTGAAAGTTGTTCGCTGAACGTTTTTCAATTGCACTTGACAAACTATTTTGCTTGCCGGAAACTTTTGTGGGCCCACTGTATGAGCGCGAGGGGAAGACAGCGGTGCGTGTGTATTAATTAATAATTGAAATAACTGTGCACTCCCCGGTGTCGGTGTGTGTGTGTGTGTGTGTGGGCACTTCAAGTTTAATTTAAAGTTGCAATTTAGAACATTTTCCATTTTGGGAGGGCAATTAAAAATTCAGCTAGCAATCTACAAAATGAGCAAAAAAGAAGTAAGCGCACACCCTCAAGGACTCATAATGAATATTATTTATTTATCTCCCTCTCTCCTCTCTCTCTCTTTTTCTCTCTTATTCTCTTACAGAGTAAAGCATAGCCCACATGGCGTATGATTAACATTCATTTGTTTTATCGGCCCTGATTTTTGTGGTAAGTTTCGGGTTGTCATTAATTTATAGCTCAAAATGACATAACAACATTAACTAACCGCAAAACTCGAAATGAAATTATAAATTCAATTGTTTACAATAAGGCCACACACACAGTGTAATGGCGCATCGGTTAGTGTTTACCCACATGACTTTTAATTTGTATTGAAAACTAAATAAATTTACACACGAAATTGTGTTGCAATTACCCCAAAGCGGCCGATAATAATTATTAAAATGAGAATATATAGAATTGTTGGCCCAGCGGGAGAAAAGACAAAGTCTGTGGGCGGTTCTACCCAACCGAAGCAAGTCCAGTGCGTAAGCTACCGAACAGAAATTTTGAAAAAGTTAACTGGATTAATCCCAGTTTACTCAAGAACACGACTTTTTTCTGAAGAAATCTCAAGAAATTTGAGCAACTCTCCGTACCGTTCAGTATTCCAGTTCAGATGTTGCTTACCATCTTTTTATACCCTTGTTTCCATACCTTCTCTAAATTTCACCAAGTTTGATGAAAATCGGACAACTATATAGCATGATGCCACCCCAACGGAAGCACTAAACACCATATTTCATCCACTTCCTCTAGACTTGATGTCTAAACAGGTAGCGTGCACTACAGCCCTGAGATTAAGAGAGTCTGAAGCCTGGTACACGGGTGAATCAGGACACTCAACAATACTATTACCGACTACTGTATACCCACAAGGTCATTCCACAAACTTTATGACGTCAATATCCCTAGTAGACTCGACTGGGATAACTTGCCAATTCCATCAATATTTACACAGATGGATCAAAGCTCGATAACAAAGTAGGAGGGGGAGTTTTCTCCACAGACCTAAGCATGGAAATCTCTTTCCGACTCCCTGATCATTGCAGTGTGTACCAAGCAGAATTGGTTGTCATCCAGGAGGCCGCCAAATACCTTAGCACACTCATGATCGATAAAGGGAAAATATACATTTACTCAGATAGTCAAGCAGCTCTAAGGGCTCTTGACCCGCACACCAATAACGCCAAAACACTCACGGAATGCCGTAGATCCTTAAATGCGATCGCTCAGCATCTCCGTATCCACCTCGTCTGGGTGCCTGGCCACCGCAACATTGAGGGAAACAAGTCAGCCGACAAACTGGCAAGACTGGGCACTACCACTCAGCTCCTCCCAGATAAGAGCTTGATAGGGATGCCCTTAGCCTTATTTAAACTACTTACAAGGAATGAAACATGGCGCCTGGCTACAAAACGATGGAACTACCTTCCGGTTTGCGCCGTAGCTAGACTCACGTGGCCAACGTTTAACCTAAAACGAACTAACAGTCTTTTGCACCAAAGTAGAGAAAATATATCAACTCTGGTTGGGGCCCTAACGGGTCACTGCCTCATCGGCAGACACGCAGCACGCTTGGGCGTGGCTCACAACGACTTCTGCAGAAGCTGCCAATGTGAGGAAGAGGAGGAGACATTACTACATCTTCTTTGCCATTGCCCAGCTCTTAGTAGAAGGAGACTTAAAACTCTTGGTCACCCATTTCTACTCAACCTCTCGGAAGTATCCGCAATTGAGATTCCATCTCTGCTTAAATTCTTAAAGTCGACACGATGGTTCAGTCGGGAGGAACCCCTCCTGGCTTAAATAGGGAATAATATGGTATCGCAATGGGCCTATCTTGGCCTAAGTGTACTGCCCCTAGCCATCTCAACCTAACCAACCTAACCTAGCATGATGCCTTACAAAATATAGGTCTAGAACAAAGGCTTAGTAAGAAAATCTCAGTAGTTTTCAATGATGTCGCCTCCAAGCTTAATATTTATATTTTTTTATAAATATAGTATATGGTTCCAATTTTGGTTCAAATCGGATTACTATAGCATAAAACTGCTATAGGAACGATCGGACAATAAAGTAGTTGTAGTGAGAAAAACTATGTTTTTAATGGCAGCGTTTCAGTTATAAAGTGGTTTTGCTTAAACACAGGTCTTAATACCGGAACCGAAACCGGAACCGTTAACCGAAATAAACCGTTTCAAATCGCGTACCGGAACCGGAACCTGAACCGATACAAAATTTTTTTTGAGAACCGAATACCGTTTACCGTTATTATTGGAACCGATAAAACCGGAACGAAACCGAAACTTTGGTACCGGTACGGTTTCGGTTTTTTTTATACGCTGTACCTAATTATATTAAGAGTGTGCAAAAGTATGTAACTAAGGGAAATCATTTCCAACCTTATAAAGATCGGCATCTTATTCGGCATCAACAGCCGTGTCAATATAGCCAGTGCGTATATACAGCAAAAGCTAGTGCAACTGTTGATTTGCTTTTATACTTTGCACGAATGTACACAGGGAAGATAGTAAATTTGTGCACTTGCACTGCAAATATAAACACATTCGTCCTCTCTAGCAAAATCGCACTTAAACGTATTTAAAAACATTAAAACGTACTTAACTGGTGGTCAGATTCCTCCAATAGGAGTTGTAGATCAAATGGTCAAACTAATCGACAAAATTCAAAAATTTTCATAGGACCTAAGATAATTATGTATGTAGACAAAAAAAAAAACAAAAGTTTGAACAGTCCAAAATATTGCAAAGTTTGGAAATGGCCATGTAGACGGGTAAACAGTAGGTGTAGATCAAACAACTAAACAGCAAAAGAACAATTAAGCAACTAAAATATATAGGTATGAAATTTGCTTAATTTTCTTACTCCCAAAATTATTATGAAGATTTGATAGACTGCCATACATAGTAGAGGGTAAAATAATGTGTAGTACTGTCCCAAAAATCGGATATTTACAAAAATGCATGAGTTCAGATTATCATTAAGATATGATAGGTGTCGGTCAGTCGGTTAATGAGACGTGTTGATCAAACGGACCAAAAATTCGCAAAATTTGAAAATTTTATAACGATTTTGATTCTCATGAAGACGGGTAAATAGATGGATGGTGAATTTTGCTAGATGAAGATTTGATAGATGGTAATTGTCAAGTATGCTTCACTTCTTCGCTTTGTGAGCGGTGTAACAATGCACGTCGGGTACCTGCTAGTAAACATTAGTTTTTACATAATAACTACGTAAAATACGATATATTAAGGCAATATAATTTTGAAACGTGAAACCATTCATTTTGTGTTGATTTTTGATTCGTTTTATTAAACAGGAATAAAATGATTTAGATTTATCTTAAATTTTTTTTTTTTTCAGTATTAAAAATAAGTAGTACATATATCGGTGAGTACCGGTTAGGGTTGTCAATATTTTATCGATACATCGATATATCGATATTTTTGTTGGACGATAAGGGTTATTCCGATATGATATTTTGTATACCGATATTGACGATTATCGATATTTTTAAAAACGATATATCGGAAAAGTTACTGTGGAAATACATAGGTGCAAATTATTTTGCTATCCTGATAAATCATCTGGTAATACTAACAACTTTAAATCGCTTTTAAGAACTAATCATACACGTATGGATGCAGCAATACGCTGCAATGTTAGGTATCAGTGTAAGAATATATTGAAGATGTCGTCATGAACCCAATAGCATATTGGGGAGCTGGTGCGGATGAATTGTTCATGCTGTCTGCGGGTTCTCTTAAATTCTTCACTTGATCATTTTTTTCTAAGCATAATCTTTAAAGCCTACACTCAGATAAGATACAAATTTATTTTGTCACAATTCTTCACATGAAAAAAACCCGTTTAAACTGCTTTAATAACAGAACAATTTTGAACAGAAGCCTTACTTATACGAAGTAATGTGCCTAGCTAAATTTGTATCTCTTTTGAGTACACGCTTTTAATTTTTAAAGAAAAGGAAACTCTCACTATTAATGTTTCAGAAAACTATTGGAAACTGTTACAAATATTAGATATAACGGTCTCTAGAAGACGTCAATAGCAGTTTTATGGTGAAGACGTTTAGTTTTCTTAAGCTTTAGAAAATAACGATAATATCGATATATCGATGTTTTTTGGAGGCGATATATCAAATATCGATATTGAAAATTTAAATTTTTGATATTATCGATATTGATATTTTGAGAAATATCGACAACACTAGTACCGGTACGTACCGGTATACCGAAATAAAAATCCGGGTACCGTAACCGAAACCGAAAACCGAAATTAATTGAAAACCAAAATAGAACCTTTAACCGAAACATTCATTTCGGGACGTACCGGTACTGGAACCGGAACCGAAATTCGTTTCGGGATTAAGCCCTGCGTAAACATAATTTTGACGATTTTGATCGTCAATCGGATGCCGGAGTTAGCTTTCCCTTAGGACAAACTTTATGTTCCTTAAGTAAAAGCCGAAAAGTATGCAGCATACTTTTAAATCTCCCCTGTTTATTATCCGAGTATATTTGACTGTTTTAGTGGCCTCTTAGAAAATCATTCATATAACTTTTAGCATGTTACAGGTCAATAAGTTATGTATGTTCATAACGATTATAGATATTGGGTATTAAAATGTAAGTTTTAAATTTAAGATCGATTTGTTAAAAATTCTAAGATTTTTGGCCCCAGCAGTATACACATCATCGTAGCTTGTCTCTCTCTTCAAACTTACTTTCGCTGGCCGCGAAGATAGAACACGATCGGCTTCTAGTCTTTCAATCCATTGCTGTTTCAGATGAGCGCCCCTACTGATTCCCTTTACTTGTATCAGAGCGCACTCGATCTGCTTCCAGTCCTACAAAAAAACAAAAAAAACACATTGAAACTAAAGTTCTCGTCAATTTATTTTGAATTTGCAGCCTTATGCCAATATTCAACTGTTTGTGAGTGAACTTTTCAGTTTGGTTGAGTGCGTATAAGTGTGTGAGTGTGCGAGAGCGCAAAAACAATTCACGCGCCACTTTGCGCCATAAAAAAATTACCAAAGTGAAGCGGGGAAAAAAATCTGCACTCACACACACTCGTTTTGCATTTAAAGTTGCAACGAAAGTAGCATAGTTGGGTGCTTGCTCCATGTAGTTGGCCACTTTTTTTTTCGAATCCCCCAAGTGAAATATACATATGATAAAAGTCAGCGCTACGCAGCGCAGCGGCCCTTTGCATTTTGATTTGTGTTTGTGACCCACAAAAATACGGCTACCGAAAAATATGCAAAATGCCGCAAACAAGCGAGCCGAAGCGCCACAAAACAAAACGAATCATCGACAGGGACGCGAAAATAATAAAGCACAAGCGGAAATACGATACTGCTTGCTGCGCCCGGCTTAAGTAGCCCCGCACCCCTCCACCTTTGGCCACCACTTGGGCCAAGTGTGTTGCAAGTGATGATGCATGGCAATGTGTGGCCATGAATTTGGTTTGAAGCGAAAGGAAACCCCAGATTGATGGTGCGTGCACATAGTGGTTGGACGCACTTTCCACATTTCCCGATAGTTGCCAACCATACCAAGGGCCGTGTTAGGGGGGCATGGGAGTCGACTAGGTTGATACTGGGTAAGAACCAGGTTATGCAGACTTAATTTAATTGAATCAATCCCAAGCGGTAAAAAAAATCACTGTAATACTGGATTTTCTTGGCCAGAAGTTTTCAAGCTCTATATGAAAACAAGTGAGAAAGTCGATCAAGCCCGACTATAACATACTCTGTACCTGGAGTAGAAGCTGAATGCAATGCTAGTGCTGCGCTCATCTCTAAGTCTCTTTCTCTCTCTCTCTCTCTAAGATTGTGCGGTGTTAGTTGTGAAAGGGTGGGGGGGGGGGGGGAGGTGGATTTACTTTTTTGCTCATAACTTGAGAACCGCTCATCCGATCTTTATCATTTCTTCGGCAAATCGATACATTTTGCTAACTACTTACTATATTTAGCAGGAACGAATCATCTATCTTCAAAACTGTAGGAGATATAACGTTTTTTAAGAAGCATTTGTCCCTTACATGTCAAACCTCTATCTCTTACCATCTCTGAAATCTGTTTGTTCATACGGACAGACGGACATGGCTATATCGACTCGGCTGTTGATGCTGATCAAGAATATATAATATATACTTTATATAGTCGGAATAGCGTTTCTTTGGGTATGTCTGGAAGATCATATGTATCTATATGTAGTTTGTTCCTATTTTCAGACACAGGAATCAATAGAACGTTCTCCCTATAATGCGTCACAGAGAGTCATATTCTGTTGGCTTATGGTTATTTCTATTTCTTTCTTCTATCTGATGTTGCCACCGCTGGGCTACCGTTCTAAACCCTTTTTTATGGGCCAAAGTAAATTCATTATAAATAGCCTCTTAGAATAATGCCAAAAACACTAACTAACAACTGTCGCACAGTTGAGTGCCCGTTCTACTGTTGACTCGGCGTCCGACTTGACGCCTGTAAAAAAATTGCCCGCCCTGGCGCCCTGTTGACAAATTTATGAGCTTGTTGTGCTTTGACTTTTGGCTGATTGAAATTTTTGGTGTTGGCTTTCCAATTTGTAGGCAACAACATTTATTGCGCTAGACAGCGGATAAAGGGGGCTGGATGTTTTGGAGATTCCGTGGGCTGTGGTTGGCACCTGGGTGACCCAACCTAATTGCGCTGCGCGGGACAATTGTCAACTTCGTTGCGTGGACGACAAGCTCTCAGGGCGCGATCGAACCATTGGCCATTGGGACAATTTTGACGTCTGGTGCGACTATCACTGCAGACATAAAAATGGCGGCAATGGCGTCCATCGGCATAGAAGGTGAAGTCCCGTTGACCGCGACAATCGTGCAGGGTGGGCAGCACTTTAGCGGGCGACAGATAGTCACAGCTGCAGGAGATCGTACGTAGTCCGCGGCGATCAAATGATTCAATGCAGGGACAGGGTGGAGTGTTTACAATTGTTGTGGTGTCAGGACAGGTAGTAGTGGTACAGGGTGGCTTGGTGGTGGTACAGGGTGGTTTGGTGGTGGTACAGGGCGGCTCAGTAGTGGTACAGGGTGGCTGAGTGGTGGTACAGGGTGGCTCAGTAGTGGTACAGGGTGGCTGAGTGGTGGTACTGGGTGGCAGAGTGGTGGTACAGGGCGGCTCAGTAGTGGTACGGGGCGGCTGAGTGGTGGTACAGGGTGGTTGAGTGGTGGTACAGGGCGGCTCAGTAGTGGTACAGGGTGGCTGAGTGGTGGTACAGGGTGGCTCAGTAGTGGTACAGGGTGGCTGAGTGGTGGTACTGGGTGGCAGAGTGGTGGTACAGGGCGGCTCAGTAGTGGTACGGGGCGGCTGAGTGGTGGTACAGGGTGGTTGAGTGGTGGTACAGGGCGGCTCAGTAGTGGTACAGGGTGGCTGAGTGGTGGTACTGGGTGGCTGAGTGGTGATACAAGGTGGCTGAGTGGTTGTGCATGGATCTCCTGCCGCCGTCCAGACTAACAGCGTTATCAGCACTTCTAGTACCAGCAGGATCTCTGACATTAAAAAAAAGATGGGAAAGTTTAGTAAAATTTACAGTTCTGACCATTTCGATTACTTACGAACTCTCATTTTTCTTTTTTGTTGTCTCTCAACTTCTCGTTTGATGAATAAACTGCATTGGCCTTTGCTTCTGAGGTTTTTATACCACACCGAAGAGTCTTCTTATCGCTAACCACTCAAGTGACTACATAAGTGCTGCCCGTTCCGGAGTCATTAACAAATTAACAAGACAAGGCAGGTTTAAATTCTGGGGAACACATTTGCCATGCTGTTTTTAACAGCTGTGGCCAACTCCATTTGACTTGAGCACTGATGGTATTGACATTTGGCTTGGGTCATTTGGCAAGCCGTACGCAGCCTGTAAAATAGTTGAAATTGGCTGTTAACTGATTTCGCCCGCCCCATTTGGCCACTTGGCCAGTACAAACAAGAGATTTCGGCTTATGGCCTCCGACCCGGAAGTGTTAGGCCAAAAAAAGTGTACAAGTGTAGGCCATTTGGCAGCCGATAAAATGGGCAGCGCGCCTAAGGGGGCGTATGTGTGCGTAATAATTTTTATTCCCGCCGCACACAAAGGGAAAACGAGGGAAAACTGACCGCCGGTTGATTTGGTTCACGTCCTGATGTCATGTCCCCCGGACAAGCATACACAAATATATCCATGTTGGGACAGTTTGCAAAACTTTTGTAATTAAATATGGTTGTTGCAGTTAAGATTTATGCGCAAATTTTATAGTTGCTACCCAGTAAGGGTTAGGAGTAGATGCGACAGCGACAAATTACTAGAAATGGAATGGCAATGGTGTAAATATTGGTCAGAGAACAGAGAAAAAGTTCAATCACAAACAATAATAATAAAATAAGGTATGAGTCATGAGACGCACGGTACGAGCGAAGCTCCTTACGATGAATCCGATTTAAACAATGTTAAAAAATAAAAAATTAAGTCACTGTTAAGTTTCTGCTGGGTCACTGCTAAGTCACTGTCAAGTCACTGTCAAGTCTCTGTCAAGTCAATGTCAAGTTACTGTAAAGTCACTGTTAAGTTTCGGTAATGTCTCTGTCAAGCCACGGTCAAAGCTCTGTTGAGGCACTGTGAAACAAAGAACATTATAGTTCATAGTACAGAATTCACAACTTTACCTCATAGCAGCCACTCTTTCCACCCCCACTTCTCGCATACCCACCAGATCCCCACCTGACCTACCCCAGATCCCCACTGGATCCCTACCAGAACTCCACCTGATCCCCAGCAGATCCCCACCTGATCCCTACTAGACCCCCACCTTATCCCCACCAGATCCCCACCCGATCCCCACCTGATCCCAACCAGATCGCCACCAGATCCACACCAGATCCTCATCAGATACAAACCAGAGCTCACCAGGTCCCTACCAGATAACCACCAGATCAGCACCAAATCTTTACCTGATCCCCACCAGGTCTCTACCAAATACCCATCACCTCCCCCCACTTCCACCTCACACTATACCTCCACACACAACCCACCTGCTTCTACGCGGTAATAGTAAAATCAGCTGATTTTGCAAATACAAAATGCAAAATCAAAGACATACCCCAAAAGAATCTGTCGCAAGGACAAAATTTTTCAAGATTTACCCTCCCAGTCTGACGTCCGTAAAGAGCTTCGCTCTAACAAGTGAGAAAGTCGGTCAAGCCGACTATAACATACTCTGTACCTCTGGAGTAGAAGCTGAATGCAATGCTGGTGCTGCGCTCATCTCTAAGTCTCTTTCTCTCTCTCTCTCCTTCTCACTCTCTCTCTCTTTAAGGGTGGGAGTGTATGGGGGGAGGGTTGTTTAGTTATTTGCTCATAACTTGAGAGCCGCTTATCCGATCTTTATCATCTCTAGAAGGTACGAATCGTCTATGTTCAAAACTGTAGAAGATATAACGTTTTTCCAAGTTGCGGGGGCGGGAAGGGGCGTGGCAAAACTTGAAAATAAACTTGATTTGCCTGCAAGTATAAGAAGCATTTTGTCGGTGTCTGATATGAAGCAGCATGCATGTATTGAAGTGAAGTGATCTGATTTGTGGTCTGAATAAGGGGTAGTCGCACAACATTCCTAACACACTACCAAGGCAGGGAGGGTTTAGAACAGGGTAAAATCAACACCTTCAATTACCCTGATCGTTGATCAGCCATACCGATAGCTTATCTTTATGCTTGTGTGGAACATATATTTTGATTTTGATGCTTTTTATTTTATTTGATTTTTGTAGACTACTGTAAAGTGCACTTATTATTGTGCTAGTGTGTAGTATGGTAGGATAAGGAAAAACCCACACCCCATCCGGCGAGCTCTAGTCAGAAGAACACAAGAAGTGCACATCCTCCGATATCCTACTATACACTAGTTGGTGGCGTTATACCATTGGTGTCCCAAAATGGGACTATGATTATTAAACACGCGACACAATTGGTGTCCCAATGTGTGCCCAAACTAACAGTACCCACACCCTACACAATACACAGTAGAGATGTCCTCGTGAAGAAACAAACTGACAGATTACAAAAGCGCAGGATGTCTACAATACAGGATTTATGTGAAGAAGCGAAGTTGCAGATAATTAACGCGCAGGAGGTCTACAAGAGGAATTACGATAAAAAGCGTAAAGGCGAACGTGTTTATGTAGAAGGAGACTTGGTGGCTATTAAACGTACCAAATTCGTTGCTGGAAAGAAATCAACAAGTTCATACGTCGGTCCATACAAAGTTGTAAAGGCAAAGCGAAACAACTTTTATGAGGTTAGGAAAGCTGCTCACGTTGAAGGGCCTAATTCTACGTCTACAAGCGCCGACAATATGAAATTGTGGAAATATGTTGAGAATAACGATGAGCTGCTGTCGTCTGGGACAGACGACGAAGATCAGGATGACCGAATGTAAAGTGGAGATGTACTGACGAGCTGGCAACCCTGGTAGTAGTTCATGAGCAGTAGTTCGTTCATATGAGTCAACGGAGTCGAGCTAAGTTGTCGAGTAGTCGTCGTCGAGTTGAACCGAGAAGTCGCAGTTGTCAAGTTGTCCAAGAAGTCGGCCGTAATAGTTGCCGTTGTTAAGTCGTCCATATCCGAGTACATTAAAGTCGTTAAGTTGTTGTACGCCGGGTTTAACGCCGATCAGTTGTTCAGTCGCCAAGTTGTTCTTATGCCGCCGTGGATTCTTGCTGCTGTATAAAATATACTCGCAAGCTTATTGTCGCGTCAAACACTCCTTTCATTATAATCACATTTAATATGTAATTAACTATATACCACTCTCTACATACATGTCAAACCTCTATCTCTTACCATCTCTGAGATCTGTTTGTTAATACGGACGGACGGACGGACATGTCTATATCGACTGGGCTGTTGATGCTGATCAAGAATATATTCCTTCTGCCTGTTACATACATTCGCACGACTTTAGTATGCTCTTATTACTCTACGGGTAACTTGTATAAAAATCAGCACCATGGTTCGAAAACACGACATTACGGTTGTGAGTTATGCATACAGTGCGCTACGCCACTAAGACATCTGATATTCGTTGTAAATATTAAGTGTTGAATGTCAAGTAAAAGCAAAACTCACAGCCTGTCGAAAACAGGTGGCTTGCCACAAAAATGACTAGAGCAAATCACAAGGGGTCGCTCACTAGCTCATGTGTGGTAAATTAAGCAATCACTTTACCTTAAAAAGAAGGAGCACCACATACTCTGCTTCTGCAGTTAGCTGCATGCATCCTTTTGGATCCCTTTTTTTAAACCTTTTGGGGTCATAGCTTGACAGTATTTTTGTTTGTAATGTGCCTTCCTTTTGATATCTATTTACAGGGTAATTGTTTCTTTCTGCCTAATTTTCAATACACAAAGTCAACAAACATGTACAACGCTTGTGGCTGTGACCCCTTCCTCGTGCTCCTCACTTCTTGGGTCATAAATTATTATTTATTTAAAGCGTAAAACACTTTTTCGATTTGCTTGGAAAAAAGTTTGAGCGTTTAAAAATGAATGCACAAATAATTTTCAATTCAACGATATTGTGGACAAAGGGCTTTGCGCTTGGCGCTTGTTTTATTGGCCCTGTGAATTTTAAAAGAGAAAATGAGAAATAAAAGCCAGAAAGTATGCTGTGCAAATTTTGATTTAGGCCTGTTATTAAGAGAAATTAAATTCAACTAAAATGTTATCTACCACATAAATTAAGCACTTATACCCATTTTGATTCCTTTTTCCATATAAATAATGAGGCAAGCCGGCAGAAAAACAAACAAAGCCACGGCTCAATGGGAAATTCTGCCAGAGAGCTGAAGAATGGCAAATTAAATTAAGCCACACACACAAGGATTTCGAGTGTGCTCTGTGTAAAACTCATTAGTGAAGTGACCGGAAATCTTATGAAAATCTGTAAAGACACTAAAAGGATTTGCACATGTCGTGGTGGTGCGGGGTAGGTGGTAGGCCGGGGGGTAGTCAGTCATGCATGTACTTCAATTTTTCAGCAAAATGAGTGCACATTTGACAAAACACACACCTTCAGTGTCATGCCAGGAGCCCAGCGGAGCCAAGAAATCCCTGCAGAACATATGTCCTGTCTCTGGCTGACTCGGGTTGGCTCCCGTTGTTGCTTGTGTTATTTTACATGCTTTTTATCAGCTTTCTGCTTCATGTGGAGAATGTCGCCCGAAAATTTCGGTTTGTGTGGGTGTGTGTGTGCTCATGTTTTATAACAATAACGAAATCACTGCCATCGGACGTACTTAGTTGCGGGGTATGCCAGGCCAGTACAAACCTGGACGAAGAAGAAAAAAAAAAAACGTTAGCAAAATTTGTGACAGCAAGACAAACACGAACACACGGCAAACAACGTGTGCCAGCACCTCACACCTGTGAAAAGGATCGTGGCTGGAGACTTAAGCAATGATCAACCGAGGGCTGTATAGAGCCAAATTTCTCACCGTTTTGAATTGAAGAAAAATTGATTAAAATTTAATTTTAAGCTGTTAAGACAGTCAAAACTAAAGTATAGGTTTCCCAGGTTGCTTCCTTTTGCACATACCTAATATACTCTGTGTACCTTTAGTACAGAGCAACTCCCAAAGCATTTTCCTAAGACTGTTTGACTTTGCCTTTGTGGAGTATTAGCCAACTGCGTTGGGCAGTTGGGCTTTTTACCTGTATTGCTCTTCCCCACCAACCTTCACACAATGGCCAAAGTAAGGTAAATTTTAGAGAGAGAAAATGTATAATATTTATACAGAGTATTATAATTTTTATTTTTTGTGTTGCACAAGTTTTTAAGGATCTTTTTTTGGTATGTGTCCCCTTACCTTAGCCAACTCTCCTTGCTGTCGCACAAATTGTTGAATAATTGCAGTTGTTGTGCAGTTTTTCTGTTTTTCGTCCCCTGCCCAGCGAGGGGACTTCCGTAAGTTCTTTTCGATTTCTGTTTTGCTGCCTACAGTTCTAGTTTATTTGATGGCATTCGCTGGGTCTGCTGCTGTTGCAGCTTTTTGCATTAGGCATTTGTTTGCATTTGTTTTTTGTTTTGTTTTGCTTTGAAAAAAGGCTTTTGAGTAGAGTGTGTGAAGTGGCTTCAACTACAACAATTACAAGCAATTTGCCAAGAGAGAGAGAGGTACCCATAAAGTTTAGCCAAACACATTTTGAGTCCATTGAGTTTATCTATGTAATGTTGGGGCTTTGCCTTCTTTTGTGCAAAGTTTTGTTTTTAGTTGCTGCTTTTTTTTTTTTTTTTTTTTTTGCCAAATTGAATTGTGAGGCATGTGGGGGTTGCGCGGTAGCTCGTTGTTTCCATTTTTTTTGTCTTGTTTCTTTTTTGTTTTTTGATAATATTATTCGAAAAAGTTTGGTGCGTGACTAAGCGGCGAAAATTGTTTGAGAAGTAGACCAACTGAGAAGGAAGAAACGGCATAAGATACTTAAGCCAAGCCGGTTGACTTGATGTTTCATAGTATTCAATAATTTGATGAAATTTAACAACATTTGTGTCAGTGATGTAAAGTTTTAATCATTAATGAGAACTGAATCGAATTCGAAACACGGCTTTGTACTGGAGTATATCAACTCCTCTGCTCAAAATGTAAAGTTCACCACCTATGAACTGTCAGAGGAAAATAACTTAATCAGGGGTGCCACAGAATTCACTAGCTATTTGGCTTCTAGCGAATTGTAAAATCGCTCGAAAATGTTCGCCATGCCACAAAACTTCCAGCGATTTCAATTCTTAAGCTTGTTCTCGAACCCTTTCGAACTTGACTGCGTAGGTTAGACATCCCGCTAGTGAAAAATAAATTAAGCCTTTTAAAGAGTTGCTTTAATGAAATAAATACCTCTCGCAAGACAGATGGCAGTCGACGATTGAGGGAAGAAACAAATCCGTAATGAGACGCCTACAGTGCAGCCGCCTTGGATCCGAATCTGGCCTTTCTAAATCAGAGGATATACATACGTAGACAAGATTATACGGGTAAACGATGCTGTGCTCGAAAACAACATTGGGCCACGCATTATTCAATTCAAGCAATCGGAGGATAGGTTGGCCAGATTTAAAGTCAGTTCTTTCCACGCTGTAGCCGCTGCGTCCCTGTCGTCCATTGTGAGATTGAGGGACAAATCCTTATGCTCCTTCATAAAAGCCAAGCAAATTTCGCTCTGGATATCTGTTCGATGCTTTCCGCTTCATCTTTTCTTCTTCTTCTAGTTCCAATCCCTTGTGGGACATAGGGCATCAACCACTCCTCTCTTACAACGAACTCTGTTGTTTGCCGTAGCTTTCAGTTCTCTCCAGGTCTTCCCGATGCTTTCCGCTTCTCTACCAACAGTCCTCCTCCAAGTTTCTTTGGGTCTGCCTGGTGTCCGGCCGAATCCATCCAGTGGGTTCCACTCCATTGCCTTCCTGGCGATATTGCTCTCATTTTTACGCAATGTATGCCCTATCCAGCTCCATTTCATTCTGCGTATTATGGTGTCGACACTCTCCATATTTGCGCGTTGTAGTAGCTCGGAGTTTCGTATTCTGTCAGGCCAGAAAATACAAAATATCCGACGCAGGCATCGGTTCACGTATGTTTGAAGTTTGGACACTATGTAATTTTCCAAGTGGAGGAACCGTATAGGAGCACAGGCATTACGTTAGACTTGAAAAGCCTTATTTTGAGCCAGTGTGGGTATGATGAGCATCGCCAAACGGCCGACAGCATCCCAAAAGCACCCTTAGCTTTCTAAAGGCGCGACTCCACATCGAACTCCGTACCTCCATCCACAGCGACTACGCTGCCCAGGTAGTTGAATTACTGGACTTGTTCAATGGGCTGATCATCCAAAAACAGCGATTGGGATTGTCCGGAACGAAGGCTAAGCGATTTAGTTTTGGAGGTGTTGATTCTTAGACCTGCCGATTAAGATGAGGTGCCAAGTTCGGCTAACACACTTGCCAGGTCGCTTAGCCAGGAGGCATATAGCGTCCGCATAGTCCAGATGCCGCAATGTGGTTGTCATTGATCGAATAGTGCAGAACACATCTGCAACCACCATTATAAACAGGATGGGAGACAGAGCACAACCCTGTCGAACGCCGCTGAGGACTGGGAAAGGCTGCGAGAGCTTTCCGCCATGAAGCACTCTGCACTGGGCACTGTTGAGGGATATAAGTTTTTCCGGTATCCCCCTCCTTCGCAACCCTTGCCAGATGCACTCCCTGCTTACACTGTCGAAGGCCTTCGCGAAGTCTACGAAAGCCATGCGAAGGTTCGCTCTGTACTCCGTGCATTGCTCGATCAGGATGCGGACAGTGTTAATATGATTCGTGCATGAAGAACCTTTTCTGAAACCGGTTTGCTCTTCGCCTATGGTGTCTCTCAGGCGATCCAAAATAATTCGTGCTATGAGCTTTGCAATAGTGGGCAGCACACAGATCCCGCGCCAGTTGTCGCACTCACGAAGGTCGCCCTTTTTGGGAATTTTTACCAAGATGCCCTCTAACCATTCCGAGGGGAGCTCCTCAGTTTCCCATGCCCGTTGTATGACCGGATATAGTAACTCCGCCGCCGTTGCCGGTTGGCACTTAAAGAACTCCGCAGGTATGCCATCAATACCAGCTGCTTTGTTGTCGGGCAGCGCTTGGATGGCAGTAATTCATCCATATATTTGAATTATAGCAATTTCTGAAGAATAATACAATTTACCAACATTTGAGCGGTTCCTGGTCATTATTTGGTGTATTAAATCTTCGGCACAGACGAAGCTTTGCGTTCTCGTTTAATCTTAACCCCTTAACTGAGCCAAGACCGCAGAGATGCAGACTACCAGCAATTTGACAGTCGATTATGAATCCATTTTAACTAAAAGCCAACAAGCATTTTAAGTTGCTGTTCATCTCAGACTCAACTCAACTTGAGTAATTTAAGAATTAGCTTAGGTATGTACCTTTCAGCTGACAGTTGATGAAAAACACACACGCTTACTGACACACCTTGAGGACGAGCACGGGGCAGCAACACGAAATTGATGAGTGTGCAAACAATTTGATAAATGCAACAACAATGAAATGAATGGGGTTTTGTCCTTTCTCGTCTGTAGAGAAATGTGCTGAATTTGCCTTCCAGCATCAGGTCAGCATCAGCATCAGCAGCAGCAGCAGGTGCTGTGTCCTCGTTGCCCACTCGACTGGCCACTTAAGCGAACTGATGAATATCCTCAATCGAGCTAATTGATTCTAACTTTCCACTCTCAACTTAGTTTGCACCTTGCCAATTTGATTAGCTTTCACAGGTGCCAGGGCACCATGGAATATCTGTCTCACATTTGCCATATTTGTTTATGCATTTTCAAGTACCCAAACTAACGCCAACGGTACACCACCACACCCATCCACCCACCTGCACCACATATTTCGATAAATGTATTTGAAAATTCATTAGATTTTTGGTCGTTTCGGTGTCTGGGAACAATAATTTTGTGTAAAGTTTTTAATTTTTAATGCCCCACTTTAGGTGGGTTTTCACACCAAACTGGGAAATACTCTTTTCCCATATTTTATACATATATTTCTTTTTAGGTTTTAGATTTTAAATTTACTTCAATTTTTAGAGTAGGGAAAAAACCTTTTTTGAGATCAGTGAAAAAAAGGCAGAGCCAAAACCTGAAAAAGTTGCGTCTATTCAACACAAAACAATTTCAACACCTCAATCCAACACACGTCAATTCAACACAAAACAGTCTTCACAAAAAAAAGCCAACACACGTCTATAAGTCATTTTAAATTAAAATTTAATAATAAATTAAATATTTTGTTTTGTGTTGAATTGACGTGTTGAAATTGTTTTGTGTTCAATTAACGTGTGTTGAATTGTTGTGTTTGGTGAAATGACTTAGTTTTGTATTGACGTGTGTTGAAATTGTTTTGTGTTGAATTTGTTTGTGTTGAATTGACGGATTGTTGAATTGTGTTGTTGGGTGAAATGACTGTGTGTTTTATAGACGTGTCACCGCTTTCGAGACAGCATTTTATTTTAACGATTGATACCAGCTTGAAGGGTTGACTTGTTGAACATTTTTGATGGTCTTGTAAATGGTTAGAGCATAACGAGCAAGCGACAAATACCAAATGAAAAGAAAACGTCCGATGGCTGTCACACGATTAAATGTGCGATTGCCATTCTGTATATATGAAAAATACATGTATAAACATATGTGAGTATGTGTTTAAGTATGTATGTGTGCTGGTGTGTTAGTCAACGGGCTGCAAATCCGATTATGTGAACAAAACGAGCTCCGTGCACGAATTACTGTCGGGAGAAATAAAATGCAACATTATTCTTTTGGCCATTGACGTTGCGTATGCGCCACATATTACCTAACGGGCGAGCTGACTCACTCTCTGTCCCCCCCCCCGTCTGCCTGCCTGTCTGTTGTCTAAGCATGTCCAGCCAGCAAGAATCCCCTTTTTTGTCAAGGTTTTCCATGGAGTGTGGAGGCGAGAATGCTAAAGCGAGCTATAAAATGCTCGAGCTTTTATTTATAACGACATCAGAAATTAATCTTGCATTATGTGTGCGCGTGTAGAGTTATTCGTTGGCTATACGCTGGCACTTTATCCTTTTCATGAAGTATGTAGTCGTCACACATACACTCCCTTACATATGTACCTGTTAAATTATACACAGTACAGGCGACAAAAGTGTCACCAAAAGAGGGCAATAAATATTGTTAACTTCAACAGTGAAAAAAGTGCGCATTCAGAAAAAAAGGTTTGTTTATATTTATTAGTTTTTCCACTACCACAATATACGCCAGCGTACCCCTGGTGTAAATATATGTGTTGGACTAAAGTTGATTTTTATAACCATTACTCCTAGAGTAAAAAGCGTATACTAAGTTCGTGTATCCAGCAGAAGGAAACATCTCCGACCCCATAAAATATATACTCTGAAAAGAAGTTCTAGATTGATCGGGATAGAGGATAGATATAAACGAGAGCGCAAGTTAAAGTCGGCTATACCCGTTACTCATGAAAAAACATGTTTGACAGTGTTCCTGCGTTCCTTAGGGTGAACATCTGAAAAGTATGCAACACTTTTGAAACTCGGCTATTTTTCACATTTTTGCTCATAACTTGAGAACCGCTTATCATTTCTTCGGCAAATTTATTCATTTTGCTAATTACTAACTATCTCTAGAAGGTACAAATCGTCTATCTTTAAAACTGTAGGAGATATAACGTTTTTTCCGAATTGCAGGGGCGGGAGGGGGCGTGGCCAAAATTTGGAATAAACTTGATCTGCCTGCAAGTATAAGAAGCATTTGTTCCATACATGCCAAACCTCTATCTCTTACCATCTCTGAGATCTAGGTGTTCATACAGACAGACGGACGGACGGACAGACGGACATGTCTATATCGACTCGGCTGTTGATGCTGATCAAGAATATATATACTTTATATGGTCGAAAATGATTCTTTCTGCCTGTTACATACATTTGCACGACTTTAGTATAGTATAAAAAGTCATTCTACTTAGTTCAAGTATACATTTTTTTGGATTAAGGACAGAATAGACTTACAATGTAAGTTTCAAAGATGCGAATTATTTGAAGTTGAATCTGTTCTTAAAACTCTCATCTGGTTCTAATACTTTGGTTATTTAGTGAGGGTGGATTTCTGTCCAACAGTAAAAACATCTTGGTCTTCCTTTAAATTACATCCTCTGGATTTTCCTTTTATACAAGTTGTACTTGAATCAAGTATTTACGTATTTACCGTACCATTGACACCCTTTGTACTTGATTCAAGTACAAAGTTCTTCGTCTGTTCGTCCGTGTGTAAGAATACCTATATCTTTGATAATAGAAGATTTTGAGTAAAGTCTTATATTTTTTGAATAACTCCTTCAGTTTGGAAGATATTTAGGTGCTCTTAACTATAGTGTCTATGCCCAATATCTAAAACAGGATCAATTTTTAGAAATATGGGCTTATATATAACGGAGATTGACAAAATCCAACTTCTGCATGCTCCTTTTCATTTTAATATAAGTTACATTTCAATATAAGTTTGAAAAATTTTTCAGAATGCATAAAAATTACATTTGGCTGAGTTGTGCGTACTTTTGTAGGTTTGAGTAGTATTGGTTCCCCACAAAACGCGTCTAAAACGGTACAAAATAGGAGTTTTTGGCTACTTTAAGCTTAAATTACAAAAAATCGCGAAGTGATGGGCCTATTCTGAAATTCGTTTGACCCTTCACTCTTCAATTAACTGGACCTAGTTGCCTAGTGTAATTCAATAATCCGCAAGCGTAATTAGTTTCCCATAACAATTCTATTTCATTTGTGTTCCAGCTGCCGAAATTAGAGAGAAAGCCCCAATTTTGAAATCTATGGCTGGGCTAAAATTTGATAGTTTGTAATTTGGAGATCCAGCTGTGTGGCTCGATTTAAAGGCACAGATTTGGGAAAATATGCTTTAATGTTTACCTGGACTTAATTGTATTGTATTCATTTTAAGCCTTACTACGTCTTGCGTCGCAAAGTAGCGGTTGCAAGCATTAAGGGCGCAATATTCTATCTCCTAGGTTACACACTAATTAGATCATCCTGCAATTACTAAACGTTCGTGTGGTGTCAGACGTTATGGCAATGACTTGGTATGCCAGTCGCTTTATCTCCATCTTCATTGCCAGTGCCATCTCTTCCATCTTGAGTGTGTATTTTTTTCTTTTGCGTGTGCCGCCATGTTCATGAAAAATTACAACTCTCAGCATCAGGCGTAACGTGCGATAAATTGCACGAGGCATATACACACACAGACTTTGGTTGGTTTTGAAATTCGTTGCGTGTAGGATAATTCATTGCTTATTATCTTTTTTTGAGGCTGCAATTTCTGGGGTTACCTTTACCTTACCCATAATTTTTTTTTTTTTATGTAATAGCAAATGCTTTATTAATTTAGTGTGTGCCTGGGGCAAGGCTATCTAGATCAGACTGGACCATGACTTAGGGGGGGGGTCTAAGGGGAACCAGGAAACGTGTTAGGCCAGACAATCGAGTCTAATGATTTATGAACTAGGCGCGCGCTTGGTCACAAGGAACTTGGATGGACCGCTTGGGCTTTTTGCCAGCTTTCTTTGCTTGCCTTTTGCTTTGGGCCTGTGGTTGGTGACTCTACCCCTAAAAGTTTTGATGATATATGGTGCTGTAGTTTACCGACTGCTTAAATGAATTTTTTACACTCAACCATTTCATGCTGTTGACTGGGAACAAAAGTCAGACCTGGCGTGGGAGATGATGCAGCAGAAGAGGGAAAAAGAGAAAGAAAAAAGGACTTGAGCTTAAGTGACAATTATGGGTTATTTTCAATTGAAATGGGGCCAATGGGAGCTGAAGCATTTACCTGATTAGAGAATTAATGAATTAATGCGATTGGGGAAAAGTAGTAAGTTCTCAGTACTCCATAAATGAGTAATTTTTCATTTTTTTATACCACGTACCCATTGCGCAAATGTATGTAACAGGGAGAAGGAAACATTCCCGACCATATGAAGTATATATTTTCTTGATCAGCATCAACAGACGAGTCGATTTAGCCGTGTCCGTTCGTCGTTCCGTCAGAGACTAATTGTCACATTGTCACACAAATTGTTGCATAGGTGTATAACAGTGGTGCCCAAACACACACTATTAAGTTTTGTGATTGTGTGTGTAGCAGAGCAACACGATGTAAATGTCGTTATGTCAAATATAGGCTACAAACAAACACACATATGTGTGTGCGTTAGGGTGGACGCCGATAAAAAATATAACTGATACCATCTTAAACGATTACTTTTGGGGTGTACATAATGAATTAAAAAATCAAAAAATGTTATATCATGTTTTAACCTCTGCGAAAAGCCTTCAAAGTTTCCACAAATATTACGTATACGACCCGTTCATCGAATCGAAATTCTGTCGACGAATTCTTCGTATCATTTTAAAAGTTGTCAAATTTGAATTTAATCGAACAACAAATAAAAATGGAGCAGGAATCAAGAGATCGCTCCGTGGACACCGTTTTGAATCGATAAAGAGACAGAGCCCCAAACGAAGAAGAAATTAAAGACTATACCAGAAGAAGACTTGCAGCATGTTCTTAAAATTGTCCTGCAAACACAAACAAAATTGTAAAAAACGTTGGCACAAGTGTAATGCAGTAGGGGGAGGTTACTTTCAAGGGAATGAAATGAATTGACAATATTAAATAAAGAGTTTTTGATTTATGAACCATTTCCCTGTATTTCTTGCCCATAGTAGTATGGTAATCCGCATTATTTTTCCATCCTGAAGAAGCTTATTTATAAGCAGCCCAGTAAAAGTAGACTATTCGCAGGAACGGCTGCAACCGTGATGCTCAGCACTTCAGTTCAGTGTGGGACCTGACTTCAAAGATATCTTGATAGCCTCTTAATGAACGGCTAAAACTTGCTTTCATCTAGAAGTAAAGAGCGCAAAATAGTAGAAATTTTGCCGTAATATAAAATTTTTACCAAATAAATTAAGTACCAA
Source organism: Lordiphosa clarofinis (assembly GCA_018904275.1). NCBI lineage: Eukaryota > Metazoa > Arthropoda > Insecta > Diptera > Drosophilidae > Lordiphosa > Lordiphosa clarofinis. The sequence goes on from JAEIGQ010000008.1 coordinate 796,637, forward strand.
ATATATTTACCTACATATTGAGTCTGCAATATAAAAAACATTTTTTATTGGTAATGGTACCTTTTTGTCAAATGTTATGACTTCAAACCAAGTCTACGCCAACTACTAAAAAATTAAAAATAAAGGCATGGGCAACAGTACGTATGAGTGATAAACTTTAAGTCCACGTCGCAGACCCTAAACCTAATTTTTTCTCAAAAATTTTGTTTGCTATGCGTTTTATACACAAATATGCATCGTTTAAGCTGGTATCAGTATGACGTTAAATTTTTCCTTATATAAAATGTCCGACCTAGTGTGCGTGCATTTTATAGAGCACACGTATTCTCTCTCTCTCTATGCGTGTGTCGGCTGCGACGCTGGCTGTATTATGACTTCGTATCACACGGGATACGAAAAATTAAATTTGTTTCCCCCCTTCCCCTTTAAACCGCAATATATATTATATTGGGCCATAAACCTATCTGTTCTGAAAATCACAACAAGAACTGAGCCAAAACACTAAAGTTATACACGAAACAATTTACCTTGTAAGAGCGAGGTAGAAGCACTGTGCTTTCACTAGGCAGATAAGACGTATTTTGGAGTCGGGCTACTCGACTGCAGCACTCTTAATTGTTATATTATTCTTTCTTTTGTGGTGTTTTTTTTTTGTTTTAGTTTATTGTTAAAATTCCTATCACGACAAGAATTTTTCATATATGTATGTCATTGTGCTAGTCACGATATTTTGTTAAGTAAAGGTCAACAAAAGATGAATATTTGAATCTAGTTCTGCCTGAATGTAATTGTACATCTTGGTCTAATATATGTAAATGATGTCAAGGCTTTGATGGCTATTGAAATTTTCTACAATCGGCTGGACTATTCAAGTCTAAAAAGAAAGTTGTACTATTTGCCTTGGCCACCTATATTTATATACAGCATGATTCATTGAAACAGCTCAAAGAACTTCTGTACAACACGCAAAATCTTAAGTACCGCGTGAGGCCTTTGCAAAAACGTAATTGTTACACATGTTGTACTCCACATTGGCCTCATGCATATGCAAAAAACACTTGGCGGTGTGCGGGTGACACTGATAAGCGCATTTTAAGCTTGACTGGTTTTGTGAATGGGGAAATTGCCCCTTTCCTCCCCAAACTAGAGAGATGGAAACTGAATATGCGGCTGGCGATAAGGTCAAAGAGGACATCCTCATCTCAACACCTATAAGGCTGCACCTGCGTCTCATAATTGAATTTATGATGGCAGTCAACCATCCTCCACTCGAGCCCAGTCTTTTGTGCCATCTCATTGCTTACGGGCCATGAAAACTGTTTTCGTTTCATTATCAATTATTGTTTTTATGTACATTCATTGTCTACGGCCCACGCGTGACTTTATGGCCAAAATGCTGAATCAGCTAAAGAAAAACAACTCGGATTCGCATGCATTTGATTAATTTGATCAACTTTTGGGTCATGTCAATTACCCACTTGGATATTAACAGCGGCTGCCATTTCACTGTTCAGTGGCCACTCGCACTTCCTGCTCCCACTGCCAATTCGGCACATGGTACGTGTCATGGCGGGAATTGAAACAAATTCGAACATGGGCCAGGCCAAATTGCGTTGACTTTGACTTTGTTGACAAAGCACAGTGGCTCATTTTGGCTAAACTTCCTACACAAAGTCATTTGTGGATCCTTCTTAATTCGTAGCGTTTGTGCCCTTGGCAACCACTGTGCGCTTAAGAGGCGATGAAATTAGCTTTCCCCGATGAAGCACTTCCCCAACCCCCAGAGCCATCTTCATCTTCATTGTGAGACGACGACGACAACGACGACGGCAGTTCAAGTGGCGCTAGATAAATGTTAAATTCATGTCTGGCGGGCGCCCAACGTTATTAGTTCCCCCCCCGTGCCATGCCTCGAATCACCCCAAAAATATACACGCTTTAGTGCACATTAAGACTTGTTTACGAATTTGCTTCAAACATGAAATTAATTTGTAAAATTTCGAAATTTCCCCAGCATCGGCGGCAGCAGCAGCAGGCGACAAGTAAAGTGAATTTGTGGGTGTGCCAAACATTGCCACATGCACGCACTCTAATTAGTTCTTCGCTCTCGCTTGGAGTGGAGGATAGAAGAAAATCCACACAGGCCACAAAAACATATAACTTCAACACTTCGCTTTGTCTCTGATCTGATCAGCAAGGTCCCGGGATGACCCTATCTACTACGCATTGCAATTTGGGTGTCACTAAACAATAAAAGTTTGCTGAAATTGACCCGAACAAGAGAAGGGAAGTGGAATTAAAAAAAAAAAAACTAACAAAACATGCGCAAAGCCAACTAAGTTTATTTGAACCGAATCTTTAGTTAGATTGGAATGTCCTGAAAGCAAGTCATATGAGTGTAAAGTTTTAGAGTTGAGAAAGGCCTTTTTTTTTAATATTCCATTTCATGTGCACAGACTGTTGTTCTGACTGTGCAAAGAAAAGTTCTGAGTAAGATTGTGCTTGTAAATGTCAAACTTTTTAATAAAAGTGGCCAAGTGGCCCTGGCTGCACTCAAAGCGATTGAAAACAGTTCGAAAGCCGGTTGAACCGGACTATTAATGGTTAGGAAACATCTAAAAAATTATTAAATCTGTGATCCGAAAAATTGGTCTGTAATTATACCCTTGCAAAGGGTATTATAATTTTGCCCAGAAGTTTGCAACGCATAGAAATATTCATTTCCGACCCTATAAACTATATATATTCTTGATCAGGGCGACGAGCTGAGTCGATTCAGCTTTGTCCGTCCGTCTGTCAGTCCGTCTGTCTGTTTCTACGCAAACTAGTCTTTCAGTTTTAAAGCTATCGAGCTGAAACTTTGCACAGAGTCTTCTTTTTACTGCACACTGCTAATATGTCGGAACTGGATCGGATGACTATATCTTATAGCTGCCATAGGAACTATCGGTCGAAAAGTGGGTTTTTGAAAGAAAACTTTTTTGTTTTTAATGTAAACGCCTCCCTCTTCAGCAATTATTAGTTTTACACGCTTTTACACAGATTTGGAAGTTTTGGTTAAAATCGGATGACTATATCTTATAGCTGCCATAGGAACTATCGGTCGAAAAGTGGGTCTTTGTGAGGAAAACTTTTTATTTTTAATGTAAACGCCTCCCGCTTCAGTAATTATTAGTTTTATACGCTTTTACACAGATTTGAAAGTTTTGGTCAAAATCGGATGACTATATCTTATAGCTGCCATAGGAACTATCGGTCGAAAAGTGGGTCTTTGTGAGGAAAACTTTTTATTTTTAATGTAAACGCCTCCCGCTTCAGCAATTATTAGTTTTACACGCTTTTACACAGATTTGGAAGTTTTGGTTAAAATCGGATGACTATATCTTATAGCTGCCATAGGAACTATCGGTCGAAAAGTGGGTCTTTGTGAGGAAAACTTTTTATTTTTAATGTAAACGCCTCCCGCTTCAGTAATTATTAGTTTTATACGCTTTTACACAGGTTTGGAAGTTTTGGTCAAAATCGGATGACTATATCTTATAGCTCCAGCTTTGGAACTTTTATTTTTATAACGCTAGCTGCCATAGAAACTATCGGTCGAAAGGTGATTTTATTTAGAAAAATTGTTTGTTTTACTATTTTATTTTAAGTTGAAGGCAACTTTCTTTCTGAGCAGCTTTCTGATGTATTAAAACATTTGCAAGGGTATAAAAACTTCGGCGAAGACGAAGTTAGCTTGGCCTTCTCGTTTTATTTTATTTTAGTGTAAGAGATTTGATATATATTTCGGGAGTTATTCAAGCTATAAACTGGAAATTTAGAAATTTGTTTGAAATATCCGAGGTTTTAATATATTTGAATTTGAGACCATTAGCAGAACCAAACCAGTTTGAACTACTGCAAAAGTTTGTTACCTTCGCCAACTTTAAAATAAATACTGTACCTAATTTTTGCTAAGCGCTGTAATAAATCTGCCTGTATCAACTTGTAATATTTTCGGCGTTGGCAACATCATGTCCATGTCGAGAGACCCTTTCGTTCGACTTTGCTTCGCTTCCTGATTTGCTGGCTCTTTGCGATTTTTGGTCTGGCACTGATTTAAATTAAATTCTAGATAAACAAGCAAACAGAAGCCGAGGAACAGGAGCAGCAAAAGCCATGTCAAGGAAAGAAAGTTCGAAAAAATAAATGGAAGCAAGTAATCATAGAGAGAGTCAGGGGGAGAGAGAGAGAGAGAGAGGCAAGGCAGCATCAGAAATAATTGTATTAAAATTGCACAATTTGACTAAAAATCTGCAACACAACTAAAAGCATTCACTTAGGATTGCATAAATATTGAAATTTCGTATTTTTTATAATAATTTATTCCTGCCCCAGAGAAGGCAAACTTCAGAGTGTCGAAAGCAGCTATTTCTGCCTTGTCTAACTTTTTAGCTATTTTGCTGTCGACTTGCCTGGCATATAAATACAATATACTCTGCGTGGCTTAGCACCAACTGAGAGGCAGGCTGCATCAACTTGGGCTAATTCATGCGCCTTGGCACGCCGCTTGCTTCATTAAAACCAAACTGCGGCGACTTTTTCTTTTTGTATTTTTAAAGCCTTTTCGCTCATTTATCAACTGATAGCCCAAAAGTTTGCGTGTGCCGAGCATAAAAACTAACTTGAGCTACTTAAAGTGAACTTAAAAACATGAAGCAAGTCCCCGGCGCGGGACATGCCACTGAAAGCAAAGTTGAAGTTTAAGTAAATACAGAGAAGACAGCTCAGGGGCGGAACACTTCTCAATTCGGGGGCAGCTGAGGCACGTTGAACGATTTCAAAATTCAATTTGCAAAGTTGAAAGCTAATGATGACGCAAGACTAAGTGGCCACTTGATTTGACAAGCACTGGGGCAGTACACCTCAGCATCGATTGGGTGAAGTTGACTAAGCGAGTTGTTACATGCGGCCAGTCAGGCCACCTGCATGTCATGTGCGAGACATTAAAAGAAGAGGTCCTTCTTTCCACCATCCTTGTGTGCAGGCAATGCATGCAATGACACAGCACTTAAAGGGGTGACACGGTGTTGCATCAGAAACTCTCACCTGTCGTGACTATCATACAGAAGGCAGTTTGTAATTTAAAGTTTAAATCCCTCTCGGGCTTACACAACTTGCTTAAATTAAAGCATACTTTTGGGCCTACATCAATAGATCAATTAAGCTGTGGCCGTGGTAAATACCCGAGTAAGGAATGGAGATTGTATACATTTGTTATACCAAATCTCCTTCAGCCCCCGAACACCCGATTTATTGGCATCCTTAAGGCGAACACAATGCCGTTGGACCATACAAAACGTAAGCAATAAAATGAATTTTTATGCCGCATTTTCGCAATGCAGGATCGTTCCTTTGGTGTGCCCTCTGCGGTAGCTGCTGCTACCTTTTGCCCTTAAACAACTAAATATGAATGCTTTTTATACACTTGAAAACTGTATTATTATTTTGCCAAAAAGTTTGCTACGCATTGAACGAATCATCTCCGAAAACATCTATATATATAAATGAGTTCAACCTGACTGACTGACTGACTGACTGGTGACCGTCGCACAGCCTAAACCATAAAAAATAGGAAAATGAGATTTTCACAGTAGTTTTATCTTATGCTGAAAGTTAGTACTAAGAACGGATTTGGAAAATTCTGTCGGCCAATGTGAAAAATTCGCGGAAAACGGTTGTATGAAACTTTTTTGTTTTTCATCCGATCAAGTTCAAACTCGTTTTCAAAGATCCGTATAAAAATTCGACAACAACTGCATACCAATCTTCCGGAAAATTCACCCCGCAGGGTGGAAAGTGGGTGGTCAAGGTTGTAAGGGCGAAACTTTAGTTGCCAGCGATTAGCGTCAAACTCATTTTCAAAATTACACATAACAAAGTGAAATTTTGGAACATCAATCCCCAAAGTCGGAAAATTCGCGGAAAACTGTCGTATAAAAGTTTTTTGCTTATTATCTGATCAGATTCAAACACATTTTCAAAGATCTATATGAAAATTCAATAATAACTGTGTTCCAGTTTTCCGGAAAATCCCACCCGGATAAGTCGGAAAAGCGTCGGAAAAGTTTGTATGGTAAAATTTTTTTTTCATCCGATTGAATTTAAACTTGGTTTGCAAACATAGTACGCAAAATAGTTCGACACGTGTTCTACCAATTTTGGAAAACCCGCCCACGAGAAAAATGGCCGGAAAATTCTGCATGCAAAAAACTATTTTTCACCTGATTGACTTGAAACTCGGTTTGTGAGAATAGTAAGTGAAATAAATTGAGATGTGATTTTTCGATGTTGGAAAATTTGACTCAACGGCCGGAAAATTCCTGGAAAACTCTGCATGCAAAATACTATTTTTTCTCTCGATTGACTTGAAACTAGGTTTGTAGAGATGAAATACTGTGGGTAAGAAGTGAGGGGATGTGGGTCAGAAGTGGGTTGGATCTGGGCGGAAGTTGGGTGATAAGTGGGTGGGATGTAAGTGGGAAGTGGGTGGGAAACGGGTGGAAGTTGGGTAAGAAGTAGATGGGGTTTGGGTGGGGTGCGGGTGGGATGGGGGTGGTAAGAACGCAGCAGCAAAGTCGTAACGGTGAAAAAGCAAAGTAGAGGAAACAAATTTATGTAACATATCACGTAGGCAAATATGTACAGGGGAGTGGCCTTTTTGTATTTTATTTAAAATAAACCAAAATAAGGCTAAGCAGATGGTAGGCTGACCTCGTCCGCGCACGCGCTCGATCCGGCTTCCGTCTCGTCGGTAAAAATGGGGGAGGTTCGAAAGTTTCGGACGGGACAATGCTTTACTCCATTAATATTAGCTTTATTATTACATCACGTGCGATATGGATAGACGAGATATGCAGATTGACTACAGAAAAGGAAAAGAAAACAGACAGACTGAAACGAACACTACTAGTTTATTGCACACCAACATAGAAAAGTGGCACTGATGTTAGTGTAACCACAATTGCCCACCCTACCATGATTACTCCTTCCACCTTTGATTGAGTAATCCCTAAAAGAGGATTGATATCCTCAGTCCCAAATATCCCTTTTTCCTTGCATGGCCCCAGAAAACTAACGCCTTAGCAAGTTTTCATCGTTATAAACTGTAATTTATTAATAATTATCAATATATTCTGACATCTCTAAATTAAAGGCAGTTAAAATTAATGAATGTATGGGTGTAGAAGTTATATAAATAAATGTAATATAAAATTCATGGCAAAAATTTAAAATATATATGTATAAAAATAAATTATAAGTAAAGAAGTTTTAGCTTTTTATGAATTAAAGGACTGAATTAAATTTACTATGTTTCAAGCAACGAACAAAAGAAAGGAATCTTTAATTAAAGTGAGATAAAACCCGCAAACAAATTGACTTCCTAAATCTGCATACTGGACCCACTGTGTTTCTTTTATATGTCTGCTTAGTCCAGACACAAACCTTTTAGTTGTGGATCCTATTCTTTAGTCAAGTCATACAGCTGACTGTCTTACTCTTCTTCTTCAGATCACTTAATTGAATTTACGTTTGCTTTTGTTTCAAATTTGGTGGTTTGGTTTGTATGCAATTAAGGGTGTATTTTAATTGAATATGGTTTTAAGGACCATTTTTATCACTCACTTGTTTTTATATCCAACGGCGAAAGCGCTTTCCTCGTTGTCTCGACGTGATCAGCAGCTGAAAATTTTATTGGTTTTCTTGCACCTCAATAATTTCACCAAACAAACAAAGAACAAAACAAAAAAAAATATTACCTAAAGTCTATCATTATTTCCCCATTTCTGGTGGACACATAATTATGCAATTTTACTCTGCTCTATTTTTTCTTTTCTCCACACTTTATTCTTTTCTTTACTTTTTCATTCTTCGCTTTCTTAACTTTTTTTCTTCACTTTTTCATTCTTCGCTTTCTCAACTTTTTTTCTTCACTTTTTCATTCTTCGCTTTCTCAACTTAAATTTTTATATACTTTATAAAATTTCTATTTCACTCACAAGCTAAATTGTTTAAAGTATATTTTTTTTTCTTGATAAATTTTTAAATTTTCTTTATTTCAGACTCTTCTTTCGACACTTATTCTACTTTTGAGAAGCGAAGCAAACAAAGAACAAAAAAAAAAATTTGGATTCTTTTGGCGGTTTTTCACTTTCTACCTTTCATTGGGCATTTTCACTTCCTCTCCTTGTTAGTTTGCTTGATACACTTTCTTTTTCTTTTTTTAAATAATTTCGCAGTGATACTGATACAAAAAAAAAAAAACTAACACTAACGGCTTAAAATCGATGTAGCATTTCGCACTATGCCTTGGTTGACTTGATTACCGGCTCCTTCTTAGATTTTTCGCTGGCTGACTGCCTCACACTTCGATTTGCAGATTCAAACGTGAAATTTGATTTTTTTCCCTATTACTGTTCTCCGTCTCCCGATCGCCACGCGACCCAACCGTTGGGGTTCCCGATATGCTGACGAGTCGTGCTAACTGCGTCCGTCTAGCAAGAGACTTGTGAGCAAACTATTTTTGTCGCTCGCTTGCGGTTTTGGTCTAGCCTTGGTGCATAAAAGGGAATTGGAAATTTCTTCTGACTTGCTGATAAGCCTGGCGCCAGAGCTTGCACTGATGATCCGCTATTTTGTTTGCTTGTTTGGGGTTTCTTCAGCTGTTGTGGCCTCCAATTTTCGGCTTGCTGCTGAGTGCCAAAACTGTAATGGTTTGCACAACAACAACAAAAATTAAAAATCATACCAAATGATTTTTTTTCTTGTTCTTCTTCTAGGCAACAACCAAAAAAAAAACTATCTGGCTTTCACTCACCTATTGCTGGCTTTTTTAATTTTAATTTTGTTTTGTTTATTCACTCGTTCGGTCTTCGTCGCAGAAACTGCAAAAATACTGACTTGTTCGCGCACTTGAAGATAAACTTTCACACAGGATTAATTTGGCAGTACTTCACAGCGGCAATAACGTTTGACAAAGAGATCAAGTCAAGCTTTTGGCCGCCTTATATATCCTCGCCCAAGCCCGCGTTCGAACTAACTCCATTTTCTATTTTACTTATCTTGCTGTATTTGATAGAAAATGAGTTTCCGAACTTTCTCTTGTTCTCCCAGAATACTTTCATTCCCTTTACTTGGTTCTCTTTGACTACACATTTGCAAGATACTTTTTCAACTCGGTGCCCATTTGCAGCATAATTTTAGGGATGAAGAGAAACTTTAAAAATCTCCATTACGCGACAAGATGCCCTACAAATTCCCCCCGGCCAAAATCACACTTTGGGGGATGCTAAAGAACCAAAAGAGTGATACCAGCTTGGAGCTTCTATCACCCGGGTAGCACCATCTACTGCTTAATATCTTTGGCGTGGTATTTGCCAATTAACTGTCCCTGAAGATCTTCTAACTCGTAATACGCCTGTCCAAGCTTTCGCCTTATACGCGCTTTAACAAAAATTGGTGCCAATTTAGCGTTAAAACCTCGAGCAAAATTGCTTTGTTGAAAGTTTCTACGGTAAACTTCTTGTCCTATTGTGTATGTGACCTCCCGGGTACGTAAATTATAGTTTTTTTCGTTTTTCTCATGCTGCGTTTTCATAGACTCCTTGGCTTTGGCTCTCAATAGATCAAAAGAATCTTCTCTTTCGAATTGGACGAATCTATCTTCAAGCAGATCTAGCTCCCGCAACAGTTGATAGGTACTCCCATCGGTAATCATTTGCTGTCCAAAAGCTAATCGATAGGGACTAGAATTAACCGCACTGTGAATACCAGATCTCAACGCACACGCTATTCTGCTTAACTGAACATCCCAATTTGTTTGGTCGGGATGTATATAAGCCTTGATAGCAGCGAGGATGGACCTATTTACCCTTTCGGAAGCATTTCCCTGAGGGGCATACGCAGCTGTATAAGCATGCTGCACTCCATATTGTTGCAACAGGCTATTAAACGCGTTGGACTTAAATTGAACTCCGTTGTCGGAGACAATTACCTCAGGCACACCAAAACATTGGAACAATTCCTCTTCTATATATGGTAAAATGGCATCAGTGGTGAATTTTTTAACAGGTTTGATAAACGGAAACTTTGAAAAATGATCTAAAACCACAAATATGCCAATGTTTCCGGCACGACTCCGTGGATAAGGGCCAAGATAGTCGACATATAGTCTCTGGAAAAACCTTTGAGATTCCCCAGTTTTCGACAGTCGTGGGCGTAATGCATGGTTGGGATGTTTAGTGCACTTACATATGTCACATCTATTAATAAATGCCTTAACATCCGCTAGCAAATTCGGCCAATAATAATAGCGCCGTATTCGTTCGAGCGTTTTATTAATCCCACCATGAGCACTAAGCGGGTGCTCGTGAGCCATTTTGAGTACAACCGGTATAAAAGCTTTTGGGATCCATAGTTTCCAACATTGCTCGTCGGCCACTTTTTCCCCCGTGGCATGCTCGGTTCGACGATAAATACAGTTTCCTTTTACTTTCACGTCTGGCATAAGGGCCTGGCTTTTAACAATTTTTTCGCGAAGTGCTACGTACTCCTCAGCGTTAAAATGCTCAGACTTGAGATTTAACTGCTCTTCTACACTTATTTCAGCCAGATCCTCTGTGTAGACACGCGACAATGCATCCGGTACTATATTTTGACTGCCTTTACGGTGTTCAATTTTAAAATTGAACCCCTGCAATTTCAAGGCCCACCTTGCCAACCGACTGCTTAGGTCAGATTGCGACATAAGCCATTTTAGAGAGGCATGATCAGTTATAACTGTGAATTCATGACCCTCCACATAGGCTCTAAATTTTTTAATGCTTAATATGGCTGCCAAGCATTCTTTTTCAGTTACTGAGTAACTACGTTGGCACTTGTTCAATTTTCGCGACATAAATGCTATAGGGACTTCGTCTCCTTTTTCGTTAAGTTGCATTAGGACTCCACCCACGCCTGTGTGACTCGCATCACAATGAATGAAGAAGGGGGCGTCATACTTGGGTGTATGCAACACAGGGGCGTTACACATAGCTTCTTTTAAAGCATGAAAAGCTTCTTCTGCTGATTGTGGCCAGGTGAAGGCTCCTTTTTTCTTTAGGCAATCTGTCAAAGGGGTAGCAATAGAGGCATAGTTGCTTATAAATTTGTGGTACCACCCTGTCATGCCTAAGAATCGGCGTAGCTGCTTTACCGACCGTGGCGTAGGATAATTCTCAATAGCGACTATTTTGTCAGCGTCCATACGAATGGTTCCATGGCCAACTACATGACCCAAATAGTGGACTTCGGGCACGCAAAACTTGCTCTTTTCCACATTTATGGTCAAGCCAGCTTGCTCTAATTTAGTGGCCAACTCCCTCAACACACTTAAATGACGATCAAACGTCTCAGAAATGATCAGGAGGTCATCCAAATAAATGAAAACCTCTGTTCGGAGATTAGCCGGGATAATACGGTCCATCAGTTTAGACATGGTAGATGGCGCATTTGTTAGTCCAAATGGCATCACTTTAAACTGGTAGAGTGGTCTACCAGGTACAGAAAAAGCCGTTTTGTCTCTCGAGCCCTCTTCCAAAGGTATTTGCCAGTAGGCATCCTTTAAATCGAGACTTGTAATAAATTCTGCCTTAGGTAACCGACTTATGATGCCGTCTATGATTGGCATTGGATACGCATCTTTACGTGTTTTTTCATTGACCTTGCGGCTGTCAACGCAGAGGCGCACCTTGCCAGGTTTTTGCACTAAGACTACGGGACAAGACCACGCGCTAGTTGACTCCTCAATGACTCCGAGTGCAATCATCCGATCCAACTCTTTGTACATTAATTTTTCAACCGCTGGCGAAACGGAATAGTGGCGCTGCTTAATGGGCTTGGCGTCACCCACATCAATCTCATGCGAAATTAGATTGGTTTTCCCCAAGCCTTTTTCAGCGAATGATGGAAAGCATTTAATAGCTGCTTGCAAGGATTTTTGTTGGTCGCCTGATAACTGGCGTTGGTCGGTTTGTACATTTATTTCTTGACACTCGCCAGTGTCACGAACCTTAGGGTCATTTAATCCGGATGGCAGTAGTTCAAACTCACTCCAAAAGTTAATACCCAGATATAAGGATTGGATTAGAGAAGGCACTATGTAAAAGGTGAGAATTTTTGAAGTTCCTTTATATTTCACTTCAGTTTTTAATTTCCCTATAATATTTTGTGATTTTCCGTCCGCAGTTTTCACTATGGAGGACATTGGCTTGTATCGCTCGTTTCGTTCTAGAAGATCTTTTGCTAGTTCACCACCTATACAACTAATTGATGCACCGGTGTCCATCAATCCAGTTACTTCTTTATTCAATAAAGTGACTTCAGCGTAGGGTCTTAAATCATTCGCCACGATTGCAGATACTAGAGCTTTCTTTTCTTGATTCAGTGTTCGATAAAATTCTACACGACGTAATCGAGAGCGCTCTTTTCTGCTCGAAATTTTAGGGTTTATGTTTGTAGAATAGAAGGTCACGTCAGGTAATGGAGACATATCGGGTAAATTTGAATTGACAAATGGTAAAGTTAATCTGTGTTCGTCGCCTTCGATGCTACAGGTCTGCGTGCACTTTTCAAGGGTGCACGCGTTTGACTGTTTTTTGCTGCATTGCATTTTTGGCACGACGGCTTGTATGTTTCCGGTTGGCCGCAACCATAACAAAATATGCGACGTTCAGCGACGCACTCTTGATACCTATGCCCAGAACCACGACAATTCCAACAGGAAAGATTGATCGCTGCTATATCAGCCTCACTGGCATCTGACTCATAGTCAGGCGGACTTTCAACTGCGTGTACCAATTTACGAGGAGCTGGTCGAGGTCTGATTTCTTGAGGGTGACTAACCGTCTGCATAAAGACTTCTCTGGTTCTAACCAGATGGCGTAATTGTGCTATGCATCCCACAGACTCGTACAACAGCTCATGCTGAATCTCAGGCAAAAGATTTGAGCGCACTGACTCCAAAAGAGATGATTCGGTTAAAGGTGTGGACAACTTATCTGTCAACACCACAATAGCCTCATAAAACTCGTCAAATGACTCATTCGGTCTCTGCTTCCTACGATCGATCGCCGCTCTAATGTTCACGTCTGTTCGCTCATCCTTAAATTGTGCTACCAACGCTACCTTTAAGTTATTCCACACTATAAACTTAACGATTTTGTGGTATCGCCAATACCAATCACTGGCAGTTCCTTCAAACAGGTTGCTTATGTAAAGCGAAAGTAGCTCAAAATTTCCGCCTAACGTTTGATTGGTGAGTGCTTCCACTCTATAAATAAACTCATCGACTGACATAGAAGATCGACCAGAGAACCTCAACTTCCAGTTAACAAGTATTTGGCTGATCCTTTCTGGACGAATATCAACACTAAATGGTGATGTATTATTAGATGATGGTGGCCTATTAGTGGACGATGTTCTATTAACTGTTCTATCAATTGGCTGAAATGGCCCAGTCTGAAAGGGCCTAGGATGAGAAGGCACTGTCTGAGAAGGCGCAGTTTGAGAAGGCACAGTCTGAAAAGGCACAGTCTGAAAAGGCACAGTCTGGAAAGGCTCAGTCTGAGAAGGCACAGTCTGGAAAGGCTCAGTCTGAGAAGGCTCAGTCTGAAAAGGCGCAGTTTGAGAAGGCGCAGTTTGAGAAGGCGCAGTTTGAGAAGGCCCAGGAAGAGACGAAAGTGGCAATGTTGTTCTGGCCTCGCTTTCCCCAGGTGCTATGGTTGCTGTGATAGGCAACTGAGCTGTAAGAGTAGTCACTATTCCTCCAAACCCCTGTGAAATTGCTTGACTAAGCATTTCAGTTTGCCTAAGAGACATTTCCGCGAACAACGTAGCTTGCCTAGAACTTTCAGTGGCCATAGCCTCTGCTATTATTTGTTGCATTTCGCTTACGGATGGCGATGCCGATGGGACTGGCTCCGTATTATTGGCTTCTTGGAGCTGATTTGTGGCCGCAGTACCCGATGTTCCCGGCTCCGTAACTGGAGTTGCTGTTTTAGCACCAGATCTAGTATTTGCAGGCATCCTAGTAGACACTGGATATTCTGCTGGTTGATCACTTGAGTCGTTGAGACTTAATGTAGAGGACTGCAGGGATGTTTTACACACTGGGCAAATCTTTTTGCTCCCTACTTTGTTATTAAAACAAACCCTGTGAAAACTGTGCCCGCAGGCAGTAGTGAGTAATTGAGCAGAGAACTCAATTGATGACAAGCAGATAAAGCAGTCACTTGCTGTATATCCCACTTGCGCTAAATCTTCGCAACTACGAGTTACTGGCATGTCTCACCCATACCAATAGCCAAAGACTATTATATAAAACAAGGATAAGACCAAGGATAAAAATATAAACGAGAAAAAAAAAATATTTGAAAATAATTGAATAAAATACTATCAGTTGAAAAATATTCTGGGGACCATGCAAAAGTTAAAAGAAGTTGAGACAAAAAAAAAAAATCTATGTGTATTAAGTGCAATGAAACATGTAATAAAGACAGATAAAAGGAGAGAATAATCTCTGAAAATTAGGCCGTAACATTAAAGTGCGGTAAGAAAATAGCTTGGCTTTATCCACTTCCTATTTCCAGCAACTTTATTTAACACTAATCTTCAGAAGACATTTAAAGGTAGTATACGAAATTCCTTTTTCTCTTTGCGGGTTAACTGGAGGGTCATAGCTTACTGCCATTCTACCCCACATCCAAGAAAACTAGGTCCAAGGAAAGCCGCTGCTATTATCAGACAGTTGAAATATAAATGGAAAGAAAGAGAAAGAATGACGAACTGGTATGACTTGTTATACTTTGCCATTTATCCAAAAACGGCACTCAGTTACTACTAGCCTGCTCACTTGAACGGTGGTTATAGCTGTTAGTCCATTAACCTTTTCCAAGACCAAGTGACAACTAATAGTTCACAAATATGTGATGTTTCATTAAACTAAGAACGGAATGCTAGTCTCTTTAAAAGCATCTAAACTCCTGGAAGCTTAGTTGAAACACCTAGGGCTTTTATTCCTATACCGGGTAATAAAGACAACTTAATTCTTTCATTTTTATTTTTATCCTCAGTATGGGAGTTCAGCAGAAAACGCGAAAAGTCAACAAAAAGAATAGGCACAAATCAAATCTGCATTTTAAAAATGTCTGATGACAATGACATTGAAATAGAATTTTAGTCGGGGCTTGCCGGAAGTTTGTTTAAATAAACAAACAGGCCCTACACGTTTGGGCGCCAAATAATAAATATAATATTAATAACTTATTAATTAGTACTGTAACATATCACGTAGGCAAATATGTACAGGGGAGTGGCCTTTTTGTATTTTATTTAAAATAAACCAAAATAAGGCTAAGCAGATGGTAGGCTGACCTCGTCCGCGCACGCGCTCGATCCGGCTTCCGTCTCGTCGGTAAAAATGGGGAGGTTCGAAAGTTTCGGACGGGACAATGCTTTACTCCATTAATATTAGCTTTATTATTACATCACGTGCGATATGGATAGACGAGATATGCAGATTGACTACAGAAAAGGAAAAGAAAACAGACAGACTGAAACGAACACTACTAGTTTATTGCACACCAACATAGAAAAGTGGCACTGATGTTAGTGTAACCACAATTGCCCACCCTACCATGATTACTCCTTCCACCTTTGATTGAGTAATCCCTAAAAGAGGATTGATATCCTCAGTCCCAAATATCCCTTTTTCCTTGCATGGCCCCAGAAAACTAACGCCTTAGCAAGTTTTCATCGTTATAAACTGTAATTTATTAATAATTATCAATATATTCTGACATCTCTAAATTAAAGGCAGTTAAAATTAATGAATGTATGGGTGTAGAAGTTATATAAATAAATGTAATATAAAATTCATGGCAAAAATTTAAAATATATATGTATAAAAATAAATTATAAGTAAAGAAGTTTTAGCTTTTTATGAATTAAAGGACTGAATTAAATTTACTATGTTTCAAGCAACGAACAAAAGAAAGGAATCTTTAATTAAAGTGAGATAAAACCCGCAAACAAATTGACTTCCTAAATCTGCATACTGGACCCACTGTGTTTCTTTTATATGTCTGCTTAGTCCAGACACAAACCTTTTAGTTGTGGATCCTATTCTTTAGTCAAGTCATACAGCTGACTGTCTTACTCTTCTTCTTCAGATCACTTAATTGAATTTACGTTTGCTTTTGTTTCAAATTTGGTGGTTTGGTTTGTATGCAATTAAGGGTGTATTTTAATTGAATATGGTTTTAAGGACCATTTTTATCACTCACTTGTTTTTATATCCAACGGCGAAAGCGCTTTCCTCGTTGTCTCGACGTGATCAGCAGCTGAAAATTTTATTGGTTTTCTTGCACCTCAATAATTTCACCAAACAAACAAAGAACAAAAAAAAAAAAAATATTACCTAAAGTCTATCATTATTTCCCCATTTCTGGTGGACACATAATTATGCAATTTTACTCTGCTCTATTTTTTCTTTTCTCCACACTTTATTCTTTTCTTTACTTTTTCATTCTTCGCTTTCTTAACTTTTTTCTTCACTTTTTCATTCTTCGCTTTCTCAACTTTTTTTTCTTCACTTTTTCATTCTTCGCTTTCTCAACTTAAATTTTTATATACTTTATAAAATTTCTATTTCACTCACAAGCTAAATTGTTTAAAGTATATTTTTTTTCTTGATAAATTTTTAAATTTTCTTTATTTCAGACTCTTCTTTCGACACTTATTCTACTTTTGAGAAGCGAAGCAAACAAAGAACAAAAAAAAAAATTTGGATTCTTTTGGCGGTTTTTCACTTTCTACCTTTCATTGGGCATTTTCACTTCCTCTCCTTGTTAGTTTGCTTGATACACTTTCTTTTTCTTTTTTTAAATAATTTCGCAGTGATACTGATACAAAGAAAAAAAACTAACACTAACGGCTTAAAATCGATGTAGCATTTCGCACTATGCCTTGGTTGACTTGATTACCGGCTCCTTCTTAGATTTTTCGCTGGCTGACTGCCTCACACTTCGATTTGCAGATTCAAACGTGAAATTTGATTTTTTTTCCCTATTACTGTTCTCCGTCTCCCGATCGCCACGCGACCCAACCGTTGGGGTTCCCGATATGCTGACGAGTCGTGCTAACTGCGTCCGTCTAGCAAGAGACTTGTGAGCAAACTATTTTTGTCGCTCGCTTGCGGTTTTGGTCTAGCCTTGGTGCATAAAAGGGAATTGGAAATTTCTTCTGACTTGCTGATAAGCCTGGCGCCAGAGCTTGCACTGATGATCCGCTATTTTGTTTGCTTGTTTGGGGTTTCTTCAGCTGCTGTGGCCTCCAATTTTCGGCTTGCTGCTGAGTGCCAAAACTGTAATGGTTTGCACAACAACAACAAAAATTAAAAATCATACCAAATGATTTTTTTTCTTGTTCTTCTTCTAGGCAACAACCAAAAAAAAAACTATCTGGCTTTCACTCACCTATTGCTGGCTTTTTTTAATTTTAATTTTGTTTTGTTTATTCACTCGTTCGGTCTTCGTCGCAGAAACTGCAAAAATACTGACTTGTTCGCGCACTTGAAGATAAACTTTCACACAAGATTAATTTGGCAGTACTTCACAGCGGCAATAACGTTTGACAAAGAGATCAAGTCAAGCTTTTGGCCGCCTTATATATCCTCGCCCAAGCCCGCGTTCGAACTAACTCCATTTTCTATTTTACTTATCTTGCTGTATTTGCTAGAAAATGAGTTTCCGAACTTTCTCTTGTTCTCCCAGAATACTTTCATTCCCTTTACTTGGTTCTCTTTGACTACACATTTGCAAGATACTTTTTCAACTCGGTGCCCATTTGCAGCATAATTTTAGGGATGAAGAGAAACTTTAAAAATCTCCATTACGCGACAAGATGCCCTACAAGCTTCGCTTTCTCGTTTTTGTTTTGTTCGGTGCAGCTGCAGTTTGCAAAAGAACCAGAACCAGAACCGACACATTTACACATGTAAGTGCATAAAAATGTTTATGAATTTCGGTTTATGGCGCGTAAAACACGCCAATAAATGTACCAAGGCATTAAAATGCCCTTTTTGCCGCCTGCTCGCCTTTGCTCCCAGTTGGCACCTTCTCTTTGGACTGGCGCACTAATAAACAATCAGAAATGGGCATAAAGTATGTGGAATCAGGGCCTCCTCCTCTGGCTCCTCTGGCTCCTTTGACTCCATATTTGCTGGAGGTGTTAGTCGCCCCTTTGGCGCGATTCGTGTGGGCTCTTGAATATTTATGCAAAACACATTTCGTTGTTTTTTTTTTGTTTTTGGGTTCTCCGTATGTATGTATGTATTGTATTGTTTCTATGTATGTACGTTATGCCAAGTGCGCTCTAATGCACTTTACGACACTTTATGGGAATGGCAATGGGAATGGGAAAAAGCATACATATGGCATCTGAGTGAGTTATGGTAAATTGTTGAGAATATAAATGTGTAGCCCCAGGTTACGACATGAATAAACACAAAAAATATTAATTAGTTTCCAAAGAAGAGCAAATACTCACTCCGAAAGCAAATTTCTAATAGCATTGGGCATGGAAAGGTGGACAAGGAGTTGCATTTATTACACTAGCTAACAAATTTTTACAAACTATTGGCTTCTCATCGGCAATACTTGCTGTGGAAATGAGGAGGAAAATGGGTAAAAGGGGCTCATGAAGTTGTGCAAATGTATTTAGCAGTAAGAAGGAAGCATTTTCGACCCTTTAAACTATATATATTCTTGATCAGCATCAACAGCCGAGTCGATTTGGACATGTCCGTCGGTCCGTCTGTCTGTATGAACGCGTCGATCTCAGAGACTAGAAGAGATAGAGATACAAATGTTTGCATGTACATAGGTGTTCCAGTTTGTTTCAGATTGCAAAACTTCCCCCGCAAAAAAACTATCACTCCCTGCTCCCTGGCCATTTGGAAATATGTATCGAATTTAAAGAACTTGAATCTCGACATAGAAGAAATCACGAATAAAATTAAAAAACCTTCAACCAGCATAAAATATTTATACAACATTTTCCAAGTTCTGCACCCATTTTCAACTCTCTGAGGAGGTGACCCAAATGTAAAGTTCGGACAGTGCCCTGTCTTAGACCCGTTAGTGTCTGGGCTTTATGCAAATTGTGTGGTGGGTAGGCAACTGTTATTTTTTACTGCCTGTCCTGTCTTAGTACTTAACGCCACGAGGCCGTTGCCTAACACAACCGAAGCGCAAAAAATGCGAAAACACGCAGCGACACAACCAAAAGGGGGCAGTGGGAGTGGGAGTGGTGAATCGGCAGACGAGGCGTGTAATCAAAGTGTCTGAATATCAAAGATTTGGCTTAAAGGAAAGAGCAAAAGTTATGCATAAATTTTGGACGCCAAGTCGACTGGGCTCAAAATCAATACAGGAAATAAATTAGTTTTGCCTCAAAAGCGGCACCAGAGAATAACAACGAACAAAAACAAGTCCTTTAAGTGACAATGTGTGCTGGTGGCATTGTTTTCCATTTTGCTACCGGAGCCAGCGAAGCCACAGGACACAAAAGAGATACCAAGAGAGAGCCTAATAATAGCCGCACATCAAATTTTATTAGCATGAGCGTAGCAATTCAATTGGGTCATGCTTTATGGCGCCAAAGGACATGCGATTTTAAAGGACACTATATGGGTCATGGCCGTATGTGGCCTAGTGGTTAGTGTGCTGGACTGCTAGGCGGGAGGTCGTGGGTTCGATCCCGCCTCTGAGCATCTAATAATAAAAGTTTTTTTCTTTCTTTAGAAAAATAGCTTTTACACATACGGTCACCTTCACCAGCTATTGGCGCCAGCTGTGAAGTAAGTAGCCATGAAAAAGCAAATTCTCAAACTTTGCCGTTCGGATCCGGCGTTAAACTGTAGGTCCCTTTCTCTTGTGCGAAAAATTTAAAGCACACACGCCAAGAGATTGAGAG
Source organism: Lordiphosa clarofinis (assembly GCA_018904275.1). Lineage (NCBI taxonomy): Eukaryota > Metazoa > Arthropoda > Insecta > Diptera > Drosophilidae > Lordiphosa > Lordiphosa clarofinis. The sequence goes on from JAEIGQ010000008.1 coordinate 816,689, forward strand.
AAGCTTGGCTGGCCCCGTTGGAGGGGCTGTAAAGCCAACATTTTTACATTTACTATATGGGTCAACCAGCCACCTGGATGAATGAGCTGAATGATAAAACCCATGATGGCTTGCAGGATACCAGAAGTACTTATAGATTTCATAGCAAAACTAGCTGTAAGCTACGAATGCTAAATCGCGGAACGAAATCAGGATGAAAAAAATGGAAAGAAGGAAGTAGAAAAAATACCCGATTCAGCTATAAATTGAAATTTTCTTTGGAACTTTAAAAAGGAAATAGTTCCGAAGCGATTGTTGATTTCGGTACGTCCCAAAATGAGTGAATCGCTAAAATTGGGAGAACACATTATTTTAAATATTTTCCATTAAGTCAGATAACAACTGAACGAAAAAGGTCAGTTGAAAAAGTATTATATTTTAAAGAACCTTATTTATTGAACAAGTTTTCTAGTATTTGTAATTCCTCAAATTGGCTTTAGCCCAACAAATAGTTGGTTCAATTAAAAAGAACTGATAATTTAGCTCTAATTTCATTTTTAATAACTACAATTTTGTTTTTTTTTTGCCTATCAATTTCACTTAGCCTTAATTTGCTTCTGCTTTCTCTCTTCTCTATTCTGAACAGCAACGGCTGCAAGCGGCCATAGACGCTGGCATAGCACACACAAAATGAGACAAAGCAGGAGCCAAGCACAGAAACAACACGAGGGGTTAAACCTTTGCCTATGCCTGGCACTTCCACAATCCTGGTGCCTGTTAATGCTGCTAATTGCTGGCCAAGCAGTTTACGGTAAGTATTAGACCGTACCGCCTCGTTTGTTGTACGGAAATTGAGACGAGCGTCTATGCCTGGGCCATAAAACACGATGGCCTTGCTACTGACCATTGCCATCATTTTGACCTCATCAACTGTTCATTCAGCTGGTTGTTTATTCACATTCGCACACATGTGGTAGATTGCATATATAAAAATTCGATTCAAGCTCCCCAAATTGTAGGCTACACAAAGGAGAAAACAAACGCACGCACATACACACATACACACATATATATAAAAATATACCCAGCAAACATTTTATAGCAGAAGTATGCGATTCTTACAGTAGGTGTCGCTTTACTTAAGCGATTTCGCAAAGCAATCGGTAGGAAGTGTGCCACTCTGCGATACTTCTGGAAGGACCAAAGGTACATCGAGTATATTAAGTTGGTGCAAATATATGTAACAGGGTGTTGTATCGATTTGCCGAAGAAATGCTAAAGATCGGAGCAAAAAAGAGTAAAGTAGAGTAAGAGTAGGCTATAGGAGATAGGAAAGAGTCTCTTTTCAGGGAGCGTCTTCAACACATAATTCAAATTTATGCACGCTGCTAGTAGCTTGCTGGTTGCCTCAATTATTTCGTTATTCCGAAAAACAACTAACTCTGGGGGGATTCGAACTCGGGATTCCCTTGGACTGAAACACGACTGGACGTACGTTTTAGACGACTGCGCCTAAGGCCAGGGAACCAACGGGTTACTTGTATTGTATGTGTCTGAAACCATACACCTTTGTTTATGACTCAGTCAGAATATGCTTTGACCAGCCTGTTGTCCACATAGAGCTCATACAGCACCAACGAGGAGGTGTGAGTCGTAGCGGTTAGTGTGCTGGACTGCTGGGCGGGAGGTAGTGGGTTCGATCCCGCCTCTGAACATCTAATAATAAAAGTTTCTTTGCTTTTTCTTTGTTTAGAAAAAAGCTTTTACACATACGGTCACCTTCACCAGCTATTGGCGCCAGCTTGTAACTAGCCATTAATAAGCAAATTCTCAAAGTTTGCTGTTCGGGTTCGGCGTTACACTGTAGGTCCCTTTCTCTTGTGCGAAGAACTCCAGACTCTCTATTTCACGAAAGAAATAAGAAACTCGACAAAATGTTTGCCGGGTTTTTTTTTCTGTAATTAATTGACTGATATTTTCGCATCAAACATGAAAAGAACTTTAACAAATGTTACTCAAACAATTTTGTCCATGTTTGTGTGTGTGTGAGTGAGTGGCCGACAGTTGCAGGCACACTGCAGTCAAGGTCGTGCGAGTAGAAAGAAAAAGTTTTCGTGTTTGTTTTTTGGCAAACATCCAAGTTGGTCAAATATATGAGATGATGAAGCACCGTTCCATTTACAAATCCATCGTTTCAAAATGAAAATTAAAGCAAGCAATCTGCCATTAAACTTTGTACAAACTCTACTTAATTTTTCGCAGTTTTCAGTCACCTCAAATGAATGGTGATACAATTATTTACCTAATCCCTGCCCTAATCCCCACAAGAACTCGCCCCTTGCAAACAAGAAGCAGCCATTTGTTGCCATATTGCAGTCATTACAGAATCCCATAGCTTCCACTTGTCCAAGGGCCTTTTAATTAATGACCACTTTTGGGAACAGTTGGCAGTTTCTAATTTCAAATAAATAAACCTCCTGTGCTGATCGAATTGGCAATGCAATTGGACTCGGGTGAGGGGGAGGGTTTTCAAGGTTCTCAAGCAAAACCTAAAGTAAATTTAATGGATATTCTTCATGGAAAAGTTCTCATTTGCATTTGAAATTTTCCACGGACTCGAGCATTTCCAGTTGATTGCCACGTGTGGTCCCGGTCCCTTTTCCGGCTTGGCTTTTTGAGCCATTTTTTTTTTTTTGTCAAAATTATTCAATTATTGTTGAAGCGAAGTGAAGTGAAGAAAATAAAGAGAAAATAAAAAATAACGAAGACCTGCAAAGGTACGACTAAGGGATACCTTAAGCATAATATCGATATCGAGCTGGCTTGGGAGTGGCTTCCATTCTAAATGAATTCCGCTTTGAAAAAAAAAGTCGGCTCTAACCGACTTCGATATACCCGTTACTCATGAAATAACATGTTAAGCAGTGTTTTTGCGTTCCTGAGGGTGAACATCCGAAAAGTATGCAACATTTTTATAACTCGGCTATTTATCACTTTTTTGCTCATAACTTGAGAACCGCTCATCCGATCTTTATCATTTCTTCGGCAAATCAATACATATTACGAATGACTAACTATCTCTTGAAGGAGCAAATAATCTATCTTCAAAACTGCGGGAGATATGACGTTTTTTCCAAATTCCGGGGGCGTGGCAAAAATTTAAAATAAACTTGATCTGCGTGCAAGTATAAGAAGCATTTGTTCCATACATGTCAAACCTCTATCTCTTACCATCTCTGAGATCTAGGTAAGAAGTCTATATCGACTCGGCTGTTGATGCTGATCAAGAATATATATACTTTATATGGTCGGAAATGATTCCTTCTGCCTGTTACATACACTTGCACGACTTTAGTATACCCTTTTTACTCTACGAGTAACGGGGTATAAATATGGCTTGGTCATTGAGTGTGAATGGAACGTGAGTTTCTTTTTGCCCTAGTAGATGCTGCTTTATGTATTTTATGCGTTAACACACACACACACACACATGTGTGCTCCAAGGGTCACATTTTCTGCATGCATTAATTTTCAATTATGATAGTCTGTCAGCAGCTGGCACCTCTTTGATCTGAGACTCCGTAAGTCCAAGAGCAACAGGCAAAACAGAGATTATGAGAAAAAAATGATGTTCGTAGGTCCAAAGTTAGGCAACAACCTTCTTTGTGTAACTTTTTGGTCCCTTTTGTCCGCGATGTCTTGCCCATATTCAAAATTCAAATTACCACAAGTTCTTTTGTCCTGTTGAAACGGTTCGAAATGGCTTTAATGCCATAATCGACCTTCCTAGGGAGTCTTCAAACAAATCCATCAATTAGTGAATTGAGAAAAAAGCCTCAATTGTGGCAACAGCAAAAGTGTTCCAACTACTTCAATCGGTTGGAAATAACTTAAGCAAAATGCTTTTGCTCCAAATGATAGCTGACCCACTTGCGGAAGCTATGCCCGCTGGGGCCACAGTCCAGCCGCTCAGAAATGGATTTTGGTTTTATTTATCATTAGCTAATTCGTGTGGGCTATTCCGCTTCTTTTCTTTTTTCTTTCCCTTTTTATACCCTTGCAAAAGGTATTATAATTTTCCCCAGAAGTTTGCAACGCATAGAAATGTTCATTTCCGACCCTATATATAAATATATATTCTTGATCAGCATCAACAGCCGAGTCGATATAGACATGTCCGTCTGTCCGTCCGTCTGTCCGTCCGTCTGTCCGTCCGTCCGTATGAACAAACAAATCCCAGAGATGGTAAGAGATAGACGTTTGACATGTATGGGACAAATGTTTCTTATACTTGCAGGCAGATCAAGTTTATTTTCAATTTTTGCCACGCCCCCTCCCGCCCCCGCAATTTGAAAAAAACGTTATATCTCCTACAGTTTTGAAGATAGACGAATCGTACCTTCCAGAGATAGTTAGTAATTAGCAAAATGTATCGATTTGCCGAAGAAATGATAAAGATCGGATGAGCGGTTCTCAAGTTATGAGCAAAAAGTACATCACCCTCCCCCCACCCCCTCCCGCCCTATTACAACTAACACCGCACAATCTTAAAGAGAGAGAGAGAGAGTGAGAGAAAGAGAGAGAGACTTAGAGATGAGCGCAGCACCAACATTGCATTCAGCTTGTACTCCAGGTACAGAGTATGTTATAGTCGGGCTTGACCGACTTTCTTACTTGTTTTTATACCCGTTACTCGTAGAGTAAAAAGGGTATACTAAAGTCGTGCAAATGTATGTAACAGGCAGAAGGAATCATTTCCGACCATATAAAGTATATATATTCTTGATCAGCATCAACAGCCGAGTCGATATAGACATGTCCGTCTGTCCGTCCGTCCGTCCGTCCGTCCGTCCGTCCGTCCGTCCGTCCGTCTGTATGAACACCTAGATCTCAGAGATGGTAAGAGATAGAGGTTTGACATGTATGGGACAAATGCTTCTTATACTTGCAGGCAGATCAAGTTTATTTCAAATTTTGGCCACGCCCCCTACCGCCCCCGCAATTCGAAAAAAACGTTATATCTCCTACAATTTTAACGATAGACGAATCGTACCTTCTAGAGATAGTTAGTAATTAGCAAAACGAATAAATTTGCCAAAGAAATAATAAGAATCGGATGAGCGGTTCTCAAGTTATGAGCAAAAATGTGAAAAATAGTCGAGTTAAAAAAGTGTTGCATACTTTTCAGATGAAGGAACGCAGGAACTCTGTTAAACATGTTTTTTTCATGAGTAACGGGTATATCGAAGTCGGTTAGAGCCGACTTTAACTTGCGCTCTCGTTTATTTTTGCCTCTAAGCTCAGCATCTTGCACTTTCTCTCTGAGCGGACTGACCGGACTGCATCATAGTGTGGCCTGGTCTCTGGCGCTGTTGAAGCTGTCTTGACACTGATTTCAATTATAAATTGTTATTTGTTTTGTTTTCGTGCTATTGTCTTCGTTTGCTTTCTCAATTGGTGCTCCTTTTCCAGGACGAGCTATCACTTTTTATCTAAGTTAACTTACAAAGCGTATCCTAAGGATTAACATGAATGGGCTGAAATTTAAGCTGGCGTCCTCAACTGGTGGAAGAGTCCCAATCTCAGATTCTGCCATTTCAAGTTGCTTTCCTTTATGATAGGTGTTGTGTTGTTGTGTGTGTGTACTTTGAGCCACCATTGTTTTCGCTCGGTTATCCTTGCGGCTATTATTCTTGCCCGTGGATTTTATTTATCAATTTTTAAACGTAAACAAGTCATGTACTTATTTATGACTTTCGATATAAAGATATAAATGACGCCAGGAACTGGAGAAAATGTGAGTTTTTCCCTATTTCGGGGTGGTGATGGCCTGATCCAGAAGTACAGTGGGCATCAGTGGGTGGGAATCAGCAGATAATGTATTCTTAAAATGCGTCGTAGTGATTCTTTTTTTCGTTTGTCTTGTATTTCGCCGGAGGGTTTAAGAGGGCTGGAAAAGCAGTTTAAAGCTCTTGAAGCGGCTTAAGAAAATGCGTAAACCAAAAAGTACTCGTGACGGCTGATAAGTAAAGGATAAAAGTGTCTTTCTGCTACGAGCGAACCAAAATCGAGACACACCAAAAACTTTATAATCGTGTGTAGCGTGTAGTCTGTGTAAATTAACCGAGTTATGTTTTAGGATATTCTCACCTCCACCGTCTCCAATCGTAGCTTACCTTTATTTTCTTCCATTGAGTCAAATAGTAAATATAAGCAATCCATTTCGAAACCAAAACTCTTAAAACCAAGTCAGGTCGCTTCTGCTTAACTTGTTTATTAAATTATGTTTCTATTATTATTTAACTGGTTTTACCAGTGCAACGCTTTTCCAAATATTTTGAGGGTTAAGCCTCCGTTTTTTTTTTAAACTGTTGCATCATTTATTTGCCAGGCCTTTGGGGCACCTTTAACTTGCTTTGAATGTTCTTGTTGTTTCTGTTTCATTCTCCATTTCTCTTCATTTCGCCCAGTGAAAACTCAGTCAACCCTAATCAAATTTTCGCTTCAAATTGACAGTTTGCCTGCAGATTTTCATTTTGCGTTTTCATTGCGCCCCACTAAGCACGTGCAGCGGGTGAGGGGGCGGAATGCAGCAGTTGCATGCCTGGGTTAAAGAGTTCCGTTCGGTTTGGACATTTTTTTTTTCCCTCTTTCGGTACCTGGTTTCTGGCATAGTTCGTGGTCGTTGTGCTCTCAATTGCCGAGCTGGGCCCTGGATGGCGCGGAAGGGAAGGCGCGGAGGCGTATCTGCCGCACGCTGATTTAATTTTAAACCTTTTTTGCGCTTTCACTCAAATTAAAATGACGTCGACGTCGCTTCGCGGCGTTGGGAGGACACGTTCCAGCGACCAGGTTGCCTCAACGTTGCGGGTTAATAGATCATCAGCAACAAAGGGCGGTGTGGAGCAACGGGCAGCAGTTCCTTTTGCCTTTGCTCTCAATTTGCTTGTCGCAATTCAATTGTCAGGCATTTCATTTCAATTTAACAATTTTGAAATTGTTGCCGCAACGGAAGCCGCCTGCTCACAACAGCGGCAAATTATTATATGGCATGTCAGTCCCTCAGACAGCCATTCATTCTATGTTCAATGAACATTGTTCATGTTAGTTGGCCTGACATACTTGTGTTCAGACTTCCTGTCTCAGTTCCAAGCTCGCACAATTTTGTGAAATTATGTCAGCGCGAATATTTTGTATGCCCTGGCGAATCTCGACATTGCATTGGAATGCGAAGAGGGACCCACGGTTAGGGTCATAATCCGCCTTGTCTGCCAATTGCACCAGTTTAATTTGATTGGCATACAAATGAAATCCGCCAAAATAGTGAGAGAAAAAAACTTCACCCAAATGATGGCATTTTTCATTGGGGATTAAGCATTTCCTTTCGTTCTATTTTGAAATTCAGATTCAGATATCAGTGCGAAATTCCCATAGAAAATGCGCTCCACCAAAGGTCCACAGAGTATATTAAGTTTGTGTAAAAGTATGTAACCGAGAGAAGGATATACCTAGTGCCACCGAAAGATACCACTTCTTGCTAATGCAACATCTGGGTTAGCCCGCCTGATCATATCAAACGTCTTTGTCGCAGATTTACCGAGTTTCACACAGAATTCTTAGGAACGCTTTATTTTCGACTTGCACCACTCACTGAAACACGTCGGGCGAAATTCCTGTCCCGACTCTTCAGGTGCTACCAGCCGCTCGTTCGTTAGCTAGGAACGCCCCTACCGAATCCAGTCGGAGCGCGCACGCTCCGAAGTACAGTCGCGGCGGAAGAAAATCAGTCATATTACTTTCCAGACAAACACTGTATACTCTTGATCAGCATCAACAGACGAGTCGATATAGCCATGTTCCTCTGTCCGACTGTCCGTATAAACAAACGGAAAACCCCCCTTCGCCACAGTTTTGAAGGTGTTCATACTCTTTGAAGATATTAAGTAATCAGAGTTATTTATCGATTTGCCGAAGAAAATAAACAATTTTGAAGGGTGGCACTGGCTGCAACGGCGATGGGCAGCACTTCACTCACCTTTTACCTTTTTTAGTTATATACAATCTCTGGTGCTACAGAGTAAGTCATAGTCGGGCTTGACCGAGTTTCTTTTTTGTTTGTTTCAAACATTTGAACAAAATAAACGCCAAATTAAAATATTCTGAAAATATACATTGTATATTCAGCTGGAATTCCAACTTGCAATGAAATGAAAAACCAATAAATCCCAACAAGGACTAGTTTATACTGTACCATAAACTGAACTTGATTGGGACTTTTTAAACTATGTTTTATATATGGCAAGAAACAAACTAATTACACTTCAGCTGCAAGAATAGACTCAGATAAAATTGAGCAGATCTGAAGACATTGCCAATTTTTTGAAAAGAAATGCTGGCATGAAATGGCCTGACAACTTGCAGAAGATAGGCAAAGCCTGCTAATGATAAAACCGAGAGGTTTTTGAAACAGCTGTACAGTCGATCTTCCTCCCTTGTGGCGAGAGTGTGTCTTGTTTTCAAAGTTATGAACAAGCATAAAACAAAACAAGTAAGAGTGTTGCGGTCGAGTGCCCCCACACCAAAATACCCTGTCCCAAGTAATGTGGTTCCTTTAGCTTTGAATTCCTTTTATTTTAAAATTTATTTCAATAAATGGGCAGACGCACTTAGGTACATATCTTCGGTGTTTTTGCTCGGATCTCATTGTGATACACAGAATAGATAGATGTTGGGCCTCACTGAATATATATTAAGTCACTAGGTTAAAGCTTAAAAATTGTAGCTGGGACGGTTTTTCGCGGTTGGAAGAAGATGGAGGAGGAATTTGCCAAACCTGGAGCAAACTTTATCTGGGTACTGAAATCAACGCGTTTATACATAGAGAGAGACAGTTTTTCGCTGCTAAATGATGGAGGATGTGGAGTTTTCCAAATCTGAAACGAACTCGATGTGGCTACAGTATACACCTATATACATTTCAAAACTTGTGGCTCTATCTATTACAGTCTCTGAGATCGACGCGTTCATACAGACAGACAGACGGACAGACGGACATGGCTAAATCGACTCGGCTGTTGATGCCGATCAAGAATATATATATTTTATGTGGTCGGAGATGCTTCCTTCTCACTGTTACATACATTTGCACAACTTCATGATCCCCTTTTTCCCATTTTTAATGGGAACAGGGTATAACAAACCGGATGACTATATCTTAGAGCTGCCATAGGGACTTACGGTCGAAAAGTGGGTTTTATTTAAAAAATTTTTTGTTTTAATGCTGGCGTTCTTATACTCTGATGTATTAAAACATTTGGAGGGGTATATAAACTTCGGCACAGACGAAGTTAGCTTGGCCTTCTAGTTTATTTAAGGGAAAATCTTTTAATATTTTATTTTAAAGGCCCTTTGGGCAACCCAAATCAGTCAAGTGCAAGAGAATTTCTGTGCACAATGCGCATTTCTCCCTCATAGTTGCACCCATCCATTGCTCTGTAAATGTGTAATATGTAACAACTTGACAATATTCGCAATTAACATTGAAAGTGCTGCGCTTAATGGTCAACGCTGACTTCACACCACACCCAACCACCCCAGCAACGACAAAAACAAGTGAGAAAGTCGGTCAAGCCCGACTGTATCATACTCTGTACCTGTAGCAGAAGCTGAATGCGCTCTTCTCTAAGTTTATCTCTCGCTCCCTATTGTGGGGGGTCTTAATGACGGTGTTGTTTGTCTGGGATAAGTTTGGGGTTAGAACCGCTCAGCCGATCTATTTCGATACATATTTCTAATGACTAACTATATCTAGAAGGTACGAATCATCTACCTACAAAACTGTGGGAGATATGACGTTTTTTCCAAATTGCAGCGGCGGGAGGGGCCGCTTATCAAGAATATATATACTTTATAGGGTCGGAAATGATTCCTTCTCCCTGTTACATACTTTTGCACAAACTTAATATACTCTATGTACCTTTGGTACAGAGTTAAATGATGAAAATTCCCGTTTACAAATCTACGAGTATCTGACAGATACATACGTATCTATCTATGTATATACTTATCTGCCAGCACGCGTGGCCATTATAATTTGCGGCCACTTTTCCCATGCCCGACGTGTCATTAATTGTAAAGTGGCACAGAAAAACAACATTCTCACGAGGATTCGGATAAGGACATCAATATGGCTACACTTACTCACACACGCGACTCGGGGCGTGGCCAAAACCCACTTGACTCTGCAGAATTTCAATTTCCCTCTGTCGCAGCACATAAATAAAATCTGTTTTATTATTTTCGGCCAGGCGAAACAGCTGCCAAGTTGCACTACGACACAAGTATTTGCGTCATATCCCCCTAACCCCCTACCTTACCCCACCCCAGCAGCTTCACAGTTGCCAGTTGCCGGCTGACAATGCAACCTGAAGTTGCAATTAGCAATAAAACTTGCACTAAGTTGCATCTCCTGGCACATAAATTTTTATTCCAGGGTAGCTCATTACCGAGCTCCAAATCCCTTTAAACTTGCAACTGATTAGTGAAGGAAATGGAAATGAAAAATTCTATCATTGAACACTGAAGAAATTTAAGTAAATAGACTTTTCTCTGTAAATTTCATTACGTCGGTTTACGTTTGCAAATGCTGCCAATGATTTACTGATTATTTATTCAATAGAAATTTTAATTGTTAAAGCAGCAGCGAATGAAGCAGCTCCAGACACCAGGCAGCAATTAGTAAATCATGAGCAAAATTATGTGCTTTATAGAAGGAGCAGCAAAAGGAGCAAGCGGTACGCACTTGGGACCCCAGTTGGCAGACGAAAATTTTAATGCAAACTGTAAATTATTATATACTTAGTTACTTTTGCTCGACTGCAGATGCAGCGAGCAGTTCGAAGTTCCAGCTGAAGAAGTAGCTTCTACTCCACCGCTTCCTGTTCCCCGCCACCCCACCCTCACCGTCTCGCAAGACAGTTTTAGTCATTTCTGGGTTGGCTGGCTGACAATACAAAACTATAAATATGCAGAGTCACAGACAAAGTCACAATCACAATCGCAGTTGCTGTTGCTGATGCCATTCGAGCACTCGAGTGACTGACACAGAAAACAGTGGAATGCACAGTGGAATGCATTGTGGCTCCTCCAACACTACATAAGCTTAACGGTTTCTCAATGGTTCAAGTAAGATCTCCATCATTCAAACATAAACCCCCGAGACTCTCAGATAACGTGGGTTACAGATCCCATGATACATATGTGGTACACATTCTAATTTCAAGGATCTTCCAGTGGACCGAGGGCGACTGACTGATACAAAAAATGGTTTACCTAATTAGCACTTTTGACATAAAGTTACCATTTGGCGGCGCTTTACCCACTGTACAAACAAACTCATTCAAAAGCCTCGTCTGTCGTCTGCCGTCTCTCTGTCTCAGTCCCAGTTCTTGTCTCCGTCTCTCGTTCTCAGTGCAACTATATAGAGTAGTACACATATTTTTTCGCTGCTTGTCTCTGGCAGTGCAAGCAAAATGCAAAATTTATTGCTAAAAACACACAGAGTAGGTGGCTGAGCGGGAGTGGGTGGGTGCACTGCATCCTCATGAAGTGAGGCGTGGAAAATGTGTTAAGTCTATTGAGTGTATTAAAGCAAATAACTGCGTTGGCGTATAAAATACATACTCGTACACTCAGACATACGGATATAGAGCGATACAAGTAAAGAGCCAAAGGCGGTGGGAGTCTACAGCTAGAATCGGGAGGGCGTGGCAGAGACCCACAGCCATATGCAAATATGAATTTAAATGAACATCGCGTTCTGAAGCCGAAAGCTGAAACTAAGGCAAAGGCTAAGTCGCAATGGTTTAGTGGCTGAGTCGAGATACCGGGGGCAGACGGTGTCAAAAGTTGAAAGTTAAACTTATGGTTTTCAAAGCAATCATGGGTCGCTCTGACTGAAATAGGGATTACAAGTGAAACAAAATTGCGTAACAGAACAGATCTTTGTGGACAAGGAGGGGGAAGCGAAGCGATGAAAAGTCTGTTGAAATTTACAATTAGCCGACAGAATGAGAGAAAGATTGCTTACATCAATTGAAGTGGATTCCAGAGCATTAGGCAGCGAAAGCAAATAAAGGGAATGACAATTGATAAATGTTGAGTATTATTATCTAAGTAAACAGTTTGGGAAAATACTTTGATGAGGCAAAATAGTGATCCAACTGAAGAAAACCTTAAAACCAAAATAGAGTAAAAACAAAAGAGTAAGGGTATTCGAAGCGTGTCCGTCTAAAAAAAAAGAACACCATCTGTTAACTTGGGTGGCTGCCATATGCTAGGAGTCTTCAGTGACTACTCGTCAAGGTAGAAGTCCATCCATGAACAGGAGAACGGAAGATCTGCACACATTCCACGTTGAAAGACAGGTCAACCGCGTTCGGGGCGAAAAATTCTGAGGGGGCACGGAATCCAGAAATTGGAACGTGCCTTGGAAAAGGTGTAACACGACTTTAAGGCTCCTTTGTCCAAAAGAGAGGAATCGATTCCTGACAAGATGTAGGTAGATCTCAATATAGAGATGCTAAGCCCCAGGATTCTTCCTTCGGGTGTATGAAAATTTTGGACTGCGCATGTGTGGATGACACGCGAACCACTCTTTTGGGGGTTATGGGCGGCTGGCTATATAGGAACACCAATATTCAGCACTTTCTGGTCAACTTAAACACACTTAATACTAACAGCTTGCGTTCTTCTTGCCTTTCCAATTAAATTGAACAATTCGCAAAGAATGCACACGCACCACACACACACACACACACACACCTGTACGCCATGATTCGCAGCTATTTCTCGACCAGGCAGTTGCTATACGAGACAGAGGAAGGCATGAAAACGCATGATGTTTCAGCGGGAGTACCCCAGGGCTCAGTCCTTGGGCCTCTCCTATGGAATATCATGTATGATGGCATACTGCGACTGCCTTTCGCAGCTGGCACTCATATCGTCGGTTTTGCGGATGACGTGGCCCTTGTTGTGGTGGCCAAAGAGCTTCAGATCGCGGAGTCTGCATGCGGCGCAGGCATTGCTATGGTTTATCGATGGTTATCGTCGGTGGGACTGGGCTGGCTGCGCAAAAAACCGAGTCAGTACTGGTTAGCAGCCGCAAGCGAGTTGAAACGGCCACCATCATGGTGGGAAGAACAGAGGTGGTGTCAAAGCGCGCTATACGATACCTAGGCTATGCTTCCGCGAGCACTTGGAGTACGTCCAAAATAAGTCTGCTGAGGCGTGCAGAGCATTATCACGCATAATGCCAAATATACGCGGCCCAAAACACGAGCGTCGACGACTTCTTATGGGAGTATGCAAGTCCATCATGCTGTACGCTGCTCCAGTATGGGCCAACGCATTTATGGTCCCGAGCTACTGCCGAGGCGTTGAGGCGGTCTACCGCCTAAGCGCAATTCGGGTCTGTAGTGCGTTTAGGACCATATCAAACGAGGCTGCACTAGTCATAGCAGGAATGGTGCCGTTGGGCAACCGTCTACCGTGCATCGCGCGAGCCGACAACTGGAACAGCACGCAATGTCGAGAGACAGACAGAACTCTTGGGACTCATCCTCGAAAGGTCGCTGGACGCATAGGCTAATCCCTAAAATTAAGCCGTGGCTCGAGAGGCCTCATAAGGAGCTGAACTTTTACCTCACCCAGATTCTTAGCGGGCACGGATGCTTTAGAAGCTACCTCCATCGCTTTGGGCACGAAAGCAGTCCCGAGTGCACTTGGTGTGGAGGAGGTACCCCAGAGGACGCGCAACACGTCCTGTTTAGCTGTGGACGCTTTGAAGAAGAAAGGCGTACACTCAGGGACATTGCATTACCGAGTACAACTTCTGCAACCTAATGGTTTCGAGCGAGCGGTTTTGGGATGCGACCAGCAATTTTTCAGCCAGCGCCCTTATCGAGCTACGCAGACTGGAGCGATCAAGAAGGGCATAATTTAGTATAATGCGGTTGATGCCTCTGCGAAGCATTGCCTTGCGGTCGTCCCGCAGGGGTACGCAACTAATTTATACAGAAAAACAAAATTCTGTCCATCTTATGTGTTAGGTTAAAACTAGGTTAATAAAAATGGAATATAATAAAAAAAAACAAGTGAGAAAGTCGGTCAAGCCCGACTATGTCATACTCTGTACCAAGAGCAGGAGCTGAATGCAACGTTGAATAAAAATGCGGTGTTGGTGGTGAGCGCGTGGGAGGGGGTGGGGGAGGCGGGAATTTATTTTTGGTCATAACTTGAGAACCGCTCATCCGATCTTTATCATTTCTTCGGCAAAATTATACATTTTGCTAAATACTAACTATTTCTAAAAGGTACGAATCGTCTATCTTCAAAACTGTAGGAGATATAACGTTTTTTCCAAATTGCGGGGGCGGGAGTGGGCGTGGCAAAAATTGAAAATAAACTTGATCTGCCTGCAGCTATAAGAAGCATTTGTCCAATACATGTCAAACCTCTATCTCTTACCATCTCCGAGATCTGTTTGTTCATACGGACGGACGGACGGACGGACGGACGGACAGACGGACATGGCTATATCGACTCGGCTGTTGATGCTGATCAAGAATATATATACTTTATAGGGTCGGAAATGATTCCTTCTTCCTGTTACATACTTTTGCACAAACTTAATATACTCTGTGTACCTTTGGTACAGAGTATAAAAAACAGGCACTTATCTTTGTCTTATCTTTTTATCGTTGTGGCAGCTAATAGAGGGATGATATAGTTCTGCCCAACCGGACACTTTGAAGACCACGAGGAGAAAGAACGATTTTCTCTACCTCCGACTTCATGCAGCTCCACTTTCACGTTTCTTTTCTACTACCACAGCTAAAGAAAATGCTTAATGTTCGCGTTGCCAGATGAATTTCAGTTACATGCACTGATCAAAAGCTGACTGCTATGACCAAGCTCTGATCATAGGAAACTCTAGTTGCATTTGAATTCAAAATTGTACTTTCTGACTTTCGAAATTCATTTGATATTTTATATGATTTATTTCAATCTCCTTTGTAGCCATAATTTTGGAATACCAATTTAGTTAGACCAAAAGTTTATCCTAAAATTATTTCTATTACCAACCATGAACAAAACAAAACACATCATTTTAATTTTAGTTATGTGGATTTTAATTAAAAAGTTTTCCGGTGAACGAGAGGAAGGGGTAGAAAGTGTTTTTTATCGCAGCTCATTAGATAGGGAGCTCAAATGAAAATGCATTTAATATGAAAATAATTTTAATGTGCATTTAATTTAATTGCTGTGGTGCAGCGATGATGACAACGACGACGGAAATAAGATGCTTGAGCGAGAAAAGCGGCAAAGTGGATGAGTGGCATTCAAACATTGCCTGTTGGTTGCCAAAGGTGGGCGAACAGGAGAAGCGGCTGAGGGAAGCTTCTGCGATTACAAAAACAACAACACTCAATATGTTTATTAAATTTGTTGCTACATCATTAGGCACCAGCAGCCACATGTAATGCAGCGCAAACACTTCACAGAACATACATAGTGTGTACCGTATGTGTGTGTGCTATTTCTGTGTCGTCTGCGTTTTGTTATACTCTATGCTAGAGAAGTGCCTCTCCAAGTGCTAAAGTCCATTGACTATAAAAGTCAATTCTTTTTTAACCAGATCTACTCTGATCTAATCTATTTTCACCTTCTATTAACTGTGAATCACATAGTTATATGATTCGCTTGTTGTCAAACCATTAGAGAAGACCCAAGCGTATGTTCCCTTCCCTTCCATTAGGAGATTCACATAATTCAAGTGTTACACTTTACGATGTCATCAAAAGTCAATATATAATTTTAAGTGGGCTGAACAGTAGGTAGTCCATTTTTTTCCTCACTAAATTAAAATATTAAAAAATTTAGTTTGTTTAGTTTAAGAGCAATTTTAATTCGTGTGGGTCTTTTCGTTTGAGCTAGTCATGGCAATGCCCTGCCTAGTGTGCTCCAAACACACACACTTACACGCACACACACGCACAGGCACAAAGTATGGTGCTTGGGGCCACTTTGCATGGGCTTAACGATTGTTGTTTAGATGCAGTTACAGTTGCATTTACAGTTACAGTTACTTGCTCAGTAGTTCAAATAGCGAACAAGCGAGTGTTTGCGGGGTATGCGTGAGTAAGTGTGTCTGGGAATACTCTACTCGGTTGTTGCTTTAAAAATTTGCATTGCCTACTTTTCGGGGGCGCAAAACTTTACGTTATGCGAAAGTTTTGCCGCGTTCGCGTATATTTATATTTTTTTATATACATTTCAAAAGTTATGCGCATTATTAAAAAAGCAAGCAAGCGCTGGCCGCATTAATTTTAACGCTCATGATTATTACGAGTATTATAATAGCAATAAAAAGTGAATGTGTATGCTTTACTGACATTTGCCACTCACGTTCCTTTTGTTACAGTCTCCAGCAGCAGCGCTTCGGCTGTTCTGCCCCTGCCCCTGCGAACGACAACTGCATTTGCCATAACACAGAATGGGTTTCCTTATGATCAGGCGCAGGCATTGACCATTTCACGACCGCCACGTGCGGTGCGAAGTGAACGTCAGGCGGAGGAGGACCAAGTCGATCGATGTCGCTTGTTTGTTGAGGGTGATGCAACCAAAAACGAGCTGTACAGTCCGGAATATCCCAACTTATATCCCAAGAATATAAACTGTACGCGAGTGATAACAGGTGAGTGATATAACAAAGTTAAATGAATTAGAGTGAACGGAAATAAAATAAAAGTAATTGTAATAGAAATAACTAAAGAACTTGAAAAGAGATCAAATGAATTGAAATTCAAAAGAATATGAATGAAATACTTTGTCATAAAGGTAATAGGACATATTCGAGTCTTTTAAGCACTTCCATGTAGAACTTGTCGTTGAAGGTTTGTTCATGGGAGCAAATTCATGATGGACGATACCTTTGATGTCAAAAAGCACAATGAGCATCGTTTTCACTGCATTTTCGGCTTGCACCACTCACAGAAACACGTCGCGCGAAAATGCCTGTCCTGACTCTCCAGTTGCAATTGACCAGCCGCTCGTTTGTTAGCTAGGAACGCCCTCTACCGAATCCAGTCGGTGCGCGCCTATTCCAGTCCTATTACTTTTAGGACAAACCCTGTATGTGTGTTTCACTCAATCACTTGACGACTTTGAGTAACTCCTTACATACACACAGACGGCAGTTCTTTATTGACTGGCAAAACAATTGACTCGCCCTGGTTGTATCTCACAGATACTGAGCTTTCATGCAGGTTTCGCTAAATTTGATATGGCCAAAGATGACTGCAAATAATTGCAAGAGACTTTTGGCCTCAAGAAGTCTTCCAGTTGTCACTCAGTGAGTGAGTAAGTGAAGCGACGAGGCGTAAGATGCTTCCCTCCCCCATTTGAAAGCGTTAGCGTGTTTCCCTGTTGGAATGGGAGGAGCGGGTGTATGCGCCTGTGCGTGTGTACCGTTGTCATATTTGAGCTGCACTCGGTTCACTGCCTCCCGACTTCGACTTATCTAAAGTTGGAGGACAAATCATTTGTCAGTTAAGGCAAAATAATGTCGCTGCAAAAGTCGCAGAGCTGGCAGATAAAACCCAAATCGAATGATTGACTTGCTATAAGCACGCATCAGCGGCTGTTCTCTGTCCCTACTCTTTCTCTTTCTATCTATATGTATGATTCTATGTCAAGTAAGGGGTGGCTTATTGGCATATTGGTTAGAACCAAATCTTGGTGTGTCTGAGTATGTAAGTGTGTGTGTGTGTGTAGCCAGGGTACGGCGAATAGGCCCTGTTATGAATACCGCATGTGTGTGTGTTTGCATGTGTGTCTCAATTCAAATCCAAATCTCAGAAATTATTAGGACTGTGATATGGAAAATTGGTCAGAAGGTTTATATTGTGAGTGTAAGACATTTAAAATTTCTCAGAAATTATTTAGCTATGAATAGAAAATTTGAAGTGTGGGTTTAAAAGTTAACATCATCCAGTCTTGCTGCCAGTTCAAACTTGAAGATAAGCGCTCTCATAAAAAACGTTTCCATTCAATGCAAAAGAACCCAAGCAACGCCAAGAATAATAAAATTCTTACCCGAAACAAATTTAATTTTACGTATTATTTTTCTGAATATGAGAAAATTCAGCTCAAGATTTAAAAGTCGCCGCCAAATTTAGAAATAATTTCTCTACTTAAGTAATTTTTTCTGAATTTTAGTAAAGTTGCCCCAAAATATAATATTTAGAATAAAATGTCTGAAATATAGAAAAAAAAATGGTGTGAGTGTCGTGAACACTCATGATTCTTTGATGTAAAACATAATGTTTAATTTAAGAGCTGATTTAGGGGCTGTTTAAGACTGTTAAGCCACTGTTTAGTCACTGTCAAGTCACTGTTAAGTCACTGTCAAGTCACTGTTTAGTCACTGTTAGGAATCACTTTAGTCACTGTTAGGCCACAGTTTAGTCACTGTAAGTCACTATTTAGACATTGTGAAGGCACTGTTAAGTCACTGTCAAGTCACTGTTTAGCCACTATCAAGTCACTATTTAGTCACTGTCAAACACTGTCAAGTCCCCGTTAAGACACTGTCAAGTCACTGTTTAGTGTCTGTCAAGTCATTGTTTCGTAACTGTTTAGTCACTGTTAAGTCGCTATCAAGTCACAGTTTAGTCACTAAAAAGTCACTGTTTAGTGTCGAGTCACTGTTTAGTAACTGTCAAGTCACTGTTAAGTCACTGTAAAGTCACTGTTGTGTCACCTCCACTTTCTCTCAGTATCCCCTCCACTTTCCGCCCATTGTAATTCCTCACCCTCTGGGACACTCCGTTAAATCAACCATATTCTAACGTCAGCGTCACGTGACGCTGGAGCCAAATTTTTCTCCATCTAAAATCTTCCGTACCGAAATTAAAGATGTTTCACTTCAAAAAATATTTCTGAATTTTAGGGCAATTTAAACACTTAAAAAATATTTTTCAGAGTGTTCATTACGATCAGACTAACAATGCTTCTCAGTAACAGAAATATGGAATTAGTTAAATTTCCAATAAATTTTACGCATTTATTCATCATCTATTTGGACTATAATTAGTATCGGAAAATTTTTCGCGGTTCATTTTCGCTTTGTTGCCTTTGCTTTGTAATTACTCTTATAGTTGTTTTGGAATTTATTTTTGGTTTGTCGTATAATTTGGCGTTCCATACAACCTTAATTCTTTGTTTGTTCGAGCCCAATCAAATGCGACTAGCATCCATTCTGTTCCCATTTCCATTCAGCTATTGAAACCACTCGCCCACATTGGGCCAGTGTGATGGCATCTTTCATTACTTGTCCATCTCTACATACATTTCTATTTCTATCTCCATTATGTAATGTGTGTGTGAGTGAGCGTGTGGAGCAACCAATAGTTAACGCCAGGCCAATTGGGGCGGATCCCCTAAGAGAAGAGGGTGTCAACGGGATGGAAATGTATTTTCAAATGCCAGTGTCAGCCCATTGCCATTGATTCATGCCAAGGATTCGCTTGTGTTTGGTGTGTGGGTGTCCAGTGTCTTGCTATTTTCTTTTATGCAGGCTGTGAATGAGTCCCCAGATGCTCTCATTTGGCCCCAGATATGACTCTGATTTGAGCTGGCTCTTTGAGTTTGTCGTATACACTACTTACTCTCTGGAAGCGAATCGGCTAACATGTTGCTCTTGCCTGTTTGCATCTAATTACAGCGCCCAAAGGACAAATCATTCGGCTGGACTTTCGCAACTCGTTTAATATTGAGGCCAAGGAAGAGTGCAAATTTGATTTTCTCGAGGTGAGTACATGCTAATAAAACAAGTTTGATGCATGCTGAAAAACAGACCCTGTTGCTTGGAGCAAACTTTTCGAATTGTTTATTGGCCAAGCTTCCACTTTTTTATACTCTGTACCGAAGGTACACTGAGTATATTAAGTTTGTGCAAAAGTATGTAACAGGGAGAAGGAATCATTTCCGACCCAATAAAGTATATATATTTTTGATCAGCATCAACAGCAGTCTGTCTGTCCGTCCGTTCGTATGAACAAACAGATCTCACAGATGGTAAGAGATTAAGATCGGATGAGTGGTTCTCAAGTTATGAACAAAAAAGTGGACCCCCCCACTCCCTTTCACAATCAAATCTTAGTGAGAGAGAGAGAAGCTTAGAGATGAGCCCAGCAGCAGCACTGCATTCAGCTCTTACTCCAGGTACAGAGTATGGTATAGTCGGGCTTGACCGATTTTCTTACTTGTTTTGGCTTGTTTTTGAGAGCTTATCAAAACCCTTTTGGCATTTCATCAAGTCCCATCTTCGAAATTGCAAGTTTTAATTGAAAGTTGTCTTTAGTTTGCCATGTTCTGGTTCACAATTTTGGCCACACGTCGGAGCAGAAGCATGAGCAGTCAACAAACGGAAGCTGCTTAGATTTGCACAAATTTTTGGCCCCAGAGAAAAGCAAAGCAAAAAAAAGGAAAAACAAATTAATTGAGGTCAACAAGATGGAACGCAAAAAATTTGTGCAAAGACATTGTGTGCCTTAATATGGGTGTAATATTAATCAAATTTAAAAATCAAAAGACTTGTGGAAATAATTTGAACAAAAACAACTTTGATTGAAAAACAATTTTGCTTTAAAATGGATTACCAAGCATATAATTAAAATCTTGCGGGAAGCCAATAAGTTTGGAGAAATAATTGTACTATTGGGACTTTGACAAATGCTTGACTCAAATTTCACGCAAGGTCCAATAATAATGTCTGTGCAGTCCCTTGCTAAGTGCCTGTAGATTGCCTTCAGATGTGGTCCGTTAATCATCTTCTCGCACCAAAACCTAACCACCACACCTTGCCGCCTCTTAAATCTCAATTTCATTCACTGATGCTCCCTTTCTCTCTCTCTCTGACATCTCTTTTGCACAGATACGCGATGGACAATATGGCTTCTCCACGCTGCTTGGCAAATACTGCGGCACAGATTTCCCACCGGAAATCACCTCAAAGGAACGCTATCTGTGGCTGCATTTTCATTCCGATGAGACCATAGAATATACAGGATTCAGTGCGGTTTACGAATTTCTGGACCGGAACCGCGAGGCGCCCAGCACAGATCTTAATTGTACCATCGAGAAGGATGGCTACGAGGGCTTCATCAATTCGACAGATGTGCCGGCGGAAATCCGAGAGCAGGTGATACGCAACAAAATTGCGTTGGACTGCATTTGGCGCATTCAAGTGCAGGACAACTGGAAGGTGGGGCAACCTAATCAAAAGTGAATACATAGCTGGACCAAACAGCGTTTCCGTTTTTCTCTAGATTTTCCTAAAATTTCTGGACTTTAAGCTAAGCAAACCGAATGACTGTGAGACCAACTTTCTGGATATATTCCCCGAGCAGACGGTGATGCCGCTGAGGTAAGCAACAGCCGCAAAACCAATTTCCGCATTGCCAAAAAAGAAAGAAGAAAAAGTAAAGCGGAGATCAAAGGCACAAATTTCAATTTATTACCAGCGGAAGTTGCAGCGCCTTCTCATCTGCTCCGCTCATCCCTGTCATCAACCGCGCCATCGACACGCATTGACATCCGCACATTTCCACTTGTTGCTGCTGCTCAGGTTTTTTTTTTTTTTGGAAGGCTACACTCAAAGTGATTGACTGGGGTCCTGCCTGGACTTGGCCTGGTTGCTGTCTAGTCAGCCATGCCCATTGATTTGATGGCTGGCGCCGGCGGCGTCGTCCGTTCACAACGCTTCAAACTTTCATTTAAATTCATTTTTCGTAACAATTTATCGCACACGATGGGTGGCAACACCCACACAGTCACACAGTCACACACACGCGCACACTTTCTCAATTTCATAGCATACTTTCTGGGTAGACGCACAAAATGGCAGCAAAGCGTGAAATGCATTGAAAGCGGATAAAAAATGAGATGGAAAGAATATTTACAAAACGATTCGGTTTTAAATTTTTTTTTGTTGTTTTCTTCCCAACGATTAAGCCTGATTATAAATTGTGGGAATATATTTGCTAATGATAGCGGTAGGCAAACAATTTATTTTTTACAAAATGTATTAGTTGCAAACGCCATGATGAAAAATGTTGAACAGCTGGTGATGTTGTTGTTGCGAAATTATAAAATAACGAGAGCGTCAGTTAAAGTCGGCTCTAAATTTGAAGAAATGTTTAAAAGCGTTCCTGTGTCCCTGAGTGGGAGCATCCGAAAAGTATGCAACATTTTAAACTCGGCTTTTTTATATCCGGTCTTGATTTCAGGGATTATAGTTAGATGAGATCTAGGTGTTCATACAGACGGACGGACGGACTAACATGGCTATATCGAGTCGGCTGTTGATGCTGATCGAGAATATATATAGTTAGCCAAATCCATCCTTTTCGTGTTATTTATTGTCATCCTTATCCTTCTTAACTTTTAAATAAATTTCTCTTTTCTTTTGTGCTTGCAGAGTAAAAAATTTTTGTGGCTCAGCAGGTGAAAGTATAACAGCAGAATCGAACATCTTACATCTACGATTTTTTGCCGATCAAATCGCCATAAATTCCACATTTGGCATACTCTACACCGCTTTTCGTGATCGTGGAGCAAGTAAGTTTTTATTCATTCTTAGTCGTTAGACGGAAATCCCACAAGTTTGCAGACAAATGTCTAATAAAGTGGGGAAGGAAAAGGGAGGTGGCAAGTACAAAGGCAATTCCCGCAAATCCAGGGGCAATCCCATTTCCCTTCCCCCCCACGTCGCTCTCTCAGTGCTCTGTCCGTGGTCGAACCAAACTATCTGGGTCTTGTGTTGCTTCAATCCTGTCTATTTCTCTGTTTGTTTGTCGCCCCGACTTTTTCGTGATTGCCGCCTGTTGCCAAAAGGCTAAGCACTCTTTTGTCATTCAACGATTGTCCTTTGTTCTGGGCATTGTTTACTTTTGGTCTGACAGAAGGAGGGCACAGATTCACCTTCCACTTATGCTTCTGCTTAGTTTGCCCATTTTGGGCCAAGCATGGGCAATTATTGTGGCAGGGGGAAAGCGATTTATGGTTGGATATTACACGAAGTACTATGGGAGAAAAAGCAGCTCAGTGAAAGCGTAAAAGTTAGACAGCAAAAAAGTCCGCAAATACTGAGCATTATATGAAAAGTCAGCTTCAGCAAAAATCTGCCTCGATCACTCCAATGAGTAAGAGGTTTTTATCCACAGTTCACAATTTTCTGTCTAAAAGTTCCTCTCTCTCTCGCCTAAACAGCCTGCACTCCGGACGAATACGATTGCGAGGACGCGACCTGCATATCAAAGGACTTGAAATGTAATCACCAAGACAATTGTAAATTTCGTTGGGACGAGGAAGGTTGTACGGTAAGTGCCACGCCCACAATCCATTTATATTGAGGCCAAAAATGTTTGTACGTGCATCTAATTATGGTCAAAAACTCCACCCACAAACACATTACATACACCACCACGTCCAGACATCACAAACACGAAAGTTGGCCAAATAAGTTTTGTTGCCAAAAAGTTTGTGGTTTGTATTACAAGCATTTTGCTGCTTGTTCGTTAGCCGCTGCCAAAAACAACAAAAATTAAACACCAAAAGTTTCAACGCATTAGATCATTAGATTTGATATAGTCAATGGCAACTTTCGTTGAGCAGCACAAATGCAATCCATATCATACGAAGCGATGATCTCATTTAATATTTTGATGAATGGTTGAGAACTATGCGGATACGTCCATTTAATGGTAACCAATTCGGACTCAACAATTTCGTCATGAATACATGCATTGATAGCTTGTAATTGGCGCAATCGTTTCAATCAAAAGTGCAATCAACCGTGTGCACAAGTTATGTTTATTTAATTAGGTAACACTGTGAAATTGTTTCGCCGCAAAAATGATCCAATATGTATCATCATTCGTGTGTGTTTACTTTGTGCGTGTGATTTATGATGACGGCCAAAGGGAAGGCACTAAAGCAGCTAATGATGATGATGATGATGGGGCATGTGCCGTTGATACCAATTCAAATTTTGTAATTGGCTTTTGGAGCCAGTCAAAAGGAATGGGTTTTGGGTTAGAAAACCCATTTGATTGCGGAGGAGGAGGTTTGATTTCGCGTATACCTCAAGTGGAAGGCTTTCTACACTTTTTGTTTTTTATATTAAGCATTAAACAACATACTCTAGACTCTATTGAGTGCGTCTTTAAGTTATGCTTTGTATGCTATTATTAAGAGCACGTTCTTATTTCATTTACTGCATTGTTCGAGTTTAACAATTAAGCGATTTTTTTTAATTGTATTCTTTCAGCCCGAGACGACGGATCAATCGGAGCATGTAATCATAATAGTGATTGTGTTTGGCTTGATATTGGGCGGCATGGTCGTCACATTCATTGTGAACTGCATACGAAAGATAATACGTGATCAGAAGATAATCCGCGTAAGTGCCCTCACATAATAAATCATTTCTAGTTTTATATTTCGCGCGTGCCCCCTGTCCAATCACTATCACTATATCCCACCCCTGACCCAAACACAAGCTCTGTGCCTCTCTCTCTCTCTCTCTCACTGTCTCTGTCGCTCGTTCTATGCTTGCCTGACCCCGCCACGTGCCCCCCTTCCCCCAAACAAATTAAAAAAAAATTCTGTTATTTTATTTTGTAGAAAATAAATATATATTTACAAGCATATAGTACAGTACATATAACTTTAATTGCCAACTTTAGTGACTGGCAACTGAATTTCAATGAGCTTCCACTTGATTTAACTTGTAATATATGTATTTATGTGCGTGTGTCTGAATGTACCTCATGTTCTGCATATGTAAACACAATTTTCATTGACGGATGATGACTTTTTGACAAGTGGAAATTTGGAATTTGAATATGTGTCGCATTATGTATGATACGTCCGACAGAATGTATCCTGACTCCAGCTCATTTAAGGATACTGACATTATGGATAATTGTGTTGGAGTTAATAATTGAGTGCGAAACTATGAAATGGATCTCAAAATCTTTCGCAAGGCACTTAAATAAATACTTTTACCAAGAATGGGTGAATGGAAAATAATAATACTGTGTTGAATATAAGAGTAGTATGCCTCACAAAAAGGGTTAAAGGGTTTTTGATATATTGGGACTTGGGTTATCGAGGCCAACAGCATTTGACTTAATCTGGCATAACAGACATCACAAGAATTTACACACACAAAACTACACCCACAGAAGGGTTCGAAATTTAAGTACATGATGTATGCAGTTTACTAAAAACGAAAGGGGCAAATTAACTTCGTCTGTGCCGAAGTATTTATACACTTGCAAATGTTTTAAATATATTAAAGTTTAAGAGCGCCAGCATTAAAATCAAAAAATTTTCTAAATAAAACCCATTTCCGACCGATGGTTCCTATGGCAGCCAAATGATGTAGTCGTTTGATTTTGACCAAAACTTGCAAATCTGTGTAAAAGCATAAAATATTAATAAACGATGAGGGAAACAAACGAGAAAGCCAAGCTAACTTTGTCAGTGCCGAAGATTTTTTACTCTGAAATCGCAGAGTATAAGAATGAAAATAATATTCTAACTAAGATCCATTTTCCGACCATAGCAGCTATACGACTGTGATCAAAATTTGCTAATCTGCGCGAAAGCATATAGTATTAGTATAGGCCGGGTTTGGGGGCTTCTTCTTCTTCTTTAATGGCCATTATAACCGTTCGACGGTCTGGGCCTCTGCGATTAACGCACTCCATTCGCTTCTGTTCTGTGCGAGCTGCCACCAGTTGGTCACACCAAGCTCTGCAATGTCTTCCCGCACCTGGTCTTCTCATCTTAGTGGTGGTCTTTCCACCTTGCCGCCTCCATAGTCAGCCGCCTTCGATTTATACGCCTTTTTTGCTGGAGCTTCTTCCTTCATCCTGGCGACATGTCCTAGCTAGCGCAGCCGCTGCTGCTTTATGCGCTTGACCAGGCTGGTGTCCCCATAGAGCGCATACAGTTCGTCGTTTCTTCGAATGCGGAAATCGTCGCCGACTTTTAAAGGTCCATAAATCCTCCGAAGAATTTTTCGTTCAAACACGCCAATCGCCACTTCATCCGCTGCTGTCATTGTCCATGCTTCTGCGCCATATTGCAGGACTGGGATGATAAGCGACTTGTACAGGGCTATTTTTGTTCTTCGCTTGAGGTCTTTGCTCTTGAACTCCCTACTTAGCCCATAGTAGCATCGGTTCGCAAGAGTGATTCTTCGTCGGATTTCCAGACTGATGTTGTTCTTACTGGTTATCATCGTTCCGAGGTAGACGAAATCCTCCACAACATTAAAGTTGTACTCTCCCATTGTAACAGATTGGGTTTGGGTACACTAACATTAAAAACAAACAAATTTTTCTCTCCAAGACCCATTTTCCCACCGTTGGTACCTATGACAGCTATAAGATATAGTCATCCGATTTTGAAAAAATTATGCAAAACTGTTGGAAAGCATGTAGTATTAGTATTGGCCCAGTTTAAGGACACTGCATTAAAAACGAAAAAGTTTTTTTACAAAGACCCACTTTTCGACAGATGGTTCCTTTGGCAGCTATGTTTAAGATATAGTCATCCGATCCGGTAGCTTCCGTCATATTAACATGCATTAAAAAGAAGACTTAAAGTTTCAGCTCGATAGCTTCAAAACTGAGAGACTAGTTTGCCTAGAAACAGACACACGAAAAAAACTCAGTCGACTCAGCCCGTTGTCCTGATAAAGACTATATATATAGAGTGTATAGGGTCGGAAATGAATATTTCTCTGCGTTGCGTTAAAAATACCCTTTGCAAGGGTATAAAAAGTATTTGGGATTAAGGACCTACACAGATCGAATGGATATATGAATAGCGACTCGTTTCAACTGCTTTGAAAACAGCTATCACTTTCATACGATGTTGTGTGATGGAAAAATGATATTTATGTATTTTGAAAATTTTTTAAAATAAGCCTAATAGCTTACACGTTTTTCTCTAACTTTTACCACTTGAGCAGAAACTGAATTCTTTTGCTCTATATTTAAGGTAACTTATCTTGTGCAAACAAAAGGCAAAAAGACGTTCTTTGTGTACTTTTCATTGTCATCTTTAGCCATTGTTTTACCTGTCCTGGGTCAATTCATATCTTGGAGTATCTTTTGCATCACTGCATTTTAATTTGCAAGTACAAACTGTCTGGCAATTAAAATTGATGGCTTTCAGTCTCATTATTGGTTACTCCCTTTAGCTGCTTCTACTTATCCTGGGGATAACATTTCATTAGCTGTCCATATCCATATACTCATCAGTGTGCGTGTGTGTGTGTGTCTGCAGCATCTCTGGTCTCCTGTTGCCTTGGAAAAGTAATTTTATTGTCATGGCGTATCGCTGTTTTTTTCTTTTGGCACAATTCCTGACTCTCATTCCCCTGGGGGTCGTATATATTGAAGCTTCAATTTGACATTGACTTTTGGCAAAAGTACGAAGAGGCGATGAGGAATGGGCAACGGGGACAACGGTTAAATTGAATATTATTGTGGCAGGACACGAGGCGATGCCAAGAGAAAAGGGGAAACATTGCCCGTACTACCACAAGAGTATTTCGGTTTTGCTCAGCGAGTTAATTAAGTGTGTGCATGTGAATGTGTGTGAATGTGGTGTCTGCGAAATGTGTGTTTTGGGCGTGGTCATATATTTATAGACGCGGTCTGCTGGTTGATTAAGCAGACCCTCGAATCTCCATTCTGTGTATTTTTGGTATTTGCTTTTTGGTGCAAACTCATCACAAGATGCGGGGTTTTGTCAGAGGCGCGAGCGTGAGAGCCGTGAGGTATGAAAATGAGTAAACAAAACAAACAAATTTTGTTAAGTTTTCAGGATCAGCAACAGAAGAATTACAGAAGGATTCGGACAAGCAGACTATGGAGCCTTCTGCTCAAGTTGAGACTAACAAACACCCAACTAGGCAGATATTGTGAAGAGAAGGAGGAGTCCTTTGATGCTCTAGCTCGTCACCTAAACAATATCCGGTAACCTAGAACCCACGTAAATCCCGACATTCACACAAAAAAATCTACGAGTAACGGGTATACAAATCGCTTGGATTTTTTTTCGGCTGCTAAAGTCAAATATAATTTAGCATATAATTCCTTCGTGAGTCGCTTTCTCATCTCTGCCAAACCTTTACGCCCCTTCGTCAGGCAAATTTCATTTGTATTGATTAGTCAACTTGAGTTTTAAGGGTGCCCCACGTTCTGGTACCGCCTCTTCGTGTCCCTGCGTGGTGCCCGCGTGCCATCCAGCCGCGAGTCAAAGTCTATTTTACATTTCAAAGTGTCACACGCCATTAGAATTTCCCAGCTCCTTCCTGCCACTGCTTCTGCTCAGCGGGGCCTCTGGTGGAGCGTCTGCCTGTCTATTAAATTCTTGGCAGCTGCACAAAGAAGTCAGTCCGTGCGTGAGAGAGCGTATCGCTTCGAGTGGTCCACGTCCCAGCCCGTTTTCAGTACTTGGCGTAGACAAGGCGACAAGATTCCTATCGCGTTGCGTATTATTGTTTTACTAATGTGTACTGTTTGTTAAGCCACATGCCGAAGGCTTAGCCACTCACTGGGTGGGATTTAAGCGGAGCCCGGGAGCGCGAGTTTCGGCTAACAAATGCAACAATGCGCGCATTAAGGGCAAAAGCCCGAATTGTATGGAGCACATTTTCTCATTAACCTCAAATTTGCAATCATTGTAATACCTGGGAATGGCATTTGAGTGGCTTTGAATTGAAGTATTGAATGGCATTCAAATTCAGAATACTCTGAACAGTATGATTAAAGTGCCCGGCAAACAGTGAGCCAAAACTGCGGTCAATGTTTCAATGGCGATAATTTAATATCTTGATGGAAGCTGGCGATAAACAGTTCATTTGGACAATGAGTTGGACCCTACTATAACATACTATAACATACTCAAAACCCCCAAAGATTGTATATATCTGATTTATTTTTCTTAGAAGCCACACAAAACTGTAAACCATCGGTGTTGCAGTGGAGACGGACAGACGGACATTGCTATATCGACTTGGCTCTTGATGCTGATCAAGAATATATATACTTTATAGGGTCGGAAAGGATTCCTCCTCCTCTACTCTGTGACCTTTGGTACGGAGAATAAAAATTCGGCTGTATCTTAAGTCTGTGAACCTATTCTTGTCTTAGATACTTTTCCGATACAAAACAATTTCCAAGCCAGTTTGAACCGTCTTCAAGAAATAATTTTGGCCTTGAACTTAC
Source organism: Lordiphosa clarofinis (assembly GCA_018904275.1). NCBI lineage: Eukaryota > Metazoa > Arthropoda > Insecta > Diptera > Drosophilidae > Lordiphosa > Lordiphosa clarofinis. Next base: position 846,046 of record JAEIGQ010000008.1, read on the forward strand.
AGTTTCAGTGTTGGACTGAGATATTTTTCCGCTTCAAAAAGGGTTCGGAACTAAGTTAGATAGGATGAAAAGTGGTTCAGAACCAAATACCGAAAACAAGATTTTAAACAAGGTCCGTACCAGTTTGAACTGGCTTACAATTAATTGTAAGCGATCTCACAGAAATTCTTAAGACTTTCGGCTTACAATTTATGGGTCCTGACCCGTTGACTCCAAGTTAGACTGGATGAACAATGGCTCAGAATCATATATTGAGAGCTTATTAAAACGAGAGCGTAAGTTAAAGTCGGCTCTAACCGACTTCGATATACCCGTTACTCATGAAAAAACATGTTTAACAGTGTTCCTGCGTTCCTTAGGATGACCATCCGAAAAGTATGCAACATTTTTCTTTTTTGCTCATAACTTGAGAACCGTTCATCCGATCTTTATCATTTCTTCGGCAAATCAATTTATTTTGCTAATTACTAACTCTCTCTAAAGGGTACGAATCGTCTATCTTCAAAACTGTAGGAGATATAACGCTCTCGTTCCAAATTGCGGGGGAGGGAGGGGGCGTGGCCAAAATTTGAAATAAACTTGATCTGTGTGCAGATACAAGATGCATTTCTTCCATACATGTCAAACCTCTATCTCTTACCATTTTTGAGATCTAGGTGTTCATACAGACAGACGGACAGACGGACATGTCTATATCGACTCGGCTGTTGATGCTGATCAAGAATATATATACTTTATATAGTCAGAAATGATTCCTTCTGCCTGTTACATACATTTGCACGACTTTAGTATACCCTTTTTACTCTACGAGTAACGGGTATAATGATTGTGCGGGCATGAACCACTTCAAAAGATTAGAATTGGTTGAAAATTGATTATGTACTCCCATAACGGTAAAGAAAATATGCCGGGTATTGTACATACATGTAACAAGGACGTGCTAAGCGAAATAAGCTTTCCATTTCGTGTTTGTTGTGGTTTTTTGATATTTTAGGTGTTTTTCACACTAATTGGATATTGTCCGACGCACTCGCACGCTTGACATCAAAGAAAATTGAACTAAATCAATTTTTGCTCCATCAATTGAAATTCTATTCACACGCTTCAATAAGTTGTTCTGCGTACGTTTCTTTAATGGCCACAAAACATAATTTTAGTTCATAATCAAAATCCCAAAAAAAGTAACATAAATATATATGACTTGATCTAATTGGACAATTGTCAAAGCAACCATGAATTTGTTAGCGTTAAAAGCGGCGAATGGCAATGCACGCCATTTTTAATATATTTACTCATCTATGCACTTTTATCAGTCTCAGACCAAAGAAACGTAGCATACTTTTAAGCGCATCCACATGCTGTGCTCTACATGGCTCCCAATATGATTATCGCCTCGAGTGCTAGAAGGTAAATTATGGCAGAATAAATGATAACCCCCTGCTTTATCCCCTGCACCCCACAGTTTTGGGGGCGTTGAAAATTATGCCATCACCCAGATTGTGTATTTGGCAAAAGCAACTCTTCCATTTTTTTTATGGCCAGCTTCGCATTTATGAAACTGCATCACATAAATTTGCACAAAGCGCACATCAAATCAAATCAATTCAACGTCAGCGGATTTGATAAAATCATTCCTAACAGATCGATCCATGTGTGCGGTCCACTTTAATATCCCATTTTGGCCACACAGAAAAAAACCCGCAATCCAAAAAAATCATCAAAAATGTGTGAGTGGGGGGGGGGTGGAGAGACGCGGTTGGGAGTAGTGAATTCGCACATCTAATAAAATTTATTTCCATATTCCACTCCAAATCCTTTTCCTTGTCCTTGTTAGCTTTTGGCGCTGCCCTTCATTCCGACGCTTTTTCTCTTTACGTTTTATTCCTGTGCAATTTCTCGTTCAAAATTCTGTTGCCACTTAGATTTTAGCATGCAGATAAGTAGAAAAAGTATTTCCGCTCACTCGTGCACACATGAAATCGTTTTGTATTTTTTCGGCGGTGCCTCCGCACGAGGGTTACTCCAATTTATGAATAAAATTCAATCAATGTGCAGATTACTCCTAATTCTTCCAACTAAGTGCTAAGTGGATATGAGGGAAATTTTGGATAAGGGCAAATAATATGAACCAGAGAGAGATGTGCGTACTTTGTCATTGTTCTGCGGCCATAGAGGGTTAGGCAGTCAGTTATACACAAATTCACGGTTCCAGAATGTTTTGAAATTTTTGGAACTATTATTAAAACTTCAATAAACTCAATAAACACCGGTAAGCACTTGTCGAACTTTGACCATTACTATTATAAGACCTGGTTTTTATCAGCTCCCCTTGAAATTTCCTTAAGACTTTGTTAGCCGTTTAATGTTTGTTGTAAGCCCAGCCCCGTCCATAAAAAGCCCACCACACAAAGAAGGGTCTAAAAATGCAAAGGTTAACAAATTTAAAATGGGCTAAGAGTAGAGATGGGCGAATAAGGACAATTCGTTCCCGTTCTGTCCCGATCCCGACCAACAAATTTAAATTCAATATCGTCGCGCCTGATCCCCTACTTCTCTTGGGTCCCGCTGGAATCCCGTCGCGAGCTTATCTCTAGCTATGAGTCCTTAACGATGCACGGAACATCTTAAAATAATAATTATTTCCATTTTATATTTTTGTACTTCCCAACTAGACCAAAAGTTTTGAGTTTCCTTCTACTTAGAGCCCAAGCGTGCAGCATGCCTGCCAATTAGGCAGTGACCCATTAGGGCCAAGGCCACAAGTAAGATGTTTTCGATTTCAGGTTAATCGAGGACCACATGTCCCTAGCTACAGCGCAAGCTGGAAGATTAATCCATTCTTCCGTAACCAGGCGTTGGGTTTCATTCCTTGTGACTATCTTGACAGAGTATATGGGCGTCCCTGTCAAGCTTTCTTTGGGATGAGCTGAATGGTGGTGCCTTGACAAACTATGTTGAGGTGTTCATGTACCCAGATGTGGTGGTTACTACGCGTACGCAGGGCATCTACTATTTGGAGTGGCTGCTTTACAAGCTTTCCTCCTCCTCCTAAGTGTATGCTCAGTAGCCTTAACTTTGGATTATCCGATCTGCACCAATTTTTGACGAATCAATAATGTGCTGTTTACTAATTAGAGGGAATGAAAGTAAAGTGGAAACAGTTATTAATGAACTTGATCTACCTGAAGGTATTAGGAGTTTATGTCCCATACATGTCGAAAATCTATCTCTTACCATCTCTGTGCGTTCATACGGACAGACTTTCTTACGAACGGATATGGCTGTATTGACTCGGATGTTTATACTAATGCCGTTTCCCTATTGTTCACAATGGATTGGAACTAGAAGATGGGAAGAATGGCGGAGTTGCATCCTTTTGGCTCTTATATTAGCACAAACTTCTTATATTTATCTACATTTTCTTTCTTTAAAACTTTTACACTACGGGTCACCATTACCAGCTATTGGCACCAGCTGTAAATGTAGTCAGAAAACGTTTAACTGTTGGAACTATAATAACCGATTTTGTGCTACTAGAAAAACATGATCAACTACCCACACGGGCTGAAGACAACACGACGGGCCAGCCTAGTTTAACCTAAGTAGTAGCAAATGCCGGAAAATAACTACTTACTTTTTTACTTCGAACTTCAAAAACTAGCAATTTTGTAGTTGGCTAGAGGTAATCTGCATATATCTTGTATCCCAGAAGCGGACAAAATTTTATTTTGCATCATCATTTTCTGCGGTATGAACATTTCACTTTTCATAAATCAATTTTCTCTAAAATTGGCTGGACAATTCCCCAAACTGTAAAACGCTCCTTCATCGTCTCAAACGCACCTCGCACCTCTGGATGCCCCGCAGCAGCCGCAATTGCCACAGCCAAGAGTCATGGCAACGGTTTGGAGTTGCATTTTCTCAATCTTGCATCTTTCAGCCGCATCCTTGGCCAGGCTTTTGCCATAACTGCATGCAATTTGGTAACAACCGCAATGCATATTTGCCCTGCCAACACACACACACACACACACACAAACATAGAGGGAGGGAAAGAGAGTGAAGAACATTGCCTTGAGTGGCATTTTAGTGTTGCCATTTTACTTGATGCTGCTCCCTGCTCCAACGATAAGACGAAAAGCAAACGAAGCGAATCATTGTGGACCTGATGCATGACTCCTTTCAAGATAAACCACTTGCGAGTCGTGTTAAAAATTGCTAAAAGGGTAACCCTTAGTCGCATTTGTTGGCTGCTGAAAATGCATTTTAGCTAAATTTGATGGCCCCAAAAACTCATTGTGTTGTTTCGCGTCATATTTCATAAAAATTAAGTAATACGCGAAATAGAGGCAACATAATGGGTGCTCCGTCCCCTCCCTACCTAAGAGCCCAGCCCAGAGTAATGGAAAATCTGCCATTTCCGCCTGGTGCACAGCTCATGCGTAGCAAGGGAGTTGGATGTTGGTGGGGAGAGCCGGAGCCGGAGGGTGGCAGGACGACAGGACTCTTGGCTTATCTGCTCAGGCCAGGGGCAAAAATCTAAAGCAGGCGCCAGAAGCAGTAACAGTGGCAGAGAGTTCGCCTGTCATGCATTTGGGAAGTGCAATATTTTATTTGAAACTGAAGCGAATTCCCCACATTAGACGCTAAAGCGAACGAAATGACGAGCGGCTAGGTACTGCGCGAAAAATTTAACTGTGTTTCAAAAAATATTATTGATTCGTCATTTGTCTAATAACAACAACCAATCGAAGGAGCTGGGCAAAACCTGGATATAGCTTTAGAGCTCCTCTGAATGTTCTTCAAATACATGAATTGGTTCGGTTAGTTTTTTGCAAATATTTCACACACTCCTGTTACTATTTTTTAGCAACTTTTTATGTAATCAGAGAAATGGGATCACATCATTTAACAGAAAAATCTCCCTACTTACTGAGATGATACATTTTTCTTAACAGTCTCTCTATAAAATGATTTTTCTCAGTGCCTCCGATGGGTTGTGCGGGTGAAGTTTAGATGGGCATTGGCTTGAGCAGCAAGTAATAACCAACTTATGTTGCTATCCGTATTTCTTTTGCTCACATCAATTTCCTTGGCCTGCCATCGCCCCATTCATGCATCCCACTGATCCTCCATCGGGCTGGACACACTCGTTGCGCTGGTAAAATGAAATAAAATGAAATAAATCAAGCTGAAATGCAATTCGCAAACGAAACAGCCAGCGCCATAAAATAATACCCTGCAAGCTGGGGCCGGGGCTGGGCCTGAGTGGGTGCACTCCCAAAAGGGGAATCCCATTCCGTTCGAGACGAGGACAAGATGGAGCAAAGTGAAAGCTTAATGCGAAATGAAATGCTTTCACTTTAACTTAACACTTGGGTGGCAGCCGCCTGCAGCGGACTGCAATGCATTGACATTTAATGATGCGTCTGTCGGCCAGACAGTCAATCATTCATTCTATTGGCCTGCCAGTCAGTCAGACAAAGAGAATATGCTCGTTTTTCACTTACGTATATGGCGGGTTAAAATGCTTTGCCCCGGCCCCTCCTTCTAACCACCTGCCTATTGAATTTCCATAAAATGTTTCTATAGGAAAGCCTAGAAAGTCAATTAATTACATTTATTAAAACGAAGCACCAACAAGAGTCTCTTGTGCAAGAAACTTGAGCTCCTCTAAGATGCTGAAAACTTAATATAAAATTTTAAAAACTTATTGGCTTTGTTCTGTGCGTCTTTGTTTTAATTTGATGGGGTTTCCACTTAATTTGCATAACATTGATTGGCTGACACAGTTTCCGTCACTAAAATAGGCAAAATCAAAACATATTTCTGTTTAAATTTGTCTGTTTATTAATATTTTATTATTATTATTTAAGGAACTCAAGTAGTTCAACCATTTTAAATGGCCTGTCAATGGCTTGGCTTTGCCCAGGTGCGCTCCCCTCAGTGAAGTCCCCTTAAATTCCAATTAAACAAATGCCAAACTGTGTTTGCCTGTTCTCACTCATCACTCAACACAATTCGCCATGTGCAAACGGCAAAAGGCATAAATTCAGCCATGCGTGGAGCCAAAAACTTTCACACACACGCGCGCCTGAAAAATAAAATTTTGTTGTTTATATTTTCTATGATTACAAATGCGTTCATGCTTTTGCTGTCAAATTCCAATTTTTGTGATTTTTCGAGCTGAATTAATTTCTGCTAAGGCGTATTCAAATTACTGACTTGTCTCACCAATTAAATTTTAAAGAAAAATCAAATTTTTCCCACAGGAGAATACAAAACCCGAAAGGAAACTGAATTTATCCAGACGAGACAGCAGACAACGCAAAAATCAGCATGTGGTTATATTATAATTTATATGGAAACGTCCTCTTCTCTTACTTAATGTAACTAGCATTCAGAACAACGGCGCTCGGTAAAAAGGGCCGACAATTGAGTACACTATTCGAAACTTAAATATGTTTTGCGCTCTATATATTTGTTTTTGTTAAATTGTATTGAGTCCTTTCAAGCAGAAACTAACCATACTTTTAAAAAAACCAGAGCGCAAGTTAAAGTTGGCTCTAACCGACTTCGATATACCCGTTACTCATGAAAAAACATGTTTAACAGTGTTCCTGCGTTCCTTAGGGTGAACATCTGAAAAGTATGCAACATTTTCTTAACTCGGCAATATATCGCTCATAACTAGAGAACCGCTGATCCGATTCTTATTATTTCTTCGGCAAATTTATTCGTTTGGCTAATTACTAACTATCTTTAGAAGGTACGAATCGTCTATCTTTAAAACTGTAGGAGATATAACGTTATTTTCGAATTTCGGGGGCGGGAGGGGCATGGCCAAAATTTGAAATAAACTTGAAAACTTAACTCTCCCTCGGTTATTAGAAATTAATTTATTATTTTTTCCTTGGAGAGGGTATATTGAAATTGTTCGGATGTTTGTAAGCAGAGATGGAAGCATCTCCGACCACATAAAGTATATATATTCTTGATCAGCATGACGAGCTAAGTTGAAATAGCCATGTCCGTCTGTCCGTCCGTATGTCCGTCCGTCTGTCCGTCCGTCTGTCCGTCCGTCTGTCCGTCTGTTTCTATGCTATCTCCTCCGTCAGTTTTAAAGCTATCTTAATTAAACTTTGCAGGAAGTCTTTTGGTAAAAATACGCTGCACATTTGTCGGAACCGGCCGGATCGGATGACTATAGCATATAGCTGCCATAGGAACGATCGGTTGAATAAGTAGTTTTAGTGAGAAAAACTTTTTGTTTTTACTGCTATCGCTCCCAACGCTTGTATTTATAAGTTTTTAATGATTTCACATAATTTTACAAAGACTTGTCGAAATCGGACAACTATATAGTATAGCTCCCATACAAAAAATAGGTCTGGAAAAAAATCTTTGTGAGAAAAACTTTTTGTTTTTAATGCTATCGCTCCTAACGCTCGTATTTATAAGTTTTCAATGATTTCACATAATTTTAACAAGATTTGTCGAAATCGGACCACTATATAGTATAGCTGTCATACAAACTGTCAGGCATATATCAAGCTCCAAGGGTATATAAACTTCTGTCGAGCCGAAGTTAGCTTGCCTCTATTTTTATTTATGTATTTATATTAGAACCAAAATATGTAGATTTATATTTCAGGCTTTGCGAATAGCGACCCCTTAAAAATAACAAATACGACATGTAAGTCAGTTTAAATTTTGTTCAACGAAATTTGTTCCCCATTTCCAGCCATGTCAGCAATTTACTTGCATATAGAAGTGGCGTAAAATGGACTTTTAAGATAGAAAGCTAATCAATCTTTATCAATTAATTTTTTGTCATTTTAAACTTACAATTTGTCAAATGTAAATATATAGATATAGGACAATTTAAATTCATGTTTTAAATTTAAAGTACAACTTTCTGTTAATGTCTTTCTGTTTTCTAAACCCCATTGCTTTTCCGTCAGGTCGGGGCATTAAATACTGAATGGGTGCCAGCAAATAGAAAAGGCAAAAAATAAAGAACAACTATTGTCAAGTCAAAGCCAAAAACGACATGCCAGGCAGACCACAAACCCCAGCGCGGAAAAGCAAAAGCAGAAAAAGTCAGACAGGACGGCTTGATGGCTATCATCATCCTGCCCGAGGCTCAACTTGTCACGTCTGTGTGTGTGTCCGAGTGTATGTGTGCATGTCTGGGCATTCTCTCACACACTCCCATTTGAAATCTTTTAATTATACGAATCAGCAAAATATGATACCAATTGGAATAGTCAAATTGAGTTTGATATATTTAAAAATAATTGTAAAGTGTATTTTTATATATCTCAGCTTTGCTGTCCTACTTGGGACTTCATTGCAATACTTTATTTTATAGCCTCTCACTTTATGCTCCGCTTGCCATACGCTTGCCCTCCCATCACTTCAATAACAATAATTTTATGATTATTCTGATTATTATTGTCATGTCGCATTGCGTTTTCTGCTTTTTGTCGCATTATGCCAACTGCATGGTGAAAGGGAGTTAGAGCCAACCGCGGGCATAATTCATACATATGTAAAGTTTCGTTCGCTGCTTACTCCCATAAAATAAGTTGGAATATTTCGTACATTCACTGCACTTTATGCAGCACAATAGAAGCGAAACGCTTTGCGGAAGGGTGCTGAGACCAATGTTTGTAAATTTCGTTACATAAAGTTATGCTTTATGGGTGCTTCCCATAGTATTGTACTTAAAACATTAAAACAACTTAATTTCATTATTCATTTATTACTTCAACTTTTTACTTGTTGTGAAAACGTGCAAGATTAGAACTCAAGCAATTGACCATGGAGCTGACTTCAAATAAAGCTCCTGCTGAACATTTTGTGTAAAGATAAAGCAAAACAATTGAACGAAACGAAACCAGTCGGCTTGAAAAACACAGCAACTTTTCTAAGTAAACAAGTGAGAAAGTTGGTCAAACCCGACTATGACATACTCTGTACCTGAAGTGCTGCGGTCAACTCTAAATCTCTCTCTCTCTCTCTCTAAGATTGTGCGGTGTTGGTTGTGAAAGGGTGGCAGGGGGTGGGGGGAGGGGGGGAAACTTATTTGCTCATAACTTGAGAACCGCTTATCCGATCTTTATCATTTCTATGCAAATCGATAAATGAATCGACACTGAAACGATACAGGAGCAGACTTTTCGTTCAAAAAGTGGGTCTATGTGAGAAAACTTTTTTGTTTTTAATTATAATTTCTCCCACTTCAGAGATTATTAATATTAAATGATTTTATACAGATTCGGAAGTTTGGGTCAAAGTCAGATGACTATATCTTAGAGCTGCCATAGAAACTATGGGTTTTATTTAAGAAAATTAAACTCTGACGTATTAAACATTTGCAAAGGTATAAAAACTTGGGCAAAGACGAAGTTAGCTTAGCCTTCTCGTTTTTTTTTTGTTTTAGAAGCTTGAGCGTTTCTCTGGTAAGGATTTTTTTGTTTGTTGGCCACATGACTGTAGTAGTTGCCCTGCATGAGCTATAGAAGTGCACTCTTGCCTACCCTCTCGCTCTATTTTTCTTTCGCACACACTTAAACACAGTTAGAGAAGTAGATACGTGTGTCTCGCTCCCGAGAGCTGTTCAACTATCTAACTCTTTCTTGGTCTTGGTCAATTTTCCTCTTTCTCTCTCTCTCTCTCTCTCTGTCCGTCTCTCTTTTCCTTTCTTTCTCTCTTTCTCTCTCTCTCTCTCTTTCTGTTTTTTTTTTCTATCTGCTTATATCCCACAGGACGTGCCTAACCTGGGCGGTGGCATCTATCATATTGATTCTTTTATACTGGACGCGCCTAAAAGCGCCATTTTCGTGGGATTGCATAACAACGATTTTGTGTGGAATTTGCCACCTAACCAAGCGATTGATATCGAAGCGCCTGATATCAGTTTGGACTCTCGTTCCAGTTCAAACAGCATTACTCCCCAAATAGGTGATGAAGAGGAGGACGATGAAGCTCGTCAGACCTACCAAATGGATCAAGAGGATCAGGAGTACGATGATGGACTTGGCTTCAGCTGTGACAGTGATAGCCTGATGAATGAAACCGATGAATTCGTATTAGTGGCTAATGTCCAATGTGCAATGCCCAGCAAAAATTCCACACCATCCTCCAGCTTCATTCAGTGCAGCAGCTCGAGCACCAGCACCAGCTCATCCACTTCGATGGAAATCACTCCTCCACCCCCGCCATCGTTGGCCAAGCCAAACCCAAAAAGAGCAAGGACATTTTTCCACCAAATCATCTAGGGGCAAAAAACAGGAATCCGAATTTTTGCACAACATTTCTCACGTGTTGTGGTGTGCAAACGTGGTGCATCATTATCACACACGCACACACACACACACATGTAAAACACCCCCACGCCTTCCTCCCTTAATTATTGGCAAGCAGTTTGGCAGTTCGTGCTGAGTTTACCACAAGTGCATCATTTCTGTTTTCTTTAAGTTTACATTTAATCGTTATGATAATAAGTACATTCTTCTTGACGAGTTAACACTATATAAACTACCCCAAAGAACTGGTTTTAGATAAAAATAGAATATAGAGCCAAATATAAACTATTAGCTAATAAAACTACAGCCGCTAAACAATTTAGCTAAAAAAGTCTTTGACATTACTTAATTTGCAGTTCCTCACTGATTATGGTGCAGTTGGGTAACCCATTAAGCGTACTTATAAAAGGACCTAAAGGTTCTTGAAAAGCAACCACATCGTTTTGTTGTAGAAAGCATTAGGTGCTTACAGTTGCCTACAAAATATATAGAAGTTTAACAGAGTTTGAGTTCTAAAGATCGTCTAGTTTGAAGACTCGAAACTTTGATTCGCTTTGTGGGACCGTTTTTAGTTAATACTGGCTTTGGGTCGAGCCTTGGGACGAGCCGGACTCTTGCGAGTCAAACATTTTGTCATCACTTTATACTTTTTAGTTGGGATTCAGTCATTTTTCTTTTCCTCCCATCCTTTACTTTACTTTACTCCTTTACTGGTCTGGTTTGACATGAACCAAATAAACTGAAGTGCCGTTTGATTTCCTACTAAGAATATTCATAATCAAACAAAAGCTTATCTGAAATATTAAAAGAAATATAAATAGTTTATATTGAGAAGAAGAAATGTGAAACCAATTACCTGTGGACCTGGTCGAAATGGAAAACCAAAACCAAACACAACTAGACTTAACTATTGTCCTTGTTTGCCAATTTCTGTTACTATTTTTTCTTGCTTTCAATTTGATGAAACGGAGATACCAAGACCGAGAGAGAGAGAGAGAGAGAATGTCAAATATAAGGTGCATCAATGGTTTCCGTGTTCTATTTTATTATGAATGCAATTTCAAGTGGATTGCAGCAAATACTGCAAAGCGGAAGCGACCCGCAGCGGTTGGCCCCTGAATTAATTTTTAAACCCCCCACCCCCTTCCCCTCTACCTCAAGAACCACTGGCAAGAGGCATATATTAAAATTAATTAAACCCAATTTCCTTATGATGATTATTCATACATATTAATAGTTCTTTGCTCATTTTACAGGAGCACATACGTGAGTCCAAGGAGTCCAAGCTTGATGAGATGGGACGCAATTCCAAGGCACGTTCCCGCGAGAACATATCCAGGTGAGTGCGAATCAACCATCATCGGTTTCAGATTCATTAAGCTGCATTTTGTATGCCTCAACGATAAATTGCAAATTGAGTTCAGGGATTTATTGGTAATGATGCGAAAAAGACAGAAAAGTAAGGAAAAGAAAACGCACAAAGAAGAGGACGACACACTCCGCGCCAAAATTGACTTTTTTTCTTGGGATATTGAAAAATGATTAAATTTTGCGTCATCTCTCCGAAATCCTCTAAATGTTTCCCATTCTTCTCTTTGCAGACAAAAGCATTCGCAGACCTCGCTGCAAATACTAGATGATGTTTCCAATCGCTACTATCGCGAAGCTGTACCTATATCCACACAATCGAGCAAGGCCGATTTCAAGGAGAAGGAGCACAGCATTTTGCGTCGCCACCCGGACATGACCCAAGCCAGCCTGGGCGCCGATGACGGCGAATCGTCCTCAACCACAACTGCAACGCACGAGATGATGACAAAGGCGTCCATGTCGGTGGCACCGGGTAATGCCTGCGATATGGGCTGTCAAACAAGGTGAGTTCGAGGCCTGGACAGCATCACGGACATATGTGTAGTTAAATAGATGCGCAAATTGTAAAGTCAACGCTGGGTAAACAGTAAAAACAATGGCAATGCTTGTGTGCAGGAGGGGGTCCTGGGGGCGTGGAGGTAACGGGTTAACAGGCCGAACAGAAATGGCGCCTGGCGCGGGTACAACACAAAATCGATGCAAATATTTGTGTTGGCAGGCGTCTCTTTATGGGACCTGGACAGAAATCCGATCAGGCAGATCTGAGGGAACTGCCCACTCACCTGTGATTTGCCATTGATTGAGTAACCTCCACTGATTCTCCCTAGTCTAGTTTGCTTAGCCCGTATGAAAAGCAAATATTGAAATGTTTCACTAGGCACTCGTTGCTTACCCTTTCCGGTTTTTATTTCCTTTCTTTGCAGAGAATCACTGTTTGCCAACAGCCCGGGCATCGCGGGAGTGGGCGTCGCCACACTCATGAGACAAAAGTCCAGCTCATCCTCCAGCGGAGTGGGTGGTGGTGCGGTGGCCATGCCCCCACCACCGCCACGTTTCTTCTCCACATTTGGGTATGAGCCGGCGGGACAAATGTCGCCATCGTTGCCCCAGGCCACACCACCACCACCCGCCATGCTGCTGAGCACACTGCAGCGCCGCAGCATGCAGCCGCCGCATCAAGAGTCACTGGAGCTGGAGGAGCGGCACTATGCTGGTCTGATAGTGAATCCCACACCCAAGTCGATGCCGCAGGAGATATGTCATCACCATCATCAGCACCAGCAGCAGCACCAGCAGCAGCAGCAGCGCTTGCACCATGCCCATCCGCAGCGTCTGCCAGCCAGAACTGGTCCTGGCCATGCCACCATACTGCCTGGTGGCAAACAACAGCCCAAGAACGAAGAGTCCAAAGTATTTATCGACATACGGAATTCAGCACCAGACGTGATTATCATGACGTCCCATTGACATTTAAGGATGGCCCGCCAATCAGCGACACCAACAACAACGACCAACAATAACAGCAAGGACAACAGGACAATGGCCAACATATTAACCGCAGCCACAGCGACGCCGCCAACTGGGTTGGTGGCCCAAACCCAAACGACGTCGACGTGTGGCAATCAGACACGGAAAGGTCTACCCGGCCACACCAGTACACATCCTGTCTGCAGGCGGTGGCATTTTATGCTTTAAAGTACAGGTAGGATCTGTTTTTCTCCTACTGGCCTAGTGGCTTTAAGTAATTGTTGGGTTAGGCCAAAAGCGGGCCGAGTCCAGCCCCTTTGCAGTTGCAGACGGCCAGCGAGAACTGTTCCAGTTGTAGTTTCACTTTGGACCTCAATTGCCTGCGACATGGTCGCTGGACATGCTCCAGAAAACAATGAGAAACGCACACACAAATACAGATACGACAATGGCACAGCCAGACGCTAAGCAGACCGTTGACAACGTGGCGTATGAACAACATGTGCCTGGACATTGTTGTCCACCTCCTCCCAATTCACTCTCCTTCTCTCTGTCTCTCACTCTCACTCTGTGTCTTTGGGAACTTCTTCATTTACATGCATTACAAACGAACGTGCCCATGTCCCAGCGTTGACGTCCCGGCCAGAGTCCATCCATCACGGACACGTGCTAAGGACTCCGCCAAACCGACTAGCAGCAATTTGCGTGAAAATAGAGTTTAAGTGATTTTTTGTGCATTTTGCTTGTTGCTTTCACCTTCTCTTTTTTCTTGGGTCTCAATTATATAGAATTGCTTAAGCTGTAGAACTGTTAATGGTGGGTTGGTGTAGGTAAGCATTAGATTTATTATGCAAGCTGATCCTCTTTTCCAACGGAAAATTTAAGTTTTCAGTAGAAAATTCTATAACTCTTAATAAATTAAAGCAGGGACAAGCTTCACATGATAGTTACAGGATGGGAAAATCATCTCCGACTGCATTAAGTATTTATATACTTGATCAGCATATTGAGCTGAGACGGGTAAGCTTTATCCGTCGGTATGTCTGTCTACGCGACAGCACTCAATATTGCTCATTGAGAAATTTTATACTGCCCATAGGAAATCACAGTGGACATATTCCCAAATGTATCCAGAGAGCGTGAAGCGAGAGAGCGAACAGCTGACAGAAGCGCTGTCGACAGCGCCGCCGTTCATAGTCTGCGTAAGCTGTACACTGAGAGGGCACTGAGAGAGCGCCATAACACAACGAAGAAGGTATGGTCAGCTCTCAGCTTGCTCTCTGCTTCAGCTTACAACTCAGCTTGCCAGTTGTCTTTATTTATAGATGTGACCGTCCTTTTGGTTTTGGAGTCCTAATTGCAGTAGATACAATCTGGCCGTCCCAACAGATTCCTTGCGATTTACCGCCCACCATTGAGTTCGTTGCTGTTAAAGTTCAAACACACGATTCAAATATTTTCTTAACGTTCTCCTATCTTCCTCCTGCCTCGGACCTTTCTCTTTATTTACTTCACGCTGAACACATACAAAGAATTGCTTTCGTGCTGGGTGATCGTGATCGTATGGTGGTCGTCGGGGATTTCAATATTCCACATATCTCTTGGGTTTCATACGACAATTCCTTCGAACTGTACCCATCTGCCTCTAATGAGTTTCTTGATCTTATGGCTGAACAATCTCTTGGACAGCTTAGTAATATTAGTAATGTCTTGCACAGACTCCTTGATCTTGTTTTTGTTTCCGATATTTCCAATTCGGTGGTGTCCAGAATTTCACCCTTGTCAATTCCGGAGGACATTCATCACCCTACCCTACAAATTGATTGTGAACTTGATATACCGAGCACCACTTCTTCCCCTTTCCAGAATACTGCGTTTTGCTTTCGAAAGGATGACTTTCTACGCCTCAATGAGGCGTTATCCATTGTAGACTGGTCTTTTCTCGACTAATCTCAGGATATTGAAAACTCCACAATTGCTTTTTATGAAGTTATTTTTACTGTGTTTGACAAATTTGTGGGCCTTCGGATTTCTTCTTCTCGAACACGTGCGTTGGCATGGTTCACGAGAGGCTTATCTAACCTGAAAAATATTAAGTCTCGGCTCTACAAAAAAATTTAAAAAATCTAGATACCGCATGGATTTTTTTCAAATTAATGGTTCTCAACTCAGAATGCTATAGGGCCTACTTGGTTAGGTGTAAGTTGAGCTTTTAGGATGACCCAAATAAGTTCTACAACTTTGTCAATTCTACAAGGAAATCCTCTCCATTCCCGCCCTCCCTCTCTTTTGATAATGTATCGGGTGACAACGACTCTGATATTGCCAATCTATTTGCAACATTTTTCCAACGATGTTATTCTGCATGTGCTAATAATTTTGTCTCTAATTATCCTTATTCTGTGGCAAATTCCAACGTCATTTTATGCCTTGTTGTTGATGCAGATAGTGCTTTATCCAGCCTACGATCAATCAAGTCCTCTTTCAGGCCCGGACCTGACAAAGTTCCCAGCTATCCTTTACTTTGTCACAGACGAAACAAGCTTTGCCCTTTCGTTTTATACTCGTTACTCGAGTAGAAAATATTTACCCCAACTCTTGTTCTACTTTCATTTTCAAATGTAATTTTCCATTTCTAAATAGGATACAAAATTACACGAGCGTGTCAAGCTTTCAAATCTGTCAGCTCACAATTAGCTTGGTCACCGTAATGCAATGAGTTCGAGAAGGATTTTCAAGTGTGGGACAGGGATGCAGGGGGTTGAATAATGTCACTCTATGCGTGTATCTAAAACCCAAAACGAAAAAAAGACACAAATGGCGATGACAATGATGAGGGAAGAAAAAATCCATTTGATTGATTGAATTGAAAGAGCAGAGACAGCAAACATTGTGCGCTGATGTGGATGAGGGCCACAAAGACCACTCATTATTACTTCAATGAGGATGATGCAGCGGTGCAATATGTGTGGAAGGATCATTAGAGTGATTAAGGTTTGCTGAGCAAAACCTTTATCAGCAGAGGGAAGCCAACACCTGACTCATTATAAATATGAAAAATTGATTATCTCTCTTCCTTCTAACCCCCCTACCTTTGTCCACTTTCAGGTGCGGGCGATAGATTGAATTTGTGGATGTTTCAAACTTTTGTGTAGTGAATTGTGTAATGGCCTGCAATATTTTCCACCCATTTTGAGTTCAGAATGAAAATTGTAAATACACAAACCGAAGCTCTTTTAGTTGTACTGCGGGCTTTTTGATAAGCCTTTTTTTATACTTCATAAACTACAAAATTACATTTACCTAAACACAGGCATACAAGCATAGATATGTATGGCAACTATCATAATTGTTAAATCAACTGTATTTTTGTGTTAAACAAATCGCTGCTCAAAGCTGAACAAATTTTTTTTGTTGTTTCTTTTTTAGATAAATTATGTACATAGCTTGTAAGAGAAGGAAAAAAAACTAACGGACACTTGGCGATTTTACTACCACTAGAAATTGTTAAGCTTAAGATAAGAGTGTAACATTTTTTTATACTATAAGGCAAAGCAAACGGAAGATACGAGTTGTTTTTTTTTTTTGGAACAGGAAATAATTGATTATTGATGACTGCGAAGGAAATAAATGGAACTAAATGGAAATAACACTACTCTTAAGCAAAAAACAAAAAACAAAACAAATGCGTGTAAAAAGTCAAAAATGCCAACAAATAAAAATTGCAATTTGCAAGTGAACCACCAGATTGAGTGTTTTTCTTTGAATGTTATTATATTATTATTATATTATATTTCGCCATGGATGCCAAGGGCTTCAGCCAAATCTTTTTATAGCATAGAGTGCCGATTGTTCATTACATTCGGTGTTTCAATAATGTCGCCTGCAAAGCTCTGGAAAGGGTATATAAACTATGGTCGAGCCGAAGTGAGCTTTCCTTTATTATCATTAGACTTTCGGAATCGAAATCGAAACCAGGTTTCCCGCACAGAAGGCACACACACTACATGTTCCAATAAACAGAAAACAGCCAGGGAGCTTCGAAACTTTGTTTCCATTTTGCATTGAATTTTGTTTAGCTTGGCCGCTGCTGACGCAGCAAGCTGATGCAGTGAATATAGAGCTATAGAGATCATTCCATATACTCTGCTGACTTACCATTACGGCCCCAGCAACAAGACAGAAAACCTACCTAAAGAATTTCAGTATTCTTCGACAGACGCCAAGAAGTATGCCATGCACTGTCATTACAAATTTAAAATCTTGCCTAAAAGTAAACACCAACCCAAAGCTAAGCTGCTGGCAAACACGGAAGACTAAGACTCGATCAAGTTGCCGATGACCCAATTAACAAAATAAATGAATTCACCTTCGATATTTCACTTTCAATGCCAAATGCAAAATTCGCCTTTGTTTAGCTCCCAAAATTTATGTGGCAGCCCGTGTGAACCGAGCATAAAAACAAAACCCGAAAAGACTCAATTCATATAAAGGTACAGTACGGCCAAATAGAATGCAGATCACAGTCCACCAGCATTAGTGCAATGGGTCACATCCAGCTGCTCTTCTTACTGCCGTCGCTTCTGATATCCGGGCTAGTCCAGAGTCAGAGAGTGCCAGATCGTCAGCTGCAGACGCCCAATATCGATGGCGAGAGTTTTGAGCGGTTGGATAGCACCGAGATGAGGGAGCAACTGAAGCAACTGCTGGGCCAGCAGTTGACTCAAGCTTTTGCTCCTTTCGCTACCACAGCGGCATTTATACAACGTCGGCCGGGTGTGGTTTCACCCAAATCGGGGGCTGAGGCCCAAGCACGCTTTGCCGTTGAAGAGGAAGAAGAGGACGATGAGGGTTCAAATGAGGGCTCTAGTGAAGAAGAAGAGCAGATAGATGTCCTGGAGGAGGATTACAATCCCTGGCGTGATAACTTTTATGATCTGAATGAAGACGGCAGCTATGTATATGGGTAAGTCGCAAGTAATCTAAGTACAAGGTGCATCAGAACTTTAAGGATTTTGTTGGTCTGAGTTTTCAATTGAATTCTTTAAAGCCACAGTTTCGCAGATAGAAGTTCATACCTTCTCCAGATAGTTAGTAATTAGCATTATTAATCGATATGACGATGATATTAGAGCAAAAAAGACCAGTGAATTAACCCAAAACTAACATATATACTCGCATTATATAAACACGTAGAAAAAAATCAATCTAAAATCAAGATTATAGTCTTGAATCAAAGAGAAACGGTGTCAGAATTCGACTAAGACCAGATAATCCTAACCCAAGATTATATTCTCAATTTTAATCTTAATCCATCAATCTTGGATAAAGATCGTTTATACTCGACTTTAAGATGAAACAATCTCATTTTTTAATATGAAAAAAAAAATACAAGCTTAAGCATTTTTTATTTTTTTGTTGTGTTTGCTTTAGTTATTAACAATTTGTTGTTTCTGAAAAACTTATATAAATGTTAACTTTAAATCCGCTGGTACTGGGACTTGAACTCAGCCCGCTCGGCTGTTGGGCGTCATTCGTAAGGCGCCACCAGTCGCAATATAAGAATTCAGCACGACAATGATTTCTGCTAGCTGAGTTCTTATACTGCAACTGGCTGCGTAAACAAATGTACGTCTAACAGCCGAGTTAGTTAAATGGATGGCAAAAGCTTCCTGTTTTTATAAGATTGCAAGATTCTCAAAAATCTAATTTTCAATCTAGACTTTAGATTGATTTTTATTTTCACAGTGTAGTACTTCAAGTTTTTATAAAAATCGGATAATAAATAGCCGAGTTAAAAAATGATCACAGTATGTTGAAGACGCTCTCGTTAATGATCGAAGTCTCCATATTTATATGATTTCTTCCTACTATTGTTATATCCATATAATCACAGCTATTCTCTTCCTCATGGCGTACGTCGCTGGGAGCGCGGCTTTTACTCGGAAGAGCAGCATGGTCAAGTTGTCGAGGGATTCTACACCCAGCCACGCCAACTGGCAAGTGGTTTGCAATATGAGCTACGTTGTTATCGGTCCGATAGCCATGGCTATCATCCGCTGCCTGGTAAGAGCTGTTATTCAATTAGTACATATTAGATTGAAATACAAAAATCTCGCTCCTTTCCCCAAATTTCAGTTAAATACCTTAAGCGTGCACCGCTTGTCCAGCGAGATGAACAGCCCGATGTTGAATGCTTGCAGAAACATCGGAATCGCTAACTAACTTTTAATATAAATATTTTTTTTTGCACGTGAACTAAATTATAATATACTGCTTAGAAATGCAAAAAAAAACGACGCCTTTTAATGAATTGCACTAAGCTGCAAATGTTTGATCACACAGATTTACAAACACTTGCACCAGAGAAGCATACTTTCCATATTTATTTTTGCCCGCTGAATTCAAATCAATTTTCCGTTCCCCCTAGCACGTCTGTCTTATGAGATATTTGCATAAATGTTTGTTTAGCGAGGTTAGTTTACAATTGTAGGTACTGCGTACCATTAAGTTTGTTACCTTCTCGGGTGCAAAGATTGGCCTTTATTTGTAAATCTGTGTCATTAATCAATGAAAGCAGCCCAAAAGTAAAGCTAAGCCGGATTGGAACGAAAAGTTTAGTTATGTTAGACCTACATTAAACTAACTTAAACTACTCAATAGTCAATAGTATTCACACTGGCCGTAGCTTCTAAAAAACTGTCAAAGTCGAAGCTGTTTGACTTGTATACCCTTTACACGTAGTTACTCTACAAGGAAGCATTGCCGACCATATATGGTATCGAGTCTATATAGACTTGTCCGTATGTCTGTAAGAATGCCTCGACATTTAGCAGGATATAACAAACTCAAATTTCTTCATATTTATTATTAACATTGATGTTGAAGTTAAAGGTAATGCCTTGTTAATTGATGAGAGTAACTGTGAGTAATGGGTATAATGGGAAAGGGTCGACTTTAACTTACGCTATTGTAGTTCTTACAATGAAATGGTGAAATACTGTTTTTAGAAATGCAGTAATAAGAAACTTCTTCTTGATGGCGCGAACAGAGTCCTGCGTGAAAAGTGAACTTGTTCCAAGGCCTTCTGATCCATCTGATTGAATTTTTGAACCTGAATGGTCTAACTGCATTTTCTATTTCTAGCACAAGACTACAATATACATAAAGACAGCGCTCTTTTGTGCATCATAAGGTATCGCTTGATATGCTTTCCTCCATTTCTAACCATGTAACAAAAAGTGCACGAATATTGTTCGCTATCGTTTCGTTTATTTTCAAGTTTAATTCAAATGGCGTTTCAAACTACTTTTTATTTATTTTTGTTGTCTTTGTTACATTTTCGTTGCCAAAACGAGATTTGTATCTATGTATGTGTGAAGCGCCCCCTCCCCCGTGGCTCAACCCACAAGTTGTGTGGCTGTGTGGCGCTGTGGTATTCCCACAGTTTTCAATTTTTGGCGATTTGTTGCGGCACTTAACGGTTGTTTGTTAGCTGTCATTGTTGCCGCCGCCGCTGATGAAGCGCCTTCAAGGACGACGGACCACTGAAATTTCTGGCAATTGTTTTTTGTTTGTTCGCATACTTTTTGGTGGTTGACTAAAACCAAAGTACAACGAAAAAGTCCGGAAAGGGGTTGGGAGAAAATTTGCCTAAATCAACAGGAAAGGAAGATGAGCATACCCCAAAAGAAGTTTTTGTCTTGGCAAATGTAACATTATTTTATTTGTCTATTTGCATATCTGGCGCGTGTCCCAAAACCCACAAAAACCGAGGAAACATTCAAATTCGAAGCGACAGCAAACAGGTTCATATGGCTCACGTTTCTTAACTTAAAGCGCGTCGGTTGGCGCTTGTTGGCGTTTGTTGTTGGGTATGAATCAGGCAAACTGACGCCAACACTGGACACCATAACTCAGTTTAGTAAAATTTCGAATTATTATTTTTTTCTTCGTTCGGTTCGGTTCGGTTCGCTATTTCATTTCATTAACTAAAAAACATATTTTTAATACAAGTATTCGAATTATTCATGACGATTTTAAACTGCGCAAAAATTACTAAAGTTATTCGAGTTTTCGTGCTATTTGCAGGCCAACTTAAACTGAAAGTAAACTTTTGTCTGCAAAAGTTCCATTTCCATCAAAAGGCTACAACTTGGCAATAATTGAGCAATTTACACCACAAAAAAGCAAACAGAATGGGTGGGTCGACGTGGTCATGGTTTAAGTTTCTGTTTGTGTGTCGCTGAGCTGTGGGGAATGCGATAAAAAATGCTGAGATTATGTAACCGAATACTTTCCAATCGAAATCGAGGCAATATAAATTCATGGCTTAGACATGTTGAGGGGTGAACAGGCAGAAAAGGAAATTCCAGGATGGGTAAAATGAAATATTGTGAAAAGCGACCGACTCGCAGACACACACGCTCGCGCACACAGGCACTCAATCCAGCTGAGTTGGCTATTTTTGGTTTTGGACTCGAAACCTAAACCATATTTTATGCTTAGATGGGCTACCAAAATATTTATTAGTTTGTTGTTCTCGCCCTCGCTCCGTTGACAACGGATTTTGCAGCTGCAGTTGGCGCACCATTCGAATGCCTTTTTATGGGCCGCATTTACATGAGAAATGTTCCAACCCGTCGCCTTGTCCAGTCGAAGACCATTAAGAGTCCAAATGATGGGGCACCAAACCGTTGTTAGCGGAGGCAGCCGGTCAGTCAAATGTTTTGCATTTATTAATTGTGGTCTTACGATTTGACATGCGGAATTTAATCTGCCCAAGTGAATCTCTTCGCGTCTTTTGCTGGTCAGCTGTTATCCTTAACCCTGCTGTGCTGTGAAGTCACACATTTGACACCTGCCACCACAAATGAGGCGCACAAACATTTATCATAGTGTTAACTAAAAAAATCAATTACCATGCTCATAAGTAATTGATTTTGCATGACGACAATCAATCAAGCGTCTTAGACATATTCCAAAGTTAGGCAGAAGTCAATTATACATACCTACACAATATTGTAGATAGAATGTAAGTATATCACAGATGGGTGTGTAAGAACTACGCTATTTCAGCAACAAGTTTAGAGCAAAACCACTTCATGATCGGATCGTTGAGAGTTGCTCACTTTGCTCACTTGCCAATTGTATATATTTACTAGATGGTACCCGCAGTGCGTTGCTTCGCCGCATTTAGAATTTGAAATACAAAACGAAGAAATTAAGCTTACTTGACAACTGCCCTCTATCAGTTCTTCATCCAGCTAAACTCGCTATTTTTTCACCTTTCAATCTTCACCATCTGTCTATTTGCCTTTCTTCATGATAATCTCAAACGTATTTCAAATTTTGCAAATTTCGCAATTTTTATACCCTTGCAAAGGGTATTATAATTTTGCCCAGAAGTTTGCAACGCATATAAATATTCATTTCCGACCCCATAAACTATATATATTCTTGATCAGGGCGACGAGCTGAGTCGATTAAGCTTTGTCCGTCCGTCTGTCTGTCTGTCCGTCTGTCTGTCTGTTTCTACGCAAACTAGTCGCTCAGTTTTGAAGCTATCGAGCTGAAACTTTGCACAGAGTCTTCTTTTTACTGCACACTGCTAATATGTCGGAACCGACCGGATCGGATGACTATATCTTATAGCTGCCATAGGAACTATCGGTCGAAAAGTGGGTTTTTGTGAGAAACTTTTTTTGTTTTTAATGTAAATGCCTTCCGCTTCGACAATTATTAGTTTTATACGCTTTTACACAGATTTGGAAGTTTTGGTCAAAATCGGATGACTATATCTTATAGCTGTCATAGGAACTTTTGGTCGAAAAGTGGGTTTTATTTAGAAAAATTGTGTTTTAATGCTGACGTTCGTAAACTCTGATGTATTAAAACATTTGCAAGGGTATAAAAACTTCGGCCAAGACGAAGTTAGCTTGGCCTTCTCGTTTTGGTTCGTTTGATTAACACCTCTTATTTATTCATGTAAGAACTTTTGAAAATATTAAATATTTTTAAACCGTGGGTTTTTGATGTAAAACATCTTTAATTTCGGTACGGAAGATTTTAGTAGGAGGAAAATTTGATTCCAGCGTCACGTGACGCTGACGTTAGAATATTATGAATGTTTGATTTAGCGGAGTGTCCCAGAGGGTGATTAGTGACAAGGGCGGAAAGTGGAGGGGATACTGAGGGAAAGTGGAGGTGACTCAACAGTGACTTAACAGTTACTTAACAGTGACTCAATAGTTACTTAACAGTGACTTGGCAGGTGCTAAACGGTGACTTGATGGCGACTTAACAGTGACTAAACAGTTACTAAACAGTGACTTGACAGTAAGTCAACAGTGATTTGATAGTGACTTAACAGTGGCTTGACAGTGACTAAACAGTGTCTTGACAATGTCTCAGTCGTGACTTTTTAGTGACTAAACTGTGACTAAACAGTTACTAAACAGTGACTTAACAGTGACTTAACGGGGACTTCACAGTGTTTGACAGTGACTAAGTAGTGACTCGATAGTGGCTAAACAGTGACTTGACACTGACTCAACAGTGACTTGACAGTGACTTGACAGTGTATTGACAGTGACTAAAATTTTTCTTAACAGTGACTTAACAGCTCTTAAGTTGAGCATTATGTTTTACATCAAAGAATCGTGAGTGTTCACGACACTCACACCATTTTTTTGTAAAAAAAAATGTTTATCCAACATTCTTACTTAAGCACTTCATCAACTCCATTGACCCATTCATTCGATTCATTGCAACTTCCAACAATAACTCTCGGCTTTTCCAAATGCCAAACGAATGCTGATGAAGTCCTTTAGCCGTCTAATCGACATATCTGGCATTTATCGCCTCAAGGACACACACAAGTGTTAAACAATTAAGGCAGAAGCAAAACAGCCGAGGCGAAATAAAGATTTTGACGCCTACGTTGGCCACAAATCGATGACACACACAAAACCATCATCGAGTAGGATGGCCCAGATGGGACCATGTCGATAGCAATGTGGAACGATGACGCGGCCTGGTCAATGAACCATGACTGTTGACTGTGACTTTGACTCTGGCTACAATGCCGCCGGGGGCTTGCATCTGCTTTTGACACAATTTTTTTTTTTTTTTGTGCCGCAACAAACAAACAAAACCAAACAAAGTTCAGGATCCAGAATCACTCCAAATATGCTGTCAAAATCACAAAGCTGCCGTGACGCTGACTTTCTTTGGCGCGGAAGTGCAGGGGGAGGATGTTTAATGTGCTTGTGGTTTCTTTTGCGCACATTTTTCATCATTTTAGTGCCGAAAGGCTTCACCTTCTCGTTGGGTATAAAAGACAGCCCCGCACCATAACCAGAAATCAATTATTCAACTGGCAGTCAGGCCTTAAGTCACAAGAAATTCTGAGGATAATGACTGGTCATGGTGTGATCCTGAGCCTGTTCCTGTGCTGCCTATGCTTGAGTTTGGCCGATGCACGTTGGACCATAAAACCGAGGCGTACAACAACACCGCGTACTCGACGAACAACTACTACGGAGAAACCAGACTCTGATCTTCATCAGCATGTCCATCATGGGCCACCACCAGAAGCTGCCGCTCCCCCAAATGCTGGACCTCCTGTAACCACTGAATCTTCCAGGCTGATTGAAGGCTACGATCAGCGATCAGCAGATGGGCACTATGAGTTCAGGTGGGTGTTCTGAAACAAGTTCCAAAAGACAATTAAAGCTAAATCTACAAACTTAACACGTTTAAAGTCCGCGAAAAACCTCAAACTAAAATCTCATCTGCCTTTTCCCCAATCAGGTACCAGCTCAGTAATGGCGACACACGCTACGAGCGCGCCTATTGGTTGCCAGTGGGTAAAAATTTAATACTTGCCCGAAAAGGTTTCTACTCCATTCCCTTGCCCAATGCACAATATTCTACCGTTTTCTATACGGCCGATCATCTGGGCTATCATGTGGATATGCGTAAGTATTTCCCCCACAAGCTCTCACACACTCCTCTGAAGCGTAAAATTTTATGCCCAAAATTGCAGACACATTATCCGGCAAGCAACCGCTGTTGCCACGCAGCCTGGAAGTACCCGTAGATGGAGCGCAGACTAAACGAAATTCAATGGGCACAGAGCCAGAGGCGGAGCAGAAGCCGGAGCCAGATGTTGAGGCAAGCCAAGTTGGAGACGAGGTTGGTCAGAATGAGTGGAATTTAAATGTCACAAAATATGCTCTCCTCTAACGATTTCAGTTGTACAACAAAGTCGAAACCGAAACACCCATTCCCTCAACTGAAGACACTGACAACAATGCGGATGATGATGATGATGAGCAGCAGTAGATGTGGAGAGGATGTGTGGATGACTCTATTTGCTCCACTGGCTACAAATCAAATTGAAACAATTGCCACAAAACCCCTGAAGCTGGAGCCAAAGCCGAAGTTGGGACACAGTTGAGTTGGCCTGTCGAGAAGCATTTTCGTTTTCCTTTAACACAATTTGCCAGAGAAGCCAAAGTCATCGATACACATCATCAATTGCGCCCACATTACGCTCGCATCCGCCATCGAATTCGATTGAAGAAAAATACATTTTGTACTTGGAATAAACATCTCATCATATAAATTTTTCGGTGTTATAAATTCTTTTTTCCCCAAATTTGATTTATCAAAGTCAATCAAATTGAATTTTGTGGGAAATGAAATGGCAATAGACTCTCAGTTAGGTGAGAACAATATTAACAAACAACAATTGGTGTGAGTTTGATAGATTAAGGGCCGATTTCTCGTCTACTAAATAGCTGCTATGTCCCAAATAAACTTACAATTGACTCTGTAATTTGTTATTTTACTTGACAGATTGCTGGGTCGCGTTGCTACGCCCCTTAGTAATTGCAATTGCCATCTATCAATTCTACATGATTATATAAGAAATTTCATTCAGAATTTAGAACACGAAATCGAAAACAAAACGTAATTGCGTTTGATTTGTTTTTTAAAAAGTTGTTGAGATTCTAGAGATAGTTAGTAATTAGCATTATTTATCTATTTGCTGAAGAAATGATACAGATCGGATGAGCGGTTCCCCTCCCACCACCACCATAACACAACCAAAACACATTTCATTCAAACTCAAAGAGAGATATAGAGAGAGAGAGCGAAAGAGAAACATAGAGATGAGAGCAACAGCAGCACTGCATTCAGCTCCAACTCCAGGTACAGAGTGAGTCATAGTCTATGCAGCCACACTGTTAAACTCATACTGATCCAATCTGCAACCATTTGCTAACATTTTCAATGGCCTGTTTGATGGCCTACACATGACATTATGAGGCGACGGTAAAAACACATTTGTGCGAATTACAGAAAACTCTGCCCCTTTGCTTGCAATATGAATGCTACTGGCTTTTTTAGAAAAATCCAAATTGGTTGCCCGTGTCATTCATAAAACGGTTCCAAGTAAGACATGAGTAAGCAACCTTCTGCTGCACTCCCGCTCCCTCTCTCTTTCAGCAGCCATTCATTTCGCTACCAATCCAAATGCGGGTGAGGGATTTCCTTTTTTCTAGGCATTTCTCGGCCAGGCCCATTTAATGAATGGCGAGACGGCACACTTGCAACGGGTGTATGAATGAATGAATGAATGTGATTTTGTGGATGCGGGATGACTTGGCCTTAAGAAGAACAAGAAAAAGTAGAAGGATGCAGACAAAAAAGGGCAGTAAAAAGTGCAAACTTAAATTCTAATTGCAAACATCGAACTGAACTGAACAAGTACAGTACTCATTTTTGACCAAATAGTTGAGAAGTTTCAGGTATCGCAATAGCATTATTAGAGACGAGTGCTCCGTCTCCAAAATACCCCGTACGGTTGTCTATTTGCTAGCCGAATGTATAAAACAAAGTTTCAAGTCGTTCCGGAACCGAACCCCGTAAATTCCGTTACATTGTGGTCCATCGACCCGTACCAAGGACGGGACCTTCTAAATCTGTCTCTCTCGAACATGAAGCTTAACTGAACCTGCATTCTTTGGAAAAAACGGTCCGATTCAGGAAAATATTACTAAAATTGATCAAATTTCATAGTTTTCCTTATAGCTCGAAAATCGTTTATTCGATCTTCGATATACCTAAGGCGGATCGATAAATAGTCTTGATTAATAAATATCTCTAAAATGTACGAACCGTATATCTACAAATCTATGGGAGATATGATGTTTATTCCAAATTTTGGGAAATGACAAATAATTTTGATCTGCCGCAAAGTTTAAGAAATATATGTGCCTTCCATGTCAAACCTCAATGTCTTACCATATCTGAGATCTCTGTTCATACGGATCAAGAATATATATACTTTATAAGGTGGGAAATGATTCCTTATTATTATTTATCAAAGAAATCAAATGTTATGAACCAATGTTCGAAGCAAAACCTTTATTCGTCCACAAATGATGGGTTCGAACCTCTGGACCGAGCCTTCCGCAGAGTTTTAGAGGTTTTCAGCATTAGTAAAATTGCTTAGGTGTTTTCCAAATGGTCTTAGAATCGTATGAGAGTGATTCTCAATCAGGATGAACCTGGCAATTTTGATTTCAACGTTTTTAAAAGGTGAACTATTTGTTCGTCTAGTGCGTCATGAACTGAGATGTCCTATCCCATCCGCTACACTCATCGAACATGGATCTTTCCGTTTATAAATTGTCATAATTTCTTCTCAATATTTCCATCCTTTCTGTTAAATTCCCTAAAAAGGTTTGAAAGCTGCAGAAAGATGTGCGAATAGTGATAAAATCACTAGACTAACTAGCAAAAGCAATATCAAATCCTAGTCCGTATTTAGTTATAAATAGTTTGTCCAGTTTCCATTTCATTGTTTAAATTTTGTTTCTTGAGTTTTTGAGTGATTTGCTGCTCCCTCCCCAACTGTTGTTAACCCCAAAAGCGGGCTACAAAAAAAATTAATTTACCACTTGAGCCTGAAAGGGCTATAAATCCATTTAAAATTTGATTTAAATACTTGTCGATAGCCCACAAAGATGGCCACTTGTGGCTATTTATAAACTCCCAGCAAGAAGGGTTCATGAATGACCGACGGTAGGTAGGCCTTGCCCGCTCCTGATTGTTTATGTAAATATTCACAAAATGTGCGGCAAGGCCAACTTAACCCCATCATTTAGCTATTTGCCCAAATTAATTTATCTTCATGCGGGATTTCCTGTGGATTGGCCTTGCGGTTGGTTCGGCTATAAATAAATAAATTGAGTAATGGCAAATAATTGACGTGGCCTAATGAAAAATGCAAGGCGATAACCAATTGAATGCGAGCTTAAATGGATCACTTGGGGCATACGTGCGATTATCTCAAGCGTTGACCCAATGCAGACAGCAACCCTAACGAAATGCGGTTTTTGCTAGATTTATTTTGGGGTTATCAAACCGGAAAATACAATAAGAAAGCAAAGAAGAAGTAAATAAAAAAATAAATACGGCAAAAAATAAACTAACGAGAGTCAAAGGAATGACGACGGATTTTTTTTTTTTTTTTTTTGTGGGCTATTAGTAAACTAGGCACATACCATCCATTGCCCCGGACACTCGCTTTTTCTGCAGAGAAGGGGAAGGTTTCTTTATTCGTGTGTTTGATATTTTAGAGAAAATGTATACACTGTGCGAAACTATTACTGATTTAGTGTTGAATATAAGAAAATCTTGGATTTTTTGTGAAACAAATTAAAAGAGAAGCGTTAGGTGAAGGGTCTTTCTAAATGGAAACCAGTGAGATAATAAATTTAGCTCGATTTCAAGAATAAAATTCATCTTAAGATCGAATTAACTTCTTTTCAAGAGCGTTCGCAATCAATTTTTCGATCAGCTTTTTTAGAGCGAAGCTCTTTTACGGACGGCAGACTGGGGGGTAAATCTTGAAATCTTGAAATCTTGAAAAATTTTGTCTTTGCGGCAGATTATTTTGGGGTGTGTCTTTGATTTTGCATTTTGTATTTGCAAAATCAGCTGCTTTTACCATTACCGCGTATTAGCAGGTGGGATAGTGTGAGGTGGAAGTGGGGCGGAGGTGATGGGTATTTGATAGAGACCTGGTGGGGATCAGGTGAAGATTTGGTGAGGATCTGCCGGGGATTTGGTGCTGATCTGGTGGGGTTCTGGTGGGGATCTAGTGGTTATCTGGTGGGGATCAGGTGGGGATCTGGTGGGGATCTGTGGGGAATGTGTGAGTTCTGTGCTAAAAACTATAATGTTCTTTGTTTGACAGTGCCTTAACAGTGGTTTACAGTGACTTGACAGAGACATAACAGAGACTTAACAGTGACTTAACAGTGACTTAACAGTGAATTAACAGTGACTTAACAGTAACTTAACAGTGACTTAACAAAGACTTAACAGTGACTTAACAGTGACTTGACAGTGACCTAATTTTTAATAATTTAACATTATTTATACAGAATCCAAATGTGTCTTTTGTCATTACTTAAGTCGGATTCATCGTAAAGAGGTTCGCTCGTACCGTGCGTCTCATGACACACACTCTTTTTTTAATGGTGTGAGGAGATTACATAAATTTTATTTTTTTTGTTTCAATACTTGGTTTAATTATGACAGCTGCTGAATAGCATTCTTCTTCTAAATCAGTTCAAAAGTGCTTCTATTCATAAGAAGTTGTGTGCCGAAAACCTTTTTTTTCTGATCTCCGCGAAGGCTTTTAGATGCCAATCGGCTTTTAGTAAGGCAATTAAAAGTTAATTGGGTGATAGTGTTATCCGACACAGTGTAATGAAATCAGGAAATCAAACCGAATCGAACTTCGGTTCCGGTTCCGGTACGTACCGAAACTGCCGTTTCGGTAAAAGTTTCGTTTTAGTTCCATTTCATTTCGGTATTCGGTTCCGGACCCTAGATTTTTATTTCGGTATACCGGTATGGAACGGTAAAATCAACAGAAAGTTTTAAACGATAGTTCAAACAAAGTGGGTAAGCAAGCTATACACATGTATGTGTACATAATTTATCAAGTTTATTTTCGCGTGTGTTTGCCGATTAAAATAACAGAAAATGAATAAAACCTTCTTAGAAGCATAATAGCGGCCAATGTATTGCCATGTTCAACTTCACACCGGACAATAATTATTCTACAAAACAGCAAGAATAACTTTTGCAATATATAGCTGCCGTATAAACGTAGTAATAGTTTTCTGTAATATAATCTATATATTTGATTTAATGACATATCGAGAAATAAGGCAATGCAGCCAAATCGATTCCCAAACAGACAATTAAAGCTACAGCTGTAGCTCCACACTCCCCCACTCCACTTTTTTTTCCAGTGCTTGCAACCCTATTGTATTGTCCTCAGTTCATTCACTCTCCCACACTCAGCCATTTAGATAGCAGATAACCCGGCGTAGATATTTATGTTTATGCATACGTTTAGGCCAAAACATAAACATTTCACATTTAGCATTTTGTGTGTTTATCAAAAACAAAACTCCATCTAATCTTGAGATTAATAAAGTGGGTTTACGTAAATTTCAAAAAGAAAAAAACACAAAAAGGAAAGCAAAAACAGAGAGAGAGAGACTGGCGGGGATCGGAAAGGTGTTTTTGCAGTTGCCCATTTAATGCATGTGGAGCTCAGCTGGTTAGAATTTTATTGACCTGGATTATGTATCTTACATATGACTGCCGACTGGCTGCACTGTCCTCTGGCCCTGGGCTATAAATGAAGCAAGTCCCAGCACATTTCGGGTAATTGGCAATTGTGTGTTTCGGTTTTGGCTACTTAATAAATTTAAAGACCTGCCCTGTGCTCAGCAGGCGGTGTTTATAATTTATGCCAGACACCAAGCCAAAACTCAGCTTAAGTTTCTTACAAATTGTTTTGAGATGCTTGGGCATATCATAAAAAAAATAAAAAACAAAATCTGAATCAGTTTTGAAGAGTTCCGCAAAAAGCGACGTGATTTGGGGGCTACGTACATAGGTAGGTAGGCAAGTCCCGGGTCCAACAACAAGTTGTATTTTGTATCTGGGAGACGTCATGTCACGTAGGCAACAACGACGAGCACATGGACCATTCACACAAATTTTTTGTTTTATAAGCCACTTTTATACATTATTTGTGTGTAACTTTGTCCAACATCCCTACACACTGCTGACGGAGAAGTTCTGCTCCGTATCTTTATCTGTGTATCTGTATCTGTGTCAGTGCCAGGCAGGCCGAGACTGAGTCTGTCTGTGTGCTCACGTTTTTTGCGCGAAATTTCTTCTTTTTTTGGGGGGAATTTTTTTTTTTTTTTGGTTTGGATTGTTGTTGCAGATACACTTGCGCGAAATTTGCAATTGACATTGCATACATTGGGCCAAAGTCTGTTTAAATTTATACATATCCAATATTAGCCAAGTCTTAAGCCAAAACCATCTGTTCGATGCTTCCGCTAATCTAACCTTAAGATGACAACCAGCATATGCCTAAACCTCACTCATCAAAGCAGGCCAGCACACTTTACCAAAGTGTTATAGCAAAATCGGCAAATCCGTTTTATCGTTTTGATATACAAAATGGTAAACCCTTAAGAAGTCCATTGGTTAATAGATACCGAACCGGCTCCGATTTAATACAAATATTCTGATTAACAATCCAATATAATGCCTACAATCGAGAGAAATCACAACACTTGAGCATAAAGTAGCTTTGAGTCGACAAGCCAAAACTAAGTCCTAATTGGAGTCCACTTACCGCATCAGATTAATATTTTATGGTTAGAAATGATTAAATTTTTATAGGCACTTGCCTCACGGTGGCACTTACAGCCTCAGCGTTTTGTTGAAAGGTGGTGGCCACGGCACGTCGCCAACTGAAATGCAAAGGGCGATGATGATGAAAACAACAACACCTACAAAGTGAGGCACAGGCTGCGTTGCCACTTGACAAATCTCTGCCCGATTTAAGACATGGTCGTACCGTACCAAGAAATACTTCCTGTCACGGCGGCAACATGTCGTCGTCTCCTGCTACTGATTCCTTTTTTGTTTTGTGTCTTTGTCATCGACATACCAAACAAATGACCTTGCCGTCCCACTCCTGGCTGCTGTTTCTGCCGCTGAACCTGCTGCTGCTGCTGCTGTTGTTGTCGGCGCAACAAGTTTGCCAAAAATGTTTGCACTTTTTTGTTGCTGCTGCTGTTGTTGTATTTTAATTTGCCTTTTGTTCGTTGTGCAGAATGTGAAATTAAAGCTGTGTCAGAGTCAGAGATAAAGTTTATAAATAAATCAGTTTATGCCCAGGATGATGTTGCTGTTGTGGCAATTGCCACTGTGTTGGCCTGTCCGTTTGGTTTGTTTGATTGTTTGTTTGCGTTTGCAGGAATGACTGACTCACTGACTCAGTTGAGTTTAACTCCAGCAATTGTCACTGAGTTTAATCGGGAACATGCTAAATGCATTGGCCAGATCTTTGCAAATGTGTGCAAATTAATTTAACAGCGATAAGTTCGTGTCGACATATTGACAGCCACACCGATAAGATACCCCATTAACTTTGGCCGACTGACCAACTGCAAAGACAGCAGCCGCACCAGCAGCAGCCTCTTCATGAGTCCGCGGGGCAGCCAAGTCCCCTGCTTGTTCACTAAATCGCTGCACATTAAATGCAATTAAGAAATGATTGAAATCATAAATTAGCCCTAATTGGCCACAGGACGCAAGTTTGGTCGATCAACATTGGCCTGCCTGTTGGCCAGGGACTGAGCTCGGAACGGGGTCTGTGTTCTTGCTGACAGGCGGCACGTACTTACCCCTGGGCCAAATGGTAGGGTACAACAAATGAGTATTTTTAGCGGTAGCTAAGGGACAGTGGTGTACA
Source organism: Lordiphosa clarofinis (assembly GCA_018904275.1). Lineage (NCBI taxonomy): Eukaryota > Metazoa > Arthropoda > Insecta > Diptera > Drosophilidae > Lordiphosa > Lordiphosa clarofinis. Next base: position 879,079 of record JAEIGQ010000008.1, read on the forward strand.
AAATTATTGCCAATTGTTTGATGTAAAGATACACAAATGTAGCAAAAGCACTTTATCGATTCATTCAATGCAGATGTTTAATCTGATCATACTATACAGGGTTTGTCCGAAAAGTAATAGGACTGTACTTCGCAGACTGGATTCTGTAAAGGCGTTCCTAGCTAACAAACAAGTGGCATGATCTCAATGGCTTCCGTGACGCCTTCAATTCTTGGATATCCCGCTGGCAGCGCTGCATCGACGCAGAAGGAGCCTATTTTGAAAGTTTTCAAAGAATTGTAACGATTGTCTCAATAAGTTACTATACTCTGTACCAAAGGTACATACTTAGAGTATATTAAGTTTGTGCAAAAGTATGTAACAGGAGGAAGGAATCATTTCCGACCCTATAAAGTGTATATATTCTTGATCAGCATCAACAGCCGAGTCGATATAGCCATGTCCGTCTGGCCCTCCGTTTGTCTGTCAGCTCAGATGAGCGGTTCTTGTGGGTGTGTGTGTTTGTATAGGTGTCTCAATTGTACAGGGAATTTCGAAGTCGGGCCACTAGACTGCAACACTGTTAGTTGTTCTTATTGTAATTTTGAACAAGGTCCCAAAATTTCCCTGTCTTTGGGAAATGTTCCAATCTGAAACTTGATCTGCGTCTGGTATACACGTAATCACTTGCAACAATTTGTGGCTCTATCTCTAATAGTCTCTCAGACAGACGGACATGCTTATATTTATCAAATGGTCTGTTAATGCTGATCAAAAATATATCATATAATAGGGTCGGAAATTTTTCCATCTTCTTGTTACAAATAGCCCCTTTACCCATTTCTAATAAGTATTGGCGCAAGCTAAGAAGTAAGTAGCCAAATTTTCGCTAAACGGTAAATTCCATTTCTCTTCTTTCTAAAATCTTGTGCCCACTGTCCAAGGGTTCCTTGGGAACAGGCAGCTTGTTGGCGGTGCGAACATATCCCAAAAGCAAACACACAGAAAGAGACAGCTTGTATTAGTGAGGGAGAATGAGAGGACCAATTTGTGCCCAGTTAGCAACATGCCCAGCCCAAGGCCCGCCCCCAGTCAAGGCCCACAGCAACAGCAGGAACAGCCGCAGCAACAACAACAGCAACAACAACACTGTGTGTAAGTAGATGAAATTAAGATTTTTTGCTTTTATGATTAAGCGTTGAGAATTTTTGACGGCAATGAGCTGGTGCCAGCACCATCCACACGGATCATGTGTACAGATGTAGCCGCCGACGCCGCCGCTGACGTCGCGGCTGGTTCCACAGCGGCTATAAAAAGCCAAAGTTACGCAGGTTCCGAATTAAACTGTTAACACAACAACGGGACGGCACACGTACCACGTACCTCTCTACCATCACCACCAAATCTCCATGTTTCCTCCCTCCCGCATACTCATCCACACAATCATGATAAAGCCGAGACCCAGCCTGGCGCTGTTATTGGTACTCCTTCTGCACATGTCCTGGGGACTGGGACAGGAGACAATAGATGCGCGTAGTGTTCGACTGCTGGACCGTTTCAATCATCGCTATCCGGATGGCAGCTATGAGTATCGCTTCGAGCTGGACGATGGCACGGCGAGATATGAGCGCGGATACTTTGCACTGGTTAATGAGGTGAAAACTCTGATGGTTGTGGGATACTATTCGTATCGCATGACCGATGGACGTTATATCACAGTGTTCTACAATGCGGATCAGTTTGGATATCGACAGAATCAGTGTGAGTTGAAGAAATAAGCTGAGTATAAATTCTATGTTAGAAGAAAGACTAGTTTGCTCTAGAAACAGACATACGGACGGACTCAGCACGACGCCCTGATCAAGAATATATATAGTTTATAGGGTCGGAAATGAATATTTCTATGCGTTGCAAACTTCTGGGCAAAATTATAATACCCTTTGTAAGGGTATAAAAAGCTCTAGAGTGTATCCAAGACTTTGAGATGGAGAATGGAAGGCTTATTACAATATGTCGGCAATAATGCTGGACTTGTATCTAAAAGTTTTGATTGAAGAATGGAAGACTTTTTGCCTTTTATCGACATTTCGATAACTGATAACCTTTATCAAACTGCACATTTTTAAAGTCTTTATGAGAGTTCAAATACGGTAAATGTTCCAAATTACTTACAAGAAAGAACAGAAAGCATTGTTAATAGTATTTAAGGTAGCTTTGGTACTAATTGCTGTAGCCAAATAGGTAGATTTTAGGCACAAGTTAATATATATTAACTAACTTAAAGACAGACGAACGGACAGGCGGTCATGTCTATATCGACTCGGCTGTTGATGCAGATAAAATAAAAATATTCTTTATCAGGTCGTAAAGGATATCTTTTCCATGTTACATGCACAATTTCATGATCCCATTTTTAAAAGGAACAGGGTATAAAAATAGTAGTATATACCTCTTCAATTCTTTTCATAGATTCGCACAAGAGTGGCACATGTCTCCAATTAGAGTATTTTCATGAATTGATGACACAACACTTGCCGATAACACTTTTATAATTAAAATATGTAAAAGAGCAATCGATAAATCGATGTTAACATTCTAAAACTCTGATTTTTCAAAACCAGCATTTGCATGGGTACAGAAAAGTTAGCTTGGACATCTTGTTACTTCATTATTAGTATTAAACATCTTCTTTTCAAGCAGAACAAAATGATCCTAATCGGTTAAATAGTTCTCGAGAACTATGGGGTAAAATGCGTCAAGGCATAGGTTTGAATTGTATGGGACATAAACTTCTTATACTTAAAGGCAGATCAAGCTTATTTTTAGTTTTTGCCACGCCCCCTCCCGCCCCGAAGTTTGGAAAAAACATCATATCTTCCACTGTTTTGTAGATAGATGAATTGTACCTTCTAGAGATAGTTAGTAATTAGCATTATGTACCGATTTGCCGAAGAATAAAGAAGATAAAAATCGGATGAGCGGTTCTCAAATAATGAGCAAACAACATAAAAATATCAAAGTGGTGCGAAAGTTACCTATTTTAACAGTGCGAACTGTATCCATAACCATATTTTCCTTACCTTTAAACTTGTTATCGACGAAATTGTTTGTACTTGCGGATTTTTGGTTGTGTTTGAATGTAAGTGGAAAGAGCCTGATCTAATGTCCACTCGACTGTATTCAGTACCGAATCTACAGCCCGCAAGCTTTATTACCGTCTATTTTTGATGCCACAAGGTGCAAAAGGTCTCAGGGGTAGGCAGGATCTAGTGTAATTTCACATAGTGAATGGTAATATAGACTGAAAGATTAGTAAAGTAAACAACTAATCATTGAACATAATATGCCGTCTCATTTTTTGTTAATTTGCAGCCATCACACCGCAAGTCTATCCAAATCTGCCGCGTTCCATTGATGTGCCACAGCAGCTCAGTGAGGAACCACAGCATCAACATCGTCACAGTAGTACCCCGACAAGCCCTACCCACTCTCCATCACAGTTCCCCACCCAATCTGCAGCCAGTCATAACTATGCCAGTTCTACGCCGCGGGCTACGGGATTGCCCACACGCAGGGGCCGTTTCTGAGAGATGTGGTTTTTGCCAAGTACTTAAATTACGCTCAGGCTCTCATTATTATTATTATTATATACATTTTTTTTTTTTGCGTATTATTAGGCCTCAAAAGTGATTGTTTTTTTTTTTTTCCTTTTTTTGTGTGCAATGAAATGGAATTAAAAAATAATAAAAATTTATTAAGGCAAAAACAAAAATTATGAATTTATTATTGAAGAGGGCCCAAAAAGTTGTTTGTCGTTGTTCGGAGTTTTTATGGCGGCCAATGGGTTACGCCTGGCCAGCGCGTTGGGATGAGAAGATTTCATTAATTTTCGAAAGTCGCCGACAATTTGGCCATAAATTTTGAGCAAAGCGATTTGGGCAATAAAACATACGAGTACAAGTGGAACTGGCTCACCCCACGCTCCCCGCATTTGGGTAGGTTCGAGTATCTGATCATAATTTTAAAATTTTTAACACTTTACAACATTTTTTGGTTGTTTTTCTTATTTTCTGGTTTTGGGGTGTGGGGCAATTAGGGATTCCATCCTCAGACCTGAAGTGTGAAGGTTTATCATAAATTTATAAATGCAGACAGTTTGCCAATGGGTTCACAGGAAATATGCACTGAAAGGGCAAGCCGACTTGAACGAGTTTCTTGGAGCATCGATTAAATTTAATTTTGAAAGATTTTGCCTGTGGATTAATTACTAAAAAGAAAGATCTAAGTTGATAACAAGACAATAAAGCTATTTCGACAAACAGAAAATGGCAAAAATAAAGTCAGAACTACCTCAAATAACTTCTGTGATTTTATGAATATCTATAATCCCGGAAATTTACATCAATCATCGGAAACATTGAATAATAAGTAGCTGAGTTAAAAAAATGTTGCATACTTTTCGGAGGTTCACCCTCAGAAACGCAGAGAAGCTCGGCTTGGCTCTTTGGGGGTGAAAAGCCAAGTAATTTGTGTTTACAAATTAGAGTCTGCCCAACAGAGTGCAATAGCAAGCTGGATGTGTGTTCCTCCCTCCCCTTTTGTGTTTGCAAGGACAATAGTTAAAGCCTGCACAAATAATCAGCTCAAGCAAAGGCATATGTTTGTGCCTAGCCAGTTTTGGTTCCGACTGTTTCCAAGGTGTTGGTGGCCTCATCACCAGCACCGTTGAAGTGTCCTTTTTGCTGGATGCCTTTTGCTGCGTTCGTTGATGAAGTGCACACACAACGCCCCTGCTCACCTAACAAATACAACAGAATGTCCTTTTAGCACATCCTGGACACGCTTACATACCTACCTATACCTTTATCCTCTGGGGTCCGCTCTACTCTGGCCTGGCCGCAGAACTAAACGCGACTTTCTCTGCTTAAAAGCCATTTTTGCATATTATATTTTTTTTTTGCGGCCTCGCCCCCCGTTTATCCTTTTTTTAAACCCTGTACCCATTAAAAATGGGTAAAAGGGAATCATGAAGTTGTGCAAATGTATGTAACAGGGAGAAGGAAGCATTTCCGACCCTATAAAGTATATATCTTCTTGATCATCCATGGTCATTTATAGTAATCAGCATTATTTAGCGATCCACCCAGTTCCGATACAGATGAGAGATAATCGAGCTATAAGCAAATTAAAAAACTGTTCTGTGGCATTAAATATAAATTTTGGCAGGTGCAGAGTATATTACAGTCTGGTCTGACCATTTTTCTTACTCTTTTTTTTTTTGGTGCCGGTTACCGCAGCATGCAAACATTTTGCAGCCATATTCTGGACTCGCGCGGAAGGTAAGGATACTGTCAGGTCCTAGTTAAACTTTGCCTGCTTTGTCACATTTGCAATATTTATTGCGTTTTAATTTTTAGCAACATTTTGCTGCCACCTTAAAGCTTTAAATGGTCCTTCCTTCCTTCTTCTTTTAATAAACAGAAAGTTAACAAAGTGCAACTTTGTGAATTTTTTTATTTCTTTCCTTTTCATGATCATTCCCAAGCATTTTGCTTCTTTCACCACTGTGATTGTAAAGTTTCATTGATAATTTTAACTACTTCGGAGTTGGGAACACGTGTCCGTTCAGGCGGAGAGTGGAAATAGTGGATGGGGAAAAGTTGAAGTTCAAAAGGCGCTTTTAGTACTTTTGCCTAAGTTGATTTCATTGTGTATTCTGTAGGTGGCAAAGTAAGTCAAAGTTCAATGCTAAGCCAGTATAAATTGTAAAAGTTAGTGGTATTGGCGATATGCATCAAAAGGTGTCAAAGTGGATTTCTTAATTCTATCTGCTATTTCAAGAGTGCCAGTAGGCTGCTCTTCTGTTTCCGTACCCGGGCTTTCTTCTTTGCATTGTTGCATCACATGCTCGTACTTAGACTTCTATCAGATGTTCCGCTGTGGTCAGCTGCGCGTAGCTTAGTTCCTCCAGAAAGAGTAAGCAAGACTCTTGATCTAACGTTTCCTGTTTGTATCCGCTAAGCCTGATTACCTCGCTAACTTTCCAGCTAGAAGACGCAGCTAGACTTCCGCTTATGTTTGCAGCCTTGGTCGAAGCCTTTTGTTGGTAGATTATCATCATATTATAATGAGCATCCAAATATAAAAAGTCTTGCGGTATTTTTATTGAATTTTCAATGGTTCATAAAATTGGTTATAATAATGCGATTTAAGTCAAATATGCGCCGTTTTGTTCGATGACGAGTTCCCAACGAGATGCCAACTTCATAATGCCCCTCTTATAGAAGCTCGCTTCCCTATTGGCAAAAAACTCGGAGAGCCAATTTTCACAGGACTCTCTTGTGGCCAACTTCCGACTACCAAGCTCGTTCGCCATGGACAGAAATAGGTGGTAATCACTTGGTGCGAGATCCGGACTATACGGTGGATGCAAAAGAACCTCCCATCCGAGCTCCCGGAGCTTCTGGCGCGTCACCAATGATGTGTGTGGCCTGGCGTTGTCCTGATGGAAGACAATTCGGCCTCTGTCGATCAAAGATGGCCTCTTCTGCATGAGTGCTGCATTCAAGCGGTCCAGTTTTTGGCAGTACAGGTCCGAATTGAGCGTTTGGCCATAGGGGAGCAGCTCAGAGTAGACGATTCCCTGCCAATCCCATCAAACACACAGAGAACCTTCCGGGCCGTCAACCCAGGCTTGTCTACCGTCTGGGCAGCTTCACCGCTTTTCGACCACGACCGTTTGCGCATCACGTTGTCGTAAGTGACCCACTTTTCATCGCCAGTCACCATCCGCTTCAAAAAGGGGTCGATTTTGTTGCGATTCAGAAGCGATTCGCATGCATCCATACGGGCAAAAAATGAGCTTCTTTTTGAATCCAAGCTTCTTCAAATGGTTTATAACGGTTTGATGACTCATGCCCAGCTCTTGGCCGATGCTACGGCTGCTACTATGCCGGTCTCTTTCGATCAATTCAGCGATTTTATCGCAATTTTCGACGACAGGCCTTCCGGACCGTGGCGCATCTTCGATCACCTCTGCACCAGAACGAAAACGTTGAGACCATCGTTGTGCGGTGGAAATGGAAACTGTATCGGGTCCATAAACTGCACAAATTTTATTGGCAGCATGAGATGCATTTTTGCCTTTATCGTAGTAGTACTGTAAAATATGCCGTATTTTCTCTTTATTTTGCTCCATGTTTGCGACGCTATAACTCACGAACGACTAAAAGCAAACAACAATAAATCAAACACGTGGAAAGAGCTTTCCCAAAAGCTCTAGCGTGAACCGATGCGACGAATACAACTAGAACTACGCGCTTTCGGAATACCGCAAGACTTTTTTGACAACTTTATATATGGGATGGAACAATTTTAATTTTTTTGGTTTCGCATTTTTCTATATAACAATACAGAAGTTTTCAAAAGGCGACTTTTTTTTGAATGCATACGATTTAACCAAATTACTTAAAAGTCCCCCAAAATTAATTGCCAGGTTTGCAGTCTATTTGTTGCTCTGAACTGCAACTGTACCGGTACAACGTTTAGGTTCTTTTCGGTCTATTCGGAACGAAGAATATCGCTTCACGGATACCGGTATACAAAAAGTATTTCATAACGGTTCCGGTTGCGGCTTTAGTTCTGAGTCTTGATCGGTTCTTTTCCGTATACGGTTAGGGTTCTGGTTCTGATTCGGGTTTGATTTTCTGCCAAAAATTCTATATTTCGACTGTTTCGCAAGCAAGTATAAAACATTAAAATAGCGCTCTATTCGTGTGCCCTTGTTTACTGACTCAATAAGATGTTGTCAGCAATGCTATCCATTACACGATCAAATTCTCGCCCTCTGTACCATGCAACTGTTACCAGGCCTTTATTTTTAATTTGCAACAGAAGAAATCTGATGACTTTTAAATCAGAAAACATTCCGGGTAGTCTAGACTCAAGCTTAGTTCGAAAATGTTATAAAATGGCTTGATTAACAAATATCGCTGTGCTAGGGCAATAAGGGTATTGCAGTGCAAGACTTCTTCTTCATCTGCAATTGCTTTTCAACTTTTCTGCTTTGTGGTTTTTTTTTTGTTTTTTTTTTCATTTTTGCTTTTCTTTTCAAATGCAACGGTGGGAAACTATCGAGTCAAGTGTCCAAGGCCAAAACCGTGCCAGTGACTATCCTACAAATATATCCACCCCATACCACGAGTCCAAGTGTTGCTTTTATGGCAGCGAATTGTGCTTGCTGCTGCTCTTCCGCTTGTACAATTTCCTTTTTAATTTAATTTTTTTTGATTAGCTACATTTTCAGTTGTTTTTAGTTTCCTGCATTCGACGACATTTTGTTTTTGTTGTTTTGAAGTTTTATTTTCAGGAAACCAGAGAATTTGACTTTGGGTAAATGGCATTTGAGTAAAGTTGTTTTCATTTTAATTGAATTAGGCGACGAAATTGCTTAAATTAAGGGACAACAATTGGGTGAGCCAGAAAACATGCGAACGATTTCTAAATCAGGAGCGCTACCAGCCAACCGGAAACCAAATTAAACTAAATTAGTTATATACCTTAACCGTTTAGAAAAAAAAGGTGTAAGTGTCAATAACACTCATGAGGCTTTGATGTGAAACATGATGCTAAACTTAAGGGCTTATTTATAAAAGCAAAAGGGTAATTAAATCAGCAATGACAATCTTTTAAAAGAAGAAAACTAGAAGCTAGCATTTGAAAGATCATTTGAACAAGAATTATCTAAGCGAGTCATATTCAAAATCTTTTAATGATTAAATAGAAATCAGAAATGGCTCATGCATTTGCTCAAACAGTGATTGATTGAAAAACGAATCGAAAAATACTCCCAAATGACTCAAAAATAAGTCTCACCTGATCTGAAAAAGGAGTATAAACGACTCTTGATGAAGAGTCGCAGCTAGGTACCATTTTCTTCCGATAAAAGTATTATTTACGAACAGAAAACGAGCGCATTTATAGTGACTATTTTAATCAGACTGAGGAATTGACAAAAGACTCAAATGTGATCAGAGAATTCTTTTCTGTAATACTGTTAAGGCACTGTTAAGTCACTGTTTAGTAATTTTTAGTCAAGTCAATGTTTAGTCACTGACAAGTCACCACTAAGTCACAGTCAATTCACACAAATCACAGTCAAGTCACTCTATAGTCGCTGTCAAGTCACTGTTAAGTCACTGTCAAGCCAGAGTTAAGTCACAGACATATTCACTGTCACGTCCAGTCACAGTTTAGTCACTGTCAAGTCACTGTTAAGTCATTGTCAAGCCAGAGTTAAGCCACAGTCATATTCAGACTCAAATGTGATCAGAGAATTCTTTTCTGTAATACTGTTAAGGCACTGTTAAGTCACTGTTTAGTAACTTTAAGTCAAGTCACTGTTTAGTCACTGACAAGTCACCACTAAGTCACAGCCAATTCACACAAATCACAGTCAAGTCACTCTATAGTCGCTGTCAAGTCACTGTCAAGCCAGAGTTAAGTCACAGCCATATTCACTGTCACGTCCAGTCACAGTTTAGTCACTGTCAAGTCACTGTTAAGTCATTGTCAAGCCAGAGTTAAGTCACAGTCATATTCACTGTCAGGTCACCATTTAGTCACTGTCCAGTCACAGTTTAGTCACTGTCAAGTCACTGTTAAGTAACTGTTTACTCACTTTGAACTCACTGTTCACTCGCTTTCAAGTCACTGTTTTGTCAATCTCAAATCACTGTTAAGGCACGTCAAGTCAGTGCTTAGTCACAGTCAAGTCATTTTTTAGTTACTGTAAAATCACTGTTAAGTCACTCAGTTTGGTCACTTTAAAGTGACTGTTTAGTCACTATCAACTTACAGTTAAGACACCGTCTTTTCACTGCCCAGTCTCTGTTTTTGACTTCACTGTCAAGTCACTTTTTGTCAATCTTAAGTCACTGTTAAGTCACGTCATGTCATTGTTCAATTACTGTTTAGTTACCCCACCACTTTCCCTCCTTTTCACTCCTCATTCTCCCTTCTCCACTTGTGACGCTCTGCTAAAACAACACAAAATATAATTGACGTCAGCGCAGCGCTGTAGCGTCACGTGACGCTGAAATTAAATTTTACTGCTACTAAAATCCTTCGTACCGAAATTAAAGATGTTTCACATCAAAAAAAAGGATTGGGATTGAAATACTAAAGTGTTTAAAGTAAAGCTTATAGAAGGGTTGGTGGTGCTTCTAGACGATAATTAGAGCTTAAATTCCGATAAACTACCGATCGATCGAATGTAATAACGAGAACTAAAGTGATTGTAGTCAAATCCAACCATCTTTATTCCAAATTTGTCGCTCTAAATTATAAGTAGCGTTAGGACGATTAGGCAATAAAGAATGAAAAAGTTCGAGCTATTCCAAATTGTCAAAAATGTCTCCAATTTCCTTAATTGTGAAGAAAACTCTAATCTCATGGACAGCAAATTGAAAACTTTCCACCAGCTTTTCCACAGATGCGAACGTAATACGAATAACGACAACAATAATAACGTTTAAAAAAAACCGCAAAACAACTGTAGGATATATTTAAATTTTTAACGAAAATCCACTAAGAGCTTTTCCAGCACAGCCACCGCCACAGGAAGGGTGGAGAATGGTGGAGAATGGACAATGTGTGCGCACGTCCATCGCATGTAACGAAATCCGTGAAAGCGACAGACAAATTTTTGTGCAAAATGAACATAAAGCTATTTGTTAATTCAATGAATTTATTTTTACTCCGCCCCGACCCGACCCCGACCCCGACCCCGACCCCACCTAGCCACAGCACTTGACATGGCCACAGCTCTCGAACAAACACTCGCTGATAAACACATTACAAGATATTTTGCATATTTAATGGAGGAACAATGGGAGTGGAGGATGGACGAGGAGTGGTACGGAGCATATGTACAAGTATGTGCAGTTTCTGTTTTCCTATGATTAATTGCTCTGGCAGTAAACACAATTGTCAGTCCAACAATTTCTGTGCCACCGCCTTTTTTATGGATTTTTCAGGCCCTGCCGACCCCCGTTGGCTATTTAGCCCTGGATGCCTTCCTGTGCTGCTGGAAATTGGCGCGTTTATCTTTGCATTATTGTGTGCACATTCGTTTCGCATTACTTTCAGCTTCCGCTTCCTCTTGTTCGTTTGGCTCCAGCTCGGCTTTCCGTGCAAGATGCAAGCTGGCAAACTGGGGAAAACTGGCATTTTGGCGTTCTCGGCACGCGCTCACTAATTTTATTCCTTAATAAAAACCAGGGCACACAATGGCTGATGGGTGATGAAGGTGCTGCGGCACGTAGAACTCCCGTCGACCGGTTGGTCGGTATCAAAACTAGCAAAGTTCATTAAAGTGATAATTACAAAGGCCCGTAAAACCAGGGAAAACGCGACTCGGCTGACTGGCAAACAAAAAACAAAAGGGTTGACCTAGTTGAGCCCCCAACCAACCCACAAGGACCTTAAGGAAGCAGTAAATTTTTTATTGAATTTGTGCGAGATTTCGTGGGACATGTCTGCTGGGGCTTCGCAAGTGATATTTTTGTTTAATTGAAGGAGCATTTTGTTACAACTGGAGCCTATAAGTATGCACTTGAGAATTTATTTTAAGCAGACAACTTTTGGAACGACCCATAAAAACCTGAACAAATCGCTTTGCACAGGAAGAAGAGGGGAGCCGGGGGTCAGAAATTGATGCCTTGTAAGTTCTAATCTACTTATCTCTCAAAACTAGGCCACATAACTATATATTTATTTGTTATGTTTGGCTCCTAAGAGTATACCCTCGAAATTTTAAGTCCAAATGCAGGAAGCACACAGGCATGATCCCAAATCTGTTGAATTTCAGATCCTATCACCTTTAATTTCCCTTACCAAATCGTATTTAAGATAAGATATTCAAGATGCAAATCCTCATCAACCACAAAACAAAACAAAACCCTTAAATAATCATAAGCCAAACTCCTTCAGATGATGCCAGCTGACGCCTCTTTGCAACAGAAGCGAAAACTTTTCAGCGCAAACAACAAAGAAAAGTCTGGGCCAAGCCATAAACTACAATTGAAAGCGCCAACAGCAATAACGGCACCAACAACAACAGCAACAACAACAAGTATATAAATAAATACATATGCAAAAATGCCAAAAGGATTGGCCAAAAGTGAAATACTGTGATATGCATCTAAATGGGCATCATCAGCATTGTTTGGCCAGGGGCGGTGGGCGACAGGCGGTCCATAGGAAAATCATGTCAAGTCAAGAAGGCAATCAGCAAACGGTGCGATTGAGAGTCAAACAAATAGAACGAACAATAATAACATAACGAACAAAAATGAACCAAGTGGTTCTAGAAACCAGAAGCCAAAAAACATCAACAACTGCCTTATAAAAAAGTTCCAGAATAAACAAAAAAAAAAGGGCAAATTATTTTACAGGCGCTACATACGGCTTTGCCAGCTTTTTGCTTAAGCACATTGGGCTCAGATTTGGTGAAAGGTGAAAATAATCACGTAAACAGGTAAGAAGTTGATTGCATTTACACCACTCAAACAAATTATTTGAGTGCGAAAGCTCACTGAAAAAACTTTTTTACGAATTTTGGTCTAGGAATCAGGCTAAGCATTAAATACAAAGGAAAAGTATGCTCATACTAGGACATGATCCACGGCTTACACGTTTTCTAAGCGTAGAAGATGTCCACTGGAGCACAGGCTTTGTTGCTCGCTGCCCGTCAAAATACCAACTGCGTTCATTCTTAAGTATGGTTTTGGTGCGACGTTTGGGCCCTGAATAATAGTCGAGTGAGCTAAGCTGCCCGCCGTCTGCGTGTGTTTTAGTCTACACATGCAACTCTTTTTCACTCTTATCGTACTTTTGACAACGAATACTCTAGATTCTCTGAGTGTTCAAGTAAAAAGGAATTAACAGGACCCACAGTATGCAGATCGCAGATATATCATCAGTAAGCAAAGCGTTTTCAGAGATTGAGAAGGAGTCTAGATTAATGGGTTTAGCGGTAAATGAGGACAAGACGAAGTACCTAGTATCCGGGGACAGAAAGTCATTGCGACTGGGACAATCTGTTACAATGGGAGAGTACAGCTTTAATGTTGTGGAGGACTTCGTCTACCTCGGAACGATGATAACCAGTAAGAACAACATCAGTCTGGAAATCCGACGAAGAATCACTCTTGCGAACCGATGCTACTATGGGCTGAGTAGGGAGTTCAAGAGCAAAGACCTCAAGCGAAGAACAAAAATAGCCCTGTACATGTCGCTTATCATCCCAGTCCTGCAATATGGCGCAGAAGCATGGACAATGACAGCAGCGGATGAAGCGGCGATTGGCGTGTTCTTCGGAGGATTTATGGACCTTTAAAAGTCGGCGATGATTTCCGCATTCGAAGAAACGACGAACTGAATGAGCTCTATGGGGACACCAGCCTGGTCAAGCGCATAAAGCAGCAGCGGCTGCGCTAGCTAGGACATGTCGCCAGGATGAAGGAAGAAGCTCCAGCAAAAAAGGCGTATAAATCGAAGGCGGCTGACTATGAAGGCGGCAAGGTGGGAAGACCACCACTAAGATGGGAAGACCAGGTGCGGGAAGACATTGCCGAGCTTGGTGTGAGCAACTGGTGGCAGCTCGCACAGAACAGAAGCGAATGGAGAGCGTTAATCGCAGAGGCCCGGAACGTCGAACGGTTGTAATGCCCATTAAAGAAGAAGAAGAAGACTTCGCTATGTTTGCGATTCCATGACGGAATAGCTGTAACTCGTTGGGAACTTCAGCAGAAGCACAAACTATGTTTCGTAGGTATAGGTATATTTTTTGACTCGGGGCAGCAAGGTTCTAATTTCCGAGCAGTTGGCATCCCAGCCTAAATGTTCGAATTTCGTGTTCAATTCAATTTGTTACGAACTTGTAAACCTTAAGTAGAAAACGCTGGTTCCCACAATTGTTTATTCTATTACTTTTTATTTAACTACATTTAGTAAAAAAAAAACAGTAACTAAATATCATATTTTTCTCCAGGTCCTTGCCCCACTGTCGTCATCCTCAGACCTGCCTTGCTTGTGCGGCTTTGTAATGCAAATGTTTGTCCAGTTGGGGCTGTCGATAGTTGTGCTCAACTGTGGGTGAATAGACGGAATGCTGATTTAAGCTTAACGCACTGAGCTCCAAGCCCATCAACTTACTTTTATAGACACGGTAGCCACGCTCATCGGCCACAAAATATTGAGTTTGAAGCTGATTTGGATTGCCAGCGATTGGTACGGAATTGTAACCCTCTTGTACATTGACCAACTGATCGCCAATTAATTTGGAATACATTTTCTTATAGTTGACCAGGCCATTGCTTAAGACCAATCTTTGGACAAAAAAGAGGTTGTAGCTGAAAGTTGCAGCGGTTTGCTGAACAGGCTTACTTGTACTCCTCGGTGCCATTTGGATGGATGAGATGAAAATCTTGTAGAACTGTAACTGTGGGATGGGAAGTGGGAGTGGAAGTCGGCTTGCTGGTGCTTGTTGTGCTTGGTGGCAAATCCTCAAAGAAATAATCAAGATTTTCCTCTTCAAAATCCATTTGTGGGAATACAATCAATTGATCCTCGTACAAGGGGAAAGCAGCCAAGGGAGTTGTAGTGGTTGTGCTGCTGGTCGTTTCCGCTGTTGTTGTTGTTGTCAACCCAAAGTCATCATCATCCTCAATGTCAGTGGGCCACACAACCAATTGCAACTCATAGATGGGCTGACTGTCCAGGGTCCTTAAGGACTCCGGCTGCAACTTCGGCTGCTCTTCTGGCTTATTGGTCGCACTTTCCTCCTCATCATGGCATTCTAGATGCTGTTGGCCTAACGAGTCCATTGTCACTGCATCGAAAGTCAATTTGCAGTCAATGCGCTGTTGCTGTTGCTCCTCAAGCGTCGTTGAGGGCGCCGCCTGGACATGGCTGCTGCCGCTCTTGGTCAGGATTAGTGTCAGTACCCAGGGCAGGATGACCCATATACTGCTACATCTTGATGACATGACTGGAACTGATGGGGGACTTGAAAAAACAACAGAATTCGCACACTTGCTGCTGCCCATCCAAGGCCCCGCCGGCTGGTATTTATATACGAATCGGGAATTAAGAACGCAGCTGCAGCAGCAGAAAGCGACAGGCAGCGGACAGCGGGCAGCGGCTGCGGGTGAGGCATCGATTTAATCAACATTTTAAAGCAACCAAAACATTTTATACTTATATTGTTATAATACCGTTATATGCCATAAAAATGGAATGAGAGCAACGCCAAAGACAAACGAAGAAGTTGGCTTTAACCCTTCGATGCTCCTTGGGGATTATGCTCCAAATCGGTCATTGTTAATGTACCATTATATTTAATATTCCCAAATAATCGCTATTCATTTTAATCAGAAATGTAATGTAAAATTGGCTATACAGCTCCAAAGGGGCCAAGCCAAGCTTCTATCAATGACCTCATATAAAAACAGCGACCCTTACCTTCTGTTTTTTTGAAGCTGCACGCAGTAGGATCAAATAATAATTGCCGTCTAGTAATTGGTACCAAAAACCGTTATTATTAATGTTAGATATTATCGATAAGCTCATCATCAACAAAGAAACATTTGCCCCATACATGTCAAACCTTCATCTCTTACCATCTCTGAGATCTGTTTGTTCATACGGATTTGGTGAGGTAACACGTCTATAAAACACACAGTCATTTCACCCAACAACACAATTCAACAATCCGTCAATTCAACACAAACAAATTCAACACAAAACAATTTCAACACACGTCAATACAACACTAAGTAATTTCACCAAACACAACAATTCAACACACGTTAATTGAACACAAAACAATTTCAACACGTCAATTCAACACAAAACAAAATAATTTATTTATTATCAAATATAAATTTGAAATGACTTATAGACGTGTGTTGACTTGTTTTTGTGAAGACTGTTTTGTGTTGACGTGAGTTGAATTGACGTGTTGAAAATGTTTTGTGTTGAATAGACGTGGAACCTAAATTTGAGTAACGATGACTTTTATTAGTAATAGTAAATATAATGCAAGTGTGTAGTACCATCAGAGATAGAAGGGGGACACTAGCTGCAGTTAAAAATTTTTTGGTAAAAAATCGCGCGATTCAACACAAAACCAATTAAACACGAACAATATTTACCACGCCTGCATTCGGATGAAAGTTATTCAAGTTGTGAACAAAAGAATGTTATCTCTGGTGCTTTCAAATGTGCATCCACTTTCGGAGGATAATAAAGTCAGGTTCGACTGACATTGCCGCTTGCAAAATTGAAAAAAATATTTTTTTTAAATTGTTTTTTTTCCAGTGTTGACATTGTACTGTGTTGAAATAATAATATGTTGAAATTTGCCCATGTTCAATTGCTTTGTGTTGAAATTGATTATGTTGAAATTGTATATGTGTTATAATTGTGCTGTGTTGAATTGACGTGTGTTGAATTGACGTTTGTTGAATTGACGTGTGTTGAATTGACGTGTTGAAATTGTTTTGTGTTAAATAGACGTGGAACCCTTGGTGAATATATGAAAGGGAATAAAAATTTTCTCAATAAAACTAATTTTTGACCGATTATTTCTATGATAGCTATATACTACAGTCATCCGACAAATGTGCCACATATTTCTACTGAAAGATTTCGTGCAAAGTTTAGTCAAAATAGCACAGAAACAGGCAGTAGGACGGACGAGCAGAGTACTGGAAAGCGGACTGCTAAGCAGAGTATGAAACATCTTTATCCAATATTATTGAATCAAGATCAAAATTAAGAACATAATCTCGGGTTGAGTTGGGTTGAGTTTTTTTTCGTCTCTTTTGCCTTTTGACACCGTTTCGTCTTTCGTTGGTTTTATTTTGACCCTTTTTCTCAGTGTAGATAACATACCTTTACAATCCACGTTGCCATGATTTGTACCTTTTAAGGTATTCATTTTACCCATCTAGCACCCAAAATGGGTTAATTTTCAGTATTTGTCAGCACGCAAAACATGAAGAAAATCAATTTAAAGATGTAAAGGAAACAGGTGGAGGAGGATTATCATTGTTTATTATGACATGATTGGGTGGGGGGTGAGGGGCGAACAACAGTTCATTGGCATAATTAAAATGGGAGATTTTGAAACAAATCAGAGTTAATAAGTATGTCAGAAGGTTGACTGTCAGAATTAGTGCTTCCAAAAGTATTCTAAGACCTTTGATTTGAATTTTCAAATATTTACACTAATTAGTTGGAAATAAAAGAACAAAATTAAATTTAAATGAAATTGAAATTGAATCAAGTAATAAGTATTTCCACTTTTCTGACTGCGACAAATTGCCAGCGTCCAGAAGAAAATCAAATTAAATTAGGCAAAGGAACCAACGACAAGAAATTTCTTTTGAACGAAAAGCGTTTACATGGTAATGTTGTGTGAGGACGATTAGGCACAGGAAGGGGCGGTGGCGGTGGGTGGGTTGTTTGACAGTTGCTCTGACTGTAGTTGTTGCTGTTCTTGCGGACTCATAAATCAAAAAGTTTTTGACAAATTGCACATTAAAGACGCATGCTGTGTCCTTTTGTTGAATTATATTAAATTAAAAAAATTTCCTTTGACATGTTAACTGATTAATTTTGATTTTTTTTCGATATTGTGAGGTTGTTCGGCAAATACCGACCAAATCCCATGCAGTTCTTAAAGCATATAGATACATTTTATGACACATGACAAAAGTTGCCACAACCAACAAAAGCCAAAAGCGAAAAATAATACTGAAAAAAAGTAAAAACAAAATTAAAGCTGCGTCATCATCCTCATCATCGCCAGCCGACAGCGCTGCAACTGCTGCTTGCGGACCTGCTTGGAAAATCTTTTAATAAATGATGTTGTTCAAATGGCCAAAAAAACAACCAAAATTACAGCATACAGAATGCAATTTGGGCTTAAGTGTGTGTGTGGGAAGAATAACCTACATATGAAATTCTTCATTTTAGCGCATTTCTTGACCCCTATATTGGTCCAATTTGGCTTTAGATTTGGTAATTTAGATATTTTAAGATAATCCTTAAAAAATGAAGCAACTCAGGGACCAATTGTGGTTACCTCAATGTATGTAACAGGGAGAAGGAATCATTTCCGACCCTATAAAGTATATATATTCTTGATCAGCAACAACAGCCCAGTCGATATAGCCATATCCGTTCAATTTATTGTGTTAAATTGATAAATATGATGCATTTGAAACTATAATTCAAATTTTAAATAATAAAATAAAATGCAAAATTTATAAAAAAACCTATTTCACACTTTACTCTAATCTTATCCCAACCGTATCTTAACCATATCCTAACCCTATCGTATCCCTAGCCTAATCCTATATCCTATCCCTAGCTTCATGCTATCCTACACTAAGAAAAAAATTCGTTCTGAATCTATCGAAATCAAGCCCATTCGTTGACAAAAGTAGAGTAATCCCGCTTTTTCTTGAACCGTGAACAGCGGGTGTCATATTAGGAACATTTTGATATGATACCATATAAAGTATATGGGTGATTCCATGAAAAATCGCCCACTGGGATTTTTTTTGAATCGAAATAATTTTTTTCGTATTCCTTGTAGTAAAATAGTATATACGTATTTTCAGCATTTTGGCGAAATATACTTAATTCGCGGGTAAAGTCGATTTGAAAGTTTAGATATTTAAAAAATTTAATTATTTTCAATTGCTTGCGATGCAAAGCCATTGGTAATAAAAATATTTAAAAAATCTGAAAATTAGCATCAGAATGCAAACTTTCAGATAACTCACACTTAAAATTTTTTAAATTTTTTTTTGGTCTTCAAATAGCGAAAATAAGTAAACAAAAATTAATTGCCGCGAAAGGGATTTTTTTTTGTCTTAATTTTTTTCTCAAAATTTGGTCTTGTATCCAGTAATTTACTGTATTAAGCAGGAAATGGGAAATCCAATAGTTCCAGAGTTATGGCCATTTGGAATTGAATTTCAGTTATTAAAGAATGCTCTTTCAGATTCCTTCGGAATGAATGGAACAGGCAGAGGAATCATTTCCGACCATATAAAGTAAATATATATTTTTGATCAGCATCAGCAGCGGCGTCGATATAGCCCTATCTGTCTGTCTGTATGAACACCTATGTCCAGGTCGGAGACTAGAGGAGAGACACCACCATTTACTCAAACATATTGAACTCTTCTTTTACTTCTCATTTGACACACACTTTTTATACATATAATCCAGTTCTTTTGTTGTTTTGTTTTTTTTTTTATTCGCCCTTAATAAGAACATTTAAGATTCTGTGGCAGAGTAACAGGTTTCCACCGGTCCACAAACGAAGCTTAAAGTCGTAAAATCTCCAAAATTCCTGAGACCCCCAAACAAAAATAAAACGGCGTGTATAAAAAGCCTCTTCCTGTCCAGTGAATGCAAGAAGTCCACCGAGCAAAGTCGAGGAGCAAACATGAAAAGCTATTTGAATTTGATACTCCTCCTAATGGCTGCCACAACTCTGGTCAGGGGGGAGACGACTGCAGCGAAACCCAAAACCATGGCCGCCACTACAGAGCGCCGCGATAAGCGTCAATTGGTGAGACACAAATTGAAGGTAATCAATTTTTTAAGAATCCTCAAACATGCTTGGAACTTCTGCAGACCAACTCAATGGGAACGGGCAGCTTATATCCCATCTTCTTTGACAACAGCAATGTGAGCCCTCCACTGCAGCCACCGCTACAGCCTATCACGGTTGTCACCCCGGTGACCTCCAATGCCCAGCTGATACAGCAGCCGCCCGGTTTTTTGCCCAATCTTCCCATCATTGGCACTCTGGTGGGCAATCTGCCAGGTTTGCCCGCCAATTTGATCAGCGGTCTGGGTCTGGGCAACCTGGGCGGTGGTTTCGGTGGGTTGGGTGGTCTTAATTTGGCAAATCTAGGCCTGGGCTTAGGAAATCTGGGTGGTGGCCTTAACCCAGCGCCCACGGCTCAGTGTCCCCTCACCCAGAAGCTAAGTTGTCGCTGTGAACCGCTGATATCGCTGCCTCCGGGCGTAAAGCCACCGGGAGCTTCACAGTTGCGAGAACCGCAGACCCAAATGGTGCAGATAATGAAACAACATTCACGACGCAATGAGGATGGCTCACAAGAGTTGCGTGTCATCCTCAGCTCAGGACATGTGATCTACCAAAAGACTACCAAGCAGGAGGGCCAAATGGGTTACTATGCGTTGCGTATACAGGAAGGACGTTATTTTACCATTTACTATAGCATCAATGAGACGGACTATACGGTGCGTGCGGATGTGAACGGTGAACCGCCCAAAACGGAATTCGATAAGGAAATCAATGGACAACTTTAACAAGGTACACAACTAAAAACGAAACTATTTTAGAACATTATATTTTTCCATAACAATAAAAAGCTGAAATCATACAAATGAATTTATCTTTACTATCGATTTCGATCAAAACAAATCAATCAGTTAATAAAATCTCTCTGCCACAAAAAAATCAAGTCTTAAAGTCCTGCCAGTACCTGCCAAAGTTTCTTTATCAGACATGTTCTCCATTCCAATAGTTTTTGTTCTCAATTTCAAATGAAATTACTCTCTTTTTACTTTTTGCAAACCACCTGTCCAAACGAGAATGCCGCTAGACACTCGAGAGAAAAACCCCAAGTCCAGTCGGATATGAGAGAGTCTGACTTTTAGGATACACTTTTCGTTTTTGCTGGCAGTGACAAGTTCGCGAAACATTTAACAAAAAAATTATTTGTAAATGAATCAAATAATTAAATGCAAATCGAATTTCACTTACAATTTCTAAATTTATCACAAAAAGAAGTAAAACTCACGTTACGCACATATTGATACTTATTTCCAAAAACCATCAAGCGCCACTTTTTAAAAGGGAAAACTTTTTCGTTTTGCTCTTGAGAGAACATGCATCAATCCCACTTTCAAAATGTTGCCGTGGAAGTGGAATTGAGAAGATGCCTGTACGCTCTGGAAAGTGTAGCCCATCGCCGCTGCGATCAGTGCTGCCCCTCTATTGCGTATCTGACAGTGCTGATTACTACACTCTCTAGCTCTAGTCAACACATATCCAATTGAGATAGATCAATTTTTTTTCTGTGCATTCCTAAATGATTTAGGCTAAATCGAATATATTTTTGCAAACACTCTAAAAACTTGGTTTAGCTTTAAATCCTTTTCCATTTTCCTTATGGCGACATATATGTAATTTATCCAGAATTTCACACAATTTGGTGAACAAGTTCAACAAGTTGCTCTACCAAAGAGCTCAATTTGGCAAATGGAAATCAGGCAGTAAAATGGCCAAAGTGAAAATTGCAGCTTCGCAGAACTTCACGAGAAAAAGCAAAGCGGATGCGCAATGGGAATGAGGACAAGTTTTTGTTTGACAGGATGCCCCTGGAAATGGAAACTGCCAGGATTTGCTCACAGAAACCAAAGTTGATGATGAGACAACTAAAGGAAATACAAAGTAAAGGCGAAAGCAAAGAGCAAAAAGCTTATGAAGCAAAACAGAAATATAATTAAATATGTTTTTTTTTTTGCTTTGCGCTTGAGTTTTTTTCCTCAGATGCGCGCTCGCCCTCAAAATCGAAAGTTTGAAATATATGGAAAATAAGGGGGATGAGTATCGAATTTAATCTAAGTTAAAGTCGGCTCTAACCGACTTCGATATACCCGTTACTCATAAAAAAACATGTTTAACAGTGTTCCTACGTTCCTTAGGGTGACCATCCAAAAAGTATGCAACATTTTTTTAGGGTGGGGGTAGCGGGGGGCCTTGGTTCACATTTGTGCTGATAACTTGAGAACCGCTTATCCGATCCTTATCATTTACTAACTATCTCTAGAAGGTACAAATCGTCTATCTTTAAAAATGTAGGAGAAATAACGTTTTTTCCAAATTGCGGGGGCGGGAGGGGGCGTGGCCAAAATTTGAAACAAACTTGATTTGCGTGCAGAAAAAAAAAGCATTTGTCCCATACATGTCTAACCTCTATCTCTTACCATCTCTGAGATCTAGGTGTTCATACAGACAGACGGACAGACGGACGGACGGTCGGACGAACAGACGGACGGACGGTCGGACGGACAGACGGACATGGCTATATCGACTCGGCTGTTGATGCTAATCAAGAATATATATACTTTATATGGTCGGAAATGATTCCTTCTGCCTGTTACATACATTTGCACGACTTTAGTATACCCTTTTTACTCTACGAGTAACGGGTATAAAAATTTAAGTGGTTTTTCTTTTTAAATCGTTTTAGGGGAATACCATAGCAACATTTTACATATTTTTGTTGGATATTTTGAGCGTAAACTTGGTCAGAATCAAATCAAATCGGCCAATTTTTTCTAAGATTTATATTTAAAATATTGCTATGATATTCCCCTAAAAGGATATAAAAGAATTAACACATACAACTTTTTTTGGAATTTTTAGAGATTAAATTCTAAACTCATCCTCCTCATTTTCCATATATTTCAAATTTTCGATTTTGTTCGGACCAATACGAAACTTTTTCCGCCCGGTATTTTAAAATCTATTTTTAAAGTATAAAGTATATATATTCTAGATCAGCATCGACAGCCGAGTCGATATAGCCATGCCCGTCTGTCCGTCCGACCGTCCGTATGAACAAACAGATCTCAGACTGATGGTAAGTGATAAAGGTTTGACATTGATGCGATAAATGTTTCTTATACTAGCTGGCAGATCAAGTTTTATTTTCCCGCCCCCGCAATTTGGGAAAAACTTCATATCTTGCACAGCTTTGTAGATAGCTGGTTTGTACCTTCTAGAGAAAGTTAGTAATTGTCGCTATGTTATATACAAATGCCAAAGAAATGATAAAAATCTGAAGAGTGGTTCTCAAGTTATGAGCAAAAAAGCATTGAGCCCTCAAATAATCCCAAGTTAGGATTCCTAATCAATTCACACTACTAATTGTTCGGGTACCTCTAAGGCCACACCTCAACTGACCCCACGATGTGGCCCCCCATCGGCTAGCGCTCTACTCTGCTTTAAGTCTTCCCCGAGTTGGATGCGTCAATTACCACTCCACAGTTCCAGCTAGAAACCGTTGTGGAGGCCACACTTGCGGTACAGCAGCTGGTCCGCAGGCTCCACCCCAATTTCGCTACAGGTAATTACGCATTACCAGGTGACTGCCAGCCAGCCAGCCCCTTTAGGGCATCTTTAACTAATGCCGACTCGCTTGCACCATGCATCATTAATTCGGCTGAATGCTCCACATTGGCACAAGTTGTTTGTTGTTTTTATTTGGTTTTACTGCTGGCCAGGTCTTGCATCCATTAGCCAGATATGAGCAGACGGGACGTCGCAACCGCACACCAATGTGAGTGACTAAGCCCCCCCCCTCTCTCCACCTCCTTCCCGCCTAGCCGGAAGAAAAACAGTCGCTGGTAAAAGTAAATGACCTGGGCTTTCTCACCCTCCAACCCAATTCAACCCAGCCCAACTCAAAAAAAGAAAACTGGTGCATTGTGTGGCCAAAAAGCAAAACCACAAACTGCACTGAAGAATGGGGCAGCAGCTGAAACTGGTAGAGCGATTGGGATTGGAATTGGGGATAGGACTTGCCGACGGATGTGTATTGGGAGCGGAAAAGCGACCACAGGTACCACTACGCGTTGTTGTTACCAAACTATGCAGAGAATCGGTCGCACCGCACACAGCACAGTGGTCCGTAACGACCAAATAGAACTGATCTTGATGATGAACTTGGATAACTTAAGATTTTTAAAGCGAAACAACTTTCATGCAGCTTATTTCAGTCTCTCAACTATAATTTCGGTTTCTTAAAAAACCTAAGAAATTGGATGATGTTATAAAGTCAGAATCTGCATTTGTCCCACTGTGGCTACTGTCTGGGTCAGCACTGCAGTTTTTGCTCTGTCCAAATACATAGTTGTAAATTGTCGAAATCGCCAACCAAAACTACAAGACTCCGAGACTCCGCCGTGCACGGACGACGAGCAGCAACAACAACCTCAAATTCAATGAAGAGCAGCAATGCCTGGGATGGGATGGGATGACATGGGTTGGTAGAGGTCAAACCACTAAATAAGTTGCATGCGTGCAACAAAAATAGCAGCGAGCGAAAAAACAAATAAGAGATCAGCTTGAAGTGCCTTGCTCCCGTAAGTCAGGAGCATGCTACACTTGGAGATGAAGCTAAGGCTTTTATTAAAAACTTATAGGAAAGTACGAGTATGTACACTAGGGTGTCCCACCGTAGTATAACTCTGGAACGGTAAAATCAAATTTTCAAAATCAAAACTTTGGAACTAGGGAAAACCCGATTTTTGGGTGAAAGTTCGATTTGTGCGACCTCTAACCATCGGCTCATAATTGTTATTTAAAGTGAAAAGGCAGATGAGAAAATTGTTTAGTGGTGTAAAGACAACCAGCTACACCACGTAGTTGTGAATTTAGCAGGTAAGTAATGTGTGTGTGTGTATTTAATATGCGTTACCACGACGTCCAAGCGATACAAGGTGAAAGTGTTCTGGCCGCCGTGGCGCCGACTCTAGTACACACTTATGCGTATGCATGTCTGCACAAAGCTGCGGTGGTCACAAAACTGTATTCGGTTTCTAAGCTCCGAAATAACTTAATCTTCATACATCTTTTACAGATTTAGTAACGGAAAAACTTATGTTAGAAATAAGCCCAAATGTGAATAAGTTCTGTAAAAATTAGGGTTGTCGAATATTAATTAAGCATCATTTCGATATAAATATTTTGGTGTCAAAAACATCGATATTAACTATATTTCGATATTTTTCAATAAAAGCCCGGAGGTGCTTCCTTCTGGCTGTTGCATACATTTGCACAACTCCATGATCCCCTTCTACCTATTTTTAATGGGTACCGGGAATAAAAAGGGGAAATTTAAATTTTAAATAGCAACATAACAGCCAAACATAAACTGAAGATTTAAACGAACTTTTGAATTTGACATGAAGATTGGCGCTTTTTATTGCACAGTGGCGCCCTCCGTGGAAATCAGTTACCAGCAGTTCGTAGACAGCATCCTCTGTTGTTAGTTTGCCACAAAACAATCGATTAATTTGCCAGTGCTGTGTAAGTGAGCAAAAAATGAACCACAATAGGAACCAGAGAGAAGCAAAAACTGTGACTGCAAGTGATGACACTTTGACCGTGACTTTAATTTGCACAGTTGGCATAGAACAAAACTTTAGAATCAAATTCCATGAGTCGCATAAACATTTGACGTAGGATGAGCATTTTTTAAGTTATTCCCCCCCAGGACTTCAGACTTTGACTTGATTTATGCGGAACGTTTTGTTGTCCTTAGATATGCTTACTTAAAACTTTTATTCTGAAATTTAGTCATATGCCTTTTGCACACTGAATGAACCGAAAAGTGTTAATGTTACAAAAGCCAAACGCTGTTAAGATTATAATATAATAATCGATTCTTTCTTTTGATATTTGACAGGTAAATTAGGTAAAAAATTCTTGAATTCAAACTATTTTGCCGATTAAAATCATGAGAGTAGCGATAAGTGGTGTGTATCTATACTCCAACTACTGCGAAGTAAAATGCGATTCTTTTAAGTAGAAAGTTAATATTCAATTTGTACACAAAGATCGACTGTTTAATTTTTTAATCTCCTAGAAGAGTCGTAGAAGGAGTAAAGCAATGCTTTTGAAACTATATTGAAGTTTTCAATTATGGGCTTTTAATAAGAAACGCGGAAGATACACAAATTGAAAAAGTTGTTAAACTTACTTTTCTATACCGGACAAAATTATGTTTACTAGCTGGATCCTCACTGGTAGACTGGGTCTTTCCCAGATAACTAAACGTTCACCACGTAGCTTGAAGTAGTGGAACTGCATTACACTATATTAAAGTGACGTGTTATTAGATTAGCTATGTGCTCCAATCTGAATATTTGTGAACACGTTTACCCCTTAGAATTGTATGGCCATATGATTGAAGCAATGTACTCGTTACCTCAAGTAAAGTACTCGTGAATAGTCACGGGCTCATCTCTTATGATAACTAGTTCACTGCACTGAAATGAACTAGTTAACCAGTTACCATGAACAAACTCCAAGTGTTGTACAATTCCCGCACACTCACACAAATGAACCTGCCTTCAGTATCAGCGGCAAGCAAAGGCAAATCGGACGTGTTTTCTGTGATTAACAAATTGTAATTAGTAGATAATAATTGTGATTTTTTTATTGCAAACAACTTAAATACATACGAGTGCGGCATTTTTTGTTTATAAATACGAGCAGTGGTTAGAAGACCCTAACGAATTGGCTCGGGATTTCGTGTATGTGCGTAAGTGCAAACAACAACAAGTGCAAGCACTCAGAACTTCTTTTGACACGCAAGTCAAAGCTGGCGGAAAGGAGGGAATAGTAAAGAGACGACCAACAATAAAGAATGAAACGAGTAAATATACCCTAGATTATATTAAAATGCATTTACAAACTAAGCTTAAAGCTACGTCATCTCAGCAGAAACTGTTGTTGTTGTTGGTGGTAGTTGTCGCTGTGGCTGCTCGCGGTTTCTGTTTTTTTTGTTGCGGCATCTTCTTCGCCTGGCGGTACATACGCTATACCCACTGTCATAATTTTGCCTGCAGGCCGCATAGTGAGAGTGCTTGAATTTCAATGCATTTCGGCTCTCGCTTGGCGCTGGCGCTCTTTGTGTGTATACCCTGTAAGTGTACCAAAAATATACTATTTGATAAATACTTGCAACTGGTTGCACTTCCTATCCAAATCAACGTATTAAAATCGTGCATTTTACCGGGCGTGTCATAGGGCTATTGGCAAACAGTTAAATACCAGTTGGTCTCTGTGTATTCCTTTTGACTTTCACACTGCTCGATCATCTGTAGTTTATTTTGATGCCAAGTTATTTAAGTCCGAATGCTTGGGGTGGGAAAGATTCCAAATGACATCCCGCTCATTTACGACTCTTTTTTATTTGCTCTTCTGCCGGCGGATCAGGCGCTATCCGTATATGGAACTCTTGATCCTAGGAGTCACACTCAAGCTTCTTGTCAGGGTCTCATAGCAATCGTGTTGACTCTTTGTACAATTAACGGCTATGTTCCAGCGGTTCGCCCATCGACCAATGCCCAGGATACTGATCCGGCCACTAAGTTGACAAAATCCTTAATATAAATGCAAATGTAATTAGGCATTCTTGTATCCGACGGTGAAAGACTTCATTTAATTGGCGCATAACCAACTCAATTTGGAGAAGATTGCATTATAAAGTAATTCAGTTAAGAACATGCTGCAGTGATGTTCTGCGCTATCCGGTCGGGCCACGTCTGACACTCTGCAAATATTTGTGTCATGCTCACGCAAAGTACTCGTAATTTGCGCTATAAGTCACCAAAAACAAAAAAAATTTTTTCTTTTTTTTTTTTTTGTATGTAGCACTCTGACCTGCAACAACAACAGCATGTCTCTTCTCTCTCCAAATTATTACTCGAACCCAAACAAATCCGTACGGCTGAACGCTTGCGCGCTATCGAGTATGATTTGGTAGAACGACAGTACACAAAAAGATCGTGCCTAAATTTTGTTGTTATTGTAACAGGCAGAAGGAATCATTTCCGACCATATAAAGTAAATATATTGATCGCATAAACCGAGTCGATATAGACATGTCCGTCGTCCGTCTGTCCGTCTGTCTGTATGAACACCTAGATCTCAGAGATGGTAAGAGATAGAGGTTTGACATGTATGGGACAAATGCTTTTTTTATCTGCACGCAGATCAAGTTTGTTTCAAATTTTGGCCACGCCCCCTCCCGCCCCCGCAATTTGGAAAAAATGTTATGTCTCCTACAATTTTTAAGATAGACGATTCGTTTTTTCTAGAGATAGTTAGTAATTAGCAAAATGAATCGATTTGCCGAAGAAATGATAAAGATCGGATGAACGGTTCTCACGTTATGAGAAAAATAAAAAAATGTTGCATACTTTTGGGATGGTCGCCCTAAGGAACGCAGGAACACTGTTAAACATGTTTTTTCATGAGTAACGGGTATATCGAAGTCGATAAGAGCCAACTTTAATATACGCTATGGTGTTTTTTTGTTTTTTTGTGTGTTTTCCATGCATGTCTATGCGACTTCTGTATGTGCGTATGTTTTGACACCGATTTGAAGTTGCAGTCGGGGGGCGCCTTTTTTGTTTTCCCGAAAACCCGGCTGCTGCTACATCCTTCCCCTTCCTCCCTCCAGCCTTTGAACTACATTTTTGCTATAGTTTTGTAAAAGTTTGTTGCACTTTTCGCAGTCAGCGTGAAAAGCGCGGGTCCTTGGGCATCTGGCATCGTGTCAAACCCCCAGCCATCCAACTCCCGCTCAATATTTTGTTCCTCCATCAACAATTAGTCGCAGCTGGCACAAGAGCAAGGAGAAGAAGCAGAAGAAGACAGACAAAAGCCTTACTCCATTCCAATGTACATATTTCACTTGGCACTAACCACCTCACACCCTGTGTGGGTGCATCATCAGTATGCCAGTTGTCACTCCATCTTTTAAATGCGCTTCATGGTTTTCAATTTCGAGAAACAAGTGGTCCAAAAGTGCCCATATTACACATGGTGTGCCTCCCTGTTCCCCTCTTCGTACACACACATCTAGTCATGTCATGAAATGAAACTTTAAGTTTCAACTGCGAGTTTCAAATGCAAATTTCATCAGCCACTGCCAATCTTTAATTTACCTTAACAAATTGTTAAAAACACGAGCTACTGCTGTACCAAATCATTATCCGCATCGGCTAGGCTGAGAAATTGATACGTAAACGGATTTCATTTCAATTTAGATTAATTTATTGTTTTCTTGTTTGTAGAATCATTTCTGGAACTAAATTAAACAAATCTAATTGCATGATGAACATCTGTTTGAGTTTGAGTGGAAACGAAAAAAACGTAGTAGGATTCTGTCTTTCGTCTTTGCTTTGCATCCTCAATCAATGTGCGATCCCTCGACTTGGCAATATGTATTTACCAGATCCATTTAGCTTGCTCAAACAATTGCAAACTTGAGCCCAAAAATTATTAATGAGTCCTCCCCGCGTATTTATCATTTCACACACACACACCTTGCCCAGGGTTTCGGCTTATCAGCAGATTTCATTAATGAAACGAGGCCCATTAAATTCCACAACAAAATAAAGCAAATTATGCAAAAAGTGGACGACACGGTACGTTAAAGTACGAAATCTGATACGGAGCCAAGGCAATTGCCCTAAATGTAAATACAGTCTCTCTCTCCCTCTCCCTCCCCCTAAACCATTTGCCATTAAAAAGTTGACCAAAATTCCGGCATAGAAGAGATTCCCTTCCAAAAGAAGTTTTTAATGGCTTTTCAACAACAAAAATTCTCTGGGACACGTAAGCCCTTTTGTCAAGCTCTCGCTCTCTCCCTGCGTGTGCCTGTCTCGCTGCCAGCCTAGATGGATGATAGTCGACGACGTAAAATTGTAAACGAAATAATTTGAAAAAAAAAAAAGAAAAAAAATATATATAAAAATGAATAAAGTCTAGCTCGCTTATCAATTTATAAGGCCGCCCTCTCGCCCGCCGCTTCACCGGAAACTTTTCTGGCCAATTTGCATACAATGCAGTTTGTAACTTTTTGGTTGCACAATGTCTAAGTCATTTTATTCACACTATAAATTGTAAATTGTAGATTTTTCAAATATGTAGGAAAGAGGTTCGATATATCCACAAACATCCAGCGACAATGTCTTTGTTTTTGCTATAATTCCAGACCAGAAACCGAAACAGTACCCAGAATCAGAATCCAAACCAGATATAGGGGTCATTGACTTTTTAGAGCTCTTTTAGCGCTGCTTTCTGCCATCCACCAGCCATCTGCTGGGGTGTTAATTACTTTTTGATTTTAATTGTTAACTTATCGGAATGGATAAAAGAAGTTAAGTGTCACACCACAAACTCCTAAAGCGCAAAAAATATTGATAGTTGGATGAAGATGAATGAAGATTAGTCTAAAAGCTATTGAGACTTGTTGGGTAAGGGTTATGCTTGGTAGGTTGAGAGATGGAAGCTGCTGAACACGTCGGAACTATAACTATTTTGATCAGCATCAACAGTCGACTGGATATAGCCTGAGTGTTTACTTGTTTCCTAACGTCAAAGAGATTATTTCCAATAAATGTAGCAACTCGTGTTCCAGTCTAGTCAAGTTCAATGCACTTGCCAATTTCACAGCTGAATAAGCTGCCAAAGCTGCCCCCCAAATCCCCTTCCATCATATTTATTCCTAGTTTATTCATCAAATTGACGCACACACAAACACAAATTGAATTATAAGCATTTCGTTGTTCGTGTTGTTTTTGTTGGTTGTTCACTTTCTTGTGACGTTTCATCGTTCCGTTCGTGTGTAGTGCGATCAAACGTTAAGCTTTGATTAACACATTTCCTGGACGCAATCGCACTACCTTGGCCCGGACCAATGGTATTTTCTGAGCCCTGCGCTTCACTGTGCAAATATTTATGTTGTATAATAAGAAATACCTACGCTTCACTGACTGCAAACAAATCCCTTCCAAACAGCTGCTGCTGCAATTAATTTATAATGTGCCAGAGCTGATAATGAGAGAGTGATGCAGTCGAGTCAGTTTGCTAAATATATAATATATGCCTATATATATATATGTACGTATAAAGAAGGTAGTCACGTTTTGGCGTTGCGCTTAAGTGCCGAAGTTTCCAAATAGGACTTAATCTGACTTAAACTGACCATCATCAACACTTTCTAGATAAAATCCAGGGTCAACATTACTTATGCAGATTTTTGACACAAAAACAAAAAGAAAGCAGAGTAATAAAAGCTTCCAAATCTCCTCCAAACTGATGTCAGCATTGGAGAGACTTGTGCTAGAGAGACAAGTGCTAGAGAGAGGTAGCAATTAATAAGGCCCCTCAAAAGAGAGTAGCTGTGCTGAGCAGGTCACCTTATTAGTAAATTCACCTTGCTCTGCTTATTAGTGTTGGGTAAAGGTTGTTCTTTTCGCTGAACATGTTCACTTGTTCTTTTTTTCTAAGTGAGTCAACTCACTCAATTCGCTCACTTGTTCTCTTGCTCACTTGTTCTTGTTCATTTGTTCTGGTTCACTTGCTCTTGTTCTGTTGTTCTTGTGTTCTCAGTAGAGGTGGGCGCGGGCCTGTATTTTGAGGCCCGGGCCCGCACGAACACGAACTCTTTTTTGAGAGGCCCGGCCCGGCCCAACACGAAACTTTTTCACCAAGGCCCGGGCCCGGCCCGGCCCGGCACGAAACTTAATTTGTTCTAAATTTGAGCTTTTTAGCCTAGTGCGTTTTTCATTTAAAACATGGCCCGATGTTGAAAAAAGCCTTTCGCTCGTAGAAGAACTGGCGGGAATAGCCAGAATGGTCCGAGCTAATTTGTGAAGGTATTTTAAGTCCCTTGCATTTTTCCAGAATTCTGAAATATTGTGCCAGGAGCTGCTGGATAGGCCAAATATTTGTCAAGCTCTATGTCGATAGCGTTTTTCTCAACTTTTCGTTTTTTTATATAACTTAAGTCTAAAAATTCAGCAAACATTCCATTTTCGGAATTATTTGGGTCTATGTTATTAGTTATATCATCAACGCTACTATATTCATGATCCCCTATAAATTCGTAGAGCATTGCTTTTACCGTAGCTAACACATTATATCTTTTTTTCTCTGAAAGGAAATTCATCTCTCTATAAGGAGGGTTCAAGAAAAGCCCAACCAAATGAGCGATTGCCGGAAGAAACCTTTTTTCTAATGCGCTTAGGGTCATTGTTTTAAACTCAGTTATTATTTGGGAATCAAGTGTGCTAGCTCTGCAAAGTTTACATAATTTTTTGACCACAATGCAAATATTTGCAAATATTGTAAAGTTTTATCAATTTCACAATAGGACGCCAATTTTGAATTAGTGGTGAGCAAACTAGTAAAATAGTATAAGCAAATCGATAGTAGTATCGATAAACAATTAAATTGCGATAAATGGCGGTTCTAATTCGAGCATAAACAAAAATAGCGCGACAAATCAAAATTGTTTTCGGGCCTATTTTGGGCTTTTACGGGCCTATTTCGGGCTTTTACGGGCCGGGCCTTTTCTAAGGCCCGGGACCCGCACGATCTTAATTTAGGCCCGGGCCCGCCCGGGCCGTACCCCGGCCACGAAAGCCCGGCCCGCGCCCACCTCTAGTTCTCGCGCGAGAAAACAGTATACAGTGTATTGTGTGTATGCTGTTTGGCCCCCGATGATCAGCAGATGCCAAGCTCAGTTTGCTCGTCATATTACCATCTACTCGTCGCGTATTTTTGGCACTGTATTGTGGATACACAAAGCTCAATCCTTTTTGGCTTAGAGGACCGAATTGCTCGACATTTTCCACAAGGGCAAATGGTCGTTGTTGTTGTTCTGCCGTACAACTGGATCCACTGTGCGGTGTGATGCTTTGTGATTTGCAACTTAAGGTAACGCTGCAATATTTTCATTTCGCCGTTTTAATATCCAATTCGGTCGCTTTGCTTTCTGATTACACTAAAAGGTTGCTTAACGCAGAGTTGCCATAAATTGACAACAAACAGTGAACTAATTCAACAGTCAGGTCACCCTGAACAGTTCACTGAACTAGATACCGAACAGATGTTAGGGTACAGAACACAGAGCAACACACAGAACAAGACAAAACTGAACAGCTCACAGAGCGAGACAGACAGAACAACTCTCAGAGCAAGGGAGAGACTGAACAGTTAACAGAGCAAGACAGAACAACCCTCTGAGCAAAAGAACAAAAGAGCGAGAACAGAACAAGAGAACAATTAAAGAACAACTCAGAGCAAGAACAGAACAAGAGAACAATTAAAGAACAACTCAGAGCAAGACAGAGTGTACAAGATAGACTGAACAAGACTCGCTGAACAAAAAAGAACAATTGAAGAAGAACATGTTCGCTTGCTCAGTTTAAAGAACAACTCAATTTTGTTCACTCACTCATGAGCTACCCAACTCTACTGCTTATATCTCCACAGTTTTGTATATAAATGATTGGAACATTTTACGCATATTTAGTAATCAGTATAATTTATCGATTTACCAAAGAAATGATAAAGATCGGATGAACTATAGTCGAGTTTTAAGAATAATAAACAATTATGATGGGTATTTCATTTATTTGTCATATTTTACTGTACGAGTAACGGGTGTAAAAAACAAAACTTCTCATATACATAAACAAAACGTGATGCGTGCGTTGCTGGTAATGGCAGCTCTTGTTTGGCAATACAATAAAATTTACACGCTTATTAATTTTAACAAGACTTTGGTCGACACTTGAGTAAACCATCCAGCCAGCAAACAAAACTAGAGCGACGCTGCTTGAACCATTGTAGTGGGCCATCCATCAGCCCTCCCTTCCTTGCAGCACATTCAGCCATGTTTACCATTCACTAACACAACATATACCCAGGCACCTCTTCAAACAAAAATTTAACTTGGTTTTTGGTTCTTCCCTATGTATTTTTATTCCATTTCATTTTTTTCACTTGGAAGCGCTGCGGTGAATGGTGCGATGGGGACTATGGGCTGGTGGTGGAAGTGCTCTAGTAACTTTACTCTTAAAACTTTTGCATCCATATTTTTTACATGTAAATACATAAGCCACATTTTAGTAGGCAAAGTATGACCAAAAAGACTTTTATTCCAAATATATATGAGCGAATGAACCACCTACTTAAGGCAAATGACCAACCTTTTTGAACAGGGACTGGGGCGTGAGGCAAGGTTGAGCTGACAGGATGTGCTCAGTGTAATTGAGTACAAAGGGATATGTGGGTCACCAAATAGAACAGGTGGCAAAGTGAAAGAAAATAGTGATAATAGCAGCAGCAGTCTCAAAAGTCTTAAACACTTACATTTAGGTGTGATTGACGACAGCCATACCGATATTTTTTACTCTAAAATTAAAATATTGACCAAAACACTGGACGATATCAATACTTTTTATCAAGGCTGAAGAAGTTCCATTTGACTTATTTTATTTATGCAGATGGCTAGCATAACCGAATTGTAGGAAACAACACAAAGAAGTTGGCAATGCATAGAAATATTAATTTCTGACCCTTGAAACTAGGTATATATGTATATATTCTTGATCAGGGCGACCAGCTTAGTCGATTGAACTTTGTCCGTCCGTCTGTCTGTCTGTTTCTACGTCTCTTAGTTTTGAAACTATTCAGCTAAAATTTTGCACAGAGTCTTCTTTTAACTGCACGCTGCCAATATGTAGGATCCGAACAGATCGGATAACTATGTCTTATACAAAATATAGGTTTAAAAAAGTCTTAGTAAGGAAAACTTTTTTGTCTTTAATTTGACCGCTTCCAAGACTGTTGCTGATCTATATTATATGCTACTACACAATTCTGCAAAGTTGGACCCTAATCGGATGACTATAGCATATAGCTGACATAGGAACGAATGGTCGAAAAATAAGTTCTAGTAAGAAAAACATTTTTGTTCTTAATGGTAGCGTCTTTATACTTACCAGACATGAATATTATCTGTTTCAATACAATTTCGGAGAGTTTGATCCAAATCGCATGAATATATCGTATAACTGCCGGCATATATCATGCTCCAAAGGTATATAAACTTCGGTCGAGCCAAAGTTAGCTTCCCTCTATTTTTATAATAATAAAAGATTCTCGAATTGAGATTTTCAATCTAGGTTATAGACTGATTTTTTTCTCAGTGTAACATTAGTTATGGAGCTCCATTTTAGACATCTTTCATAAGCATCATTCTAAATTATGTTTTTCCCCACTTACTTACCTCTTAACCCTTTCCCACCTAACTGCCGCTCACAATTTTAGCTACCCATTCGATGAGTCAACTGTGCTTACGCTACTCCAGTCATAGCTCATCTAGTACTTTATATGCATCATTTGGATACCGTTCCCCGCATCGGTCACATCTCGCACCGACACAACCCAACATCTGACACGTCTGCTTCACTTGACGTTGGCTTTGCTTGAATCTTGGAACTTGGCACTTGGTGAAGTGCTGCTTTTCATCCTTCTTCAACCATCCATCCATGCCAACCCAAAACCTTCTCTTTGGTGGCAAGACTGAAAGCTGCAGTTGCTGCCGGTGCTTTTGCTGCTGATGTTTGCTGTTGACGAATGTGGCAATTCTCCTTCTTCCTTTACGCCCAGAAAAACTCGATTTGTACAGTAAAGGTTGGCTTGGGCGAATGTCTTAAGCTACTTAAACATTAACTTTTATATTTTTTGGCTTTGAGAAGATGCAGAATAAGGCCAAAGCTGTGGTACTTACAATTCGAGATAGCAACATTCGCTGTCGTACCGTGAAAAGTGAATTTCTTTCTTAAATTTTTTTGTACCCTTGGAGTGGGTGTATTATAATTGTCCGGATGTTTGTAACGCATAGAAGGAAGCATCCCCGACCACATGAAGTATATATATTCTTGATCAGCACGTCGAGCAGAGTTGTTATAGCTATGTCCGTCTGTTTCTATGCTATCTTCTCCGTCAGTTTTGAAGCTATCTTAACCAAACTTTGCACCAAGTCTTTTGGTACAATTACGCTGCACATTTGTCGGATCCGGCCGGATCGGATAGTCATCCATATAGCTGTCATAGAAACGATCGGTTGAAAAACTAGTTTCAGTGAGAAAAACTTTTTTGTTTTTAGTGCTATCGCTCCCAACGTTCGTATTTATAAGTTTTTAATGATTTCACATAATTTCACCAAAACTTTTCGAAATCGGACTACTATATAATGTAGCTGCCATACAAAAGTTAGGTCTGAAAAAAGTCTTAGTGAGAAAAGCTTTTTTGTTTTCAATGTTATCGCTCCCAACGCTCGTATTTATAAGTTTTCAATGATTTCACATAATTTCAACAAGATTTGTCGAAATCGGACCACTGTATAGTATAGCTGCCATACAAACTGTTAGCCACATATCAAGCTCCAAGGGTATACAAACTTCGGTCGAGCCGAAGTTAGCTGGCCTCTATTTTTAAAGATAATTTCATTTAAATGTTGACTGCGACTACACCGTAAAGGGTCCATTCGGATGGTGAAACTTTGGATCACTCTTTCCAATACTGCTGGGTATCTCGAGAATTACGCGGTTAATGTTGGCTTACAAGTCTTCAATCATAGATGGCTTATCGAAGAAGACTTTTAACTTCACGTAACCCCACAGGAAAAAGTCCAGTGGTGTCCGGAATGCGAAATAAGCTGCTCACCGGAAATGATTTCTCAATAAAGCCAATGTTTCGCGCTCTGTGTGTGCCGCAACCACCACACCAAACAGTGCATTTTTGTGGATGTAACGGTAGTTCGACAATCTCTTCGGGTTGGTCATCAGACCAAATGCGACAATTTTGTTTGTTGAAGTAGTATTAAATTTGGTTACAAAAATCGCAAAACTTTTACAGAACTGACAACGGAAGCATGGCTGTTTATCACAGATTCTTGTTCATTCTTGGATTGGGTTTATCTAAATGGATAGTGGTGAAAAGAATGAAAAATTATGTTTATAGTCTTGTTTGAGTTTTGTTTTAGATAACTTCACTGTACTTGTACATACATAACACTGAACCAAAGCACAAGGACCACACAATACATATATGTATGTATGTATGTATTGTATGTATGTCCCAGGCCACTTAAACAGCTTACGCTGCTTTCTTTCCCCCCACCACACACCGCTCGCGCTTCAGCAATTGGTAGTCAGGTTCGTATGTTAGAAAGAATTCATAGATGTTTCTAATCAAATAGTATGGCAAGAAATATTGTTTGGCTTTGGCTTGTTATCTCCACGTAGTAGTTTCTGTCTATTGTTTCAATTGTATCCCAAACATTAATGTTTCTGTACTTGTTGTTGTATATTCCACAGCTATGACGGAGGAAATAACTGGAAATTGGAGCTATTATGTGTACATATCACTAACATTGGTTCCAGTCTATTTGGCCTTTCAGCTCATTAAGTCTTTGGGCTGGCAGCTATTCGTTAACAACTGAGCAAACATCCCAAAAACAAGAAGAAAAGAAACACTTGACAAACATTCGCAGACGGCAGGAGCAGCAGCATCAGAAGAAGAGTTGGTGTTGCTTAGTCTTGGGAAGTTGCTTGTCCGTGGCGGTTGGAGAAAATATTCAAAAACAATTTAAATATGCTTACGGAAAGTTGGAAAGGGCAGCGATAAAAATAACGACCAGCTGTTAGAAGTAGCAACAGGACAGCAAACAAAGGCGAGGAAATGCAAAGCAATCAACGTCATAAGCAGGAGCAGCAACACAGCGGCCGCCGTAGACGAAATCCTTGCGGTGGCATAAACAAAAGGGAATAAGCAACATCAGCAGCAGAAAGAAGGAACACTATTTCTGACACAAAGCAAATTCAACTCTGATTATTTTGTTCCTTTTTTTTGTTTGAACAAAACCAATTTACATATTTAAGAAGTTGGTTCGCGACTTGGAATCAATAAAGGAACAGCAGAAAAATGCGTCTGCCATATCGCAACAAGAAGGTCACCCTTTGGGTGCTCTTTGGCATCATTGTTATCACCATGTTCCTATTCAAATTCACCGAGCTACGACCCACCTGCCTATTCAAGGTGGACACCACAAATGCTTTGGCCTCACAAATGGTTCGCGTTGAGGTATGTACCAATTGCGTCCGCCGCACCCACTAGACCACACCAAATCAAACCAACAAACGTTGGGTCAGCTCTCTAAACCAGTGATAAATTAAAAAAAACGGGAATAACAGGAGCAGGGAGCGGAGTAAGAGGTGGCTAACTAATTTCATGTTCAATGCACATACACTGCTGCTGCTCCTGCTGTGACCACAAAACCAAAGCAAAGTCATTGGGGAAATTTAGCCTGGTTATCGGTTGGCCGAACACTATTTTGTAAACATTAGCTCAAACCAAAAACTCCAAATGGTTTGCCAATTCGAGATTAGCATTGGCGACTTGCAAGTGGGACACAATTGAGATGTCAAATGGCGTAGAATGAATTGCCAGAAAGATGGTCGATAAAAATATGGGGTAAAAAAGCGGGTACAAGCTACAATTTCAGTCTTAATTGTTTTGTTTTGTTTCACGACATTCGGACCGAAGTTCGGGTAACAAAATAATTGGTCAATACTAAAATTTAGAAAGTTTGCGAAAATAGAGTTTAATTAGAAAGTTTGCTTAGCAATCGATTTTTGAAACTTGTGATCCTGAGCAGCATCAGAAATCAATTCAAATTCGACTCATTTCTAGGCAAATTGTTCGCCAGAGGTCCGAGTCGAAATTCGCTTTCCTCCATTTCTGTTCAGTAATCTAGAGATTTCACTGTTGTTTTGCATTTCCAAAAATTAGTTTTTATGGAGGAAGAGGTTTCACGTTGCACCCCGTACATAATATTTTCTTTTTGTTTCGAGAAGTGAAGCCCCCAACTAGAATATGAAGTCGAGTCAGGTTCCCATTATTTCGTTTGCATTTCTCTTATCAATTAGGTATACAAAGTGATATGTGTACTCGTCGTATAAATTTATATATATATTGATCTCATCGATCAAAATGCTAGCAAACAGGTCAGGTTGTTCTTTAACCCTTACATCATACCTTTACTTAAAGAACTTTTCATCATTATGCGTGGGTAGGGGGTGGGATTAGACGAGCACCACATTTTATGTTCAAAGCAAATCCTTTAAATTGACATTAATGCCGCGGTGGAGGCGTTAACAGCTCGTGGAGGTGGTGTAACACCTGGTGGCTTCTTCACCTTTTTCTTATCATCATCGTCATCAACACCAACCGAGCCACGTAATTTTTGCCTGTAAAATTTTCTCTAATTTAATTTTTTCTCTACCCCTCACCCCCCACACACACCCACACACACCCCTACATTTGCACACATACAGAAATACGTCACAGATGACAATCAACGCGTTTACTCATACAACCGTGAGATGCCATTAATATTCATAGGCGGTGTACCCAGATCTGGGACGACATTGATGCGCGCCATGCTGGATGCCCATCCCGATGTGCGGTAAGTTTGTTTTTTTTGTCCTGACTTAGGTGTACCCTCTCTCCCTCTCTCTCTTGCCCTTTGTTGTAAAGGAAGAAACAACTTGTGTGTGGTTTTGGTTAAGCATGCCAGAACTTCCATGGAAAAGTTTATTTTTTTGGTTCTTGACTTAGAAATTTATAAATAAATTTTAACAAAACAAGTTCCCTAATTGGCATGTTCCTGTTTGCAATTTGCCCTCGAGTTTAGAGTTTTGTGAGGTAATGGTTTTTTTTAATTCAAAAACTGCGGAAGCCATAGTGAAAGAGTATAATAGGTAGGTAGGCCCCACACCCAGATATAGACCATAAGCACCTTAATGAGGCCGGGTGTTTGTTTTTTTATGAATGCCTGGAATGAGAAGGCAACTGCAGATCTGCAGTGGATGGGCAAAGCTTGGCTGGGACTGGGTTTTAGAGTAAATCGTTTTTTCTGAGCTAACGAGTATAAAATTCAACTATACATGGCCGGGCTTATTTGTGCTAACGTTTATATGACAATTTTTAGATATTTCTGGGACACGACCGAACCCACAAACACTTTTCAATTTCAATTATCTTTAGTAGAGTCTATCCACGTGGTAATAATGCTTATGTCTTCTGTCAAAAAGCTCAAAGTTTTGGGTGTCTTATCTTTGACAGTGTATATTACAGTCGGATTTGACCGACACTCTCATATCTTTTCTTGCTCATTTCTCCTGGATGATTATGATTATTTTGTTGACGCGCCTGCGTCCGTTATGTCAGCTACCACCCTCCACCCACACACCCAGCCAGTTTCATCTTCAGTTTCTTTTTACGGTACACAGAGAAAACAAAATATGCAAATACATATATATATATATAAATAATAAATATTTCATATGACATATTTACGATTTCTACACGTAGTGATCGGGTTTTTCAACCCATTACGTTTATGTATTTTCATTTATCCATTTTATCATGTGGCATGTAGCTTTTCTTTAGACGGTTAGATAGCCTTTTTAAATACCAGTTTATAGCCAAAAATTAATAGCATTCAAAAATGTGAGTACACGTATGATGGCCACGTAAGAATTCTGTACTGATTCTTAACTAAATTTTTCGTTTGGAATTTCCACACATAGGATTTCAGATTCTACATGCCGCGTTTACTTTTTATCATTTCTACATGTAGCATGCAGTATTTCTGCATGCCAAATGCTTCTCTCAGTTTTGTATATGTAGCGCGTGCAATTTAGCAGGGCGAAATACGTTTCGTTTTGGGATTCACGTTTCTATTCAATTTTGTTTTCTCTGTGCAGGAATCTTTTTATTTTACTTTTTTGCCATACTATTACCTCAGGCATTTTGGACATGCTCCTGCTGCGTTTCAATGAAACGTTTGTCCTGTCGTAATCTGAGAATTAGATTATTAAGTTTTCGTTACGCATAAGTAATTAGTTGGCAAATGCCAGCTGAGTAAAGTTGTGTTTTCGTAAGGGTCCACTTATTATTTTGCCCATTTGCAATCCTTTTTCTCTGCCAACAGTAGGCCTTCTCGCTTTTTCTCTGTTGACTGCACAGCACAATTTCCGCTATTTAAAAACTTACTTCCGAGAAGCACAAAGCGAGGATGTGGTGGGAGAAGTGCGGTTTATGTCTCATTCAGACTATTGTCCGTTCTAAAAGAGTCAAAAAATTTACATGTCAAGTGTAAAAGGAAAAACCATTATAAAAGGTTCATACTCAAAAAGTGCGCGTGCCAAGTACTTAAGATGAAGAGTTAAGCTGTAAATGTGCCCATCTTCGAGTCCTGCTTCTATTGCCAAAATATAGTTCGGCGTACAGTCTGGCAGCTTAAGTATCCTCTTTATAAAATAACGTTGCAATTGATCTGCCTCGTCACTTAATTCTCGTCGCCATATTTGAGCTCCATAGCAATGCACCGTTCTGCTGATAGTGTTGAAAATTTTCCATAAACTAATATATATATATATATATACACCGTAGTTCTAGGAACTATTAAAAGATTTTTTTTGGGGTAAAATAATTTTAGAAACATTTTACGCGGAGGCGTTTGAGTAGACATGAAGCTACTCAGATGAGCGATCAGACGAAATAGAACCGGTTCTTTTTGTCCTGAGCGCTTATCTGACTGACATTTATTGAAATACAGTGTGACCTTTTTAGCCGACGATATATTATATTATCGAATTTTAAATTAAAATCTCGCTTTCATATTTTGTCCACTTAGTTTTAACTTAATTGGACGGCAATATAATTTAAAATGCTTCTTCAGTCATTTCGCTTTTTATTCTGCTTGTCTTCTTCTTTTATGTAAACAAATTGTCACAATGTTCATATGAACCAGATGATTCCGATGAACCAATGGTTCTGAAACTGGCCCATCTGAGCTTCTCAGGCATGTGTAAAAGCAGAGTTTTCGTCTGACGATCAGGTCGTGTAAATGGAGCTTAAGTGAATCAATCAGGACAATCAGCGGTGTCACAGAAATCTCTTCCAACCAAATTCCAACCCAAAACCAATTCTCGGTGTCACAGAAATCTCTTTCGGTTGGTTTTAAATCTCTCGCGTTTTGTTGGGAGATTTGGCTGAATTCACCACTAAATCAATTTTGATATGTAAAATTGGTATTGGAAATGTAAACAACGTTATTTTTCTACATAGGGTGCATCAAATGAATTAAATATTTCAATTGTTTTAATATTAAAATTTGTGTTTCAATAATTGTTCGCAAAACCAACCGAACGGTGACAAATTATCTCGCTCTCAACGTCAGCGGGCGCTCTCTACACATAGTGGCTCTCTCTGAGTACCAACAAGCGCTAAGGGTTGCCTAGTTACATTTAATGATTGGCGCAAAAATATTTTTAAATTTTGCATTTTATTTTTGAGGAATATGACTTAAATTTGAATTGTAATTTAAAAATGCATCGTAAAACATGTAACACAATCAAAAAATTCCATTTAAACATCAAATTAACTCAAAACTAGAAGAAGGGAAATTTTTTTTGCGAGAAATGACAACCCTGTTTATAGATTTGAGAGAAAAATACCACACAAACCTTCCAACTCGACTTTCAAATAAGAAAATGAAATCTCTTGAAGTTCTGGGACACCGACGGATTTTTCGAGCGATTTGCAAACCAACCAAGGCCAAAATCTCTAGAGATTTCTGTGACACCCCCGAATACAACCCTTTACAAATCGTCATAAAACTTGCCTGTTCAGATTTCAAACTGTACACATCACTATCCCCCCCTCTCAGAATCGCTATTGGGCACATTCAGCAGATAAGTTCGTTTTGCAATTAGAAAGAATGGCAGGCTTTAAGATATTCTCTGTACTTAGTACAAAAAAAAATCTCCTGGACAAATAAACTTTAATATTTACATACACTAATAGAATATTTTATGTGAAAACTTACACTAAAGCAGGCTGATCCAGCAATCGGTAACCAATCATACTTTATGTTCGATTCCCTCTCGCAATCGACAATCAGAAATTACAAATCGGATTTATCTGTTGAATTGGTAAATGTGATTGACCCAATACTTACGGCTATCTTTAATCTGAAATCATTCCTGAAACATAATAACTGATGCTGCCTTTTCTCCACCCTCTTCTCCCGCACACTCTATAAACGAATCACAGTTCAGTGAGTGTTTAGTCGAGGGGCTCCACTTTCATTTTGTCGATTACATTACGGGAGAACAGGCTACTCCCAGTACTTCCTGCTATGTGGTCTCAATTCCTGCTTTATCAACTCCCTTTTGTATTCTTCACCCATCAGTACCATTTGTTTCTTTTGGTTTTTGCAGCTGCGGGCAGGAGACCCGCGTCATACCGCGCATTCTCCAACTGCGCTCACATTGGCTAAAGTCCGAGAAGGAGTCGCTGCGCCTGCAGGAAGCCGGCATTACCAAAGAGGTCATGAACAGTGCCATCGCACAATTTTGCTTGGAAATCATTGCAAAACATGGCGAGCCGGCGCCGCGTTTATGTAACAAGGATCCACTGACGCTGAAAATGGGCTCCTATGTAATCGAGCTATTTCCCAACGTAAGCATTCACACATAGAGCAGCCATGT
Source organism: Lordiphosa clarofinis (assembly GCA_018904275.1). NCBI lineage: Eukaryota > Metazoa > Arthropoda > Insecta > Diptera > Drosophilidae > Lordiphosa > Lordiphosa clarofinis. The sequence continues at coordinate 922,405 of JAEIGQ010000008.1, forward strand.
GGAGGTGGTCTCCTAACGCCCCTTTTGCTTTTTCTTTTTTTGTGTTTGTTTTCCCTGTGCAGGCAAAATTCCTATTCATGGTGCGCGACGGAAGGGCGACAGTTCATTCGATTATATCGCGCAAGGTGACAATCACCGGCTTCGATTTAAGCAGCTACCGGCAGTGCATGCAGAAATGGAACCATGCCATCGAGGTGATGCACGAACAGTGCCGCGACATTGGCAAGGACCGTTGCATGATGGTGAGTAAATGAGTGGGCAGGTGCTTGATCTCCAACCTTTACCGTTTCTGAAGGCTCTTCAGAAATGTGAGTGTGAATTTGATTGGGAAAAAATAGAGGGAAGCTAACTTCGGCTCGGCCGAAGTTTATATACCCTTGGAGCATGATTTCCGTTTGGCTTGAACTTTGAATTTTAACAACTGTGTTTTCTTCTCCACATCGTTTCCCTTAGGTCTACTATGAGCAACTGGTATTGCATCCCGAAGAATGGATGCGTAAAATCTTAAAATTCTTGGAAGTGCCATGGAATGATGCTGTTCTGCATCACGAAGAGTTCATTAATAAACCCAACGGTGTGCCCTTATCCAAGTAAGTTCAATTTTTTTTAAATGCTTCCTTAGTATCGATGTAACTTTTCAACAACCCGGTGAATTAGAGTGGAACGTTCCTCGGATCAAGTCATTAAACCCGTGAATCTGGAGGCTCTTTCCAAATGGGTGGGCCAAATACCTGGCGATGTGGTCCGTGATATGGCCGATATAGCGCCCATGCTGTCCGTGCTGGGCTACGATCCGTATGCGAATCCACCAGACTACGGTAAGCCAGATGCATGGGTGCAGGACAATACGTCTAAGGTATGTGCAGCAAACAATCAGACTGTAGGCAGGGTGTCTCCACCTCCTCTCACCCTTTCCCCATGTTTCCGTCCATCCTCTTTGTTGTCATGTTGTTATCGTCCCCGCTTTTGTTTGTTGCCCTGACTTATGTCATTGGCATATTTTGCACTTTTCCCATCTCCATTTCCATTTTTTGTTGTTTGTACGATTTTGTGTTTGTTTGTTTGTATTTTGCACTTTACCTTTTTGGTTTTGCACCCTTGCAGTTTTTTGCGCTTTACTTTCTTTTACTTTCAGCTACTTTTAACCTCGATGATGCTGCTGCTATTCCTGTTCCCGTTGTTGCTCCCCATCCTAGAAAGCTTACATATGTTCTCGCCAGTCCATATTGATGATGAAGATGATTGTTGATATGGTTGTGGCTCTTGTTCTTGATGAGTTGGGGCAAAGGTTGTGCTCTCTTTTTGCAAAAATGATTTTGCCTGCAGGCGCATTTCTGCTTTGTTTAGAGAAAACAAGAAAAAAGGAATGAAAATCCCTTTAAAATTTAACTTACTCGAAGGTAGATTAAAAAGTTACCCAATTTGTAGAAGAGATGTAATAAAATATTTTCACTTTTATTCTAAAACGAGAAGTCTAAGCTAACTTCGTCTGTGCCGAAGTTTTCATACCCTTAAAGTAATTTTCCGGACGAAGAATCCTTTTTTAACCGCTTTCGCACCTGTTCACAGATTTGGGAACATAGCCTGTGCTATGCTAGCGGCTAAGACGGTTGTAAGGATCAATTTACATAAGCTTATGCACAAAACTGTGAATCCTTTGTTAGCCTTTGTTTGTATAGTAAATATTAGAGTTTAGAGAAGAGTGTCACTTACTCTCTATGTCCAACCACCAACTTAAGATACTTTACAAATTCTTTGCACTATTATCGCGCAAATCGGGTATCTAGCCTCATCAATTTGCTTTCAACTGTTATGAATTGCCGATTAAAATTTAGTTTTAAATCATAAAGCTTATTTTGTGGTTGCATAATTCCTTAGCCAGTTGCATACGCACACAAAGTTTTTTAATTTTGCACATTTTTTTTTTTTTTGTGACAACAACGTGACCAACTGTATAACCAAGGGCTCTTAGCAGGGTCCTCCGCCAACCCGACCCCATTTTCCTCCTTGCGAAACTGCATCCCGTTGAGTTATGTCCTGCGCTGCTGCTTCAGTGGCGCGTTAAATTAGCTGCTAATTAATTAGTCGAGACGAGTCGACGAGTTGAATTTAGTTAAGTTGAGTGGGAACATATATTTTAGCTAACAACTGCCAACTGCTGAAAACAGACAACATAAATTAAAAAAAAAGGTCAAAACTCGCAGCTTTTTTTCCCCCGAGTTTCGATGGTATTTTGCACTTTTTGCAACTGACAAGGGCAATTTCACTTTTGACAGTTGACGCCCATTTGAACATACAAGCAGATGGCCAGGAAAGCCATGTCAACTTTGCCCTATGCTCTGCTGCACCTGCTGCTGCTGCTGGCACATTGATTGAGAGCTGCTGCAGCCACAGGCCCACATGCGGCCATGGATGTCCAAGCGCAATTAATATCAATTGAAAGGAACGACAATTTCATTATATTCCTTAATTTATGTTAATGACAAATATTTTAATTAATTCACATTTTTATCATATTTGTTGTCCCGCGGTACTTACGGAAGGTGTCGGAGTAGTCGAGGTGTCTACAAACAAAAAATATTGTTTTAATTGCCAGCGAAAAAAAAAAAGAATCTGCACAGATTTAATTGAATTTTAATGGAATGTCAGAGTAAGTCACAGAAAAATTTGAATATGAAGTGAAAACTACCCTACATTTTAGCTAAAAAATTATAAAAAAAAGTGTGAGTGTCGCTAGCACTCACGAGTCTTTGATGTGAAACATGATCCTAAGTTTAAAATCTTATTTTCAAATCACAAGCTCTCTTAATGGTATATAAATCAGCAAGGCACTCTTTTCAAAGAAGAAGTTTAACGGGGCGTAGAAATACCAGAAACAAGATCACTAACTGCTGTGTTCTTTCATTTTTTCAGGAAGTCTATTGTGGTAATCCATAGATAAATGATGATGTTTCACCCCCAAGATACAACCATGGTGAGATCCAATATCCCACTTATATCCCTCCCAGATCCCACCCCGGATGCTACCAAGATCCCTTCAAGATCCCATCCAGATCCCACACAGATCCCGCAAAGATCCCTTGCAGATTCCATCCAGATCACGCCAAGATCCCGTCCCGCTCCAGATTCCATCCAGATCCCAGCCAGATCCCTTCCAGATCCTGCCAAGATCCCACCCAGATCCCTTCCAACATCCCACCCAGCTACATTCCAGATCCCTTTCAGAAACCGCTCAGATCCCTTCCAGATTCCATCCATATCCCGCCAAGATCCCACCCAGATCCCTTTTAGATCCCTTCCAAGATCCTACCCTGAACTCACCCAGATCTCGCCCAGCTCCCACCCAGATCCCACACAGATCCCACCCTTATCCCATACAGATTCCACCCAGATCCCACCCAGAACTCTGCCAGATCTCGGCCAGCTCCCACCAAGATCCTCATGTAAATCCCACACAGATCCCACCCATATCGCTCCTAAATTCCACCCAAATCCCGTCCAGATAAGATTCCACCTAAGTCCATCCCACATTCCACCAAATCCCACCAAGATCACACGCAGATCTTTCCCAGAACCCACCCAGTTGCTCCTCTTCAGCATCTTTCCTACCTCTTCGCATCCCCTCTCTGCCCATCCTCAGATTGTGTGTGTTTGCCGAGAAGCTCCGCAAATCAAAAGAACACAAAATATGAATGACGTCAGCGTCACGTGACACTGAAATCAAATTTTACTCCTAGTAAAATCGTCCGTACCGAAATTATAGATGTTTCACATCAAAAACTAATTACTGCGAGCTTTTTTGTTCTAGCAACACAAAACGCAAATAAATTGCACAAACCAACCTTTGATGCCATATTGAACCAAAGGATATTGATACGCTTAGTGAGGCGGGAAAGTTCGCGGATAAGGCTCGCGAAGCAGATTGGGTATCTCGGTGTGGTAGTGGGTAGTGGGAAGTGAAGTGAACAATATACAAGTACGCAGACGAAGCATCTCAAAGCAAATGGTCACCTATTCTCTTATAGAAACCGGACATGTAGCGCACCTGTCTTGGCACCTAAGGTCTTTACACCCATTACTCGTAAAGGAAAAGGGGTATACTAAGTACGAAAAGAAAACTTTTCCGACCATATAAACTATATAAATTCTTGATCAGCATTAGAGCCCTGCACGAGTGCACACTAAACAAAAAATTATTCAATCTCGTTGAAATGAATTGTGTGTCACAGGCAACAGTATCAATGCTCACACTGTCAAAGCGAGACATTTTACTAAACTATCTAGTATCTGATTGGGAGTTGATGATCTACTTTGATTCGTTAACAAAGCCAGTGTGAGTGCTAGCAATAGCAAAGGAACTTAATCTATGTATATGATAGGAAAATCACACTGAGAACACTGTTAAAACTGTTAACACTATGAACATTATTAAAACTAGCAACCAGGGTTTGTTTACAACACGAAATATTTCGTGCACTGATCAATGCATAAGAGCAGTTCACAGCTATGGGATCCCCATGGTATCAAAACCGCTAATTGCTTAAGAAACTGTTTTTTAAGACCAAAAGAGAAAATATAGTGAAGGTTTTAAAGAATGTTTCAAACCACTTTCCGTGACTGACAAATCGTTAAATCGCGGAAAATTACCAAAGAGCTTCAAAAATAATAATAATGCCAAACAAACTTCACACCCAACCAAGAGGAAAATTATGCAAGGATAAATGCAGAGCGGAATTAAATGCTGAAATTACTCCGTGGTAATAAAACCGCTAAGTGCTTAAGAAACAGACCAGCAAGGCGACAAATGACCATAGATATCTTAATAATCATGTATATGACAATACTGAACCGCGATAAATACCATGGATAACCAATGTCAAAGAATATAGTCGAAATCATAAAGAATGTCTTAAATCACTTTTCGAGTCTGACTCTTTAGTAAATCCCGAAAAAATACCAAGGAGGATAAAAAATAGTAATATTGCAATTTTCATTTATTCGTTTCAGCTACTATTCTTTTTTTTATTTTCCATATTTATATTTAAAAACATAATTTCATTATTCAAAAGGTGGTTGATGCAATGAATGTTGGCATATTCTTTAAATGCAGCTATCATGTTTGATCCACGATCTGTAACTATTATCGCATCATCTAACTGCAAGTCGAAAGCCTCTAAACATTCTTTTACTTTATTACAAACAAATAGTCCTGCGAATAAACATGATTAACAAGACCAAAAATGAACATTTAAGTAATATTTAGGTGAACCTGTTGCAGATTCTCCATTCATGCCTATCATTGCTAACAGCCGGTTCTTTATTGTACCTTCACATATATAATGTAAAGTTACGCATATATAGGATTTTTGGGAAAAACTATCCGTCCACGCGTCTGACGTGATTTTATATCCATTACCTTTTATTAATGATATTTCCATCATTATTAAAGCGAGTTCTTTATTATAGAAGTCTGTAACATTTCGTGATACCGTTGTTGGATGAAGAAGCAGTTGGTTGACGTTAACATTAGGTCCAAGGGGACTTCCTATTTCAAGGTCAAGTGATATAAGGTCTTTTATCCCAGAATCGCTTATGACACTGAATGGCCGACAATTTTGAACGACCCACTTCGTCACAGTCCTTGTGAACGATGATTTCGTTTCCGCATCTACGTGTATAGTAGGTTCATCCTCTTTACCAAGCACGTTTATTTTGCAGATCCTGTAGCATTTATGTCGAACTAAATTCGACGAAGAGCCATTATATTTAAAAACACTTAAGCATGTTCGGCAATCAACTACATTTGGAATTTCATTTCTTGTCTCCCCAAGTACATGGCCAAACACGTCCCACACCTTGCTTCTACCGTGTTTTCCACTAATGCTATAGAGGCCACTACTTATATTGGCCCTTATTTCAGATATTGTTCCAGATAGTGGTGGACTCTATAGAACATATTTATAAAACAAAAAATTTAATAAATGTTCTTGTTTATTATTTTCGCGTACAATTTTAAACCTATATACTTACATTGCGAGAATTGTTCTCCATTTTTTTTTTTAAATAACAAACTGTTAACACTGTTAACACGAACTGAAACTAGTGTGAGACCGAGACATACGAGATGACAAGAATCACATGGCAGGTTAACTTTGACTCAATGAATCTTTGAATTAATATGAAATTCAATAATTCAATAAGAGCTGTTTCGTTTCGACATATGAATCGGTTTGATAGTGTTCACAGTGTGATTGCCTACTGTTAACAATGATTTAGTGTGAGCTCGTGCAGGGCTCTAATCAGCATCAACAGCCTAGTCAGTCGATATGACCATTAGGGGGGTCGATTTGTATGGGCCGAAAAAAACGTACCAAGCGTATAGCAAAAACGAAATCTACGGTCAATTCTAAGAAAATTTCACCAAGAAACCATGGGTCTAAAATGAATTCCTAGTCCGCGCAAATCGACTTCAAATATTTATGTTACATTTTCCCAAAAATCGAGTTAGAAAGTCGGTGAAGTCCGACTATAACAAGTTCTGTATACCCCAGAGATTGCATTTATCTGATAAATTTTATATAGAAGCCACACAAAGTGATAAAGGTGTCAAAAAGTGAGCCCAGTGCAACCCATCAACGTTGAAGCGGTGCTACCCATCAACATTTTTTATTTTCCGTATAACTCTGCTATCGTTCATCCGATCTTCAGAGTTCCTTTGGCGAATCGATAAATAATCATGATTACAAAATATCTCTAAACAGTACAAACCATCTATCTGTAAAACTGTGAGAGATATGAGGTTTTTTCTAAATTGCGGGGGCGGAAGGGGGCGTGGCAACCTGCGACATAAAAATTTGTCTGCCGGCAACTACAAGAAGTATTTGTCCCATACAAGTCAAACCTCTATCTCTTACCGACCCCCCCTAATGACCATGTTCGTTTTTCATGTATATTTGGCTAAATAGCCGAGATTTGCATAGACTTAAAACTTAAACTATGTTTTCTTACGCAAATGATTTGATCAATGGCCTAAAAGTTCACTACTTTGGCCTATTTAGCAACGTTTTTTATCAAAGTTTGTTAAAGCAAAAAATTTTACCGCGTGAACTTAGCTTATCTCCTAAAAGTTGAAAGATATCGAGCACATACAAACAGTTTAAAAGCTTAAAGAATTCTCTGGTAAACTAATTTAAAATTTCAAAAAATCTTGATTACTTCGAGAAGTATTATTTTAGATGCAAACAAAGCCTGATAGCCACTAATATAATTTTGATTCCTTAACCATCATCTTTGTTCTGGCTTGTACGTATAATGGAAGCAGCAGCAGCAGCAGCTAGAGAAAATTTGTCCATTTAAGATAGGCAATGCTTTAATATTTAATCTAATTGTTTTCGATTTTGTTCTTTTTTCTCTAGCTAAAAGCGAATCGCATGCTGTGGGAAAGTAAGGCTAAGCAAGTGCTACAAATGGATCCAAAATCGAATGAGGATAACAACAACAACAATAACATGTACAATATTAATAAAATTATATCGGAGGATCAACCACAACAGCAGCAACAGCTGGAACAGGAAATAGAACATGAACAAAAGCCACAGCCGCAAGCCGTGCAGTTGTTGCATCAAAAGCCAAAGGACGTCATAACAATAAAGCAGCTGCCAAATAACAATGCGGTTGGTCCACTGCTGGATACATGATATCCGCCTATACCCAAAATACTGCCAGCACGGGGCAAGCACTGAGTAGGAGCAGGATAACAACAAATGATGTGGCCGTTGGTGATGATACAATGACACCAAATGCTCGAGACATCCACCCACAAAATGAAACAACACAAAAGCCATTCACTTACAGAAGGGAAACTAATGTTAAATTAAACTATTAGCCATAATTTCTTATATGCCTACCTACCTACCTACCTATATATATATATACATATATACCAAATGGATGTGTGTATGTACTACGTACTCAAAGTTCTACCAAAAATGAAGAAAAAAACATAAATAGGCAATGATTTTGCGTTAAACATAAACACATGTGGCAACCACATATGAAATAGTCCCACTGTTGAGGTTTTATGGTTGAACCCTTTGCCAGTCATAAATAGGATTTCGTTTTAATCAAATCATTCGGGGCCAGTCCCTTGATAGTATATTTAAGTTTAAATCTTTATCAAGTACTTACATGTTTACCAAAAGCTAACTTTCATGGAAGGCTCCGCGATTTGCTAGAGAAATAGTGAATATTTAACTGATGTTGATCTTGGAAATTCTTAAGGTTATGTTCATTTGATTTTAAATGTATTATTAAGGAGCAAACAAGTTTGAGTTTAAGAGCTTTTTCCTCTGTACAGCAGCTTTAATAACACAGTCCAGAACAGCGGCGGGCACGCTCTTGCTCCCATTGCTCTGAAGTTTTTGAACAGACGCGTACGAAATTGCGCACAAGCAGACCTCGTTAACAAGTGCAATTACCTCGCTTTAAAGTATATTAAAAGAAAACAGTGCATGCGAATCGGCGCACACGCAGACGGCGCAACAGGTGCAGACTCTGAGGATTGATATTTCTCATGCCCTTGGAGAGGGTATATTAAAATTGTCCGGATGTAGAAGAAAGCATCTCCACCCACATATAGTTTTGATCAGCATGACTAGCAGAGTTGATACAGCCATGTCTGTCTGTCCGTCCGTCCTCCTGTTTCTATGCCAATTTCCTCCGTAAGTTTAAAAACGATATTTACCAAACTTTGCACGAAGTCTTTTGGTACAAATACGCTGCACATTTGTGCTGCCATAGGAACGATCGGTCGAAAAAGTAGTCTTAGTGAGAAAACTCATTTGACTTAAAAGAAATTGTCCCCAAACCTCGTATTTATAAGTTTTCTATGCTTTCACATAATTCCACCAAGTTTTATGAACGTTGGTCAACTATAAAGTATAGCTGCCATACAAAAGATAGCTATACCATTCAATTTTGGCAACGCCCCCGCAATTCGGAAAAAAACATCATATCTCCCACAGTTTTGCAGATAGATGGTTCATACCTTTTAAAGATGGTAATTATGATGATGAAGATAATAGAGAAATGATAAAGATCAGATCAACGATTCTTAAGCAATGAGCAAAAAAAGTCCATTCCATCCCCCCAATTCAATTTAAGTTCATCTACTTTTTGCTGTTGTCTGGGCTCAGTGCACTTATGTGAAAAAAAAAAATATTTGTTCTAGGGCCGCAGGTGCAGAGATCTGCCATATCCGAATTTTCTAACCATATATTGCATTTTACATTGCTCAACAATTTCAATGTGTGAATTGTGTCTTAGTTCATTCGTAAAACTACTTGTCTAGTTCATTAGTTTCTGTCAATCAGAGATTCTCTTAAGTCAAATTTGACAACCGATTCCTTGTCGAAATATTAACAGTTTTCGAGTTTCGCAGAACATCTGAACTCGCTCCTTAAACCTCTATTAAAAAAGCTTGCCGGAAAAGGTTCCGAATATTTCACCTAATTTTTAAGCTGAATCTGTCTTAGCTCTTCTTATACCAAAGTCGCACATTAATTGGAAAGAATCGATCACTTGTAAAAGTATCAAATCGTTGGCCCAGTCAAAGTTGGACTGTTTAAAATATTTTTGTATAAATATTATTTTTGAGAGACTTGTGTCCGATTAACTACATATAGATTTATATACACATATATACATATGTAATTGAATGTATTTCCAAATATGTAATTTAATTTTGTAAATATTTTTTTTTACTGTTTTGTAGCTTTTCCTTTCCTTATGAATTAAGACAAGAGTGGAAGGGAGAAAGGGAGCTTTTAAGCAGAACAAAACTGGCTGCAAAAATGTGAATTGGATGTGTTTTTAAGTCTAGCCTAATATAAATTGTTTTGTTGCAATAAATTGACTGAATGTAAAAAAATTTGAATTATATATACTATACAAAAATACGATATATAAAAAATGTCTAAATGTAAATGAAAGTTGTAATAGATATTAATTGAGCTACAATATGTGTGTATATGTGTGACATATAGTCACAAAAAAAAATCATAATAACAGTCGCATTTAGACTTAAAATCAAAGATTTCGTTTTCGGCAAACGTTAAGTATTGTCCGTCCGTACTTAGTGTGTGATGTTGTTTGTCTATGTAGTTTGTGTACTTACTTGCCCTTAGCTTTGATTCATTTGTTCTGTTTGTCTTGTTAATTTGCAATTAGTTAAACATACAAAAAATTGCTGACAATAACTAATACAGAAATTCCACAAAGAAACCAAATAAAGAAAGACAGAACAAACAATATCTGGCTGTCTCCTTAGCTCTGACAAATATATACCAACAAATGTATGTGTGAATGTCAACTATTTTTGCTAGATCTTAAGACATTTTTCTTCTTTCTTTCGGGAACAGCTTACTTGCAGCTGACAGACAATCAAAGCTCAAAGGATCTATACAAAAAAGAAATCGTAACCCATGAATGAATGTTTAGCAAATGTTTTTTTTTCTCGATATAATTAAATTAATAACACAAGCTGTACGCTGCAAGAAGATTTCATGCAAAGTTATATACAAATATGTACATGTATGTGTAAGTATGTATGAAATACAAAAAAAACTTAACTTAAGCTACAATTGTACAATATAATAGATGAATTGGAACTTTAAAAAACATTATACGGACAAAAATTCCAAAATCAAACCTTTAAAAAGTTAAACACACAATAAAATGTATGGCAAAATGTGAGAAATTGTTCTATCCAAATCGTAATCTTGAAATAAAGCAGACAGATCTGCGGTTGCAGCTAAGTAGTGCCATGAGCAGGGATGCATACTTACTGCAATCTTCATCGTCCTGTGGTAGATCAGCAAACTGAATCTGTCCCTTTTCAGAGAACATAATCACCTAAAAGGACGATCCTAAGGGAATCTTTACCTTGAATACTCAAGGAAACTTATTTGCTTCGGTGATCATAACCCGGATTAACTCGTTTCTGGAAGAACGCCAATTATAAAACAAAGGCCTATCTGTCACTTTGGAAGAGCTAAGGGACTGTTTGACCCGTCCGAGTTATCCTTACACAATAGGCGCGATCAGAAAATTACTCATACGACACGTACACCTGATGAGCCACTTTTTTTAATTCAAAACCTTATGAAATCTAGGGGAATCCAAGTGAATGATTTTTAGTTGACCCAAGGCAACACTGAGTAATACAAAAACAACTTTGAAGCCTCTTTTTCGCCACTTTCAAAATCTAGTTGTTTTTACCTTTTGGGTTTGGGAAACAACCGTTATTAGCGAGTTTCGATTGCCCAAGATGCACCTGTTGCGCTCTCTGTGTGCGCGTCTTGTAGGCGCCGTGCTCTGATCGCATATACTTTGTTGTTCACAATTCGAAGAGAGTTATTTGCGACCAGTTGCCGGAAAATAAATCTCGGAGCAATGGGAGCAAGAGCGTGCCGATCGCTGCATTTAAGTTTGACGTCCCCTATTCACGCCTTACACCCGACATAGAAAAAATGTCATAGAATTGGTTTACCCCAAAAAAAAAGTCTTCTTTGCCTTCGTTAGACTTCGTTTGACCAGGAACGAGGTGGCTTCACTTCGCCTTTTAATGCAACTGTATATTGTTAAAGACCCTTCGAAAATCAAGATTATTCAGTGATCTTAAGCTAGTGCATGATTTAACAGATAAACTATGGCCAATTTAGGCGAATTTTTATCAGAATTTCCTTAAAGTTTGTCAAAGTATTTGCCCGTGGAAAATTTTAACCTTTTGGATGGACCTTACCACAATGAAAGTTTGTGTAATCGATAGGTGCCTTATACTCTTTCCACACACACATATACACAAATGACAACAGCTTTTGTTCATAGATAAATTATTTCCGTAACACACTTTAATATCTGGATTTTGGGTTTGGTTTGAGATGTTTGATTTGGTTTTTTTTTTTGTATGATTTATTTGAAAGAAATTCACATTTCTTGTTCAAAGTTCAGTAATAAAAAAGTTTGTGGTAATTTGTTGCAAGTAAGTTTTAAATAACTATTTAGTTCATTCGTTTACTTTTATTAAAATTGTTTTTGGCTTTGGTTTAAATGTAAAGATTTTTACGAAAGAAATTTAATTTATTTATTCCTCTTCCTCCTCTTCTTCCTCTTCCTCCTCCTCTTCCTCCTCCTCCTCTTCTTCCTCCTCTTCCTCTTCCTCCTCCTCCTCTTCATCTTCCTCAGCCTCCTCATCGTCTTCCTCGACGACCTCCTCCTCAACTTCTTCATCCTCCTCGACGATATCCTCATCGGCCTTGGCATCTTCCTCGCCCTCGGGTGTCTCGGGTTCACCGGCCTTCTTGCCTGGTCGCTCGCCGAACCATTTTGGCAGTTTGGCTATATGGTAAAAGATAAGATGACGTTATTTTAGAGAGAAGAGCAACATGAACGGGGTATATATATCATAGTGCGAGACAAGAAACAGAATAATAATGATGTTGTGCTGTTGTCATTGTTGTTGTGGTTGTTGTACTGGTGATACATACATTTTTGACGGCCGGTGTATTGTTCCTTCTTTTCGTTCCAGATCTTCTCATTCACATCCTTGGTGATCTCATCCCAACCCTATAGAGATTAGGAGTTGTGTGTTTGTGTACGCGTGTCAAAGTGTGTGGTAATAATTATTTATGGAATGGAACGTAGAAGACGAACACGCAAAAGTACAGTTGACATTGAAAAATGTAGTAAACAAAACATAGAAAGAGATATAAAAAAAGGAGAAATATAAACGTTAGATGTGAATTATGTAATGGCCTCAGGGTTAATCAGCTACCCCCAATACACTAAGTCAAGATTCCACGGAAAACATATTTGAGAGTGATTGTATTTGAAGTGAGAAGCTGAAGTGTATCCAAAGCTCTCCCGTCGATTTTCAAATTTGAATTATTTTAACTAGCCTTAAGTGAAACGTATTCAATAGCTATCAATATAAGGTCCTTTAGCTGAATATAGTATGCAATGTACAATTTATGCTCAACCTGCTTTATTCTTCTATATGATTGATGTGTTCAGCGGAACCCTCTACATAGATAAGCGGATTTAAGATTTAGAGGGCTAGGATTGAGTAGTACTCGTTATATCAATTTCACTTCCACGACAACTTATCGAAAGCAGAACTGTGCCGATCTCTTTTGGGAGGAGAAATATAAAACCAACCGAATCGGCATTGCGTTCGGTTCACTTTTGAAAAAGTTGCGAATTAAGAACATGCCTAAAAGTCTTAGTTTGATTGTCCTTACTTCATGTCTGAGAACTGAGGTTGGCAAACTACACTCATCTGAAGTTGAGACAGTCCTTTTCAGTTTCGACGTTGAACTAACGCGATCTAGTTGTATATCAGTTAAAAACTGGGTACGAAGGAGTCGTTCGTTGGTGCTAACTAACTCGGGTAACTTTCTAAGCGCTATCTACGGAAATTGAGAGCTTAAACAAGTAGTTGCCGTAATGCTGCATCATTGTCACGCATCAAGATCCCACAGATAGTGAAAAAAATACCAAGGACCGCTTCCTAGCACTCGACTAATTCCTTTCTAGGGAAAATTTAGTTAAATAGTTAAAGAAAAAGGAAAATATACTGCCTAAACTTTTGATGTGACTGTACTGACATGAAAGAATTCGAAATATAATGATTTGTTGATACAATAAGAAAATAGTAGACAGATATTGGATACACGAAGTTGTACAGAAAAAAAATATATTTACATTTTGTGCGCTGAGTGAATCTTTCCTGTCTTTCTTGCCAGGTTTTTTCTAAAGTTTCCGCATAGACCGTATTATAACCCTAGAAAACCCAAATGCTGCTGCGAGTACCCAACAAAACGTAAAGACTGAACGGAATACTTACACCCTCGAAGAGCTTCTTCTTGTCATCGTATGAACGTGTATCCACACGTCGCTCATATTTGGAAGCGACTTGAATCTTGGGCTGTAAAATCACGATCAACGATTAGCGAGTGAACGTGGATGATGAGAACAACAGAGACTTACCGGGTATTTGCCAGTCAAAGCTTCGGGGTCGAGACCCTTCTTCAAGGCTTTGTGCCTGAGCTGTTGCTTCTGTCTTTCCTTCAACTCTTTCAACTGAAATGGTGGGAATAGCATAAGCAGTGGCTTTTTTTCTCGACAAGGTACTCACATCGTAGTCCTGACGTTTCTGCCTTTCTTCCAAGTCATACTTCTCAGTTTCCAATTTGACAATCAGCTCCCACAATTCCTGGGCCTTCTCGCGCAGCTTGGACTCGCCGAAGCCCTCGATGGCGAGTGGCTTAATGCGGAACGACAGCGAGATCTTCTTCTCCTCCTCCAATTGTTCCTTAGTCTTGTTACGTTCCATGGCGGCGGACGAGAGTCCCAACTATATGTGCGTGTAATTTTCGGGTGTTTTGTTGTTGTTCATGGTGAGAGAACACAGTTCAGTGTGTTTTACGGGTTACGTGCGAGTGTGTGTGTGTGTGTTTGTGGGAGTATGTGGAGGTACATTTATAACAAATAGTGAGAGAGACACGGAACAGTGAAAGTAAAGAAAAAGAGAGACATATGTAGACACACAAGAAGAGATGTGATGAAACATTAAAGGAGAGAGTTGAGTTGAGTTGAGTTGAGTTGAGTTGAATTGCGTGTGTAAGAGAGAGAAAGAAACAGAATATTTGTTGTTGTTTTCGTTTCAATTTCACAGTTAGATTGTGTGGTTGTACGGTAAGCGGAATGATAGATGAAACACAAACAAAAAAATCGAAATTTAAATACACAAAACAAAATGAAAAAAATATGTTTCGGGGAGGCGTATCAGTAGGCGGCATTTATGGAATCTCATATAATTACCACGCCTGTTTCCTTCTTGGCAATAGTGAAATTGGGTCCCTTCTTGTCCTTGTCCTTCATGGCCTGCAACATGGCCTGACGCTTCTTTTCGGCCTCCTCGAGGCGCATGCGCTTCTCCTCAATCTCGCGCTGCTTCTTCTCCTCAGCCTCGCGCACGCGACGCTCTTCCTCCTCCTTCTTGCGCTGGGCCATCTTCTGCTCCTCCTCGGCACGGGTGACCTTGCGCTTGGCCTGCTTCTCCTTTAGTTTCTTCAACTCATCCTCCTCCTTGGATCTCTGTTTGCGCCATTCGCTGATGTATTCTTTCAGCTGTTCATCGAGATCGGAACGCTTCTGATCCTGACGCTTGATGAACTCTGGATCGCCCTCACCTCTGCACAAGAGGGAGATGAGGAAGAGTAAAAGCACAAAACGATTAGTTTGAATAGCACAGATAAAGCATATTATATTATATTTTGTATTTATGGTAAAAGTACTACGACGAGGCATGGTCTTTTCTTAGAGGCCAACTTCTGGAATCATTAAGTTTGAGCTTTTTAAGGTTATAAAGGAAATTTCCACTAGACTTGGAAGAATTGCTTGAAAAATAATGTTGCGGTTCATTTATATTTGACTGGACTTATCATTAGGAAGGAGAAGACTATATCTTTTTTCGTGCAGATGTTCCCATAGACAAAGAAGAGGGAAAAGGGTTTGGGAAGTCAATTAATGTAAAGAATATAGTCTTTAACGTTTCTGTACTACTCAAGGAATAGACAAAGTCTACAAAGATAACTCTTTGTTTCCATTCAGATCAAACAATCCAACGCTACTTTTGAGATCTTTTAATCGACTATTGAAAACGTTGTTTAAGTTCTCTTTTATGTGAAACGCTAAAAGGTAGTCTTTCGGCTGGTTATTCTAAACTTCGTGTGTCCGAATCCGAATACAATAAACAAGAATCGCAACACTGAGAGGGAATAAATGGTAAGTATCAAACTTGATGGTTCATCTCAGAGATTTGGCGTTTTAAAAACCTTATCCTCGTTAGTAACATACATATAAAGTCATATAATTTTTACAGACTAAAATTAATTACACAGACCTAAATTTTACACATTAGTAACCATCAGTAGCTGTTGTACTTTTTTTAAAGCATTAGACTCTACTCTACTAGAATTTTTAGACTACACTCTAGTTAAAAAAAAAACGGGGTTTAAGGGAAACACACAAAAAGTTGAGCTTTGAATGGTGAGTTGTGGTGAGTTGTGGTGCAGACTACTGCGGAGGGTTTACTACTAGATACATGGGGGACGGCTTAAATCATAACACTAATGGTTTAGTTTGGGTTATTGGTTGTTTTTGTTCTATTATTTTTTGTTGTTTTTGTACATAGACTTACTCGGCTGGTGTCTGAGGTGGTTTTCTATACGTGAGGCATTGAGGTGGCAACAAACATGGAGGTGGTGATATAGATTTATATATATATAACATATAGATTTGTGTTTCAAAATTTGTTGTATTTTGTTTTTTTTGTTTATGTTGAACAAGAAAAAGAAAACATTTTGTTTAAAACAAAAAAAGAACATATTTGCAAAGTTTGTTGGAAATGAAAGAGAGAGAGAGAGAGAGAGAAAACGGTAAATTAAATGGGTAAGTAGTAGTACGTATTTGTTGTTTTTTTTTGTATTTTTTTTATTGTTTGGTGTTGTTTTCGGTGGTTGTTGTCGTTGTGCTTGTTTGTTGTTGCAGTTTGATTTGTTGTAGAACTAAAAACTAATCAAAAATTCCAAGCAAAAGGCTGTGTTTTTGTACAGAACATCGTTCAAGGGAAGAATAATAATGGCAAATGTCGAGCAAAAAATAGAAAATTTTGGCATTTTCATACAAATTCGAATTACGTTTGCAATTTTGTTTGGTTTCTTGGATTATTTAACACAATTCACTTACTTCCTGTAAATAAGAAATGTGAGGGGAGAAAAAGAGAGAAAAATATTTCATGATTTAACAAAAAAAAGTCCATTTAAGTCTTAATTTGTGAACAACAAAGCCAGGCCAGCAGTAGGCGAAAATTACGAAATATTTAAGGTATACTCAAAAGTGGTTTATTTCTTGGTTTTTTTTTTTTGTGGTGGAGGGGGGGATGGGAGACAAATACTTGAATTTGGAGGTAAGGAGTATAGCTTTTATGTACAATTTGTTTGCCAATTAATTTTGCTTTTTATTATGGAATTTGTTTTGGGACGGTGGGAAAACATCGAGTGTGTGTGAACTTAGTTTTCAGGGTGGGGGGAGGGTTAGTAAAATTTGTACAGTTGAAAAGTAATTTTTTCCCATACCTTTGCAGAGGGTTTCGTCATTAGAATGTTTTTATTTGATCAGAGAACTAAAAATCTAAAAACCACTACGTTCCCACTTCAAACCTCTAGCTCTTACCATCTCTGAATTCTGACGGACGGACATGTCTATATCGACTCGGATATATATTTATTTTACAGTTTTAGTGTTCATAGTCAGTTTTAAGAACTGGATCAACTGTTCAAAGCTATTCGAGTTATTCGTGTGTATTTTAATGAATGAGTTAGGCTGCCTTCACACTGTTCGACACATGACCCATGATAGTCTAGTAGTCCTGCCTTTTGTTCTGTTTTAAATTTGAATAGCTTGTCAAATTCATAGAATTTCATGAGACAATCATGGGTCATGTGTCGAACAGTGTGAAGGCAGCCTTACAGTTACCCCCCATTCCTCAAAAATAGGGGAATCCTTTAATTTGTATGGTAATCTGCAAGGGTTTGGTAACTTTGGCCAGCCAAAGCTAGATTTACTTATTCCAAAAAGAAAAAATGAATTCCTATAATATATATAGAGACGACACACACAACAACACATTGAAAACAAAAACCAAATGTATAATAACAAATCGAACTGAACAAAATCATAATTATAAACGTTTAACAAACTATTTACAGACAAAGCCACAGACAAAATGGGAATATGTGTACGATTTTGTTGTTGATTTTTTTGGAGTGGGGGGGGGCATTTGCACATTGATAACACACACATATATAGAAAGAAAATTTTGTGAAAAATCAAAAGAAATCAAAGAAAAACAAAACAAATAATAACGAACAAAAAATATCGAGTAAAAAACACACCAATCGAGTTGTGGATTTAACAAATGCGACCACAGAAAATAGTGTGTACTTACGTCTCCTCTCTGGTCTCCTCGACAACCTCCTCCTCCTCGGAGCTGCTGACGTGTTCGTAAGTAAAAGAGTTTGGTTTTGTTTGTTTGATATGTTTGGTGGTTGGTGGTGGTTGGTGGTGGTGCATAAAGTGGTGCATCAGGTGGTAACATAGTTTGGTAACGAGACGATAACATTAGCAAAACGATTCACATAAAAATTATGAGATTCGGGTTCAGTGGAGGGGGGGCGTTGGTTCGGGGTCCATGAATGAAAATAGAGAATGGGAATAAATGGGAATACAGGTCAAAAAGGGTACTCGGAATTAATAAAATTAGTCAAAAATAAAAAAAAATACCTAAATACAATTTGACTCTTCTTGTTTGCTGCTCCATGAACAGGATTCGTACATAATTTATGGCTACTTACGTGTACTCTTCATCGTCGGACATGGTTACGGTTTAGGGTTGAAAAAACCTGTAAGAAATAGAAGAAAAAGATTAATAAAATTAATTATTTTCAACTTTGAGTTTTCGCCCAGCAGCAGCAACAGCAACAGCAGTCAGTACGAAGAAGGCTTAATCGAGAAACGAAGAAATGACCTCGGTTTTTTAATCTTAGATAATCGTATTTAGATTTAGGCATGCCGCTCATGCCGAGCTTTTCCAAATCTAAATACATTTAAATAATCTAAAAGGCTTTATAGGTAATCATTTAAAGACATTTTGTAAACCGAAACTTCTTCTTAAATAGTGGCGCTTAGTTGGGTACTTGATCATGCTATAGACATGAAAAAAAATGGATGCGAACAGTTCTAAGGTGATTGACCCTGGACCGCTTTGCACCTATGTCTTTCATCCCGCTGATAGTGTAAATCTATTCAAAACAGAACTTAAAGAGCTTCATCAAATTGTTAGGAAATGTGATTTCAACTCGTTTCTTTTTCATTTCCGCGCTTGTTTTTGTCGCATGTTAAAGGTCCCGCATAATTTGCAAGATTTCAACTTCCGAAAAGAAAAAGTAAGTTGAAAAAGGACAGAAAAAAGGGTAAACTCAAATGGTTGTTTAATAAATACAATTCTCTGGCGAATGGGCGGGTATAAGCACATAATCCAATTCTACCTCAAGAAAACACAGCCGCTGAGAGTCATACTTAATATGTATAAGGTATTGATTATTGGTTCATTAGGAAAGAAGCAGAAAACATGACCCAAAAAGTAGGCCACATAAATGCTTAAAACCTTTATCTTTGTTAAGAGAATCTGCTAAATGCTTCCATTCCAGCGAAATTATTTTCATGTCATGCTTATGTTTAACCCTACTGCCCTCCCCATTTTGCGTGACACAATCACAAAATTTCTATAATTGGTCAGATCACCTACATACATTCTTATGTACCTACATGTGAATGTATATCTCGGAGTGCTCTAATGCTGTTTAAAAGAGTCTTCTTTATATAGCAAAAGCCATGTTGTCTCACATCATAATTCTTACGAAATTATTTAATTTCTGGTCATGTGTGTGCGACAGAGAGCCACATATTGTCTCTGACTACATATGTATGCATGTGTGTGTGTGTGCGTGTCCCTCTCTATCTTCTGCCAAGTTAAAAATAGACTCGCAAAGGGTATTGGATTACTTGAAAAGCTTGGAAGCTTTATACAATTATAGCTTTTTTTACTTTTTCAAAAAACAAAATCAAATAACGTTTTTTTTTTACCTTGGCACTAAATCAAGTCAAATCAATATATATATATAAATAAATATATGTCTAAAATTTCACATTCTGTACGAGTTGAAGAGTATGATCAGTTGATAATCAGTATTTATTGAAAGTATTTCAATACAAATAAAACATTTAGGGACTCTACTTGTCTGCCTTGGGATATGTTTAATGATGATGTGGTAGATCACAGAATAATTTGTCTTTGCCCATAGAATATGATTTTCAAAATGTATAATGTATTCCAGCTTTTTTAATATATATAAAGCTGGAATAGCCATAATTTTTCAAGTATCTTTCATGTTTACATTAAGTAATCGTGAAAATATCCAAATATTAGTATCTTTGGGCTTAAGCAAAATCCAAAATTGTTTTTCAATGCTCAGTTAAATAATTTTGAGTAGCCTTTAATGCCCTACAAAATATATATACATTTTGAGCCCACTATCGCCAAAAAGAACTAGTTTTAAAAGAGTATCCCCGGCTATATATCATGTGGGGAGCGTAGAAGCCCTGACACTCAGACTCCTATCAGCTCAGTGTTGTAAGAATATCTCATATTGGAGTTGACTTTGAGTGTGGCTTATAGGTAGAAGATGATAGTACCTTTACTAGCGTAGTACAGATGGATCATTTACATGAATCTCCAAGTTTTACGGTAAACTCTTTCTTGACCATGTATGCCATTTTATACTTTTTTGGCTATACTCGGACCAATATGATAATGTTTGGTTTTTAAAAAAAATCTACATCTTTCGGCAGATATTAGCATTTCAACTTATGCGTAAGAGCTGTTTAAGATCTAGTTGATTTTATTCCTTGATATATATTTTTAGTTAACTCATTAGTAATTGGGTCAATCATACAATATGGTACAACACAGAGAACTGTACAAGCTTAATAAGCGCAAAATATGTTATACATATATGTAGTTGTTGTTACTTCTGTAACATAAAATAAACATTATGTACTGAAAATATGTACCCATTTTGGAATAAAGATAATATGATAAAGAACTCCAAGGGAGTGTAAAATACGAGAAGGAAATAGGGAGCTGTGCTTTGCCAAAACTTAAACTGTTACTGTTACCAATCGAAACAAGGTCGAGCCTTCTGCCCATGCTGTCGTAGTTTTTTTGTACCCCTAGCAAATAACATGAATTTTTGTTGCTATATCTAAAAAATTATACCTACTTATGAACATCTTTTTAATAAGTTGATTGACCTTTTCTCATGATATCGGTTTTTTAGACAGGGGAATATGTACCATATATGTGACTATATTCCTATCAAAGGTATTAAGCTTCAATATCTTTTAAATTAAGGTGTACAAGATAAACACAAAAACGAACATGAATAAACTCTAGCTGCTTTGGTAAGCTAGGTTTGTTCGTTTCATACAATAGCTTTTCAACTAGAAAAATCTTTTTCAAATACTTAGTTATCAAACCCCAAATGTTTCTGTCATTTTCTCAATTATATTTCGAATTCATCAACTTTCTAGTTCTATTTATATCTAAAAGTCTTCCATCTTTGTAGCAGATTCTTACACAGCTTTTGCAATTCGTGGAATTTATAATCTAATAAAAGAATTGCTCCATGTCCAGCATTCCCAGATATGTACAATCTGTTGCTATATATGAAAGTAAGTGGGTGTATTGTAGCTAAATATCTAAAATCTAACTCTTAAGCGCCTGCGCCTAAAGTGTCTCTCTCTCTCTCTCTCTCTCTCTCTCTCTCTCTCTCTTTCTCTTCGTGTGTGTGTGTGTGTGTATTGGAAATTTCGCCAAGGTAAACACACTAATACGTAGAAAACTTATTTTTATATCCAAAATTGTTCATATCATATAACACTCTCAGCCTCCGCCTTAGTCTCAGGCGCTCTCATTTTTTTTTTTAATATATTCCTTGTGCTTGTTGTTGCTGTTGCTTTTGTTGTTATTGTTGCTGTTGCTGCTGCTGGTGGTTGTTGCTGCTGCTGCTGCTAGATGGTTGTTGTGGTCGTTGTATTTGGAATTCGGCCCGGGGGGAGGGCATATTTATTTTTAGCCTTTTCAGGAAAAATTTAAAAAAAAAAACTAAGAACCAAAAATTTTTCTTTTTTCGTTTTGCAGTTTCGACACAGTTTTCACTTAAAAAAAATATGTGGTAAAAAAAATTAAAAAAAAAAGGAGTATTGTCACAGGATTATATAAGCCAAAAAAATTTGCCAGTTTCTCTTTGCGTTTGAAAGTCCCAAAAGTTTCGAAAGGATTATATCGAAGATTTTCTTTTTTATGTTTGTTCTTCATTTTATCAATAAATTGAACCACACACAAAACTTTATGTTCAGAATACCAAAAAAAAAAAAACTTACTTAGGGACAAAGAAACAAATTGAACTCTCAACTAAAGTCCGAGCAGCTGACGTTGTAGGAGCGAATGCTGCGGTTCGACTAAACAGACTGACGATCCAAAGCGTTGCTACACGTTATGTTAAAGAATTTTTGTTCTTGCGGAAAAGCCTGAATAGCCATTTTCCACACACACACCTAGACAACCGATCTGTCTATGTATGCGCTAATATACCCGAAAACGAATGGGCGTGAAAAGGCCAGATAGATGTGGATGTTAAATGCGAGATGTGCCAACAAGTGGCCAAGGGAGGGAGTGCGGGTGATGGGGCTTTTGTCGTGGGTGGCAACAATTTTCAGGTGGGTTGCAGCCGTGCTGAAACATAAACTTGTTGTTGAATAAAATTCACACACACACGCACGCAGGCAGCTGCCTAAAAAGTTTTCCAAAAATTTGTAAATTTTCCAATTGGCTGGCCAGTGGCAACTCTATATACTACGCATATATCTGTGCCCGATCTGGTACATAGTCGTCTGTGTGCGCGTTGGTGTATTTGCTCGGTAGACTTTTGTTTTTGGAATCAAATATCGTTGAACATAAATTTCGGGTGCATATATATAAATGCTTAACTAGGCAAAATACTGGCGCAAAAATATGTAACACATCTTTAAAATTGTATGCAGAGCCTAAAACGTTTGCTAACTATACGCGCAGTGCACGCCCTTAACGCCCACCTCAACAAATTGTATCCATGTGCATGGGCATATATGTATGTACATACATGCATGCTGACGTCGTCTGGCCTTAGGATCAGCGCACACATTGCTTTCGAGATCTATTCGTCATTGTTCTGTTTCGTTTAAATTCCTTTTTTTTTTCTTACTTTTACTTTTGCCTCCGCCCCTGCAGTTTTAAATCAATAGCACTGGGAAAATATTGAGAACTACTAAATATCTAATAATATATAGAATATATTTCAAAATTTCACAGAAAGAAACTATTAACTCTAAGCTTAAAGAATTAACGAACAAATAGTGCTCTTTAATTTAAAGAAACCAGGAATAGCCATTTTTGCCATTTTTTGGAACTCGACAGAGTATAATTTTTATAATATTCCATTCCTGCGATATCATGTTAATAATTAGAAATAGAACTTATGAACTTTTGAGATATCAAATGTTCCAAAAAACTTAGAAACACGGGCTTGGTTCATTTTTTTTCTTATAACTTGAGAACCGCTCATCTGATCTTTATCATTTCTTCAGCAATTCGATAAATTTCGACAATAACTAACAATCTCTAGAAGGTACAAACCATCTATCTACAAAACTGTAAAAGATATGACGTTTTATCGAAATTGTGGGGGCGGGAGGGGGCGTGGAAAAAATTTAAAATAAACTTGATCTGCCTGCAAGTATAAGAAGCATTTGTCCCATACATGTCAAACCTCTATCTCTTACCATCTCTGAGATCTGTTTGTTCATACGGACGGACGGACAGACGAACGCTGGTGATCAAGAATATATCGACCCCTGTGCTCGAAAACATCGTATGTGCCATTTTTTACGAAATTGACATTTGGATGCGAATTAGTTCTAAATCCACTAACTCATCATCTGGTAATTATATAGCGATAACCATAACGGTTACGGAGATACAACAAAATGAATTTAATCGTATGTGACAATAATGAGTTCATTTCTTTTGGGCGAAATGATCGTATGTATGTGCCCCACAATACTGATATTCAACAGTCTGGTTGAAAAATAGCTAAATTGGTAAATTTTCATAAAAATAGTTACGAGTTTAGTTAAATAATTTATTAAATGTTGCACATCTAAAGATTGGTAGCGACGTTGCCAGCCACCGCATCGAAAAGTAGAAAAAACGCTCTCCTGTAAAATTTGGTTTTTGGCACATACGATTTTTTCGCGCTTAGGGGTCGATATATTCTTTTCTGGGGTCGGAAATGATTCCTTCTCTCCGTTACATACTTTTGCACAAACGTAATATACTCTATGTGCCTTCGGTACAGAGTATAATAATCCATTTTGAAAACAAGTGAGAAAGTCGGTCAAGCCCGACTATAACATACTCTGTACCTGGAGTAGGAGCTGAATGCAGTGCTGCTGCTGTGTCTCTCTCTATCTCTATCTCAGTCTCTTTCTCTCTCGCTCTCGCTCTCTCTAAGATTGTGCGGTGTTGGTTGTGAAAGGGTAGGAGGGGGGGTGGCGGGGGGGAGCTTGGTTCACTTTTTTGCTTATAACTTGAGAACCGCTCATCCGATCTTTATCATTTCTTCAGCAAATCGATACATTTTGACAATTTCTAACTATCTCTAGAAGGTACAAACCAACTATCTACAAAACTGTGGAAGATATGCCGTTTTTTCCAAATTGCAGGGGCGGGAGGGGGCGTGGCCAAAATTGAAATTAAACTTGATCTGCCTGCAGCTATAAGAAACATTTCTTCCATACATGTCAAACCTCTATCTCTTACCATCTCTGAGATCTGTTTGTTCATACGGACGGACGGACAGACGGACATGGCTATATCGACTCGGCTGTTGATGCTGATCAAGAATATATATACTTTATAGGGTCGGAAATGATTCCTTCTCCCTGTTACATACTTTTGCACAAACTTAATATACTCTATGTACCTTCGGTACAGAGTAAAAAAACGCATTTAAAGTTCTCAATGGATTTAACACAGAAAAAATTATTCTTTTATTCTTTTAGTTTCGAGTTAATCTAGTAAAATATTATAAATTGAAAATGCTTATAAATAAAAGTGTGTTTTGCGCAATACCGACTGCAGGACAGCTGAGCTATAACGAAAATGAACCAGTAAAATGATATTGCGACATATTCTCATCTCACACAGAAAATATAAGAGATATTAATATGAAAATTGTACACAATTCAGAGAATATTTCTGCATCATTAATTCTAAAACCGCGTTTTTTGAGTTATGCCAGTCTTGAAGTAAGTGAGCGATATGTATAAGTTGAATCGTTCAATAATTATTGTGCAAAAACAAAATGCATATAAATAATTGTTTGGTTCTTTAAACCAAGGGTTATATTTTTCACAAATCTATTGGAAAGTGCAATATCAATTCAAATTGGTATGATTTTTTTTTGCAATATACGGTTTTTTCATTCATAGCTATATCTGTCCATCGCATTCCCTTTAGTTATACACGGTTTTATTTTTTGTTTTGATTCTCTTTTTTTGATGGCACTGGGTAAAAGTATCTTTTGGTTTCTCAGTTGCTTAAATTTAGACACACATTTTCCTTACATACGCAAACACAAACATACACACTTGCACACTTATGTATGTATGTATTGCAATGAGCTTTATACAAACAGATACATATATGTATGTATGAACTTAAATATAGGCTCGATAGATATGGAACGCCTGATTTCGATAGACGTCACACCTGCTGCAGTTGGAAGAGTTTACAATTTCCCTGCAATTGTGAGTTCTGGCTAACTTCTACATGGACCTATTAAACTTATGCCAATTGGAGGCAAAGGTATTTGCTTTTTTTCGCATCATTCTTAAATCAGGGAACATCCAAATAGCACTATTTCGGCCATCTATTTTGGGTTCTTTTGTGTGGGCGATGCATTATAATTATTGCTGCCCGACACTCGGCTTTAGTCTTCGTGTATTTTTTTCGTCTGCGTCGTCTGCAAAGTTTTGGCCTTTGTACATATGCGATGTCTATCTGGGGCGCTGTTTACGAGCAATGTGCTAGTAATATGTACAATATTTTGTATGTATGTGCCATGCTTCAGGCATATTTAAAAGCATCATTCAAATTTCTAACATTATAACTAAGACCAAGGAAGCAAGAAGTGCCACAAGGAAATCCTCTTAAAATGATTCAAAACATCTAAAAAAAAAATAATTTTAAATTAGATTTCGTTTATTTCTGAGCTGCATTCCAGAGTCTCTTTACATAAATACATTGTACATATATATTTGGCTTAAGTTTGATTGTGTGTATGCAACAGCCAAAAAGAAAGCATGTCAGTTTAGTTGTTCAAAATTGTATGGGCTATAGAGAGCTATGTAAAATATTGCTCCAAATCGATCCCGATTTTGTAAGTCATATTAGGAGCTTACGATACAAGTACAAAACAAATTTCAGTTCAGTAGCTTAAGAAACAACAAGGTTGGAGCATTTTTTGCTCTTTCAACTCAATCTTCTATAGGATTACCCCGGAATATATGTAATCCTTCTTAGGATTAAGAAAGTCGGATCAACTCAATCGTTATTCTGAACGGATCAAGAATATCTGGGACGACTTTGTTTTTATTACCGCTTGGGATTGATTTGATCCCATATGGATTGATTTTATTTTGAGTGTAGCCTACTACTGACAATAATTTTGGCTATTCTTCTACTAAATTATGTAAAATCATATCAGATAATTGGCAAAACTCGATTCGGGATAAACAGGAACCCAAAGGAATAATTTAACAATTCTAACACCAATTGTTAATCTGTTCGATCTCTTGAACATTCTATAAGTTTATTAACAAACAATTTGCTTTGGCACACTTAGTTCTAATTTAAAATTTCCTCGTCCCCCACTGAAGTCGGCATATTGTAAACAAGAAAATGTTTATAGCCAAACGATCAATCTGAAAATACATTTTGTAATATTATATGTCAGACGGGGTGAAAATACACACATATGTGGCCGAAATGTTTCGCTTAAACTGCTGACGCTGCTGCTGTGTATGATTTTGTTTTTATAATTTTCTGTTTAAATTTTCATATGCTTGCAAAGAGTATTATAACTTAGGAATTCAATTACGAATAATGGTTCGGCTTGGTTAGCAGTTCTGGCCGATACCTTAACTGAAATTGGTAGAGCGAAAAATGTTAAGCAGAGATTAAGTCTGGTGCAATTGGAATGGTATTTAAAAAATTGTAACAAGTGTCCATACAAACTGTTTCAATCTGGTGCTGAATACGCGTCAAGCCCGCTGCCGTCAATCTATTTTCACTTTAATATTTCTTAATTCAGAATATGTGATAAATGATTAATTTTTTTTTTCGATAATTTGTTTTTTAAAACTAATGATTAGGAAAGTTACATGCGTCTTTAAACTAAAATAAAAAATGTCCAGAGCGCAAAAAAAAATTGATTTTTGTCGAAAAACAAAACTATGATCACAACCCCCCATTCTCCCCTACATATATGTGCATACACTTTCGCTGATACAACGTTTATTATTCAATCAGCAACAGATGGACGCTTTGTGAGGGAATCAGCGATTTGGTACCAGTCTATGGTTGGCTTGCCTTCTGTTTTTCAGTTCGTTTTTGTTTAATTTAGTTGAATTTTATTTATAATTTGAACATAACACGTATAAGATTCTAAATTTGGCACACATTGAGTTTGTTGTTTGAGAAATGGGAAAGAATCATACAATGCAGTATACATATATCGAAGCCAAATCAAATATCAACATTAATTCGAGAAAATCTCATTATTTTGGATTAGAATGAAATTATTTTGTAAAGGGTTGCAAGCCGATAAGGCTTCATACACACCGTCTGATACACGAGACATTAGTCTAGTAGCCCTGCTTTTTGTTATGTTTTTGATTTAAATAGCTTGTCAAATTCATTGTAGAATCATGATAAAATGAAAGCCTACTAAATAATCATGTCTCATTTAACACACAGTGCGAATGCAGCCCTATGAATTGAACCCAGAAATCCGATCATTAAAACAAAACAAAGTTGAGAAAACTGCTTTTTTAATTCTATAAAAACCTCTCAAATTAGCAATAAAAACGCCGCACACCTTTGTTTCCAAGTTCCGGAAATGACGAAAGATATCTTAGCGATTTTGACGCTTACGAATGTGTTTCAAATCAGAGCTGCAAACACAAAAAAGTTTTTGGACCTCAAACTTGTCAATTTGAACCGAACTTTGTCAATGGTTAATGTTCGGATATTTTAGGTTTTTTGAAAAAAGGTATTAGCTGGAGCCTTGGGACAGCCCCAGATTTTCCGAATTTCCGAATCTTCATAACACTTCTTACCTTGGTTCGGCCCAAGCTTTATCCAATTTTAGTAGAAATACAATTTATGTGATTATTATATAATATTTAGAGTTTCTTTCAGACAAAACAAGAGGCCCTATGAACTGAGACTTCATTCGACGGTACTGATAAAACAATAACTTTAAGTTGTTTACTTTGATAAAAAGTCAAAATCTTTAAAATGCTTGATTAAGTCGGCTCTCTTATAGTGCCTGAATCAAGGAAAGGACCAAAACCTTCTCCCGAAAACGTCGAATCTATCATTTACCCCACATGAGCTATTAAGTTCATTTACTGATTTACCCTGGTAATTTTGATGGTAAACCGCATATTTTGAAGACAAAAATCTTAAAGTGGCTCGATACCAAGTTATTATTTTCGATACTTTGAATAATTTTACAACAGTTCATCTTTTACGCTTGTACGCAAAAAGTTAATAATTTTTATACTCTGTACCGAAGGTACATAGAGTATATTAAGTTTGTGCAAAAGTATGTAACAGGGAAAAGGAATCATTTCCGACCCTATAAAGTATATATATTCTTGATCAGCATCAACAGCCGAGTCGATATAGCCATGTCCGTCTGTCCGTCTGTCCGTCCGTCTGTCTGTCCGTCTGTCCGTCTGTCCGTCCGTCCGTCCGTCCGTCCGTATGAACAAACAGATCTCGGAGATGGTAAGAGATAGAGGTTTGACATGTATGGGACAAATGTTTCTTATAGCTGCAGGCAGATCAAGTTTATTTTCAATTTTTGCCACGCCCCCTCCCGCCCCCGCAATTCGAAAAAAACGTTATATCTCCTACAGTTTTGAAGATAGACGTTTCGTACCTTCTAGAGATAGTTAGTAATTAGCAAAATGTATCGATTTGCCGAAGAAATGATAAAGATCGGATCAGCGGTTCTCAAGTTATGAGCAAAAAAGTACTTCGCCCTTGCCCCACCCCCTCCCACCCATTCACAACTAACACCACACAATCTTAGAGAGAGAGAGCGAGAGAGAAAGGGTGAGAGAGAGAGAAAAAGAAAGAGAGACTTTGAGATGAGCGCAGCACCAGCATTGCATTCAGCTTCTACTCCAGGTACAGAGTAACATACTCTTGTCGGGCTTGACCGACTTTCTCACTTGTTTTAGTATGCATTTTCTTGTTGTGTCTTAAGCTTTTGGAGTTTGAAATTTTCGATTTAGCATTTTACGAGAACTGGTGAATACCTCAATCCGTACCTCTGTGGCTTTCTGTATGCCAACGATTTCTAAACTCTAAACCGCAGGAGCACAGGTAGGTTTCTCTTGGCATCTCGCGTTTTACAACCACAAAATGGTCGACGCTTGTAAATGTCCTTCGACAAATGCGTTTCCCGCCGGAATCCAGCTCTAATACATTATTCTTATAATATAATTTTCTGGTGGTTGCTTCGGGTGCAGGAAGTAGAGGTTCTTCATCTATGAAAGGAAAATAAATTTTAAAAAATAACAATTTGAAAATATCCATAAAAAGCAGGGATGCAAACCGGCTTTAAACCGAACCGCTTTTTGCTCGCATGAACCGAACCTTAAACCGAACCGGTGTGTTTTCAAAAATGCTGAACCGAAAAATAAAATGGTTCGGTTCGGTTTACTTTAGCTAGGTATTGAGTTACTTGCGAATAGTGAGCATAATCAGCAATTAGCTTTAAGATATTAGGACAATACTTGGAAAAGCTGAGTTTTTGCAAAAAAAGCTAAGAATATCAACCTTATTATATTGTAATAAGCCAAGTCCTTATTTCCGAGTGGTTTGCATCTCTGATAAAAAGAAACACTTACTGCTGCTAAAATCGGTCACCAACCGTTTTGAAGCTGGCGGAATGGCAGATGGTTGCGAACTCGAAGCTGCAGGGGAAGCTGATGGAGCATCCAGCTGAATGTGATGATCATCAACGATCTGAATGGCAGATGCTTGCGAACTCGAAGCTGCAGGGGAAGCTGATGGAGCATTTTGCTGAATAGCAGAATAGCGAACGCTCATGTTTTCCATTGATGCATTACCTGCTGCTGAGGCACAGCTGTTCATATTTCGCATATTCATTCCACTCGGTTGACCAGCCATTTCCATATAAGCCACAGTTGGTGTTCCTGATGCTGAATGATCCATTCCCCCGCTATGCCGTTGATCCTGTTCAACATTATGAGCATAGTTTTCTGGCATTGACATATTCCTGGTGTGTTTGGACCGTTTAGAACGGGGGGTGTAATATAAGGCTGACCACTCAAAATCCTTTTTTTCCTTCGCTCTCGATATTTTGAGCGTCGCGACCTCATTTTGCTGTTTAAAAGAAGACACAGGAAAAGGTTTAGTTTGTTGAATCTTCCCATTCTTACAGTAAATCTTAACCGAAATAGCTACTATAACTAAACCGAAAAAGTGAAAACACTTAACCGAAATAGCTACTATAACTAAACCGAAAAAGTGAAAACACTTAACCGAAATAGCTACTATAACTAAACCGAAAAAGTTAAAACACAACCGAAATAGCCACAGAAAAAGTTAAAACTTAACCATCACTGAAATTAAACCGAAAAAACTTAACCGAAATAGCTACTATAACTAAACCGAAAAAGTGAAAACACTTAACCGAAATAGCTACTATAACTAAACCGAAAAAGTTAAAACACAACCGAAATAGCCACAGAAAAAGTTAAAACTTAACCATCACTGAAATTAAACCGAAAAAACTTAACCGAAATAGCTACAAGAACTAAACCGATAAAGTGAAAACACTTAACCGAAATAGCTACTATAACTAAACCGAAAAAGTTAAAACACAACCGAAATAGCCACAGAAAAAGTTAAAACTTAACCATCACTGAAATTAAACCGAAAAAACTTAACCGAAATAGCTACAAGAACTAAACCGATAAAGTGAAAACACTTAACCGAAATAGCCGTTACAAACATCCGGACAATTTCAATATACCCCCTCCAAACCGTTGGCACAAGTAAGTAATAACTGTAATAAGCAAAAATGAGCAAAAATGGACATGTCCAAAGACAGTCGGCCGCGCTGCAGCGCTGCAGCAGAAATTAAACCTAAACAATTAAGATTTAAACATTCAATTAATCAGAAGATTTATTATATTATTATATTATATTATTTATATTATTATTATTTAGATTAAAACATTGACATTTATCAATAATATAAATAATAATTTAATAAAAACAAAAACTTACACATTTTGCACTATCTGAACTTCGCATGACTTTATTGCCGCATCCTCATCAAGAAGCTCGTCGCTTGAGATGTCTTCCAACTCCATTAATTCTTTATTAATTAATTTAAATGCAAAATTGCAAATTTCGCTTCGCAATTGCAAAAGGCGAAGCGAAGGAAACGAAACGGTCACACGCTAGTGATGTGCAAAGTAACATCGTGATCCTCAGACTGATGGGCTACGGCCACACTTTTACTGAGAAAATCACGATACCTAACCAGCTGTGTGCGAGGTCGTGGCCCCCCTTCGTGTGCTTTGTAGTTTATTTAAGTTAATTTTGCTTTAATTTACACAATAATGAATTGCAAACCAATGTGTACTCAAACAGTACAGTAGCCTAATCAAGCAGTGTAATGTTTTTTTTTTGTTTTATCGACTGCTTGCTAACGGCTTTCAAATGAGGTCTCACTAATCAGTAAAATAGTAAGGGGTGGTCTTACTAATCTCAAAAATAATCAAATGTGGGCTCACTAATCTTATGCAGCTGCAGATTTCTGATTGTTGTTGGCTTTTCGTATTTTGAGACTCTCAAGCGTCGTTCCAAATGGCCAGTAGCGGCGAGCTGGATCAAAAGCCACCCATTCTGCACATCCTGGTGGTGGGCTTTCACCACAAGCTGGGCTGTCAGGTGGAGTTTTCGTATCCGCCGCTTATATCCGGCTCCACGGGCCGCCACGAATGTCCCTCGGGCTGGAAGTATTTGCCTACTTTGGCCCTACCAGATGGTTCGCACAATTTCGTCGAGGATACGGTCTTCTTTAATCTGCCAAGTCTGTTTGAACCGGCGGAAAGCGTTTACGGTGTGTCCTGCTATCGTCAGATTCCAGTCGAGAAATTGAAAATCCGCACCGCGGAAATGACGCGCAGCACTGTGCAGAAGTCGGTGTGCATACTTTCGCGCCTGCCTATCTACGGTTATATCGAGGTGAAGTTGTCTCTCATAGCCGATGCCTTCTTCGAGCAGGGAGATTTTAGTGGCACCGACCTGCTGGTCAAGGCGTATCACCAGCTGAACGCCTGCCTGCTGGACGATGAGACGCGACGTCCGTTAAGGCATTTCCATGTGGGATTGTCGCTAAGGGAAATTGTGCTCCACTGGCGTCACAAGACCTTAATTCTCTTCAAGCTGCTGCTGCTCCAGCGTCGTGTGGTGTGCTTTGGCTCCCCAGTACGTGGAATGTGCGTGCTGATATTGGGTATGGCCTCGTTGATACCGCGACTGCTTGAGAAGGGCTTTCAGGAGGTGGCCTGCGTGCGCACCTCAAGACCCTTGTCACCCATGCCCGATTTTACGGCCTCACTGCAACAGGAGGCAGAGACCTTGGCAGAGGTTCAGGAACAGCAACTATCACCAGAGATAGCTTCATCCAGTGGCTTAGAGGAGGCGGAGGACTATGCTTTGGTCTCCTCGGCCGCTTCGGCTGGTTCACAATGCAGCGGCGATACTTCACCCCAGTCCACGTCCAATTCGCAGACACAGGAACCACAATTCGTACGCAGCAGCTCATTGACACGGGAAGCCAGCGTAGATACTTTGGCCAGTAAGTGCGCAGTTTTAACAAAGAGTCAGTCCAACTAATCTCTTTTTCTAGCCAATTTGGCTGCCTTGTGCGCTGTAAATCCGGATGAGTATCGCGCCCCCGTTAGCATCTTTGCCAGCGGAAATCTCTGCCTGCCATATCTCTCCTTGCCCTATATGGATCTATTGAGTGATCCCATGGTTTTGTCATATGTGATTGGCACCTCGAATGTGCTGTTCCAGCAGAAGCGACAACTGGCCGACGTTCTGGTTGATATTGAGGCAGCCAATTTGGATGCACATGATCCGGAAATACGTCGTCAATTGATTTTAAGTACCGAGGACTTGCGTTTCATGGACTATATTCTTAAGCATGTGCAGACTCCCAAGGAAGATGCCGAGGGCAGTGAGTATTGGATACGAGAGCAGTTTCAGGGCTACATCTTGGCACTGCTGAGGACAGCCGTGGCGCCGGGTGAGTGTGTGTGTGTCCACTGTTCATTCTTAATGCTTATATATCTACTCCAGACGCCACAGTCAAAGATATTGATCATTACAATGCGCACTTTATGGCGGCCTTCAAGAGAACCCAGTGCTATCAGGAATGGTTTGATGTAAGACCCGAGCCAGAATTTTTTGATGCCCTTCCCCCAGGTCATCCCTTTGCTGGCACCCTTTCGGTGGCGGACATGAAACTAAAACTAGCCCAGTTAGTCAAACGCAAAGTTCGGGGAAATCAATTGTCTAAACCTCTTCCGTCTCTTTCAGAACCATGCAAAATAGCGAGAGTGGACGAAAGATTAACCAAGCGGTTAATACCACAAGTCGTGCTGTTGGTGGTGCCATTTCCCAGGCCAAGGGTGCCTTCTCCAGCTGGTGGTCATCAATAACCACAGCTCCACCTGCGAGTGCGACCAATCCGGGAACCCTGCCAACTGATCCCAGCGAGGCCAGTGAGGGCAACACCTTAGAGGGCGCTGTCACATTCCAAAATCACAAAGATATCGAAGACCTGGATGTGGCTGGTGTCAGTATACATCTGTCTGGTCAGGCTGCGCCCCTGGAGGAGGCACACGAATCGAGGAACAGTGCCACAGTGGGCCCACAAACGGGCATAGTAGAAATTGGACGCGAGGCAGAGCTGCTCGATAAAACACAGGCGCAACCGGTGCGGCCAGGCTGTGGTGGTGACGCGGTGCCGGCCAGTGCCAGTGTGGAACGCCCGAATGGCGATGTCTTCATTGTGTGAGATGGGTCCAAGAATGGGTCTTGTATAAAATTTAATTATTTATTACACATCAAATTGCCTCTCAGATGTCTGCATGTTAGCATTTTTCATTCATACAAATTGGCCAAAAAAAGTAAAATATTATATATGTACTGTATGCATAAGTAAGTTTTTCCACCCCCCTCTTAATGTACGTGTGTATGTGTGAGTGAGAGAGTGTGTCTGTGTGCGTGCTAGTTATTTTCCCCGTGTAAAGCTAAAACATGTTCCAAGTGCAATTTGTAATCCAACACTTAACCAAGAAAATCTCCATAAATTGATATTGAATTGATGTGTTGTATTATTAGTCAGTTTCCATGTGGCATAACCAAACTCTAAAGCTTATAAAAAATGTAATCACAAAAAAAGTGGAAAATTTAATTATTTTTGCAAAAATTTCCTCAAATAACCAAAAGTTACATAATATTTGGATATATTAAAATATGATATGGAAAACAAACAAAACTCATTTTTAAAACCTTCAAGAGTTTATACATACTTTTCAGTGTTTTTCTCAGGTTTTTCAAAATTTCAGGAACTATGGAAATTCAACTTTGTGGCAGAACGAATTGGGAATGAAAGATAATCATGGACAATCATCGAAATAGTCTCATTTTAGCACTATGTATTTAATTTGTTATAACCTTTTCATTCGACCCGTACCGCCGAGCCATTTCTTCCGGATTGGAAACAGAAATTAGCGATGGGGGGCAGTATGTCAGTCCAATTTGTGTATTTTTGATGTGAAACATCTTTAATTTCGGTACGGACGATCAGTAGGAGTAAAATTTGATTTCCTCGTCACGTGACGCTGACGACATTCATATTTTGTGTTGTTTTGTGGAGTTTCCGACAAACACACACAGACATAAGAGGATGGGCAGATGGGGGAAGTGAAGAGGTAGGAAAGATGCTGAAAAGGGGCAACTGGATGGGTTATGGGAAAGATTTGGGTGGGATCTGGGTAGGATCTAAATGGGATCGGCGTAGGTTCTAAATGGGATCTAACTTGATTAGCTCTGGGCGAGATTTGTGTGGAATCTGGTTGTGATCCGGATGGGATCTAGAAGGGAACTGGGCAGGATCTGGGTGGGATCTGGAAAGGATCTAGGCGATATCTGGTTGGAATCTGGGATCTAGGCGATATCTGGTTGGAATCTGGGTGGGATTTGGAGGGAATCTAGGTGGGATCTGGAAGGGATCTGGGCGAGATCTGGGTGGGACCTGGTCGGGATCTGGAAGAGATCTGAAGGGGATCTTGGAGGGAACTGTGTGGGATCTGAAAGGGATCTGGGCGGGATCTGGGTGTGGGATCTGGGTGGTATCTTGGTGGGATCTGGGCTGGATCTGAAAGAGATCTAGAGGGGGGATCTGAGTACGCTCTGGGTGGAATCTGTGAGGGATCTAGAAGGGATTTGTGTGGTATCTGGGTAGAATCCGGGAACGATCTAGGAGGATATGAGCGGGATCTTGGATCTCACCTTGGTGGTATCTTGGAGGGTGAAACATCATCATTTATCTATGAAACAGCACAATAAACTTCCTGAAAAAATGAAAAAACACCGCCCCCCGATCATTTTCTTCTTGCGAAAGTGTGCCTTGCTGATTTATATACCATTGAGAGAGCTTGCGATTTGAAATAAGCTCTTAAACTAAGCGTCATGTTTCACATCAAAGACCCGTGAGTGCTACTCACTCACACCTTTTTATTTTTTTTTATAAGGACTACACATGGTGGAAATGCACGTTATTCTTCGTCAATGGCCATGTCAGAGTTAATTTAAGATACTTAACTTCAGTTTACACCCACCCGGAGAAAATTCCACTTTGGCTTTACGAACTATTTTGTGGCTTACGTTTATTCCCAACATTTTCTTTTCATCTTGGTTGCTGAATTACACAGTTTCTAATTATTGTTTATTACAATTATAAATAGTTATTGTTTAATTTTATTATTATTATACATATATGTATATATATTTAGTTAAATATCGATCACATTTCCTTTCAAAACGTCTCTCATTCTCATCATATCTCATATATATAAGTTTATTTCCCTGTTCGCATTTTTGATGTATACACAAAAAAAAAAAAAACATTATTATAATTAAACATAAGAAACATATCTTTAAACTTTTTTAGCTTTTTACAATTTTGTTGTTTTTGTAAATTACATTTATGTACGACGTAGCACTAAATTTTGACATAATAAATATCGTTGCTTTTCATAGAGAATAAGAGGGGGCGACAGGAGAACAAGTTAAAAACAAAAGCGAGATTTGTAAAAATCAAATCTACGCTAATACCACAAATTGTATTAAGTTTAGGGCCTATTTCTGACTAATAACTGGGGGGTGTGGGGGCAATAACATACATTCAGCTGTCCTGTTTACATTTAAGTTGTATAATATTGTCCTAAAAGGCTTTAAATAAAATGAAGCAGCAGCGAAATCATTGAATCTGGGTTAGAGCAAAAAGAACACAAGCAAAAGCCCGGTGAGGTGTATCCAAAAAATCATTCTTTGTATTTTGTGTGCATCGCTGCTGTTACCTAACTGGGGTTTGTTTTTATGTGCTAACTAAGGAGGGGGGTGAGGGTTCAGTTGGGCGCATTCAATGTTTCCATTCCGGCTCCATATTGTTTATTCACCGACATAGTAAAGAGCCAGGCCACAGCCAAAAGACTGCTACCCAAAAGATCACCCAATGCAGTCAGATATGGTATGGCCGAGTTATCCGGATCAATCTTCCACTTCCACATGGCATGCACTATGATGTGAGCTATGTACAACAACAGCATTACCTAAGAAAACCAAACAGAAATGAATGTCTATTCGGATCGGGTCCATTACCCTCATCAACTGGACTCACCTGTATCAAACTGGCCATGAGATAGGATAGCACAAACACCCAGGATACCGTCGACGCGTTCATATTGATGTAGTCGGCCGCAAATATGAACAATATGTTGCCTGGTATGGACATGGCAATGAGTATGCGTGCCGTCTTGGCATAAGGAACTGAAAACGAACCACAGAAACTCACTATTGGTATCAAGTTGAGGTAGAGAGTGTGTACTGCTACTTACCACCTTTGAACAGCGCCCGCCAGGGCCACTCCCAAATTTTCGTATGCGGTGGTACAATACCAATTATTGAGCTCTGATGCAACATAGTGGATATCTTGCTGGCCTGCACCGACACCAGATTACCACCAATGCCATTGATAATGGGCTGAAATACCACAAAGCCATTGAAAACCTCGACAGCGGCGTCTAGCACTAGACCACCAAGACTGAAAAATATATAAAAGTAGATTAGGGCTTAAAATATTAGATAATTTGTTTTCGTCGGTCATCTTAGTACTTAAACAATGGAAATGAACCGTAAGGAAACCCCTACAATGACGGGAAAGCTATAAGCATAGAGTCGAAAACCTCTCAGCACCTTTTATAGTAATAATCTTCCTTACCGGAGCTGCTCTTTAAAAAACGGTTCAGTTCCAAAAAATTCTCTCAAGTCATCAATTTTTAAACTTTCATAAATGTTTTAAATTTTTGGTGGGAAAAATGAAATAGTTTCGTTTTTTTTTTTCGTTAAAACGTAATAGAATGGACTGTGGTCGGGTGTGGTGCAGCGGTAGTTTGAATGCCTGATGGAACATTTCATAAAACGTTGTTTTCTTTCAAAACTTTTACAAATCCTGTGTGCTTTACAAGCTATTGGCGGTAACTGTGAAGTAACTAGCCACAAAAAGGCCTCTTAAACATGCCGTTCGGTATCGGTGACTGTATGTGCCTAATATAGAAATAAACCGTTCAAATTGCGTACCGAAACCGGAATCGAAACAAATTTTTTTTGGGAACCGTTTACCGTTATTATTGGAATCGATATAACCGGAACGAAACCGAAACCTTGGTACCGGTACTGTTACGGTTTTTTTTTACCTTGGCAGAGCGCATCGTAGTTTTAGTCAGACATTTGTAATGCAAAAAAGCAATCATAAAACGACCTTTACACGAGCATTTAAGCACCCATCGATTGCCCCACGCTTTGGAGCTCAACCTACAAAATATTTGCTGGCGGAAGACATCTTCAACTCTTGCTCCAATTTTGCGGCTGCAGATAAGGACTTTCTTCTGAACCGGAAGTTGTGGGACTCAGTTCGCGAAATTGTACGCATATTCGTTCTCTCTAGCGAAATCGTTTTTTTGAGGAAATAGAAAATCGAAAGAAATCCCATTTTGAAAACAATGCTTTTCTAAGTGCAATATTTTTGGACCCTAGGTCTAACGTAACTCTAAGTACTGAGCAAAAAAATACTTGTATCGATATTTCACAAAATTTTTTTGCACAAACTTTGTCGTTTGCTGATCAATTACTGCTTAATGAACTGCAGTTCAAGTTCTGTTTCATCTGAATGCGCCGACGAAGTGATTTTGCAGGAAAGGATTCTTGGTAATAATCCTCCACAAAGTTCCCAGACTTGTGCGCGATTTCAAAAGTCGTTCTTTCTGTTCCAGCTACGCAGGTAAGCGTGCCACGCCTATTCTCTGGCGTAAAATTTATGATTGATTCGCTAAGAAGTTGCATAGACTCAACCACATTTAACGCAATTGTGTTACTGAGAGCAAATCAGAAGAATGCCATATAGTGGACGTATAAAATTCGAAGTTAAATTCAAATACTAATAATACATAATATAATATTTATGAGCATATAATGTAATCATTGGATCTTACATGTTAACTACGTAAAAAAAAGGAGTGAGTGTCGCTAGCACTCACGAGTCTTTGATGTGAAACAGGATGCTTAGCTTATGAGCTTTTTTTCAAATCACAGACTCTCTCAATGGTATTAAAATGAGCAAGGGCAATCTTTCGAAAGAAGAAAATTAAGGGGGAGTAGAAATACCAGAAACAAGATCACTTGCTGCAGAGTTTCAGGAAGTTTATTCTGCTAAGATATCACCAAGGTGAAATCCAAGATCCCAATCATTTAACTCCCAGATCTCTCCCGGATACTATCAGATACCACACAAATCCCACCTAGATCCTACTCAGATCCATCCTAAAACCCATCTAGATCACACAAAGGTCTTACCCAGACCCAACCAAGATCCCATCCAGATCCCGCCCAGAACCCAACCAGATCCCACCCAATTCCCATCCAGACTCTACCCAAATTCCAACCAAATCTCACCCAGATACCACCCCGATCTCACTCAGAACCCTCCCAGATCCCGTTGAGATCTCACCCAGATCCCATTCAGATCCCACCCAGATCCCTCCCAGATCCCACCCAAATCATTTCCAGATCCCATCCAGAACTCGCCCAGATCCCACCCTGGTCCCACCCAGATCCTACCCACATTCCACCCATATCCTTTCCAGATTCCACCTAGATCCCGCCGAGATCCCACCCAGATCTCGCCCATATAAGACTCCACCCAAACTCCTCCCAAATACCACCAGATCCCACTAATATCCCACCAAGATCTCACCCTGATCTTTCCCAGAACCCACCCAGTTGCCCCTCTTCAGCATCTTTCCTACCTCTTCGCCTTCCCCTCCGACCATTCTCTTGTGTTTGTGTGTGTGTTTGTCGGGAAACTCCGCAAAACAACAACACAAAATATGAACGACGTCAGCGTCACGTGACGCTGAAATCAAATTTTACTTCTACTAAAATCGTCCGTACCGAAATTAAAGATGTTTCACATCGAAAATACGAAATATGAAGGCTCGTCGGTTGATCAAAGGGATTAACATGTTATCTTGGTACTGGGTTTAGGTGACCTTTTTAAGGGCTAACTAATCTCTTTGATGTCAAGTCGTTTGAAATACCCTTCAGTTAGGCGCTAGAAAAATCACTTAAGCCCAGTATTGAGATAACATGTTATTCTGAAGACTTGTTACTTGTGACACATTCTCCAATATTCTAGTTGGCGTTAAGCTTTGTTGTTGTGGTTTGACGTGGATTTTTCTTGTGTTGTCTTTAATGTTTTCCAGTTAATACATTCAGTGAATGTACAACTTATACGAACTGAATTAAGCGACTCTACGTACGATAATTTATATATATGTCATACATAATTACACTAGTTAGCAAATTTTAAAAGCGTACAGCTAGCTAATCACCTAATAATTGAACTTTTTTTTAATAGATGAAATATTTTCACAGTAATTAACATTTAAGTGAATATTCCAAATGATTTTGACCGACTTTCTGACTTGATCAGTTTAAAAAGGTTGCTAAAAGTTGTGCCCTCGCTTCTCGATTACCCTCTCTACACCTTCTCCCAAAAGTAGGCATGTCTTGCGGGAGCCCAGAACTTGGAGTTGCAAGTCATCTAACTTGATAGCATATTAAATTCAAATCCTAATCCCAATTATACATATACTATGCCTCGACCTTCACCCAAACGAGAGGGAGAGTTAAAATCTGGCAAAAAAATTTGTCCATGGTAAACATTTTGTATCCAGGTGTAGCAGCAATAAGCAACACTCAATTAACAAAACGTTGTGGCCACATTTAGCAATCGTAATGCTGCTGGGCATGATGGGGCACAAAATCGAATCAAAGATGATGTCTAAATATAGTCTATAAGTAACAAAATAATGCTTATCATGGCCCCAATTTCTAAAAAAAACACTCCATTATGATGAAGTGGGCACGACGATGAGAACTATTCCAAGCGTAAGTGTATTTTTGTATTCTATACATGAGAGTGAACTTACCCACTGATGCAGAGGGCTGACAATACGGGTACCCAGCCACTCTTTAGGACGGGACGTGTGTATTCGTTCTTCAGAACAATGACCACCCACATGGGCAAGAGCACCAAATAGCAGGAAACCACAATAAAAGTGATCCACAGATGAGTCTCTACAAGGAATAAAAAACCACAAAATCATGATAAATTCAAAAACTTTGAACTAAAAAGAAAAAGAACAAGTATGTGAACAAGTTCACTTGCTCAGTTTAACAACATTTTTATAAACTTACCTATATGCTCATAAAGCAGCGAGGCAATAAACGATAGTAAACTAATCGACACCACATCACCAATTGAGGCAGCCAACGGTGTGGCCAAATTATCCGGATTCAGGCGATACTTTTGCGAAAACAGAATCACAGCCACCAAGACAAAGTCTGGAAGAAGATTTTTCTGTAAAACAAAACACATCTCCTTCAGTCAGTCAGTTAGTCACTTACCCAGCACAAAGCACGATGAGGTGGCCGTAAACATTGCCGAGGCGGTCAGCAGCATTACATTCTCAAAGTAAAAACTTCCCGTCATTGCTGCACCCACACTCATCGCAAACATGGCCACTAGGAATGAGGCCACAGTAGCTTGTACCTGAACCAGGGCAATATTACCCACAATCATCCGCACCACATCCTTTCGCGAGGTCATATTTCCCAAATTTACTTGTGTGGAGAGACGCGAGGCCAGACACATGTCCAGATTTCCCTTCAGCCCCAATAAGGCAGGCACCAAAATGAACAATTCGCTCACATTCTTGAAGACATACCATTTCTGTGAAAGATTGTAGAATATACGATATATATTGTACATATATATATATATATAGGTAGTAGCCATATACGATTTACGAGTGTTCATAAATCTCAGAACAAACAACCCATAGTGGTCTGATATGGACATCGCCGCACAACGCCAGTTTAGCCCAGAATGAACTTGCCCATTAATTAGCAGGCACATAAATGTTGAATCCATCGAATCACCAAATCAAATTCTCACTTTATGCACAAAAATAAAACCCATATCGGTTTTTAAATAGAATCAATGATGGGAATCAAAATGGGAGAAACTAAAAGCACAAACTCAAGAGGAACAAATTTTTCTTTGAATTTCAGAACTTGCTCATAAAATATAAATTTTTGGATTTTAATATGGAAAATGTGGTTATTTTTTGATGAAATTGATTTTCTCCCAAGTTCTGAAAAATTTTCAGCTGATATTCAAATTCTCAGAAAAATATTTGGTAGTCTTCTGTCTCTTCTTATTTAACACATTTTCAGTTTTTCGATATCATAGCGCTTTGAAAAGTTGTAGCTCAAGTTATAGTAGTTGAAGTATTCGGACAACACTGTTTCTATTCCACATTTAATATGACATAATCATATGGCAGCTGTTCATTCCGAAACGGATCTCGAACCAAATCGGAAGTCGGATTTGGAACAGCAAAAGGTAAAGTGTTAGTTTTTACGTTCTGAAAACGTTTGAACTTGAAATCAAGCCTGATAGTTTATGGGGTCGCAAATGAGTATTTCTATGCGTTCCAATCTTCTGGGCACAATTAATATACACTTTTCAAGTATATAAAAAAGCAAAACCAAACGTATTTAATTGGTTTTTTTTTTTTGCTTGCTGTTACCGGTTATTAAATTGTTTCTTAATTTATGGGAGCCTTTTTTTGTTTGCTGTTATCTAAATAATCGTTAAGTTGTTCGCATGTCAATCGGGACAAATTTATTTGGGGATTTCTTACCTCCACGCGTCCCAAGACAATGCCCGCTCCAATGGTGCCAATTCCAGCCAAGAAGAATGGTATGGAAACCTGCAACAGTATTGTAGTCCATTTCTCCTGTTTAATTCCGGGACGATTTAAGGCCAGCTTCTCCTCGGAACTGCCATTGATGCCAGCTATACTGGATGCATC
Source organism: Lordiphosa clarofinis (assembly GCA_018904275.1). Taxonomy (NCBI): domain Eukaryota; kingdom Metazoa; phylum Arthropoda; class Insecta; order Diptera; family Drosophilidae; genus Lordiphosa; species Lordiphosa clarofinis. The sequence continues at coordinate 965,317 of JAEIGQ010000008.1, forward strand.
TGCGGCCAGGCCATTTGTACCGGGGCCTCCGCCACCGCCGCCGCCTCCACCACCACCACTCGCCGCACCAGGATCCGGTTCGGAGGATGCTATAGACGTCGTGATGATTGAGCTTAGTGAACCAGTTGTTGAATGTGGCAAGCCGGACAATTTCTCATTGTCGGGGTCTGGGCGTGCATATGAGAAGTGGAAGAGGAGCAGATTGTTGGTATTGGGAGAAGATGCGGGTTAGTATCAGCTATAGTTTTATGCAATTAGCGAGGCAATTAATTAGCGACTCTATAAATTATGCTTTTCTTGTTGTTTTATTTTCATCTTTTTGGCAGCAATTAACGAATTGCTGTCGCTCTTCTGAGTAAGAGGGTCTGGGTCTCTGCCCTGTAAACGGGTTTTCTTTCGTTTTTGTTGTGTTGTTATTTGAGCCAAGTTAATAAACCATAATCAAATTCACCAGCCACAGAGACAATTAGACAAATAACAACAAAAACAAAGCATGCAATAATTAATATAAACATTTGCTCATTTTTTTTTTATCACAAAATAGTCAACATGCCCGAAGTTTTTGCAATTGTAATACAAAAAATAAATGATTTATTTTAGAACGGCTCATAAAAACGCTTAAAGCAATTAAAAAGTGTCTGTAAATAAAATAGAATGAGGCGGCAAGTGGGGGAGGGAGTTCAAATATAAAATTTAATGGGTTTAACCCTGAAACGTCATTCGTCGTCGATTCGACTGCCGAAAAGCGTGTACATCAAATGTACATCAAAGATGACCTTCCAGGGTTAAAGAGAGAAAAGAAAACAACACAGCTGATCAATTGGTGAGAAAGAGAGAGAAGAGAGAGAGAGAAAATGGTGATAGCTCGCTTCAACAAGGGCTGCGGTCCAACCATGAACCGCCATGCGCTTCGAAGAAAGAAAGAAAGAATGTTTACAAAATAATTTTCATACTTTCCGATATTTAAGTTTAAAAATTCCCCAAATGATGAACCGGACGCTGTGTACTGCCTAAGGCGAGTCCCGAGGTGATTCGAAATATATATCTTATACTGCACCCCAACCTCATTTATTAATTCTGAGTTCTTCAAGAAAACCATAAAAAACTTGTATTTTACGGACGTATTTTACTGAGATAACTTTGGGGATACTAAATTAAAGGAAATAGAGGATTGACTTTATATGGGGAGAGTCGTTAGATCAAATATCCATAATACGGATCCACATCACAGTACGTTGCACAAATATCTCTTATATGGATTTTGAAAGCTTTTAAAAGTGGCGCCAGATCACGAAAAACAGAGAAAGGCCCGAGTCTTTAGCGAAAAGCCTACTGAAAATAGTAATGTAAGTAGTTATGCATGGGCACCCAGGTCTTTTTGCAGTACATTGCATAAGTTGTGGCAAGCGCCACTTTTTAGACCTCGCTAATTAAACATTTTAAAGGTAGCCAAATAAATTACACGCCAAATACGTTACTATACTAAAGTCGTGCAAATTTATGAAACAGGCAGAAGGACTCGCCGACTCCATAATAAACATAAATATAAATATATATGTATTATATATCAAGTAAATCTTGAACAGCATTAATAGCCAAGTCGATTTAGCCCTGTCCCTTTGGACATCTTTCCACCTGTCTGTATTAAAATCTACATTTCAGAGACTATCATTATTAGATATCGGATTGTAGGTTAAAACATATTTTTAATGGGTGGTCCAAAAAATTTCTGCTTGCATAGAAATTTGTTTCATGAAAAGTAGATTATTCGTTTTCATATCTTCGAACCAAAATCATATTTAAGAATATTCTAACATATTTTAAACTATTTCGTCCTATTTTGGAATGTGTCATATGCTTTTACATATTCAGAGCAGAGATCGGTTGCGGTGTCTAACAAGGCCAATAGCTAAAATGCAGCGTTCGTTAGAGCAGAGGTATAGTCCGGAAAGTAATAAACTGAGTCGAAAAAAAAACAATTTATTGAGCCAATCGTTTCAATTCTTTAAAATCTTTCAAAATAGGCTTCTTCTGCGTCGATGCAGCGTCCAGCCTCATATCTCCACTCTAATAACGATTTGGGAGAGAGTTTCTCATTGATGATAATCAAATATTTAAATTTTGTTGGTGATGCGAGCGGGGACAATTTTTGAATGCTAAGGGACACTTTTTATAATATTATTAACACTATTGTTATATATATTTGTAGAAAATCAAACATTGTTTGATTGAGCTAGAACCGGTCCTAGGTCAAAACGAATTTTCATTTTGGGTAACCTCGGGGAATTTGCAGCCTTGTCACCAATTCTCTCTCTGCTTTAGTTGTGAGACAAGATTTCGAGCTCAGCTCATGGATTTGGCGGGTTTAGGTGGGACTATCCGCTCCAGTAAGTTTGGTTTTTGGGGGTACAACTCACCGTTTCCATTGTAAATGGTAAATAATTTATATTTATCATCTGCGGCCACATCTAAGGGTGTTGTTGTTGTCAGTGTGGACAATTGTTGTTGGTATATTGGTGGTGTGGAATATGCAGAAGGTGGTGGTGATGCATTGTTTTTGTTGTTGGTTGTATTATTGTTATTATTATTATTATTTAGCATATTAATATTAATTGTTGTGGGTGGCGGGGCGTCATCAATCGCATGATCATCGGCATCATCCGCATCCATTTGCGGATTGGTATAGCCCGAGAGTTGGCGCACACTGAGCGGCGCTATGTTGGGGGTGACTCTCTGGCGTTGTTTCAGCTCATTTGGTTGTAGCGTGGATGTGGATGCGGGTGTGGATGTGGATGTGGATGGTGGTGGTAGTATGTTTTGGTTGTGTTGTACGGTCTGATGTTCGTTTGGTAGCGACATGCTTGCATTTGTCCAGTTTTGGCTATTGTGTAGTGTAGAGAGTGCCTAAAAAGCAGCGTGCCGGGCCGAACGGAAATCAAAAGTCGTGTCTGTGATGGTGTTGATGGTGCTGTGGCTGAGCTTTTCATTAACTAAACTTAAAGTTAACTAATCTTTGCCTGGGTGAAGGGGTAAACTAGTGCAATAATATTATGTTTTGCGTTTTCTGTTATGGCTTTTGCATACTTTTTGGGTTGTTTTTTGTTTTTCTGTTCTTTTTTGCTTTAAATTATAAATGGAAATATCACGTAATTGGTTTAGATTTGTTTAATAAATAAATTAAATAAATTAGTTTCAATGGAAGGTGGAAAATGGAATTGCTTTTCGTTCTTTTTTCTGATTTTCGTTTTAAGGAATGTTGAATGAAGAATTGGAATAAAATTGGAAGAAAGCCAAAGAACGTTTTAGTTTACATTTTAAATGGAATGGTGTTTGGTTTTCGTGTCCCGCAGTCGTGAGCGTCGTCGTTTATGTACTCTATGGTCCTGTCCTTGTCTGTTGTACGTATCACACACACACGTCACTGGGAGGAGGTTGGTGGATTAGTGGGAGTGGAGTTTGGGAGAGTGGTAGATTGGGAGAAGAGGTAGAAGAGGGATTGAGCTTAGTCACCGGACCGTTGATATGGCTGCAAAAGCAACAATAACAACAAACATTTTTGGTATTTTTAAATTCTTTAGCACACTTGATAATTCTTAAAAACTAGGCAGAAATGTGAAAAACCAATGGAAACCAACTAAAGTCTACCCTTTAAAGACTCAAATAATACACTGTACATAGATTGTATATCTGTTATCTAAAACATATCCTGAACAATGGCGATATATATATCTCGCCGATTTTTGAGTATTTTAGAGTAAAAATGGTATACTAAGTTCGTGCGAATGTATGAAACAGGCAGACGGAAGCATCTCCGGTTTGTTCTCAATTCCAATTCGGTTTTCGTATAAACGTTTGAATTGGCCATTTTACTCTTACAAATTTGAATGGAAAGTGTAAAGAAAATCTGGTGGTAGATCAAGGCTTCATTTTTCTACGAATTGAATCCACTTGTTAAATGTGGGTTAAATTTTAATCTGACACCGGATCAAGTAACCGTAGATACAAGTGTCACTTTCCATACAATCTTATTAACATAAAGTTTAAAGTAAAAACGATTATACGAAAACCGAAGTGGAATTGAGAACAGGCCTGATATTCTTAAATGAAAACCGGATAGAAAAAATATATTTAAATTCATAGCTTTATAAACCGCTCCACGAACCGAATCCTTACGCTTAATGACGACAACCTCAGGACCAAACCATTAGCAGAATTTCAGCGTCTTACAGAATTGATAATATATAAGTAGGACTGAGAAACCGATTTAAGCGACCGCAGTAAGGTTAATAGAACAGAAATTCGCGACTTAGCATTTATGTTCACTTTGGTTTTTTCTATTTAATTACAAATTTTGTATATAGTATTAATTGAATCCAGTGTGAACTATATACTCATAAACGTGTTTTCACATTTATAAGCCACTCAGACAAAAGCGTTTATGACCTGAGTATCAAATTTAACGAACACTTCAAGTCTTAAATATATTTGAACAAAGTTATTTATAATTTCATCTATATTTATAAAAATAAATTTGAAATTATATTTGGGCACAATTCACTTCACTTCCGTTTGGAGAGCCACAGCAACTGACAACTGTTTACCCGGGCCACAAGCCATCATCATCTAAACATTATCATCATCATCGAAGTAGTCTGCTTTTTTATATTTTTTTTTATGTATCGAGACCTGTTTTTAAGCGGTTTTTTATTTTTATTTTATTTATAATATTTAGTCGGCCCACGCATTTTGAATTGAATGAAAACATTTGACAGTTAACCAGTTAGGTTTTTTTTACATTTTGTGCAGCTGGCAGCAATGTTCAAGTTTATGTTGAATGAATTTTTTCGTCTATTCCCAGCAGTTGGACACACACGCCCAAGTCAACTGGATTCAGTTGAGGCTGGTCGTAAGAAATTTTGAGATTAATTAGTGGATAAAGTCAGGGGCCAAATTTAAATCGCCAAACGCGTATAAAAAAATAGAAGGAAGCTAACTTCGGCTCGACTGGAGTTTATACACCCTTGGAGCACGATTTATGTCTGCCAGTGTTCATCAATGTATTCATAACTGAAAAGTGTAACTACTTTTTCGGCCACTCGTTCCTATAGCAGCTATATGCTATAGTCATCCGATTTCGATCAAACTTGGCAGAATTGCGGGTAGAATGTAACATTAATCAGTAACAAGATTGGATGCGATACCACTGAAAACAAAAAAGTTTTTCTTACAAAAACGAGTGGCCGAAAAAGTAGTTCTAGTAAAAAGTTTCTTTACTAAGACTCATTTTTCGACCGATCGGTTCTATGGCAGCTGTAAGATATAGTCATCCGATTTTGACCAAAATATGGAAATCTGTTTGGAAGCAGAACGTATGAGAAATGGATGATAACATTGGAAACAAAAAAGTTGTTGTCTCTAAAACTTATTTTCCGACCGGTAGTTCCTATGACAGCTATAAAGAAGCAAATCTGCGCATATAATATTAATAATCACTGAGTTTGGGGACGTTAGCGTTAAAAACAATAAAGTTTTTCTTACTCACACCCATTTTTCGACCAATGGATAAGATATAGTCATCCGATCCTATGGCAGCTATAAAATATAGTCATCCGATCTAGTCGCTTCCGACATATTAGCAGCATGCTGTAAAATGAAGGCTCTATGCCAAATATCAGCTCGATAGCTTTAAGACTGAGAGACAAGTTTGCGTAGAAACAGACAGACGGAAGGACAAAGCTCAACCGATTCAGCTTGTCGCCCTGAGCAAGAATATATATTGCTCTTTTACTGGCATAACGAAGAAAAACGCGTTTAAAGTTCTCAATGGACTTAACCCAGAAAAAATTCTTCTTTTAGTTTCGAGTTAATCTAGTAAAATATTATAAATTTAAAATGCTTATTAATAAAACTTTAAAGTATGATGTTTTAACTGAAAGCCGAAGTATGTTTGCACAATATCGACTGCAGGACAACTGAGATTTAACGCTCTTGGAATATCATGAAAATGAACCTGTAAAATGATATTGAGACATATTCTCATCTCACATGGAAAGTTTAAGAGATTTCAACCGTCTTCAGGGCACAGTGCAGACGTGTAAAAATTTTTTGCCCTGAGTTAATCCACACTTTTCGTTTTCATATTTTCTCTGTATATGCTTAGCTGCGATCTTTTAATAGCAACGTTAATTAAATCATCTGCGTTTTTTTAATATGCACGGACTTGGCCCAAATATTTTTCATTAGACTTTTGTAGAGTAGAACTTCAGACGGACATGGCTATATCAACTCAGCTCGTCATACATATGTGATCGGAAATTATTCCTTCTATGTGTTACAAATAACTGGAACATTTTATTGTATACCTTTTTTAACTGTCTAAATACTGCAGTCTGGTGTATATTTATCTCATCACTTGTAAATATTCGTTTTTCAATATTATACGTTACTTTGAATTTGGTAATCTTATCAGCTCTTGTGGGAATTGCAACTGATGTTTATAGTCGTAATAACGAAAAAATTAAACTATAATATGATTTATATCAATTTGTAAACAATCATTATCATTTCACAGAACAACATTAACAAAAATTTGTAAGACAATAGATAAAAAGAAAACAGTAAACAAATGGCTCATATATATATACATATATCCCAAAGGTCATAACAACCGATAATTGGATCTTTCATAGATGTTTTGTCATAATTTCAAAACATTTAAATTAAGCTAAGTATTAAAAAACCCGAAGAAGCATAGCGCAATTTTAAAATTGTAAAATTTCTTGTCCCGAATATAGAAGAAACACACTTTTATCCTAAAGCTGTCTTTACATTTGTAATCGGTTGTCAAACTTCTATAAACAGAATCTCTTATCAAATAGAACTTAAAAGATGGATATTTAGAGATATTTGATTTGCAATTACACTATCGTTAAAGAGTCTTTTTAGAGTCGTATGTATCTCATGTGAAAAGGCAGCTTTAGTATAAAACACATAAATAAAGGTGTCCTGAATTTCTCTAGAGATTTTCGTATCAAAGCCCCGTATTTCATATAATCAGAAACACATTGACTTTGCTTTGATGCTCTTGTACTGTTTGAAAGTGTTTCTATTTATGTGAAATACTGTAACGAAATGTATTTTCTGTCGTTCTGCTTACGAGGCTTAACGATGGTAAATTGACAAGAAAAAGAAAGCAAAACCTTACGACAGAAGTCCACTTCGCTTTGAACAGTCGGTTTCAAGTCGCTGAACGTTTGTCATCTGATCTAGTCAGCCAGAATATTTGAGTCCCTTGCAACTGTTTTAATTGGAAAAGCAAGAGTTTATACGAAAATCTGTAGAGATTTCTGGGACACACCGGAAAGTTAAAAAAATTATACATATTTGTAGCATTCTGTATTGGCAACAAAAGAACGACCATTCTTTTAATGGGATTTAAAAGCCGTCATTTATCCATCGGAAGAATCGTCGAAACAAGCTCGGAACCATTAACCATTGTTGCCTAACTTTGAACCGGTTCTAAATAAAGCAAGTAAAAGCTCTGAAGTCGAGCGCCTCCAAATTCCCTGTACCTCTGTACTTTGCGGATCTATCTCTTATATTATGTAACTATCAGAAACTGGCCCACTTAAAAATTGGACAAAACAAAAATTTTAAAATGTTGGCATCGCAGTTGCTGTAGTTATTAAGCATTTTTTCTCATGATGTGAGGTGCTAGATGTGCTCAGGGTAATTAGTCTATTAAAGACAGACGGAAGGACATGGCTATATCGACTTAGAGTCGTCAAGTGTTTTTTAAATTAAATTGAACTAGAAGCGAAAGAATTCCGAACACTTCCAGGCAGTGTGGAATAGGATGTGATTAACAGTCTGAATTTGGAACCAATTCATTATTTAGAGCTGTTGGCCCTGTACAAGATTTCCACGCCACCAAATCTTCATAAGTCGAAAATTCAAAAATCGATTAGTTTAAATTTACTGATTTTGAAGAGAAATCAAATCTCGGTTGCTACCGCCGAAAACAAATAATAAAATGGAAGACCACAAGCAATTTGGACTTGGCAGGCTATTTGATTCGACGGTGTGTTGACTCCACTAATCAAGGTGCATTTATATGCCTAGCGTTGCTTTCCATGCTTGCCAAATAATTACAAATTGTGTTGTCAAATGGAAATTGAACGAAATTCAATTCAATTGGCACACACTGAACTCACAAATGACGTTGTGTATTCTGTTGACATTGAACTTGAAAGTGTTGCGCTAAGGCACATTCAACGATCTCCGCTTGGCAACGACTACCTAGCATAAAATTAATTTTAACATTTAAGTTTCTTAATTTTACCGTTTAAAACTTAATGATCTTATCTGAAGACTATTTTTAAATATTTATCACGGAATTAAATTTAATGTTTAAAGGTGGCAAGTTCTCAATGTTAAGATACGGTTTTTTTTTACACTCTGAACCATGATAAATGATATGCAAAGAAACCAATGATTATATTTCAGCGTTAAATTAAAAAAGAAAAAAATAGAGGCAAGCTAACTTCGGCACGACCGAAGTTTATATACCGTTGGAGCTTGATATATGCCTGCCAGTTTGTTCTATGACAGCTATACAATAAATTCATCTATATATTCATAGCTGAAAAGTGTAAATAGTTTTTCACGCTAGAACTACTTTTTCGGCGTTTCGTTCCTATGGCAGCTATATGCTATAGTCATCCGATCCGGCCGGTTCCGACAAATGTGCAGCGTATTTGTACCAAAAGACTTCGTGCAAAGTTTGGTTAAGATGGTTAAGATGATAAAACTGACGGAGGAGGCGGACATGGCTATATCAACTCAGCTCGTAATGCTGATCAAGAATATATTATATATACTTTATGTGGAGATTCTTCCTTCTATGCGTTACAAACATCCGGACAATTTTAATATCCCCTTTCCAAGGGTATAATGACAGCCAAAGCATTTCATTCATATTCCTTCATTTAAGTTTGCCGAATGTCCTTTTTTCCAACCAGATGAGCTTGTTTGGCTTTATAAGTTTCGTTGTACGGGATGTCTCCAAAAAGATGCTTAAGAATTCAGAAAATGTTTGGAGACAGTGGACGAGCAGATCTAGTACGGATTTTTGTAAAACTTTTTATGTTTATTGGCAATTTCTACAAGACTTACAAAAATATACGAAGTAATTAGTATAGTTTCCGAAGGCTGATCAGTAGTCAAAGGTCTTTGCTGAATACGCCGAGTGATCACGATCTTTGGTAAGTATTAAAAGTAAAAGGTCAAGAGGAGCTTAATTCTGATTGTGATCTTAACTTGCACATAGCACTAGTTCAAGGCAAATGAAATCCCAATAGAGTTTAATCACCCAAATAAGTGTGTCCACATTTATGATCGTCATTAATCAGTTCATTTAGCATTCGAAATCAAATTTCACTGGTTTTTTTGTTATTTTTTTTCGGTTTGATAATATATCTCCATTGAACATACATGATGACATTTAATTATTTAGTATAACAGCTGCTGCCTGGATTAGATAATGCCATGAAAATAAAATTAATTGAAATGCTTCATTGATAAAGAAATGACAGATTTTATTTTTATTTGTGTGATTTCTGTTTGGATATGACAGTCACGGACTTCGCAAGTACTTAAGAAAAGAACAAAAGTATGTAGATGCAGGAGGGTATCATCTTAAAAATTTGCTTAATTCACAAAACGTGCTCTAAATGTGCGCCAAGTGTGCCTGCCTGCTAATTTCTATTCATTGTGATTAAGTCGCCTCTCAGTTCAGCTGCCCATGCATGTGCATATACATAGTTCCCAGGGGTTTATTTAACAAATTGAGCTAATTCCTGGCCAGGCGGCAATTGCTTATGCTAAAAATACAACTGCTTATATCTATTTGATAACAAGACAACGCCTTATCGCGATGCAAAAACGTGTGACCCACATGTAGACCCACGTAACAGACGACATATGCAAATTTATGAAACCAAACACGTGAACCGTGCTGGTTTTCCATCTCCCTCCCTCTCTCGTCCAGAGAGTCGTTTGTTAATTTGCATTCGATGTAAACGAACTCTTAATAAGATGATAATCAACTGAGTGAGTGGTCCATCATTTCGATATTCAGAAATGCACATGCACAAGATACAATTTTGGATTTGGATTCGATTTAAGTTTCTATGTCTGAATTTTTACACCTCTCCTTGACTTTCTTTATTACAAAATTTGACCTCGACGAATTTAATTGTTTGGCTCGGGCGGCCCTTAGGTATAAGTTCGAACTGGAACTTTGTCAATAAAATGTCATTCAACTTTTTTTGTTTACAAACTCTGAACAGGTGGTACCTGTATATGGATCAAGTTTTGATTTAAATTTTCATTCAACGTGATATCATGGTAAGTGTGTATATGAGTTTCTACACACGCTTCAATGATTAAAAACAGACAACAGGAAAACTATGATACAATCCTTATAATAATATCCGTTTGATATAACTTGAGCCGTAGTCTTAGATGGAAAATGTATTTTAAGTCAGTATTCGGTTACGATTGCCAAGCTAAGAAATAACCGTTGACCACAAAAATGTTTTGAACAGGGGCGGAGACGCAGGGATTTTCGGGAAGTCCTTACCAAACCGGAACTGGAGCAAAAATTGGCGAAAATTATATTATGATACTCTGTACCGAAGGTACATAGAGTATATTAAGTTTGTGCAAAAGTATGTAACAGGCAGAAGGAATCATTTCCGATCCTATATATATTCTTGATCAGCATCAACAGCCGAGTCAATATAGCCATGTCCGTCTGTCTGTCCGTCCGTCCGTTCGTATGAACAAACAGATCTCAGAGATGGTACACTGAGAAAAAAAAGGATAGATTCTGATGATCCTCAGGATATTTTCGGTATCTATTTGGACTGGATAGTTAATTATCCTTTTTTGGGATCCGTTGGATAGTTTCGAAGTCGATTTATGTTCGCTTAAAAAGGATATATCAGGAAATAAATATATCAGTGATCTTTATTCTTCATCCAAAGGAGCTGAAAAATGTGAAAAGGATATTCAGTGGATATTTGGAATATCCAAATATAGATGTTTGACTTGTATGGGACAAATGTTTCTTATACTTGCAGGCAGATCAAGTTTGTTTTCAATTTTTTCCACACACCCTCCCGCCCCCATAATTGAGAAAAAACGTCATATCTCCCGCAGTTTTGAAGATAGATGATTCGTTCTTTCTAGAGATAGTTTGTAATATGTATCGATTTGCCGAAGAAATACTTAATACAAAAAATAAAAAAGCGCGCCAAGTTTATTCTTTTGCACCATAATAACGCCCCTGCTCACACATCGTTGCTTGTGCGCCAAACCCGTTGCGAACCTAAGCCAAGGTTCACCGAACCACTGGCTGTTGCATACATTTGAGCATAAAAATACAAATTCTAAGAATCTCGAGCTTAAAGTTTCTGAGGGAAAATGATAACAGTGTTGTTATATATACATTTAGGAGCTTTCTTGTCAAAAAAACAAAGTGAAGGTACCGAGTTTTTAAGTTTCCTCGGACTGAGATCCGCTTTGGAAACATAGTGGTCCAATTCGCCCTCGCAGCCCCATAGCCTTAATAATAACCACCGAATTAGCATTTCTCTTTTCGATGCATCTAATATTATAGGAATGAAACTAATTTTTGCATTTAGTTCTTTCAAAAGATGGATTTTTTGACGAGTTCAAGTGCAAAGTTTGGATGGTTTACGTATAGCCTTGATTGAAAAAGCTATACAGGAAACCAGCTATCGTGTTGTAAGGAGCTTTTTGTTTCTACTTGATAGTGATGGGTTAAGTAAGACCCACATCTAAAGCTTTCCTTTCCCTTCTCCTCACCCAACAGACTTATTTTGTCACCTTGAAAGTCGTTTAGATCTTTAACAGTTTTGCCCTTTTATATAAAAAAATTCTCCACTTATATACATACATAGAGCAGAAGTCTGAAGTGAATGGCAATTCAAATGTCTGGAGAGAAGTCATTAACTACACGCAGCACCGCACAGTTGGGCCATTTAATGAACAAAATTGCACGAGTGAAAGAGCGAGCGAGAGAGAGGGTAGGTGGCGGTAGGGTTGGAGCACCTGTTCATACGAGTAAAACGACGACGCGTGGTCAAACAGACATTCATGTGGAAAATCCTCGTCTCGACGCATGCGCAAAGAACTTGAATAACACCGCAACGCGAAACGCTCAAATCCCAAACAAATGCAATTTGACCGTGAAAAACAACGAAACATAAATTAATTATTATTTATTTATTATTATATTTTTAGTTTGCATAATAAATTCGAAACACACAAAACCGAAAATCGTTTCGATTCACTACACCAACAGAGGACAGAGGGCAGGGTTTGGTTTGGATTGTTTTAAGGTTGCATGTGTTATTTTCATAATATATTGATTAGGTTTTGTTTTAATATTTATTATTGAGTTTTAAAATTTAAAAAACTAAAAAAAAATAACTTTTTGAAGTAATTTCCATTGATTTCCCTATGCCAAATCTGTGTGCTTACTTTGAAAACTTTTCACTTCAAAAACAAGCGTGCGCGTTATTTACAGAAAAAAAAACTGCAAAATATATAAATTCTAAAAGATCGCATAAAACAATTTTTGGTATAACGTTTGTATTCGTATTTGTATTTGTTTGTCTGCACCGAGCGCCGGGATATCGTACACTGAATGTCCAAAGACGGCAAACACTTGTTATTATAACGCGTCAAAGCGTTTCATTTGGCGGCGGCGGCGTCAACAACGACAACAACATCGTCGGCATCGACGGCGAACCACAACGATCTCGGCCCGAATCAATAAGCCACTTTTGACTTGCCTATCCCCCGCCGCAAATGATGATAAGCTCAAGACTACTTGAGCGAGAGATAAACGCCGCAGCTTTCCTTATCAGTTTTGGCTCGGTTCGCCCGATCCGATTAATGAATGAGCTAAAGCGTTAGAACCCAATCGTGTTTGACAATCATATTTGACAGTTCATTACTCATCGTTAATGATCCACAAGCGAGTGATTCGTCCCCGTCCGCGTAATGAGAGTTACGACTTGCCCATTAGCCAAAACATTTGCTTTATTTATGCACATACTCTTGCTTATTTCGCACTCGAGGTGTTGGAAAAAGATCGTTAAAGCCAAATCTACAGCTTTTACGTAAGCTTGATTTACGTATGCTTACAAATCGGTCACGATCCGTACATTATTTTTTAAATCTGCAATATATTTGAGGGATTTAACTGGGATGCAGCAGTTAATGTAGGTAATTTCGGATAAACACAAAACCAATTCATAAAATAAACTTGTGGGAGCAAAATGGATATTTTTGCAGTCTTCTTATACCCTGTACCCATTGAAAATGGTTAAAAGAGGATCATGAAATGTATGTAAAAGGGAGAAGTAAGCATTTCCGACTCTAGTCGTTGTAGTTTCAGATTTGCAAAATTTTCCCCTTCACCCCTTAAACCTTAAAAAAACTGTCAGAGCTACAATTTTAAAGTTACAACATCGTCGCTTAATATATATTATCTATCTATTCTGAAAAGCACAAGAAGATCCGAGCAAAAACAACAAAGTTATACACGAAACAATTTTGCTTCTGGAAGCGGGGGGAACACTGGTGGCTAAGGCGTATAAGTCAGTTTGCGCGCGCGTATGTGTGTGTGTACGCGTGCGATAGTGTGCGTTTGTGTATGTGTGTCTTAATTGTACAGGGTATTTTAAAGTCGGGCCACTCGACTGCAACGCTTTTGCTTGTTTAGTTCGATTTTGTAAGGCAGGAGATGAATAATGTTTTATGGAATAGCTTTTAAGTTAGTTCGCGGATTGTCTGGCAATTGTAACTAGAGCGCAGCTAATCCCATTATAGTGTTGAAAGCGGCGGACGAATCAGTAGTGCCTGATCTGGAACAGAGAAGAAGCAACCTTTGCGTTCTGTCCCTGGTGATTACTAAACAACTGGGATTACTTAACACTGCCCATTTTTCACTTGAGCCTCTGTTATTCAAAAATGCAAGTCCCAAAGCATGGAAATCATTTCAGTTTTTGGGTCATCAACAGTCTAAAACGAGTAACGGGTACAAAAAATGACGCACAATCGCACTCTATGAACACCCCGTTGCCGAACCCCACAATTGGGTTTATCGAATTGTTAGAAAACAAACATTTATAAATGCGAATGAACCACGAACCCACTCGTAGTAGTAGTAGTACAATCGGCATTGTATTTTGGATTTTTTGTGACGATTTTGTTGTTGTTGCTTTTATAAACAGGTTTCCCGCCACACAACCCGGATGAATGAGAGTACTGAGAGGGTCAAAATCAAAATCTTGCAAACTCGCCTGCTCAGCGCCCGCGGCTTTAATTAATCAATTTTATGTTGGTTTATGATGGCTCAACTACCAGAAGAGAATGGGGTGGGTGAATGATTGGTTGCAGGATGTACGCTGAAGTGATCAATTTGTAATATCAACAATACACCACATACAGGCAAATTATAAACAAACACCAGATGTTCTATTGACAAACTTAAATATTTGACTACACAGAGACAAAATCGAGCACATTGGACGCAAAGTGAGTCCAATCACTGTCAAAAGCAGTGTAAGAAAGGTTTTGTTCGCATGCTCTCACTTAAAGCAAATTTTGGCAAAAACACAAGTCAGTTTTATAATGTTGATTTAGTCTAATCGGTTAAAATTGGTTGAATAAACAAATCGCTACGACTTGCTGCTCGCCATATTCTTTAAGATCGGACATCGTTTTACACTTCCAGACCAACCAATAGTTTAAGTACTTTCTCTACTTCAACGAATTATACCAATTTTTATTGTCAATTTTGTTTTTTTCTCTTCATCATCACAAAACTAGAAAATAGAGGCTAGCTTACTTCGGCTCGACCGACATTTATATACCCTTGGAGTTTGATATACGCCTGCCAGTTTGCTCTATGGCAGCTATACAAGATATTCATCAATATATTCATGACTGAAAAGTGTAAAGTGTTAAAAAATAAATGGGTTTTCTCACTGAAACTACTTTTTCGACCTATCGTTCCTATGGCAGCTATATGCTACAGTCATCCGATTTGGATCAAACTTAACAGCATATAGTATTGATCAGTAACAATTTTGGGAGCGATAGCATTAAAAACAAAAAAGTTTTTCTTACTAAGACTTTTTTTCAAAACTATCATTTGTATTGGAGCTATACTATATAGTTGTCCGATTTGGACAAATCTTGGTGAAATTATGTGAAATCATTGAAAACTTATAAATACAAGCGTTGGAAGCGATAGCACTGAAAACAAAAAAAATTTTCTCACTAAAACTAGTTTTTCGACCGATCGTTCCTATGGCAGCTATATGCTATAGTCATCCAATCCGGCCGGTTCCGACAAATGTGCAGCGTATTTGTACCAAAAGACTTCGTGCAAAGTTTGGTTAAGATAGCTTCAAAACTGAAGGAGGAGATAGCATAGAACGGACGGACGGACGGACAGACGGACATGGCTATATCAACTCAGCTCCTCATGCTGATCAAGAATATATATACTTTATGTGGTCGGAGATGCTTCCTTCTGCGCGTTACAAACATCCGAACAATTTCAATATACCCTCTCCAAGGGTATAAAAATATTTGAAGTATTAAACCAAATGAAGTTAATTATGATCAAATCATTAAAAAGTTTTGGGAGATATTACAAATCCCTTCTGTTATATGGAAAATACCTATGGAGAATAACTTTTTTACTTAACAAGTAAATAATATAAATACCGTTTCTGTATGTACGGTAAAAAACCAACAAATGCTAAAATAATCTGTTAGTTCCTGTTCAAAAAAGGCTTTTTGAGAGATGGCGTCACTATTATTAAATTGAATCAGACAATGTGGCAACCAACTTCATTTCAAAGCCTCATCAGTAGGATTTCTTTTTCAGTATGTGTCGTTTCGCTGAAGTGTAAACAACATAGTAGTTGTGTTCTCCGAATATGTCAACTTTTGGCGGGAAAGTTAGCATTTCGACAAAAACATTAAAATGGGATCAATACGATAGCCCCAATAGCAAAAAATATCATATGAGCCGTCATGTCCATGCAGGAGAGATCAAGCTCTGTATTTGGTGGGATTAATTGGTCGTTGTGTACTATGAGCTGTCAAACCATTACAGGAATAATCTACCGAACTCAATCGATGCGTTGGGGCCCAGCATTGAAGCAAATAAAAATTAATTTTGCAACATAAGAACGGTCAGAAACATGTTGCGCAGCCGGTCATAGCATATCTAGAAACGCTGAAACGAGAAGTCCTGAAACGAGAAGTCCTGCCCCACCCTCCGCATAGCCCAGACATTGCCCCCTCAGACTACTATTTGTTTTCGTCGATAAAGCATGCCCTTGAGGATCAGCACTTTCGCTCTTTTTTAAAGAACTCCGAAATTGGATCGATTCATGGATCGCATTTTCGAGATAATATCTGAATATGATCAAAAAAAAAAAAAATACAAGTAGTGGATAGAGATGGAGAATACTTGGAAAAATGAATGAATACCAGGTTAAATTTGAAAACAAAAAATTCCCTTAATACTTTTTTGTACAGGTAATACTTTCTTAATTCAGAAATCCCCTTTCCAATAAAAAGATATTTATCAGCAGATAACAGATGGCAAGCATGAGGCATGCAAAGCGTATTTCAGTTCCTAGTATTCAACATAAAATAGGGAAGTACAATCAATCTACAAACGACTGCCGAAACAAAAGAACCCAACATCGACAACTCAAAATACTCGTGTGGTTTAGTGGGCGTCGGACTTTCCCATTTACATAGTTAAACTTTTAGTGAATGATTTAAACGAATTGCATTTAAGCGTATCGACAGACAATTGATGAACTGGCTGACTGGCGGACGGTCAATCGAATTGTTGGATAATGGTAATCAACTGTCGCTTTGATCTGACGATTGTCGATAGTTGATCGTCAATTGTTTTTTGTTTTTTGTTTTTGTGTGCCGGTTTATGTGCCCCTTGCTGATCAGAATTGAACCTTAAACTTAAACTTGGCGCGGCAAATGGCTTCAAAATTATATATAGTGAAGTGTGGGGGGATCTGCGAGAGAAGAGGCTGTTTCGTTATGCACGCTTTTGAGAAAATTAGCAGCTGCTGCAATTGCTACATGAATTATTACGCCAGGGCAATTAGGCACAAGTAATGAGCTTTAATTGTATTTTTGAAAATTGTCCGGAATTTTTGACAGGCCCTCTTGAGTGAGTTCACGCACACATACATACATATATAATGGCATTATCTTATCGGACATATAAATTCTTGGTAATTGCACATTTCCTACTATTTCATAACTGCATTGATTACATGCTGATTTCGGCTGGATGCGACCGGCTGTGGTGCAGCGGTACTGACGGTGAATGTATAAGAGATAATAATAAGTTTTATTCTTTAAAAACTCAACTGGTCACCTTTACCAGCTATTGGTGCCAGTTGTGAAGTGAGTAGCTTTAGGTCTCTTTTTCTTAAGCGAATAATATATTGGATACCATAAATTTGACTGATCGGAAACTTGCGCTGATGTAGAAGCTGTTGTGAATCTTTAAAATAGGCGAAAATACTTCCAAATGGGGCCGCCAATGTGAAAATCATGGTTTGCACCAAGGTTCAAACTAAAAACTTCGCCCAAAAACCTAGAAACACGAATTGCCGAACCTTAATCATTGGTAAATTTTGGTTCGAGCTCGCAACTAAATGAGGAAAGGATCCCAGCTCTAATTGAACCAGAATACGTTATCTCAAAGTCCAAGGATATTTTGGCCCTTTGTAGCCTGATTCCAGATAAAAAGAGTCCGATAGTTTCCCGCTTTAGCTGATTGCCAAGGTTAACAAAAAATGGCCTGGTCTGCCGTACGGGAAGTTGCTTTGGCTCGATGGCTGTTCCGAAACAGCTTGGCGGATGGTTGGCATTTCATGTATAATCTCTAGTATTGTTGTCAATTATATCGATATTTTCAAAGTGATATATTAAATAACATTTGATATTTGTGCGAATTTCCGATAATTATCGTATCGATGTCGATATGCTCTTAAAATATTCGCCGAACCCTAATATTTAATGCCTGTCGGTTTGTTGGCAAAAAATTCAAGTTAATACATGGCATTGTTACTTTTACAAAACAAATAAAATTACTGATAAAAAAAGAAGGTGTGAGTGACGTTAACACTCACGAGGCTTTGATGTGGATGGTATATAAATCAGCAACATCTTTATAAAGGGAAATCCTACAGGAAGTAGAAATACCAACAACAATATCACTAGTGCTTAGTGCTTTTTTCTTTTCTGTTAAGTCACTGCCAAGTCACTTCTTGGTCACTTATTGGTCACTATTTATCAAGTCACTGACAAGTCACTATTAAGTCACTGTTTAATAACTGCCTGTCAGTCACTTCTTGGTCACTATTTATCAAGTCACTGTTTAGTCACTGTGTCACTTAGTTCTGTAAACAAAGTCACCGTCACTTCTTGGTCACTTTTAGTCACTCTTTAATCACTGTGAGTTTTAGTCACTATTAAGTCCAGCTTATCACTATCTAACACTTAAGTCACTTTAAATCACTGTCAAGTCACTGTTAAGTCAATGTTTGATCACTACTAATTCCTGTTTAGTGTCTCACTGTTTGATACTTGTAGTTTCTGTCAAGTCACTATCAGTCACTTCTTGCTATTTCCTCTCTGTCACTATCAAACCTTAAATCACTTCAGTCACTTTGAAGTCACTGTTGCCCTACTAATTCTTTTTATGTCAAGTCACTGTTGTATTTTCCCCCCCCCCCCCCCCCCCCGACACCACGTGACGCCCAAATCAATTTTACTCTACTAAATCTTCCGTACCGAAATTAAAGATGTTTCACATCCAAAAATTATTTGAAAAATTCCTGTTTTTCGCTTCTCTGAGTAGGCCTAACCCCTAAAAGCAACTCAATACTCTTTGTCCTTGTGACGACCGCACTAATATAATTTTGTAGCTTGTAGCGTTAAGCCATCAATCTTTAAGGACTGAGATTTCTTATCAGAATGAAACGTCTAATAGTTCAAGCAATTTGCACTAAATGAAGAAGTTCAATAAGGTAATTCGATTTGATCATAAAACCGGCCTGGCGCTAAGTTTTGTACGTATAATGTGGGGCAATCGTTGAATGAAGGCCATGGGCAAGGTTGCTTCCCCTTACCAAAATGCAAAAACAATTATATAAGCTGTTCCCCTTTGAAAATATTTTTATACAAATGAATTTATCTTTGTATCTATGTGTATAGAAAATCGGTGGTTGCGCCTCTTACATATTAATCAAGACAAATGACGCGTGTCGTTGAGTTTTAGTGAACATTTCAAAAGTCTCAAGCAGCTGAGAAGCACCCAAAAAACACTCGACGTGATAAGAATCGCATCAGCGGGGGGACAAAAAAGTTTTCAGAATCAAAAGCCAAAGGGCAAATTTGATAGATACGATCTTAAAATACTGTTTAAGGATTATCTACAAGTTTTATTGAATGAAGGTTTCAAGGTATTGGACACGCTATCTGGCCTACCTTTAATTCTATGGTACTTCACCTCAAGATCAAGTAACGAGAGGAGGGGACAAAATGTTGACAAAATGAATTCAACCAGGTACGTGACAAGTGATAAGGCCAGGAACAAGACTCAAGGAGGAGTGCATAGGCAAGGGCAGTACCACTCATGTTGCGCACGCACATCGGCAGATTAAAAATATCGGTTTTGCCTTTTCCATATATTAATTTTAATTCCGTCGATTGTATCTCTCTTAAGTGGTGAGGCAGAGTGCCAGGAGGAGGAGTCTCACCTGCTTGTCTTTTGATTCTGTTCTGATTTCATTCTTCAATTGTTGTTGTTTTCATTTTGCGTCAGTATATTCGTACTTGAGTTTACGTTTCTGATAAACGATAAGGTATTATCGATTGCCACCAAGTGACTTATTTTTGGTTTTCACACATCTGTGTGTTCTTGATAGAAGGCAACGACTAGAGATTAACTTGGACGCAATGTTCTTGTTGTTTGATTTTTTTATTACTTTAATTATTAACTTTTGAGTGTCTTTTGTTCTGGGAATCAGAAATAGGGTATTGAGTCATTACTGACCACCTGATTAAGCTGATAATTACTGGTGGAATATTATGGTCACGTGAAATTTAAAAACTGAGCCCAACAGAACCACTTAGAGAGAGAGAGATTTCCCATCAAACTATCATAATCTGTGTAAGCTTATATATATAATCCATTGAATAAGTGTAAAGAAGTTTTGTTTTCAACTACCCAAACTTTTCTGCGTATTCCCTTTTGAGCGAACTTATCGTGTTATCTGTTTTTAAGAATTGGTTGACTCTATTGTTATATTTTTCCTCTTTTATCTAAAATTATGATTAATTTCTATTGTTAAGCAAATGATTTAACACTCAGTTCCCAGACCATGAGGCCCCAGAAATTTAGTTATCAGCGCCACACGATATCCAACAGCAGCGTTGGTTTGGGCATTGTAAAATAATTTAATTTGTCTTTGTTGCCTGCTTACAAACATTTCATGTGAATTGTTTTCGAAATTCTTCGCGATTTCCCCATAATAGAGTGATGATAAGAGGCTTGTCTAGACCAATGACATTTCTTCATTTCTAGGTTGCATCGTTATTTTCAGTTATGAGGACAAGTGGACCTATGGTAGGGTCTTCAATTATTTGCGACTAGAATGAATCTACTCGTTGCCCTAGGCCCAATATAAAAGTTTATCCGCGTATACGCAGTTTAATTCTGTCTCCTCTGGTTTATGGGCTCAATTTGTGGAAAAAATACGGTCGAAAATGCTATCAGAGACCTATAAAGTAATATACAGATATGTCGTCTTGAAGGGTGTTAAGAATAAATAAATTGACTAAGGAAATAGTTCTTTAGAAAGTTAGGGAAACTTAAAATTTTTTAATTAACTAAATATTGACCCAACTACGAACTCCACTATGTTCTGCGGCTCACTCATCCCTACGTTTTTTCCAGCAGAGGTGCAAAGACAAGAAGAACAACTATGTATAATTAATGTTTAAAATTTTATGTAAAATTTAGGTTAAACATGACGTAATAATGTTGTATTGTTACTTTTATAAAAATACTGTTAAACAAGTGGCCGTCTGTGGCCCAGTGGTTAGTGTGCTGGACTGCTGGGCGGAAGGTCATGGGTTCGATCCCGCCTCTGAACATCTAATAATAAAAGTTTTTTTCTTTCTTTAGAAAATAGCTTTTACACATACGGTCACCTTCACAGCTATTGGCGCCAGCTGTGAAGTAACTAGCCATTAAAAAGCAAATTTTATCAAACTTTGCAATTCGGATCCGGCGTTAAACTGCATAGGTACCTTTCTCTTGTGCGAAAAAATTTAAGGCGGCACAATTTGGCCCCGTTGGAGGAGTTGTATAGCCAATTTTACATTTTACTCTTAAACGAGAAGGCCAAGCTAACTTCGTCTTTCCCGAAGTTATTATAGTTATTATGTTTTAAGAAGGCAAGCAGTAAAACAAACAATTTTTCTAAATAAAACCCACTTTTCGGCCGATAGTTTCTATGGCAGCTATAAGATATAGTCATCCGATTTCGACCAAAACTTCCAAATCTGTGTAAAAGCGTATAATATTAGTAATCGCTGAGGTGGAACGCGTTAACATTAAAATCAAAAAAGTTTTTCTCATAAAGACCCACTTGATAGCTTTCAAACTGAGAGACTAGTTTGCGTAGAAACAGACCAACGGACAAACAGACGGACGGACAAAGCTCAATCGACTCAGCTCGTCGCGCTGATCAAGAATATATATAGTTTATAGGGTCGGAAAATGAATATTTCTATGCGTTGCAAACTTCTAGGCAAAATTATACTTTTTCACTTTTCATTTCAGACATCATGAAGACGTGGAATCAAGGCCGCCAGCACTATAACTTTTTTTTTGGGAACCTACTTCGACGACCGATAACTTTTGGAACAGCCCTCGTATCGATGCAGTAGAAATTTGTTTGTTTACTTTAATCTGTTTGGAACATAATAAAAAAAAAAAAACAAAATTGGAAAAACTCTTTGCGTTTTCAAATAAGATTTTTTTTTAAAAAGGTCTCCGACATGGAGAATATCCCCTTAACAGTCATCTCTAACACAACATCATCTCTAGATTTAGTTCTCTGCCAAGACTCAAAGGTTGTGACTAGCGGCAAAATGTTTTTAATTATGGTTAATAAAGTACATACAGTATGTCAAGAAAGCGTTTTGACATAGGAAAGAGTTCACATTTTTCACTTAAAATTACGATTTTATGCTGATCAAGAATATAAATACTTTATGATATCGCAAATGCTTACACACACAACTTTCGTATAGCCTTTTTACTTTAGGAGTTATTTTTCGGACGATTGTTCCATCATAAAGACTACGTGCAAAGTTTGACCAAGATGGCTTTAAAACTGACGAAGGACCGACGGACATGTCTAAATCAACTCGGCTTGTCATCCTGATCAAGAAATATATTCTGCTCGTATACGCTTCATTCTATGCGTTACAAACATCAAACTGGGTATAAAATGTGGTTTGGCCTTTTGTATTCTCATACCTGCTTCATCGCTTTCGTCATCAGCACTATTTAATAGCGGTACATAGCCTTCATATTTGCCAGGTCCACGCCTATTACCGCCGAACAGCAGCTCACTATGCAACAGCTTGTCCATTACGCCTAATTCGGTGGCGGACAATTAATGTTAAGGCATTTTTCCCACATTCCCACTGGACCGATATTCGCTTTAGCCGCCTATGTGGCCTTAATTTTCAAAGTTAACTGAGTTACTACTTTGTTTGTCTATATTTTATATTCCACACCAAGAGTACTCAGAGTACATTAAGTTTCTGCAAATGTATGTAACAGCCAGAACAATTGTAGCAAAATAATGAACACTTTAAATTTTAAATTTGTTTTGATATACAGTCGGCAAAACTGTATCTCCAGAGTTGCTATCACATTCAAATTATTGGTCACAAGCGAAACCAACTTGATTTTGTACGAGATTATCACTTTTTAATGGACCAGCGATAAACGACTATCGATTGATAAATGCCTTTGTCCGTAAAAGCGAGGTTTAGTGAGGACATTCAGAGTATATTACAGTCGGACTAGACCGACTTTCTTACGTGTTTTATTTAGTTTTCTTTGCATACTCGCTATGCCAGACACTATTTGATCTAAAGCTCTATGGAAAAAGAAACACTTGTGTTTTTTTATACTCTGTATCACATATACAGAGAGCATATTAATTTTGTACATATGTATGTAATAGCCAAAAGAATTCATTTCTGACCGTATAAAGTACAAATATTCTAACTAAAAAGCATTAATTATCGATACGTCAAAAAATTGGTAACGATCGAATAAACGATAGTCAAACAAAATACATATCGATTACTGTGCGTACACTTTCGCAGGAACAGAGTATATTACAGTCATGCTTGACCAAATTTCTTACCTGCTTAGCATAGAATCTGTTAAATGTATAGTGATCAGCTTTTTTTTAACTAATAAGCTTGAGCTTTTGTCATTCCTAAGAAATTAGGACTTAACATATTAAATATATTTTCCGAATATCATATATTATCATATCCACCAAATCGTAATTTGCGATGTTGCACAAATATTTTTTATTAATTTTATAAACAATTTCCAAAAACGTCAAAATCGAAAAATGGAAAAATGGGTTTTTAAAAACGGGATTCCTCAGGCTTGGTTTATCGGACAGGTCTCAAGTTGATATTGGTGAAAAGTATTTTACTGCATCTACTCAAATTATAATTTGAAAGATTTCTAAATTATTTAATAATATTAGGTAATTGTTGCTAAAATTTCTTTATAATTTTGTCTCATAATATAGCTTCTAAGGAAACAGAATTTATTGCCCCAAACATAACTTAAATTATGGTGTTTTCAAAATTCCTATGGCAGCTATGTATATGATATACACGTCCGATCTGCTTGATGGTGACATGTTTGAAAAGCTTGATAAATACGAAGTACACGTGACAAGTTTCAGCTACATAGCTTTGAAACTGTCTGCGTGGCAAAGCTTTCTTTAAGGGCATCTTTTTTTTGTTTATAACTTCATAAATTCGTATCTTTTAAACTATAAACGCCTCCATCATTTTGAAAACACATGTTTGTGAGCAAACGCTGAGTTTCGTGCGTGATCTGTGTGTTTCGTAAGTGAACTAAAGTCTAACATCGTAAATGCAATATTTACGAAATGTTTAAAACTTATTTTTGCGGTAAGAAATAATCTGGATCTTTGACCTTTTGTAAATTTGATCAGTTTTTCAGGAGACGCATTTATAAGTGACGTCTTTTTTATTTCGGGAACCTTTCGTGACGTGAAAGAAAATTCGCTCACGCTCGCACCTGTACTCTGTACACAGAATATATTAAGATTGTGCAAAAGTATGTAACAGGGAGAAGGAATCATTTCCGACACTATAAAATATACCTATATATTATTGATTAGCATCAACAGTCTAGTCGAGGTTAGACATTAATGGGAGATAAAGTTCTTATAAATGCAGGCAGATCAGTTGTTTTTTAATCAGCCCCTGCAATTTAGAAAATGTCATATCTTCCTTAGTATTTTAGATATATGTTTCTTATTTTCTAAAGATATTTAGTAATTAAGACTATTTATCGATTTGCCGAATGATAAAGATCGGATGAACGATACTAAAAATAAGGCCACGGACAAGTATGTATTGTTATCTGCAGAAACTAAGAAAAATCATTATTTATCGTACACTAAGGGAAAAATGCTCTGCAATTTTAATATTTACTCTTTGACTTTAATTTTTTCATGGAATATGGAATTCGTAAAAATAAAGTGTGTAAATATAAAACTATTAAAATTTTATTTTTAAGTTTCATTGTTTAGTTCTTTTGAACTAAGAGCAGGAATCCTTGAATCTACCATCTGCCTAAAAACATGACATCACTTAGAATTCTCAAGTTTGAATTCGTTTGATTTTTCTTAACGAACGCGCCAAAATGTTTTCTGTTCTAATATGTTTTTAGTTAAAACAAAGGGCGAAAACTCAAATATGATTATTTTTACTTGGCGATTTCCCCTGAGTGTACGCAATTGGTGAAATATAATGTAGAAATTCTTCACACATCCGCGAATTCCTTGCATATTTTGCAGAAATTCTTCTGTTTTCAAATTACATTATGACTGTTATCGAACCGATTACACAGTCAATCGATTTAGATCGCAACAGCATGAGTCACAAAATACCCAGCAGTTGAATCGCAATTTTATTCATTTGGCGTGTTTAAAATTTTCCCATGATCAATTTGCAGTAATCTTTTAATTTTCGTACACAAAATGTTGTCGTCTCCTCAGGTGTTAAGCTTAAATATTTATTCTATTGGTTACCACAGTATGGCATTGACGTCATGCAAAAGAAACGCTTGAGCGACTTCAACTCCAAAGTAAGCCATCACCTTAAATAAGAAACATATATATTTTTTTCATATTTTAGATTTTTTTTGTGGGCGCGTGCAAACCCTTGAGTATCTCTAAAGGGTAAAGACGAAACAATGACGCAAAGCGGCGGCGCACACTTGAGGCACCGTGCTACAGGTGTGCTCGCCACTTGAACATCAAATTCCGTTATGCGTCGCTGAGCCATTAAACCGAAGGGAGGGAGTCGGCCAAGCCAATACCCGACAATGGCAATGAAATTGAATTTGAAATTTAAAGTAAATATAAGCAAAATTAAAGGTTACTGGGTTAAGCCAGTGGATTCTGTTTGAAGGGACAAAATGGGAGAAGTGTAAAACAAAGGCCCTTGTTATAAGGGATCAAGGGACAGAGTTCTGGCTAGAATCTGTTACCAATGCGCAAGATCTATAATCAACACACTCAGCAAAAGCTTGCCGTAAACTGTAAGGCCCTTGAGCTCACAAACGGTCTAACTTGAGAACCGTTCATTCGATCCTTATTACTTCTTTGGCAAATGGATAAATAATGCTAATAACTAAATAACTCTCGAAGTTACAAGCCATCTATCTACAAAACTGTGGAAGATGTGGCTTTTTTTTGCAAATTGCGGGGGCGTGGGAAATATTGAAAATAAACTTGATCTGCATGCAAGTATATGAAGTTTATGTTCCATTCATGTCAAACCTCTATCTCTTTCCATCTCTAAGATATCTTTGTTCATATGGACAGACTGACAGACGAGCATGGCTACATCGACTCGTATGTTGATGCTGATCAAGAATATATATACTTGATAGGGTCAGCAATGATTCCTTCTCTATACTGAGCTTCTAGGGCGTACCGTACCTTATAAATTATAATTCTAGAGACAATATCAGACCAAAAGTTTAAAAAAAAGCTCCATTGCGAGTTGATTTAAAGCCAATATATTTTGTAAGTAGTACAAGTTCTATTTGTTAAAGCAGCTGAAACCGCTGATATTGGCTACACCCCTCGGCTGAGTTTGTTGTTGTTCTGCTTCGACTATCATTTGGCAATGGCAATGGGCAAACGCAATCGTGTGGCGTGTTTACCCAATATAAATAACACAAAACAAAAGTAACAGTTACTAGGTTAAGCCTAATGACAAGCAAGTGCAGCGCGCACTTTTTGCTTGCTTGCACTCGACCTTCAACTTGCCACTTGCCAAGGCGGCAACAAAAAAAACATCAGAAAAATGATAAACAACTAAATTCATAATTAATACCAATATTGTTCGGAAAATTAAGTAGGTGCAGTATGTAATGTAATGTAAATAAATAAATGGCATGCCAAATGCATTAAATGCTAAAAATAGCGTGCAGCAAATTATGGGAAAAGCAAATAAAAATGTCAAAGCGAAAATTGTAAAACTAACATAAGAGAGACCAAAGCGAAAAGGCATTTAAATTGCAATTTTTTAACAAAAACGACAAAAGTACACGACGGGGTCCCCCAATCTTTGCACTAGGCTAGAATAGTTGGCTTTGAAGAGAAATAAACAATAATCTCAATTTTGAGAAGAAATGTGGTGTGTGTGTCCCACTCGGGTAAAGCACAGAACGAAGCCTAAACTAGTCAATTTTAAGGCACTTGCT
Source organism: Lordiphosa clarofinis (assembly GCA_018904275.1). NCBI lineage: Eukaryota > Metazoa > Arthropoda > Insecta > Diptera > Drosophilidae > Lordiphosa > Lordiphosa clarofinis. The sequence continues at coordinate 992,561 of JAEIGQ010000008.1, forward strand.
AGCACGCCATATTAATAAGAATATCAATCAATCAATTCAGAATATCATTTAATGTTAGGTAAAACATGTAAATCCTGTAATAGACTTTGGAATCGGGGATCTAAAAATAAAAAACGAATATAGAACGTTTTTCTAAAGACTTGAATCAGGAATGCAAACCGAACCGCTCATTCCAACCAATAAACCGAAGCGCATGTTGAGCCGAACCGAAAATCACTAAGCAAAACGGTTAATTCACTAGCATTGAAAACAAAAAATAGAGGCAAGCTAACTTCGGCTCGACCGAAGTTTATATACCCTTGGAGCTTGATATATGCCTGACAGTTTGTATGGCAGCTATACTATAAAGTGGTCCGATTTCGACAAATCTTGTTGAAATTATGTAAAATCATTGAAAACTTATAAATACGCGCGTTGGGAGCGATAACATTAAAAACGAAAAAGTTTTTCTCACAAAGACTTTTTTTCAGACCTAACTTTTGTATAGCAGCTATACTATATAGTTGTCCCATTTCGACAAGGCTTAATGAAATTATGTAAAATCATTGAAAACTTATAAATACGAGCGTTGGGAGCGATAACATTAAAAACGAAAAAGTTTTTCTCATTAGGCTATAGTCATCCGATCCGGCCGGTTCCGACAAATGTGCAGCGTATTTGTACCAAAAGACTTCGTGCAAAGTTTGGTTAAGATAGCTTTAAAACTGACGGAGGAGATAGCATTGAAACAGACGGGAAAAAATCCTGAAGTGGTTTTCGCGGGCAACAACTTTCAGACAAAAAAATTGGGTGAGATATGCTTTCCTCATTTAGTTGCAATTAAACAGAAGTGGAAACTGAACAATGCTTAGGTACTTTTCAAAATGACCGGTTCCGGTTCTGAGTTTTAGTCGGTTGTTTTCGGTAAACGGTTGCAGTTTGATTTCCTGGTATAAACAGCTGTTTAGCACAATAACTGTTTTAAGAAGACTTTTACGAGATTCGTCCTGGAGAGAGTATCAAGCTCGACCGGTTGTAGTTAAGCGGTATAAAAGTTATACTTAAACAAGGTTTCTAAAAAACTTTTACAGAGGCGGTCACCACTGTCCCTTTCGCCCAAGCCAAGAGATTGAGAGAAGCTTGACATCGCTTTGGGCTGATCAAATAAAATTTTCAAAATCATTAACAGAAACTCAAGTTCTCTAGCCTAGTGCAAAATGTACTTATATATTGTAACTAAAAAGTTAAACAATGCACACTTAAAACTATAAATAGATTGCAGTTGTAATGAAGTCAAATAAAGAAAATTTGATAGATGAAATATAAATAGCTTACGTATGGGTCTGCGACGCAATCTGGGCGCATTATTCTCGCCACCACTGTTTATGCTGCTGCTAATCGGCTTCATGTTTGTTGTGCGACTTTTCAGGGCGGGCGGTTGTACGTGGGCGTTTAAATTTGTTGCAACGATAATAAAAATAAAAAAAAAAACAAGAAAGAAAAAAAGAAAAATAGAACCAAGATGAAAGTAGTGTACAACAACAAGCATTACGGACAGTTAAAGCTTGCCAGCTCTCCGAACATTCGGGCCAGCCAGGGCGTAAAAAAGTACCCTGCAATGTAGATAACGGCGGCTACCGAAATAACCGGTTCACACTTTTGATTTTTAATTTTGTACCTCTCGCTCTGTCAGAGACGCGCCAACGACGAACGAGCTCAATGTTCGACGGCAACTAAAAAGACCAAACGAAAAATCTTTGGCACTGACCGACCGACCGGCAAACCAAAACCAATTGCAGAGCCCCCCCCAGCAACAACAATTACGCAAACACTTATGAGCAAAGAAAGAGCATAGGCCAACGCAGAAGGAAACTCATAACAGAAGCGCGAAGTTGGATTTAAGTCGTGCCTGAATGACACATGTCGAAAATGAAATGGAAAAGCAACGGCAACTACTTATCACAACAGTTGTTGAGGATAAGATAAGAGAAAAAGAGGACCAGGAGCTATTTACGGCGGTGGAGAGATGAGGGAAGAAGCAGACAATGTTGATAAGTCATCAAAATTGAATTGCTTGAGCTTGTTTGCATTTAAAAGATTGTAACAATATATGAAAAGTAAACTAATTCTTTTCAAACCAAAAAAGCATTATATTATGGAACTCTTATTGGGTTGAGGTTAACGGAGCGGGTTTAAAGGCTCGCTGGACCCAGATACATAGGTGCAGACTCGAATCCGATTTCATATTTTTTTCCTTGTGTTAATTAACACTCTTTTTGAAGGTTGTCTAAAATATGAACGAAAACGAGAAAGCAAAGCTATTTAAATTTAATATATTTTGCAGATCTTACTAATAGGATCAGGGCTGCAAACCGGTCCGGAGCTGAACCGCTCCGGAGTCGGAGACTCCGAGATTTTCGAGAATCCCGAACCGAACCTGAACCGGAGCAAAAAAATATTTCGCGACTGAACCTGAACCCGAACCGGAGCAAAAAAAACTTAAAAGTGGTTCGGTTCAGAAAAAAATTCATATTACTTTTTTCGGGCTGACTTATGTATTGGTGCTGTTCGTAACACTTAGAAGGTTCTTAGAAAAACGTTTCATATAAAATCATAGAACTTTTTTAAGCACGCTCTAGGTCATTTAAGTTAGGATTTTGTCCATAACTTGTCTAAAACAAGACACGCACAACACCACAAAGAAGGCGGGTTGACAGTATAGCTATTTCATGAATACCAATCAGTTGTCTTCGTCTGTCCTTAGTGTGTTGGCAGAAAGTAACTCATGACAGAACTGCTATGACCGCTTGGGAATCCCAAAGGCAGGCTTGTAGCAAAATACGGCATCAGCAGCATAATAAATTTTTTTTGAATCCAAGAAACTTAATTTTTTGAACTTCAAACAAAAACAGCTTGCAAAGAGACAAATTGCTGAATTGTATGAACCTCAAAAAGAACTCATTAATAAAAGCATCGCTGATTATTCTTATAATCATGAAATGCGGTCCTTAGCTAAAGAGCTAAAATATAAAGAATTATTGACAAATACATAATAGTGAACGACTTTGTAGCTTCATTTGAAGGAATTCCAAGATTGCCTAAAGATTCTAATGTGTTAAAAGTTTGGATAAAATATCATTGTAAATTACAATAATGGGGTCTGTTCCGAATTCCGACTCGATTTTCGTGTAAACATGGGATTAAGCAATCGGTTTCAGCTGCTGCCACAATTCCGAGTTTTGTCGCCTTCTATACAACGTTTTAAAATTTGACTGCAAAATACTAAAGTTTACACGAAAATCGAGTCGAAATTCGGAACAGGCCCGAATATGTTGCATTAGCTGTTTCTTAAACACAAGTATCAGGCAAATTTTTCTTCAGTCAGTTTATTTTGTTCTATCCATTATTAACCTAAGCATAGTTTGAATATTATTTGGAAAATATCAATAGTTGGCTAATGTTGTTACAATTTACATTCTTGTCCAGCAAAAACAAAATTATTTCTGAACCTCGGTTCGAACCTGAACCTAGGTTCACCGACCTACTGAACCCGCTCCGTGAACCCGAACCCAACAAATCTCACTGGTTCGAACCCCGGAGTGAACCTCCACCGATTTCAGAGGGGTTTGCAGCCCTGAATAGGATACATATCTATGGCAATAAGGCCCAATGGCATGACTCGAGGCTTCCCCGGTTTTATTTCTAATTTTACAAATTCAAGTTTCGGTAGGGCTAGGAAGTCTAAATAAGTTTTGGTCTGTTATACAGCATACTAAAATAACGGCTTGATTTTTTCCAAAAAGACGTATGTAATATATATGTACTTAGAGCAATAACGCTTCCAATCTGTTTAACATTTCCACTTTCAATGTAAAATTTATTTTTTTTGTTTAAATTTTTATTATTTATACTAAAAATGGCATCCTTTAAGATGGCTCTCTAAATTTAAATTTTTGCTTTAAAAAACGCAACTAATGTGCATACATATGTATATTCGGGAGAGCGCATATATATAGAATATTGTATAATCGCAGACATAGCAATTCAATCAGCTGTTTTCTGTTTCGTTTGTCAGTGTGACCGTATTGAATGTTCGCCATTAATAATAATTAATTTAAATAAACAACAGATGTACCTCATCCAAATGTTACAAATCTAGTCGAAAGTATATATATAGGTATTCACTTTAGTTGCATATTCCAAATGAACCAGTGCAGTTGAACAGCTCGCTAGCAACAGTTCCTTGTCACATCGACTCACAAGAAATAATAATAAATAAGAACCGGTTCAATGAACCGACACTGCTGCAAGTTGCCCGTGACATTGGCACACTTAGTTGACCTCAACAGCTGATGAAACAAATATGTATGTACATACATCCCTATGTACGTACGTATATATGACACTTGCAATTTCTTGACCCAGTTATTGATGACATGAAAACCGAGGCCAGATTCATTCATTCATTCAAAAAAAAAAAAAAAAACAAACAAAAAAGAGCGGACAGGCAGCAACGTAAACAAAGCTTGTTGGAAACGGAGAGGAAGAGAGAAACACAGCCGGGTCAGTTTTTCACGCGTTCAATAAACTCTATTAACTGTTTATTGATTTAGAGGAAGAGACATGAAATTAAACACGTGTTTCATTTCGCAGCACATTTATACTATTGATTTTTAACCCACAAGTGAGACCGAGAGAGCTTATTTCATAATCAAACGAAATAATGTCTTTGCAGCAGGACGACGTGTGCTTTTTGTTTTTGTTGTCTGACAATGATAAAACACAAACAATAACACGAACACACCTACTAGAGATAATATATCTAAAACAACTAAAAACAGTTAACTGTAAACTACACAAACTCACATCTCTTCCAGACAACTTTAGTCGCGGTAACAGCGCGAACTTGAAGTTTACTCCTGGCTTCATTGACTTGCAATTTCAAACTGAAGGCAGCGGCCGCAGCAGACGGCAACAACAACAACAATGTAAGAAAAGCCCAGTCAGACGGCGGCGACATTTTCCACCCCATTCTGTCGGCCAACAAAACAACAACAACCAAACTATCGTGGGCTTTTGGTGATGGCCCAGAGATATACGTAGTACATAACTATCGATTACTAATCGATAAATAGTTAATAATTTTAAAACAAACTACAATTACCTTAATGGTATTGCATTCTATAGAGATTTGTTTTTCGTGCCAATGTGTTTTACATACAAATGCGTGTATGCATCCTGACTTTGACTCGTTGACTCCAGTGAATACTTTTTTATGCTTGCTTTGTGCTCGCTCCTTTTACCGTTGTTTTTCGACTGCTCTGTCGACGTCAAGATCAATTCAATGCCACTGCGTCTCTTCATTTCGTTGGTTAACGGCGTAGGGCTCGGTTCTCAAAAAAATTTGTGCAAAACTTAAAAAAAAGCATAGAGCCTCTCTTTTTGTTTTATATTTTTTTAAATATTTATTTTAAGTGCTCGCTCTCTTTCCGTGTTTAAACAATTTGCTTGAATTGGTTTATGTGTTAAATTTTCTTTAATTTTTTACAAGGTAAAAAAATCGCCATGTTCAATTCGGTCTATGTGAGTGTGTGTGTAGCCATACAGTCATCTCACTCTAGCGTGTGACACATAATGCAAAAAAAAACCGTTGCTTTTCTTTATACCCAATTTTTGAAGATGATGGCCGAACAACAACTGCAGCGTCCCATTACCTCGGGCAGCCGTCAGGCACCCGATCCGTATGACCAATACCTGGAGAGTCGTGGCCTTTATCGTAAACATACGGCTCGAGATGCCTCCAGCCTATTCCGTGCCATTGCTGAGCAGATGTACGACACCCAAATGTTGAACTATGAAGTGCGCTTGGAGTGTGTCCGGTTCATGACCCAGAAGCGACGAATCTTTGAAAGGGTAAGACGGTGTATGCAGGTGAATTAAGTCCCAGCACTGAATTTGATTAAAAATATCTTATTGTAACAGTACATCGCAGGGGATTTTGATGCCTACATGCTGGACATGTCGAAACCCAAGACATATGGCACTCTGCTAGAGTTACGAGCCATGTGCTGCATGTATAGGTGAGTGCGGTGGAAAAATCTGTTATTTCATCATAGACAACATTCTCTTTTCTTGTGCGCAGGCGTAATGTGATTTTGTATGAGCCCTTCAATCTGGGCACTGTGGTCACCTTCAATAGACGCTATCGGGATAACTTTCGGGTCTTCTTCACCACTGTGAATCATTTTGATTCAGTGTATGAGCTGGAGTATATAGAAATGGCGGCCATTTCACAGTGTAAGTTACTAGAAGTATTGGTTTGTTGTTTATTTTGACAATATATAAAAAACTCTTCGTCACTCGAGGTAATGACCATATTTCCTTTCAAACGCATATCGACTCTTTTTTTCTCAGATGAGTTATACCATAAAGTGTATATAATATAAATATAATATAAAATCCTTTGTAACGACACTGCTCCCTTTTAGCCATTACCTTCAAGTTGCTGTACAAAATGTTGTTCAAGCTCCCCGATGTCAATTTTGCCATTGAGAGCATGTTGCATCCGCACTCCTTTGAATGGGGCCAATATGAGGTAGATTTCGACGATCAGGGCTATATGATACGTTTACGTTGCGGCAATGGACGCTTCTTTGAATTGGATCTTCCCGAGAACACCAAATGCATATTGGAAAACTTTAAGCTATGCAGTTTCCACAACAGCTCACAGAGACTGGAGCGGGAGCAGCATCAGCTTGTGCGTGTTGGGAGTGGTATGGCTAGACGGGACTTAAAATTGGACATTGGTCAGGCGGCTGTGGCAGAGGATGACAGAGGCGAAATGTTGCTTATGTGTCCAAATCGTTTGGTTTCCTGTGTGCGCCAGTTACTGGATGATGGTAAGAGCTTTTTTTTTTTTAGGGAGATTAACCCACTGATGATTTATTTTGTAGGCATAACACCGTTTCCCTACAAAGTGGCCAAATCATTGGATCCGTTTATGTATCGAAACATTGAGTTCGATTGCTGGAATGATTTGCGCAAGGAGGCCAAGCGGTATAATGCCTATGCGGGAGACTATAACTTCAAGGTAATCTTGATTCAAGAGATTGGTTATCATGCATCGTTCATCCACATCATTGTCCTCTTTCATATCCATATCCAAGTGTTATCTCTCTGACTTCTCTCCCTCTGTTGACCCTGTTTCGTCCTGCCTTTTCTTTTCCAGGTCGGAGCCAAATGCCGCGTGGAGATGGAGAATGATTCCGAGTTGTACACTTGTCACATACAAAAGATCTCCACAGACAAATCCTACTGTATTGTCTATGTGGAGCAATTCGGCAAAAAGCTATTGGTACCTACACTGAGACTTCTTAAACTTAGTTCTAGTGTTTCTCCTCTTTCAATCTTTTTCAGTTCACTGTTTAACTAATTGTCTTCCCTTTCCTTCACAGGTACCCTATGAGTCGGTGCATCCTTTGCCGCCCGATGAGTTCCGTCCCTGGACACTGCCCTATCGCTATCAACGTCAATTGCATCGCATGCATTTGTCCAAGTTTGTAAGCAAGTCCAATAAGATGCAAAAATGGAAGAAGACCACCAAAGTGTTTGACATGGGCAACTATTTTGAAGCTACCAAATGTGACATAGTACAGATGCATCAGTACATACAACTGGATCATTGCTATCAAAGTGAGCCTAGGCCACAGCAACAGCAGCGAGAACCAAGGGAGCAGGTAGCCGAACTCCAAGAGTTGCCCATTCCTGAGAAAGAATCGCGGGAGCCGCGCTTCCAGCTGCATCATAAGATGTCAAGTCAGCCTACTGCCACGATGCAGGAAGCCTCTGCCCATGCCGCTCCCACTACTTCAGTTAACCATTTTATGAACTATTTACCCATGCAAGGCGGTCGACCTGGGCCCAGCTGGACCTCCACTTCACCATTAGGTTTGAACGAGGAGTTTCAGTATCCAGTGCCATCAGCAGCGGTAACTCCTCCTGTTACCGCCGAAGGCTGTATGTATATGCCCTTTGGTGGTTATGTGCAGCAACCTCCTCCAAATATGCCAATGCCCCCACCGCCGATGCCATTTATCCCTTTTTCCCCAACCCTGCCGCCACACCAGACGCAGGCTAGGCGTTCGCTTCAATTTAGTGGTGAGGATTTGCCCGCCGATGTGGGCACATTGCGCTACTTTTACAACATGGGCGTGGATATGCATATGCGTATGGCCCACCAACAGGTGACACCACCGGAGGAGTGCATCAACACTTTCAATTTCAATAACACGGACCAACTTCAGCAGCAAAAAAGTAACGCCAGCGAAGAGGCTGGCAATGCCATGGTAAACCCAATCACACCACCCTCGCCCGAGGCAGTCGTCCATAGTGAGCCAATCTCCGCTAACGGTGGGGATAAGTCATACATGCGTTCCAAGCGGTCAAATAACTTCTTTAATCAAACCCAACGCGGCAAACGTCCGGATCCCCTACATGAAATAAAGGACAACCTTGGACTTGCGGTGCTATTGCCCACACCCACACCCACTCCTTCTCCCACTACCAGTGGCAATCAATTTAATTTCTATCCCACATCACCGGGTGGACCAACCACTCATTTGGCTAGACCAGCGCATATGCGGCAGCAGGCACCGCCGCCACCACCACCGCCGGGGACCATTTTCTTTCACAAAGCTGGACCACCCCCATTGGGAGTCGGCAATGGACAGCAGGTAGATTGACATGTAGAAATACTAAATTTTCTGTAGCAATAAGAAAAAATAGCATAACTAAAGCCAAGGTATACCAAACAAGGTAGGCCGTTTTCGAAGTTTTTTGCACTTTTGAAGCACTAGATGCCAATTTTTTGGGTCAGTCTGTTCATGACTTTTTTTCCTCTAGCTTATATCTTTAACTTTGCCAAAGATATAAAAACAAAATTCCAAAATTTATTATATATGGACAGTTTGGGGTAAAAATATGTTGGGTATCAAAAAAGTACCTTTACGAGGTGATAGGGCCAAGTCCTTTGGGGATATTTTTTAGTTTAGTTTTTAGGGCTTTGGACCCCTGATCTCGTTAACACACACGCAACCAAACTAATTGGAACACTGTGTTCTGCTAATATTTTCTAATAAGAAAATTTTCAAACCAACCTGGGAGAAATCTAGAGATTTGTTTGTCACCCCCGAATATATAACTGAATTGACATTCGTGATCCTAGTTTCTAGTTAACCGGAAACCCAATTTCTAGTGGCCGGATTTTTCCAATCTGTTATTTAACTTTAATTTATAATATTTTGGTCTTTTCTTCTTCTCTATCTTTCCAGAACCCCTATGCATGGGGCATGGCAGCACCACCACCGCCGCCCAATATAATTAGCCTGTCGCGTTATGACCTACTTGGCAATTATCCTGTAGAAAACAATGCAACCGTTCAGGCTCAAGCATCACCAACACGTCATCACTAGGTGACAGATCGGGAGGAGACAATTTTTATACATGTATTCCCTCACCCTGCAGCACTTCATTTTAAATTTTGTTTTAAAGTAACAAAAAAAAAACGCACAACTATTATATCCACACACACATATACACTTCATTTAAACATATGTTTACTCTTATTTAACACATTTATAACTCTTAACTCTTCTATTATACGTATGATATAACCTCTTATCTATGGCATAATTTAAACCATGTTCTAACCAACTTGATTTTAAATTTTTAATATTTCTTGCACATTTTATGAGACTTTTTAGAACAGCTCAAAAGCCACATTATTTATACTTTAATTTAACACTGTTCAGCTTTTTCAAAAAAAGTCCATACACATACACACATACAAATAAATCAAAAACATAATTTAGAAATTTTCTTCTATACTGAGTATTAGCTTGGTGAGTTGTTGTGTGCCATCCGTAAGGATATCGAGGGATCGGTTTGTAGCAAACTCAGTAAGAGGCGGAAATGTTGTGTAACTCTCCCCCTCACCCACCACCTGTTGAACTTGTAACAGTTTTTAGAAATATTTTTATTTATTACAACTTTACCGCGCGCATTGCGAGTTTTTTTTGTATTCTTCAGACTCTTGATTATTTTTGCTTACAAACTGAAAACGTTTTATAAAAGTGTCGCATTTTTATGCTGATTTTTCAAATCAAGAAATGGGCTGGCAAATGATGACCTACATTTGGACTATTTGTCGTGCAAATTGTCGATAGTCATCAAAATATGGAACTTGTTGTCATGTAATTTTTGTTGTTGTTCGGGGGGTCGCTTGGTTGGGCACTGGGAAGGACACTCGAGTAACGATTTATAGTGTCTAAACACTGTGATCATATTGTTTCTTACACAGCTTAAAATAAAGGTTAGGTCATATTAACTCGGACGGCCCCCTTGGCCCTTAGTTGATCCGTTGTTTCTCTTACCATCATCAGATTGAATTTATGAGTCCTTTTAGGTCAATGCGCTTTCGGCAAAGGCCCCTTTATTGGAAGTATCTTCCAGCGATGCCAGCCTATTCCTGGGGGACCCATTGGGTTACCTTATACCTCATAGTGAAAGGGATAGGTAGTTTACCCGCATTGAAACGAACAAGAAATTTGAATGAGACTCAAAAAGAGGCGAGTTTGTCTACTTCAATATTTCCGAAATAAGTTTGCACTACTTTTTGTGACTTTATCCACCGTTCTAAATAATTTGTACAAAGTTGTTAATAATTTTCTTGAAAATTTTTTATTTGTTTGCAAAGAGACTCGGTTGCTGTTCCCAATATCTGTTTGGTTTTTGGGTGGCCTTATGCGTCCAAGCTGTGTTCTTGTGTAAAAACATAATAACTAAAATTTTGCCCACATCCCGGACTGTCGGGAGTTGGCAGCTAAGCCCGGCACATTGGCTTAGTAGGAGGGAGCGCCATAGCCACCGGCTCCAACAGATGGACCGACACCATATTGCTGACCATGACCATATTGTGGCTCATTGCCAGCAATGTTGGCTAAAGCGGAGAGTCCATGGTTGCCACCCTGGAGCAGCTGGTAGCCAGCACTGGCGGCCGCACTATCGGCACCGGAGGCATAGGCTGGCAAGGCGGGACCCTGCTGGGGGACAGCATGAGCATGACCATGAGCCTGTCCGTAGCCTGGTTTGTTCTCATTGTAATATTTGTCTGCGGGGGCTGGCCGGTAACCTTGTTTGTTCTCGTTGACGAAATATTTCTCTGCTGGAGGCTTGACCACATTGACGAAGACGGGCTCCACCTTGACGCGACGTGGGTGGTGCTTAATATAGACCTTGCGGAGGACAATTGCTGGGGGCTTGTGCAACACCACTGGAGCGGGTTTGACCACCAATGGAGGATGGTTGACCAAAACCTTGGTGGGTGGCCGCTTTACGATAATGGGGGCCGGACGATGGATGAGAATCTCACCCTTGTTTTGGGGATAGGTGATTGAGGAGGTGAGGGTGTTGCCCTTATTGTTCACAGGTTTGTAGGGTATATTCTGATCGGAGCCATAGCTGCTGGGAGCAGCTTGGGCCACCGCCTCGGCACCCTCTCCACCGGCCACGCCGTATTCACCAGCTGATGGTCCACCAGCACCGCCTGCCTCCGAGGCAGCTGCTGCGGCGGCATCGGCGCCACCTTCAGCTCCGGGACCACTATAGCCCTGGGGTCCACTACGACTGCCATAGCCATTGGCCGTGGCACAAGCCTGAAAATAGAAAAAAAAAGTGCGATGAGAGGCGATCCATGAGACGAGACCAAGATGCGGGTACGTACAATCAGGCAAGCGGCTAGCGCCCATATATAACACTTTCTAGTCATCTCTCCAGTTCCAGCTGGTGTTACCAATTGGAATGATGGCTTTCTTCTGCTGCACTAACCCGTTGAAAGATTTCTTTAAATATGGCTGCAACACGTTGATCTCCAGCGACTACGTGACTTTTTCGGTTGGCCCCGGGGCGGCCGGTGCCGGTTGGTCAAGTCGGTGGCTGGTTTAGCTGGAGTTCCGTTCCGTCAGTTGTTGTTGCGGCCCACGCCCAGTGGCTCATGACCAAAACGTTGATAGATCTCGTCGCACGCATATCTCGGCGTTTTTACTAGAGAAACCATAAACAACAACAACAACCACCACAAAGATCTCCCCATATCGTGTTTTTTTTGAGTGTCTGCATTGATTGCAAATGGCTAAGCCGCAGCAACAGTTCCGCATTGAGCTCAGAGAATGAGAATGAGAGAACCGTAGATTAACCCAGCTGAGGAATAGTGAGTCTAGGCGGAAGGGATGCCGGAATATAGATATCCAATATATTTTAAATATAGTTTTGGAGTATATTTTTGTTGGTTTCGGCCACAAAAAATGCGATTGCTGATCCAAGAGGATGCCCTCAGGTAACATCCATATGTGTGGCCGAAACTTGGAAAAATATTTACCAAAGGTTAAAAAAAAAAGTTCCGGCATCCCTGCTATGGGTTTTCCAGAGAAGAGTGAATTTATTTCCATTGCAGTCATTTCGAAAACTAACAATGCCTTCAAATATGGTTGTAGCTCTCATCTGGTATGGATATTTTAAAGAAAAAGTTATAGATTTTTTTTTTGGAATGGCATTATTTTCATAAAGTTGCATGGATCAAAATCGACCTGTGTAACTTTCACGGAATATTAAAAAGAAAACATTATCAGAATGGTTTTAGGCGCAGACGTACCGGCACTTTAAGTATGAACGCTAGTATCGAAGAGTGATTGAAAACTGATTATCCGCCCACTGTAAACAATATATTATTCCAAAATTGATGAAATGACTTTGTAAAACGAAAATAAAGTCTATTTTTAAAGTGACAAAAAACATTTTCTTACTAAGGGCCGATTTGACTTGTCCTACATAACACTATCTGTGAGAACACAAAAAAGCTCGGTAGCTGCAAAACTGAGGGACTTCTTCGCGTAGAAACAGACGAGCAAACGGACGGACAAAGCTCACCATGCTAATCAAGAATATGTCGCATACTAACTTAAAGACTGGCATAACTCAAAATAATCCATGTAAAGAAAAACGCGTTTAAAGTTCTCAATGGATTTAACCCAAAAAAAATGGTTTCTCTAGGATTGAGTTAATCTAGTAAGATATTATAAATTTAAAATGCTTATTAATAAGATTATGAGAATCTAACAAGGACAATTTTTAACAAAATAGTACACAATACAGCGAATATTTCTGCATTATTTAATGAGTTATGCCAGTCTTGAAGTAAGAGCGTTGTGTACTTTATGTGGTCTATGCATTGCAAACTTCCGGGCAAAATTTAAATACACTCTTCAAGTGTATAAAAATGAGCTGTCAGAACATTGTAACTAGGGCTGACTTTTTAACATACTGATAACCCAAAATTAAGTCCAAGTCTAGATAAATTTAAAATAAGAATATTATAAATATATAGACTTCGAGTGAGTTGGTGAAAAGAGCTGACTAGCATACCCGGAGCCAGGGCCAGCATGAGCGAACAATTTATACTTCTGCTTATTAGTCATATTCATAAACATTCACTGGCATCAAAAATATAACGGAAATGACAACCATCTTTAAACAAATTGGTTTAAATGAAAAAAAAAAAAACGATTTTTGTTAGCTGTGAGTTTTCCAAAGCTACTTTTTTGAAAGTTAATGTTGAAAACATTGATAAATTTTTTTATTTATTTATTTATTTCTTTAGATGAGTGTGTCACTTGCTTATAGATAACAATAAACACAATAGTCTAAGCATTAAGTGTGTGATTATAAAATGTACCACAGGTACAGGTACGGGCAGTTTGTGCAAATATATGTAACAGCCACATGGAAGCATCTCCGACCGTATAATGTATATAAATACTGTTTTAAAAGTGATATCCGTACTCGTTTGTCACTCTCACTGAGGTCCTGCGCTGAGAATAAATTAATTTTGAATTCTTGTTAAAATACGTATGTCCATTTCCTTTTGCACATTTTGATTTATCTTTTCTAACCTAAGCAAGTGATTGTGTACTAGTATCCGATAAAAACTTCAAACTTTTAGGATTTTTAGATTAAGATATATAATGGTTTATTTATGAAATCTTTTTTGTCAAATTACTTTTGTCCACCACTGTATATCATATACTTCTTCGCAGTTTTTCTCATTGTCCAAATCTTTCGGTCAAAAACGTATATGGGACGTTTTGGAAATAGAGTCCAACTTTTTTTGTTCCGTTAGTCTTAAATTTACTAATGTGATATTCTGATCGATGGACCATAAGTTTTCTTGAATGTTTTCAAAATCGACAGTGAAAAGGTTAGGTTAGGTTTTCCCTACACTTCGGCCCATTTTGGTTCTGCATATTCTCTGAGAGTAGTGAAGAAAGAACAGGGGGCATTTCAACCCTCGGCATCATATAACTTTTCAATTTCTTGGCCGTTCGGCTTAAAAAAGCCCGCGAAGCGTCGGTGCTAGAGAGTTTTTACCATACTCGACGTCATCAAGTCCGACATCGACCGAGGTGATCTGATAAAAACATTGCGGCTGTACACGCCCAACATCCACTCGTCGCCGTTCTTTACAGTTGGGCGTCCATCGCACTTCTCTTCAACGCATAGTTCATGCTGACTTAAAGTTATTTCTGTACAAAACTTAAAACTTCTATTAAATTTAATCATGCCAATTCTAACTGCTAACGACTTGGACAACTCTTGGTTTCACCAGGACGGCACCACAGCGCACAAAGCCCGATCTAACTAATGCTTTTATTTTTTTATTGCCAAAAACATCTCTCCTGTAACTGTAAAATGCTAAATTTTAAAGATTTAAGAGATGTTTTTGAAATTAGCTCTTAATTTCAGAGTTATTCTCTCTTCCCCACAATCTTCTCAAGTGTTCCATTTATGGCATTTTTTATTTGCATTTTCTTCTCAAAAAAAAAAAAAACAAATTTGTTAAATTAATCAGCTGCTCTGCTCCCACCACAATACGGCTAGTGGGGCAACAGCTGGGAGCATTACTCCGGTCTACACTTAGTAGTTCTGTTGGCCATAGGGCGCTGGACTGGCATACAGAGGTGCCTCATGCGGACTGGCATAGCCATCGGCAGAGGAGGCGGCGGAACCGGCAGCCGAAGCGGCTCCATGGTTACCATATGACTGAGACTGACCATAGACGGGAGCCACTACTGGGGCCAATGGAGCCTCAATCTTCTTGCCTGGCTTGTACACCTTTACATAGACCGGGTTGAGGCTGAGGGGAGTGGGCACCTTGTTTATAACCTCCTGCTGGTAAATGACGGAAGGCTTGATCTTGTAGATGACAGGATTGCCGCGCACCACAGTCGGGGGACCGCTGTTTACATGGGCTGGGGGTGCACCGGGCTGGTGGACAATGATTGGTGGCAGGGGCTGGGTGGCAATCACCTGGTGATTGTTGTGGCCCGATGGCACCAAAAGGGAACGGAACAGATGCTGATCCACGAACTGGGGCGATACCACATTGATCTTGCCCTGACGAATGTTGCTGGCCAAATTGTTCTCGGCTAGAGATTCGGCAATATCCTCGGAGTTCTTTAGTTTCTGGTAGGTGGGATTGGCATTCAGAGCCTGCAGTTGAGCCTGGACACGTCCCAGACGGTGAGCCTCTTCGGGAGTGGGCTGAATCTCAGCCTGGGCGGTGATTTGGTTTCTGGCGGGCTGGTTACCGCCTGTGGCCACATTCACATACTCCTCGAGGCCAGTGGACGGACCACCGGGCAAATACTGTCCACCTGAACCATAGTTAGCGCTCACCAACTAAACAGAAATAGACCGTCAGAGAAAGAGGTAGAGAACTTGGGTTAGTCCCCGCTGATAGGATTGTATGAGCTAGAGCTTTGTACTACATACCGGTGAGGCGGCGACTGCAAAAAGCCCAAACCAGAGACCAATATGCATATTGTTGCGGGTTACGTGTGTGATCTCGACTACTAGTTGGTTTCATGATGGGCTAGCTCTTTATAAGCGACTATAATCGGCAGCTTTGACCCCACCCGAGGCCGGCTACGTGATCTTTGCCAACTGATGCCAAATGATTTCCGATTGCGTTACATTTTTGTCACCAACCAACTCCGAATCGCCCGTCCTCAGATTTGTCTTGTTTGTCTTCCAGCAACGCGCCATTGCACCGTTAAGAGTCTACCACTACCTTCACTGCTGCTTCTTCTTGCAATCTTCGTTCTGGTGTGTGGGCTTAAATATCAAACTATCTAGTTTGATATTGGATTTCTGTGTGGATTTCTGTGTAAAAGTTCGTCCGAGAGAAAGTCGACCATATGTTTTCAAACCATAACAGTTTCTTCCAGACTATCTTCCAATACCTTGTTAAGCAGCAGGTCAAGCTCAAACGGTGCCAATAGTCAAGTTCGAATAAGACTTAATCCAAGTAGTACTAAAGATACACAGGGTATATTAAGTCTGTGCAAATATATATATACTTTATGGAGTACATATATTCTTAGTCTGTCTGTCCGTGTAAACGCACAGATCTCAGAGATGTTAAGAGACAGAGGTTTGACTGGGACATAAACTTGCTTACAGACAAAGTTTATTTTCAATTAATCTTGAACAAATTTCAAGATTTTGCTTAATAAAATAAGAAGAAGCCTGTAAAACTAGAAAGCGAACGGAGAACTAGAAAACGTATTCCGAAGGCAAACTTAGGAAAATACATTTGTCCAAATTCGAATAAGAAATAGGTATAAAAAAACAAAGAACCAAAGAAAGAAGGATCAACTCTAGTGTCTTTCAATAAGAACGTCGGAACTTACAAATTTAATAAAACATATTGAACAAAGCGTATGGTCTTCTAAGATTTTAGCAAGATATGACCGTCAAGGGTAATTTTACAATCGATTTTGGATTTCGAAAGTTGGAAAAGGCCAGAAGAAGATAGAAAATTGTCCGTTTACCACCAGCACGTCATATTGAACGAGGTTTGTTTACATTTATAGGTACTTTGACCGCATTAATTAACATTTTCCAACCAAATTTGATTTGAATGACGTTACTGAAAAACCATATACGAAGTTTTAATTTTGCTCATAAGATAGAAATTTCGGGATTTTTAGTTCGGAAAAGTCGTTATTTTTTTAAAAAAGCGCCTTTTTTCCAAGTTGATAAAATTCTGAAAAATTTTCTGCTGATATTAAAAATCTCATATTAAAATAGTTGGCAGTCCTTTGCCTCTTCTTATTTAACATATTTTCAGTTTTTCGATATCATAGCGCGTTCAAATAAACATAGCAGAATTCTAGGCTGAATCGTGGTCTCGTCCCATAGCAAATTGGAGTCCCCAACTCGTTATTCGGCGATATGAAGATTTATAAGGGAGTCTGTGTGGTCGTTTGAATGTGAATATGCAATACAAAAGTCTGCTGATGATAAGATGTGGTTATCTTTGAAACAGCGATCGTTGTACAGACATACCAATTGCTATTCCAAATTGTTGTAATTAATCTCTGTTGATTTGTGTTGATTACATTGAATTGTAACTCTTCACCGACCTCAAGCCAGCCAAAATGCAAAAACAATAGCGCTTTTAAAAGATATAGCTCACCCTAGAATTAGTCCGTAGTATTTATCGACGTATCGAGTTTTCGCAGATTCTTAAGTTTTCATAATCCTTGTGAACATGTTGCACTTTAATAACTGTAGAATCTTTCCGGAACCGAAACCAGCCAAATCCCTGCCTGGCTTAACGAAAGTCGCCTTGCCGAATTACTTAAGGCTTCTGTTTTAAAGAATACCTTACGTATTCTTTTAAATTTCAGGAAAAAAGTACATTTTTCCATTCAGCCAAATTCATGGAAGCTCGGTTAGCCCAAAGCTCGAAGAATTTCGGGCAGGGGTAAAAGACTCATGTTTCAGTTCCATTTAAAGCGGTATATTTCTGCATTTAGCAAAAAATTGCCCAAATTTCATGGTAGACTGAATATTTGAGGCAGGTAATTTACTTGGCTGAGGTACTATAAAAGAGGCATTAGGGACAAATTGGAAACTTCTATATCTGTAAGTTAGATGTATTCATTAGGGTTTTACAATCACAACCATATAATCAAAAGTGGACCAGGGTTTGTGGGATCCCTGGGGCTAACGTCGATCCGTGCCCAAGGTCGGTCTTTTATAGTATATCATCCTATTCCTCCATCAAGAAACTAAATAAAAAATGAACCCATTATTTGAAGAAAAAGAAAGCTGGAACGTTGAAATTTGGTAGCAACAGTCAATAGCCACCATGTACTTTGTGTTCGAGTAAACAATTAGCTTATATCCGTTCTTTGTTTTCTTTAATCTTACGCCTTAGCTTAACACATTTCATCTTACACTTAAAGTCCACGCTTATAAAGTAAATAGGTCAGATCTCTGGTGGGGCGGCTACCATAGTCATTGAATGGTGACTTAAAAGGTAGCTGACTGCCAAAAGAATCCGAATCATTTTCGGAGCTGGGGGATGTCGATGTGGGAGCAGCGGATAAAGGCTGTGTTTGGGTGGTGGCCGCATGTAGGGTATCCTCGCTAGAGCTAATGATGGCCGTGCTGGGTCGGGAATAGTGTAGGCGTGGTGAGGGCTTTACTCTAGAAATTCGCTGTGTGTGCGTGTAAGGTATGTGTGGATGTATGTGTGTGCTTGTTGGTGTGTAACTGTGTGTAGAGTACTGAGGCTGCTGTTGGTATCGCTGTTGTTGCTGCTGTAGGAATCTTTGCTTTAGACCCAAAGCCTCACCATCAAGACTCAATTGTGTTACCAAATTGGGCTGACGGTAGCCGGTTTTAGGCCTTGGTGCTGGTAGTCCCATACCAACTTGGTTGCTGGCCTGTTCATTTGGACGTTCGGCGCCAGGTAAATATTCGTGATGCACTTCCTCATGTACCCCATCTCTGGTTTGATTGATCAAACGATTGTAATCGTCATTTGTGCCCCCTACTTGTAAATGTATGGCATGTTTGAAATCTTCTCCAAGATGTTTCAACCAGAAATTTTCATCGACATCGCCGGTGGTAAAGATTCTAGTGGTCTGACCAGTTTTCGCCTTACCCACCACAGCACTGGTAGAAGCCAAGACATCAATGACATCATACTGATCCTCAGGCGTACGCTTGTGCGCCATAGATTCCACTCGGGCGGACTTACTCAAATCACCCTCTATGACACGATCGGTGGTCTGCTCTTCCCGAGGTTCATCTGTACTGGGCGGACTGGTGACAGCTTCGTGGGCAGTTTTGTTGTCCTTTTGGAACTCCTTTCCTGATCTCAGGGGTGGAGTTACCTCTGCCAGGGTCACACCCATGAGCAGGAGTAACAACAACCAACCGTAGTTGGTGGGCACTTCCATTTTTGCCCAACAGAAACTAAAGCCAGTTCATCGAATGATTGGAACTTAAATACTCCGAATTGTCGCTATGGCGTGTGTTAAGTTCGCATTACGCGCCAACAGTCTGGGACGTGATCTATGGCCAGATATGCTACAGATGCATCATCAACCTTGAGGCTGGATTGCTAAATGCGTCAGTCGGGGTTAACTTGTTGTGTGTGTCTAACAAAACATTTGCAGATAATTGATATGTCGCGAATCTTTACTTGAAGCGCGTTTTCTTCCTTTCTATTTAAACAGAAAGCCGAGCACAACTAAAATATATGTATTTCGCACTTGTTGGAGTAATGTGCGACTTATTCTCCTCTCACTAGGAGAATACTAAAGATACCAATATGAAAAGTTTACACAATAGAGTTTCACCACGCCCCGTAAATGAATTCCGATTTCGAAAAAATGTATTGAAAAAATGTTGTCAGTTGTGGAATGATTAAAAAACATTGTTATACTCTCTACCAAAGGTACACAGAGTATATTAAGTTTGTGTAAAAGTATGTAACAGGGAGAAGGAATAATTTTCGACCCTATAAGGTATATATATTCTTGATCGGCATCAAAAGACTAGTCTATAAAGCCATTTTTGTCTGTCTGTCCAAACGACAGGTTTGACATGTAATGAACAAACCCCATCCCATACTTTCAAGCAGATCAAGTTTATTTAAAATTTTTGCCACTCCCCCTGCCGCCCCCGCTATATGAAAAACCTGCAAATCTCCCACAGTTTTATAGATAGATGGCTCGTTCATTCTAGAAATGTTAAGTAATCAAAATAATTTAATGATTTGCCGAAGACACAAATTATTTGATTTAATAAGAGCACCAACTCTTCGGCTTAAAAAGAACCACTTGACATTGTTTAGTTCTGACTTGCGTCTGGTATGTAATCACTTTCATTATTGTTATTACATAAAGATGTTTAAATAATCATTTTCAAAATCTGCAAAGAAAAATATATTTAGTCATAAAATGGAACTGCTGGCACAGCATTCATCCATTGGCATTCTCCCATTGACGGGCACTTAAATCTTGCAAAGATTGCGGAAGAAACAATCAGACCGGCACAAACAACACAAGCAAGCTATACTTGTACCAGATAAATGTCTTAATGAAATGAACTAAAACTTGACGGTCTCATGTCTCACCAAGCGGAGAAATATAAAGAGAGAGCTAGAGACTCAGAAAAAAAAACCAAGAACTTTGTACTTGAATCAATTACGAACGCTGTCAATAGTACGGTAAGTACGAAAATACTTGATTCAAGTACAAAATCCTTATTTCAGGTACGATTTTTTCAACCCCAAAATACTTGTTTAAAGACTATTTCGGGATATTTTAAGTACGTTTCGAATTATTATTGTATCTTTTTGTTCATATTATTAAATGGTTATGGTCCCAAGTACAGCGCGATTTACTCTCACAATAAGTGCAAAAAGGTTCTTCATCGAAGTCTAATAACCCAAACTATGCTTAAAGCAAAATAATACTTCAGAAAATAAGTACAAAATGTTCTTGGTCTAAGCCTATAAAGGTCTCTATATATAATATCAAAGTCCAAAGGAAATTAATTAATCAAAGACCAAGATGTTTAAACTGTAGGTCGAATATCTACTCACACTCCATTACCAAAGCGTTAGAACCAGAAGGGAATTTCATGAGCAGATTCAACGCCAAATAATTCGCAGTTTTTGTAGCACACTTTTTGAAGCTTGCATAGTAAGTCTATTCTGTACTTAATCCAAGAAATTTTCAATTTTTTAGGCTAACTGTAGGAACGAAAAGTACTTGATTCAAGAACGTTTGTTCTCATTTCAATAATTTTAACAGTCGTTTTTCTATTCTGCTATGTTTCATACTTAATTTAAGTACATTCAAGAACAAAACATTCTTGAAATTTCAAGTACAAAACGGCATAAATTCTATCCCGATCGGTGTAGAACTATCCCGGTGGTTTTTTTCTGAGGGTATGGTTAATCTTCTGGGCGCCATGGGCTAAGATTTTCTTAGCATTTTCTAAAGTTCTTATGATTTCTGGATAAGTTGTCAATAAACGGTAATTTAGTACAAGAAAGTCGGCCCTCCAATTTTTATCTGCGGTGACAAGCTGATAACGGTCAATCAATTTTGTAGCACACTTTTGGGCGCACACATTGTTGATCGGTTGACAAACCATTTAATTAAACATTAACAACAAAAAAACAGCAGCCTCATCGAAAGCATAAATCACTTTATTAAAAAAAAAAAAGAAAAAAGAAATAAAAATAAAGCGAAACGTAAACAGAAATTGCAACTAGAGCGTTGGCAAACGGAAAGTAAAAATTTGCACAAAAATATTTGGTTGTTATGAGACAGAAGTGGAGCAGCCATGCCATAACGGGTGCTGCTCCACTGCCCCACATTAAATAAAAGCCGAGCTCAGCAGATCGGTTGGGTGAGCCTCTCTCTCTTCTCAATAGCCCTCGTCGTAGCAGCTGCAAAGAGAAGAAACCAAAGCAAATCCATTTTCATTTATTTTGTGTTTATTATTTTAGCTTATGTGTAATCCAATAAGGGTTAAAGTAATACTATAAGGGATTTCTGGGAAGAGGCGGGTAGTTTTGTGATTTTCAAAACCAGGCTTTTAGGTAATCTGTTATGGGCGGTACACTGTATGTGTCTACGCTGTAACCATTCTGCTTGTGGCTCTTATAGCCATACGTCTTAGCCGGTTTGGTGGCGTAGTCAGCTTGGAGCAACTGTTCGGGTTCGGGTACCGCTTCAAAACCCCAACCACCCAAACGACCGTTTATCAATTTTTTGAGAAACTCTGTGGTCTGTTTCTTTTGATCCGGTTCGGGATCCACCAAGGCCCCTGTATAATGAGTTTTTGGTTGATAATAGTCTGGATGTTGATACACTATGCCCGAAATAATGCTATCTAGTTGTGAGTCTGACACATGTTCTATGGGATAGCCCACGCCGGTGGCCAAGAGCGGCTGGGAGGAGCAGCTGGAGCGACGCGCCTGAGACTCCAAATCGCCTGCAAATTGAAAAGGAGTAGCGCTCTGCTCTAAAGGATCGCGAACCGAGGTAGTGGACAGAAGGCTTCGCAGTTGCGAGTCATCTACGTATTTATAGTCCTCCAGGGCCGAGGGAAAATCCAACTGTTGTGGCGCATAATAATTTAAAGCAGCTCTCTTAGCGGGTATAGAGTTGAGCTGACCAGGTGGTTGATCAGTGTTAACTGGTTCTTGCTCCTCGGCGGCCGGTGGAGGAGATTCGGCCGTTATGGCACCACAGCCCATTTGGCAAGGTGTGGGCTTAAAATCTGGATTCAAGGTCTCCGGCATAAATTGTATGATTTCCGGGGCCTGGTAATCGATTTGTCTGCGTTCCTGTTCCAGCAGATCAAATTCGCCCTTGATATCACGCTTCTTCAGACGATGTCCCTGCCAGAAGGAGGGAGTTTTCTTGGTCTTGCGTTTCGTTTTTGTGGGCTGCGCTCCCCTAGACTGTTTCTCTTTTTGTTGTAGGGCAACCAAATCCTTGTGATACAATTTGACATAGCGTGTCGGACGTTCCTGGAGCTGCAAACGCTTGCGTAGCAAGGCGGCGGGTGTTCGATTGAGATCGCGACGTCGTCGTATGGCATTGGGAGACTTTCCAGAAGCTACGTACCTGGCCTTAGGGCTGGAACAGCTCGAGCAACTGCAGCCGGATAAATGTTTCGGGCTGCAATCTGTAAAAAAACAAATGAAAATTGATAACTGTACTCAGAAAAGAATATCAAGACTTTTTCCAGAACCAAGTGCAAAGTTCTCACTTAATACAATTTGATCGGTTTATTGCTTCCACTCTAATGATAACAAATTAAAGCTTGATTTATGCATAGTTCAAGTGTTTTCACTCAGAAAAAAGGTAGCGCAAATTAATAATTCATTCTTAGAGTTTAATTGGTATCGAGCTAAAATGGTTCTCAAACCCATACTTCTGGGAAGAAGTAACATTCAAAACACTTTGATACAGAAATTCGGATCAAGAATTTTCATTCTTGCAGCACCTTATTGTTCTCTGAGTGTGGAAACCCACCAAAACTTACCCTTCTTGTTCACCGTCACACGATCCACTTTGGCATATAGTTTGCTGTCTGGGGTCTTTACAGGCTTTGGTGTACGCGGTTGTTCCACAGTAAAATCAAAACTATAGCTTATCTTAGTTTTAGTCTGCACGGGTTTATCCACACGATAGCCATAGTCGGCGTTGGTATACTTTTTAGGTTTCGGGGGTTGGGGCACATTGAGCTGATAGCCCAACTGGGTGGGACAATCGCAGCTTTCACCGGTATACACCACCTCGACGGGAGCGGCTTCCAGAAGTGCCGAAAACCCACCCAGGGTCAACAACATTATCAAAGCGAGCCAGTTGTGCATTTTACTAGAATCTTCTGCTTGGTTTACTGCCTTTCTGGCTACTAGCAGTTGCTTGCAATTGGTGGCATTCTTTATATCAACTAAACAACCATCCCATTTTGGACAATCTCTCACGCCTCTGGGTCTATAAACTTGAACTTGAATGATGGTCTTGTTTTCGCTGACCTTTTCGTATATGTATATATGTATTTGTGAGAGTAGGTTAGTTATGTTATTGGCCAAAAGTCATGTTCTGGCTAAAGAAGTCAAAGTAATTCGTTGCTCATTATTAATTCGCTATAAATTTAAGTTAATTTTCAAATTTGTTTAAGTTTTTCTCTCAATCATTTAAAGTTTTTACAAAATGTTGCTAACATTATATAAGGTTGCCAAGGTCAATCTGGAATGTTGCTAAGGTAAATGAAATTGTTGCATGCGTTTGAATTGCCATAACAAATAGAAACATACAGAAAATCTTGTCAAAATTAAAACCAACGAATTTGTAAGAAATTTTTAGATTTTAGCCCCTAACCACCGATTGGAAAAATATTACATTTCATTTATGATTTTTCTTCAATTAAATAAACATATTTTAATAACTTTAACTCTATTATTTACATGCTCATCTTAAGCTCGACTTAATAGCAATTACCCGCTTCCTGTTCGCCACGTTTGGCATTGCGATAGGAGGTCACACGTCCTGGCTTGAATCCGCAATCCACTGACACTTTACCAGCAACCTTACCATAGCCATCGCTGCCGCTTGAACTGCTGTAGCTGCTAGATCTGGACCTGCTGCTGCTAATCTTCTTGAATTTAGGATTCTTATACTGTTCGGTAATGTAGCCCAACTGCTTGTATGTGAGTTGTGGTGCCGCTTCTTCGTCATTATCAGTGGATGGCTCTTGCTCATCTTCCTCAATGTATTCCTCCTCCTCCTCCTTTTTGGCGTAGGTACGTTTCTTAAGCGTTATTACATCGCTCTTCAATTTGAACAAGTTCTCTTCGGGCACATTGGAGAAGTACACCTTTTGTACACCATCGACGGGTTTCTGAGCAAAGCCATAATTTAGTTTGGCTTCGGGCACGTTGATAGCCTTGCCAGCCTGGACGGCTAGGCTAACACTGATGGGATCGGCGGCGGGACTGTCATAGGCAGTTTTTTCGGGGGCATAGGCAATGCTAGTGAGGGAAGGTTGGGGAAAATAGGGGATTTAGACAATTATCTAAACGCTTATAAAGGTATTTAAGACCAAGACGGCAAGTCCGAAGGCCCGGTTCGGTGTATTAATTAGGAGCGTTCTCTTAACAAGAACATGTCTTAATTTTTCTCTAATATAGAGTCAACGAGAGCGTAAGTTAAAGTCGGATCTAACCGACTTCGATAAACATGTTTAACAGTGTTCCTGCGGTCCTAAAGGCTACCATCCGAACAGTATGCAACATTTTATTAGGGTGGGAGGGTGGCTAGCAGGGGGCTTGGTTCACTTTTTTGCTCATAACTTGAGAACCGCTCATCCGATCCTTATCATTTCTTCGGCAAATTTATTCATTTTGCTAATTACTAACTATCTCTAACAGGTACAAATGGTCTATCTTGAAAACTTTAGGAGATATAACGTTTTTTCCTAATTGCGGGGGCGGGAGGGGGCGTGGCCAAAATTTGAAATAAACTTGATCTGCGTGCAGAAAAAAGAAGCATTTGTCCCATACATGTCAAACCTCTATCTCTTACCATCTTTGAGATCTAAGTGTTCATACAGACGGACGGACAGACGGTCAGACGGACATGTCTATTTCGACTCGGCTGTTGATGCTGATCAAGAATATATATACTTTATTTGGTCGGAAATGATTCCTTCTGCCTGTTACATACATTTGCACGACTT
Source organism: Lordiphosa clarofinis (assembly GCA_018904275.1). Classification (NCBI taxonomy): domain Eukaryota; kingdom Metazoa; phylum Arthropoda; class Insecta; order Diptera; family Drosophilidae; genus Lordiphosa; species Lordiphosa clarofinis. The sequence goes on from JAEIGQ010000008.1 coordinate 1,018,220, forward strand.
TAGTATACCCTTTTTACTCTACGAGTAACGGGTATAAAAATATCTCAACTTCATATTTGAATAACCATGATTCGAACTCAAATTATTTTTGATTAGTACAGATACCGGTCCGCTGGCCGAACCTTAGACTTTACTTTATCAGTTTTAAAGCTATCGAGCTGAATCTTTGCACAGAGTCTTCTTTTTACTGCACGACTATATCTTATAGCTGACATAGAAACTATCGGTCGAAACAGTAGTTTTAGTAAGAAAAACTTGTTTGTTTTTAAGTTAACATCTCCAAACACAGCGATTATTAATATTATATGCTTTAACATATATTTGCAAATTTGGTCAAAATCAGATGATTATATCTTAAGCTGCCAAAGGAAACATCGGTCGGAATATGGGATTTATTTCGAAAGACTTTTGATTTATTGCTATCGTTCTTAAACTCTGATATCAAACCATTTTCAAGGGTACAGACGAAGTTAACTTGGCCTTCTCGTTAATCTTTTATAAACGAGATTAGTTCCGAAGATTTTGAAATCTGGTAATTTCCTAGTTTATAAATATGTAGTACTAAAACTGTCAAGATTGATTTGTCTGTTTTGTTTTTGAGTCAAAATTTTGCACATTTTTTCGAATGGTTTGTATTAAAATTCCTCCTAAAATGAGAACCATGCCATGCGGTACTTAAAAATAGACGTAGACTTAAGAGAGCGTCTCTTTCGTTGTTCTCAACATTTGCAAGAACTCAACTGCTTACTCACTTGCCATAGCTGGAGCTACTGCTGCTGTAAGTGCTGCTGCTGTAGGTACTATCGCTGCTCTGCTTGCATCCACAGGTGGGCTTGCACGGTGTTTTCTGTTGGAAGAGATCAAGAGTGAGTGGTTTTTGGATATCGAGTCAACTGATGTTGATGCTCAGACGCACGTACAAAGCGATAATGATGAAAGCCATAAAGGGGATGATGATGTTGATGTTGCTGATTCTGATGCAAAAATCTCTCGATGCGGAAATTGTTACTGCAGCTGCAGCTGAGGATGCAGATAACAATGCTTATGTTTCTAAGTACTTCTACTTCTAACACTACAATAATTCTAGGTCACTTGGTGAGGATGTGTGAGTTGGTGAAGGTTAGTTTACAGCTGATTGAAAACTTGATAGCTCCGTCCAGCTGGTAACATGCGTCTCTTATAGCAATCTACATGCTCCAGACGTTGCAGTCGCTCTGCCAGACGTTGAGCAGCCATAGTTTTCGCTTCAATGGCGCCTTCAAGCATGCGCCGACTCAACATGGTATTGAATGCATGAACATATTGAAAAAGTTCACGTACTTTGCCACAAGTTTTGGGTAATTGAGCGGGTTCAATGAGCTGCTTACTGCACCAGCAATTGTCACCAATCGGAGAAAGATTCACATCGCCGGCTTCATAGTAACGCGGCTTGGGTCGGATTACGGTGGGTCCTTGACAGCTTTGGCAATAGTCCGTGCCTTTCTCCGAGCAAACACAAGCGGCTAGAAGCTGAAAAAATTCACATTTTGGGTAATAGTCATGGGAAAATTCAGTAATAGTCAATAGTCAAATACTTTTTTGGAGTCTAGTGTTGCCTGAAATCAACTTTTCAGTGTTATACATACGCTGGTAGGCACAATTATATTGACAAAAAAATTTGTATAAATCTTTTGAACAAAAAATTCCTTCAATTTTGAAATTTTTATTGGACACGGGATAGTTTTAATAATAAAATGCATTTTGCTTTGCACTGGCGCTTAAGTTAAATTAAAACATATTCAAACGAGAGCGCAAGTTAAAGTCGGCTCTAACCGACTTCGATATACCCGTTACTCATGAAAAAACATGTTTAACAGTGTTCCTGCGTTCCTTAGGGTAAACATCTGAAAAGTATACAACACTTTTTTAACTCGGCTATTTTTCACATTTTTGCTCATAACTTGCGAACCGCTCATCCGATCTTTATCATTTTTTCGGCAAATTTATTTGTTTTGCTAGTTACTAACTATTTCTAGAAGGTACAAATCGTCTATCTTTAAAACTGTAGGAGATATAACGTTTTTTCCAAATTGCGGGGGCGGTAAGGGGCGTGGCAAAAAATAAAAATAAACTTGATCTGCCACTAAGTATAAGAAGCATTTGTCCTATACATGTTAAACTTCTATCTCTTACCATCTCTGAGATCTAGGTGTTCATACAGACAGACGGACGGACGGACAGACGGACATGTCTATATCGACTCGGCTGTTGATGCTGATCAAGAATATATATACTTTATATGGTCGGAACTGATTCCTTCTGCCTGTTACATACATTTGCACAACTTCATGATCCCCTTATTTTCAATTTTTAATGGGTACAGGGTATAAAAAACAGATCTTGGAGATAGTGAGAGATAGATCACATTTATGGGACATATTCTTCTTATTCATGCAGGTATAAAAAGTTTATTTTCAATTTTTGCCACGCCCCCAAGTCAAGTTATGAGAACGAGAAGGCCAAGCTAACTTCGAAGTTTTTATACCCTTGCAAATGTTTTAATACATCAGAGACCGATAGTTCCTGTAGCAGCTATAAGAAGTAGTCATCTGTGTCAAAGTATTCATTATTAATAATCGCTGATGTAGGAGACGTTAACATTCAAACCAAAACGATCCGGTCGGTTCCGACATATAGTGTGCAGTTAAAAAGAAGACTCTGTGCAAAGTTTCAGCCCGATAGCTTTAAAACTGAGCGACTAGTTTGCAGAGACTACCCTTGCAGAGGAAGCATCAGTTTTAAAGAGCGTTCCCAAGCCTCGTATTTAAGTTTAGTGAAAATTGAACAACTCTAGAATAGCTGCCGTACGAAAGATAGATCTGAAAATAAGTATAACTTTTTGTTTTCAATGCTATCGCTCCCAATCTTGATATTTTTAATATTATATGCTTCCACATTAATTCCGATAAGTTTGATCCACTCCTGCCATAGGAACAATTGGTCGAAAAAGTAGTTCTAGTGAGAAAAACATTCTGCGCCTTTTCTTGACTTTCATTGCATCTTTAAAAAAAACTCTATCACTTTAGGTTTGAGTTCATTCGTTATTGTCAGTATTTGTTCCCTTATAGACTCTCTTCGGATTAGCATGAGGAAAGCTGGAATTTTTTACTTAATTGTGTACCCTTGACCAGCCCCAATTCACCTTTATGGATATTTAAGCATCTGAATATAATCTTCGAGGACTTATTTTAATTTTGTATTGTAATTGGTTTCCTTAACATTTTTCCACATTTTTTCCGCACTTCTTTCTCGCTTCACTTTAGAATCAGTTTTTCCACATTCCAAACACATTTGTGATCGAACACTTTTCCCCGCTTACCCCTTGACAGCTGAGCAGGCCCACCATCAAAGCCACCAACAATTTAAAGACTTGCATAATGATGATTTTTGTGTTTTTTTGGATATGATGTGCACCTCTTATCGATAGGGTCGTGCTGCTCGGAGCTTGTTTAAACGTTTGAACTGACACCGGAGCAGTCCACACGTTTTATATATAGCCCGAAAGAGACCCGAAAAGATCAGAAATAAGCACTGCTCTCGGGGTTGTCTATCTATTCTGGTTCTTGGCTTTAATTTCTCTTAATTCAAGCTAAATGAAATTTTTTTCATCAGCATCCCAAGGGTAGAGGACGCCAGGGCCAGTGTCAGGTGCTGTTCCAGGGGCAGGGCTTTCGCTGCTTATTACGTGCCGCCGCCCATCAGTTCAGACAGCAACCGCCAAAAAAAAAACACTGTTGATATTGATAAATGGATGCAAAAGAAAAACAAAAAGCGCACAAATTCCATGAAACTTATATCGCCACCAACGACAACGAAAAAACGTTTACAATGAAGTTGCTACAAAATTAAATAATTTTGCGATTAGAGTAATGTGTTGTGCCCAATCCCCTGAATTTGGGTCGGGCTCAGAGATCAAGCAAATGGAATTAGACCATTCATCCAATTATAAATATGAATTTGGATTTTGTATTATTTGAAATGACAAATCACTTGAACACGTTTCCAATAACACTCGCCGAACGAAATACTCAACCTCATGATCCATGTCCGTCCCTTTACACATTAATTATGATTTAGTTTAATAAAACAAACGAACACAATTCAGATTCGAAAATTATCAGTACATTGTGCAGGGAATGGGGTACATTCAGAAATAAATGGCGTTCTAAAAGGTAGCACAAATTTCTTACAGTTATCAGTTATTTCCGTTCTTAAAGCAAGACTACGCTCTCAAAAATATACCATACTATCTAAATCGACAAACGAATGAGGAAATTGAAATTCTTAAATTGTGACTTGAAATGTTTATAATTGCTGAACAAATTGCAAGGGTAGAACAAGCACTCAGTTAACGAATCTAAAACAGTTCTTACCTAATATTTTATATTAAATGTCCACATTTGGGTCGGTTTGTATTTTATAAACATATTATGTTTTGTAAAATGTTTAATGGCCTAGCAACAAGAGAATTGATTATTCCATAAGCTAATAACATTCTCAGGAAGGCAAAAGTCGTCACTTCTATTAAATAAGCACACACACACATGTATGTATGGAAATCAGTGACTTATCAGCGCCAACCGCGTCCAGAAATTTAATTGAATTTTAGCTTAAGTTCAGTACAGTTCTTTACTTTCAAGTGTTCGCTACTAAAACTGACAAGCAATCTCCCAATTCCCTTATCATGGCTTCAAAAAGAATGGATTTAAATAGGCGTACGTTTCTGGTGTTGAGTGGCGGCTCAAATCCTTTGGCTCACAGCCTGGCACTACAACTATGCAGTCGCTTCTCTCCCGGATCTGCAACCCTCATATTGGATGAGAATAAGGAAAAGCTAGAAACGTTGAAGCAACAACTTCAGGCTCAATTGAAGCCCCACATTGTTGAAGTAAAAACGGGAATACTGGATGCGCAGCATGCCAATGGTGTACAACTCATGGATCAGGCATTGAAACTTTATCCGAATACCAAGTTTGAGCGTTCCATTCTGGTGCACAACGAGGGTAACACTGCCACCCATATGCTATTGGAACCCCAAGTGCCCAAGGATTGGTCCAACTATGTGCAACATCATCTGTATGCCCCGGTGGCACTTAATCAATTTTGGCTAAACTGCACCCAACTCCAAGATGTTGAGAAACTGACCATCAATGTAACCTCATCGCTACAAGTACGTCCTTTGGTCTATAGTGGTCTATTATGTTCGTGTAAGCGTGCCAGGGATATGTATTTCCGTGCCATGGCCTCGGAGGAGGGACGTTCGGGTGTAAGTGTCCTTAATTACGCTCCAGGCTTACTACAATCTCATCAGACCCAATCCGATTTAAATGGAAATGTCATCACACCCAAGGATGTGCTGCCTGGTTTCGAAAGGTCTCCATGTGTTGAGCCCTTGGAGGCTATACTGAAATTGATTAATATTCTGGAACAGATCTCTTTTGTGTCTGGTCATGATGTGGACTACTATGACACATTTGTTTTATGAGTAGCAGCGTTTTGGAGGACTGTGTCTGGGCTGGACTTGGTTCTGTGTGCGATTAAAGATTGGAATGATTACTATATGATAATGATGAATAAAATTTGGCTTATGCGGGAAATTGAAATAACTAAATAATTTTACTTTGTTACATCTCTGGTAGAGTGCCTAGCTAAGAAAGCATCCAGCTCAGAGAAGAACGCCTCATGATGAGGTAAGAGTTAGTCTAAGCTGATGAATCGTATCATAATAATCTACTATATAGACTATTCCGCACTTACAAAAGCCATTGTTTATGTCTGTAAAACAAAAAAAATTTTAGTTCACTGATAAGAATTGCTCACACGTGGAATGCGAACGATGACGTTAACACAGGGAAGTCTAAAGAGATAGAGCGGAAAAGAAAGGGATAGATAGGGAGATAAAGAGTGTGAGGCACGTTCAATCGATATATCTTCGTTTAAAAAGGATATGTCAGAGAAAGGGATAGTTCTTGAACTTTCTACTTCATCCAAAGGAGCTGAAAAATGTGAAAGGATATTAAAAAAATTGAGTGGATATTTTGAATATACATTATACGGGGATCTTTTTATACACTATACTGAAGATACATAGAGTATATTAAGTGTGTGCAAAAGTATGTAAGAGGGAGAAGGAATCATTTCCGACCCTATCTATATATATAAATCTTTACGCCCGACTGACATAGTGACATATTATCAAGCCACAGCCTGAACGGCTTATCGTACAGACCTTTGTTTAGTTAGGCAGGCGCGCACTAAGAAAGACAATTTGGAAAATTTTTCACCAATCTTCTGAAAAGGCCAATGAAAGGTTTGTATGGGAACATAACAGTTGTTGCGCTCAGGCAATGTTGTGGAATAAATTGTTTCGCTGAGAACGCGAGAGAGAGTGAGAGCGTGTTGTGTGCGTGTTTTTTCTTTCACAAAAACAAACAATAAATCAAATTGAGATTAGACTCATCCAATTAAATTGGATTGGCACATACAAAACACATCGTCAGCTTTAACAATATGTTAAGCATATTTCAAAATAAAGACAATATTATTACACCAAACTAGATGTAATAATTGCCTTATCTGCGGTCCGTCTTTTGTTAGTGGTGGTACGTGAACTCAATGGAAAAGTAATAGCACACATGACGTGAGCAGTCTGCTAAAAATTAGTTGTCTCCTTATCTCATTTGCGAGTCTTTGTTAATAAACTAGGCTGTGAGTTCATAACAACTTTTCGCAATGAAAAGTGGGTTTGAAGGAGAAAAATAAACAGTGTTGACAAATTAGCTTTTTGCAGATAAAAAATCACAGGACATCGGGAATTGTGACCTTTATTCAAAATATATTTAATTTTTCCGCTGATCATCGATTGCAAAACCCTGTTCTGGGTTAAAATTCGATCAGTTTATCGGCATTTGGAAACAGCAAAGTAAAAACGCTTAACATCTTATAGGCCGATTTCTCATCTTATTCGCTAAAAAATAACAGAGTTTTCTGAAACTATAGATGAGCTCAAGTATCAAACCTCGTCCAGTGCATACTTTTCGGAGGCTCAATTACGTTCCAAGCCAGTCAAATCCGGTTTAATATATTTAAACAAAATATATTCTATATGCACTACAAAGCTTTTAAGCTTTGCAATTTTGTTGCAAATTAGTTTAATGATGCAATTCTAATTAAGCAATTAATATTAATAATTTAAATGCCATATAGAAACATGGGCAGGCGATAACCTTTCAAGTTCAAGCCAAAGCTTAGAGCGAGAAGCTTGCCCGAAAGCTTCAAAACAGCTGGCAATCTTAACCAGTCAAACAGCCAACCTGCTCGCAAAAAGTAAAAGCAAATCGCAATCCCCAAATCAAAGTGAAAAAATCATGGAGCTGAAGCAAAGAACTTTCCTAATGGTAACAGGAGCCTCTCGTGGCATAGGACGAGAGTTTGCTCAACAATTGGCGAAAAGATTGGATGGAAAGGGGTCGGTGGTAGTTCTAATGGCACGCAATCAAGCCCTACTGAATGAGACCAAGGCCAGTATTTTGGGTGAACAGGCTGACTTAATGGTATATACTTACACCTTGGAGCTGGCTTCAGCAACTGCAGTGGATTTTTCCCGCATCCTGCAGGAATCTTTGAGTAATGCAGGCACATCAGCGGAGGAGTTTCAACGTGCCATAGTCATACACAATGCCGGTACAGTGGGTGACACCAGCAAACATGCCCGCGAGATTGGTGCGGATACGGATTACCTGCAGCATTACTATCATACGAACCTCTTCTCCGCTTTGGCCCTAAATTCTGAGTTTATGCGTGTCTTTCACAACCAGCCCAAACTGGTGGTGAACCTCAGTACATTAGCCGCCTTGGAACCCTTCTCTTCGATGGCACACTATTGTACCGTCAAAGCGGCCCGTGAAATGTATTTTCGTGTGTTGGCCAAGGAAGAGTCGGCAGAGCAAACCATGGTCTTGAACTATGCACCGGGAGTGATAGATACCCAAATGACAGTTCAAGTACAGCGTGAAGCTCACGATCCCGCTGTGGTGGCCATGTTTCGAGAGCAGCGAGAGTCGAATAAAATGCTGAGTGCCGAACAGACGGCCCTAAAGTTTATACAAATATTGGAGGCGCAAAAATTTCAATCTGGTGATCATGTGGATTATTATTATTAGAGATTTTTAATATGTCTTTTTATACTTCCGAATAGATATTTTGTATGTACTTAATAGCCTAAAGCAATCCATTTACAGTTTTTTCAAAATGGATTTGAATATTTGAACTAAATGAAATAATTTGAAAATAAAAACAACTGGTCGCAAATTTGAACATTAAAATCTTGCTCAAACTCATATTGCAATTTCTTCCATCAACGCACTAATGTGGTGTTTGTTATAAGGCGAAGCAAAAACTTACATTTAGTTTTATTTTTATACCCCTTTGTACCCTGAGAAAGATTTTAGATAGCAAAAGAAAATGCAATCTAAAGGCAAAAATTGCTGCTTTTATAGAAGGTTTGAGCCAGTCGTAAATTTTTCGGTCCCTTTGCTAACGAGAAATTTGGTTGACAAGTTTTCTTTTTTAACATTTGTATATATATTTGTATACATAGTGTATGTATTTCCTAATGGTTCCTATATGCTAAAAGAAATCAGCTGCAGCTGTGCGCCGCTTGGTGGGTATTTTGAGCAAATCATCGGTAAGGGTAGAACCTGTATCAATCAGCTTCTGTCGTATGGGAGTGTTACTGCTGCTTCTTACCGCACACGGTGTACTCTTACGCTTCCTCGTAAAACTCGCCACTGCTGGTGAGGGTGTGCTGCGTGGTGTGGGCGTTCTACGCAGTCCCAGTTTTCCCGTAGCCAAATTTTGGGCCGCCGGTGACATGCTGGCCAAACGTTCCATGCTCGAGCGTACAAATGGTGAACCAATGTTACGACGAGCCGTATCTAAGGCTATTTGTTTTTGATTGCGCATTTTCTCGCTGACTTTTTCGGCCAAGGCAATGGCTATATTTTCGCGCCTAGAGTTCTCATTAATGTGAAACGAGGGACCAGGCGTCGAACGTAATGGTGTGTCACCGCCATCCAGCCTAAAGGGCGTGCCATCTATCTCACCCCAAGTCATCAGTGGGGAAAAGGCCTCCCCCGGACGGGGTGAGGGTGAGCGTAGCAAGTCAAAGCCTCGTATGCGTGGAGTGGCAACTCCAACGACCAATTCCGCTTCATTGCTTGGTGGTTTTCCACCCACATCGCTCTTGTTTTGCGAAAAATCACAATCGGGCAATCGGGTGGCATTGTGCTGAATGCTCTGCCGGCGTTCCGCTGCCTGTACACGCTCCTCCTCTGTCATTTCCACACCCTCTGGCACATACATAATGGAATTCATGTTGGTATATTTCCAGGTTTCAATTCTCCTTAAAGGATTAGGTTCCTCAAACTGTTTTTCGATGCTGGGCAACATTAATGCTTTTTGCAATTGCTCGGACGACAATTTTTCATGGTTATAGAGTACTGCGTACTTCTGGCGCAACTTGGCCTCAGCTGTTTCAATGATCTCTTGAAAACTGTTATTATCTTCGCTGGTGAAATGTTGCAGAAAGGCATCCAGCGACATTGGCCCCGACATAGGGCCACCCTCCACCAAGCTGATATCATTGGAGCGTCGGCTGCTGGTGGATTGTATAGTTAGTGTTTCTACAGCAGCAGGCAAAGGAGTACTACCCCCTGATCCTTGACTTAGCGGAGTCTCAAAAGTGGCGGGCGACATGGCTGTAATGATATCAAATGATTTTAATATTGGGCGGAGTTCGTTTGCCAAGCCAAACTCTTTACCATTATTATTCTGCTTTCTGTTTCTTTGGCTGCTACCACGTCCTCCACCTGGCAGCCGGCCCAGACTATAGCGCTCGCGGATCTCAGCCATTTGGATGAAATCTCTTCGTGCCTCTGCATCCAGATAATCGTTTTGTGCACGCAATTTTTCCAAATCGGGAAAGAAGTCCCTTTGTATAATCTTGGCCATCTCCTCAATGTAGCGCTCTTCGGTGAGAATTTTGGGCTTATTTTTTCTGACCATAGAGGTGGGTTTCTTGAACTCGGCCAATGCTGTGGTCTGTGCCTTGGCTATGGCCATGGCTTGGCTGCCAGGTGTGCGTGTGCAGGGCGTAGAATTCGTAGACATTATTTTTTGTTTAACTTTTACACTGCTGCTTTTAGATGACAGTGTCAGTGTGACCATTTGCGCGCACTTTTGTTTGATTAGATTTCAACGTGGTGGCAAGGTTTGACAACTATCGATACGGACTTTATCGATATAAAACGAAAGGCGAAAATTTTGAATAATTTGCAGATGGTTTTGCCACCAGCGCGTGCAATGGCACAACCGGTTAAGAGGGCATTCCAATCGTGTTCAGACCAAGTCCATATTTAGCGCCGAATCAATGTGTAAATGTTAAAATTTCAGATAATTTCTCCCTCAGTGTAGTCATGCAAACTTCCACAAGTGCCCTTGTGCACAACAACGTGAACTAAGCCCAATTTGTATATAAAACAAGTAAGAGTGTTGCAGTCGAGTGCCCCGACTGCAAAATACCCTGCACTAAGTAATGTGGTTCCTATGGCTTTGATTTCTTAAGTTAAAATTGAGTTAACTTCTTCGACAGAATATATTTTCCTGTGACATGCTTCCTATAATTTTGATTTTTTTCGAATTTTCCAAATTTAAATCAAACTCGATGTGGGTACGGTCGACAGGGTGGTCATACATGAAAAATTTTTGGCTCTATCGATTATAGTCTCTGAGATCGACGCTTCGATACAGACAGACAGACGGTCATGGCTAAATCGACTCGGCTGTAAATGCTGATCAAGAAGATATATACTTTATAGGGTTGGAGGTGCTTTCTTCTGGCTGTTTTGCCATATCGGAGTAAAGTTGCTTTAAATACTATTAAATTTGAACTTTGTCTATAAATAGTTCGCACTGAGAATAAAGTTAACCCACATTTGGTATTAGTCAATTTGTGTGTCTCTGGCCAAACTGAAATTAAATTAAGAAATCAGGACAAAAAAATAGACTCACGCCCACATATAACCAGAGACACTAACTTTGTCTTTCATCCCATCAAATTACGCAAAATGCAGATTCTGGTACTGACTCGTGATGGTCGCAAAAGCATTTACGAGACGGATCGTTTTGGTACGGTGAGCGGCCTTAAGAGTCGCATTGGCCGTAATATGAACGTGCCCATGGGCTTCAGCCGGTTGTCCTACGAGGGTCGCATCCTCAACAATGACTGTGTGCTGGAGGATATGGGCATTAAGCGTATGTCCACACTGGAACTCTTTTGGCAGCCGCTAGTCTTTACACCTAAACAGTTTCGCGAAAAGGAAATGGATTTGGACAAACTAGAGCAAAAGCAACGGATTGTGTTCAGCATGACTGAGAGTTATGATCATATGGTGAAAAAAGGTGGCTTCATTTCCAATAACTCTTCGGCTAGCGGTGAACTTCATGCTGGAGGCTCCAAGGAGAAACTCCCATATGTCAAGCCCTGTAGCTCGTTGCAGTTGGTTAGTCAATCCCCAAGTAAACTCCATGAATTGATGCCCGACTGTGAAGGCGAACTAGAGGAGCTGAGCTCCATTTCCTCAGATGGGCTAGATTTTTTGGCTGCCTATCGACGACCCAAAGGCGAAACAACAGACACGGATGTGGACAACAATCAAAATGTACTCGATAAGGATTTGACCTTGGAGCAGCTAAATCATGTCAGTCTGAGTCATAAACCACAAGAAGGCGAGGACTTACACGTTAACTCTAAACTCAAAAAGAAGAGCAAGAATCGCAGTAAGAAATAATAGTCAAACGAGCAGATTTCAATGATTCATCCTTGGGGTTCCATTCACAAAATTTTCCAAGTTATTAAACAATTCTAGAATATATGAAATGGAAATGGAAAAATGATTTTTGGGGGACAAATTAGGAAGACGGAAGCTGGACGGGAAGACCTTCAGTTGGACTTTCTCTGCATTAATACACTCGAACTATAAAAATATGGTGCAAATCGGTAGTCATAGGCCTTTAGTATTGGCCTTAAGTTAAGTTGAAACAGGAAACGTACGAATAGACTTCAGGAAGTTCTACCAAAACGGTGACCCCTTGGTGTGATACTGATCGACTTTTATAGATTTCGACGAAAAAAGAGAGGAATAATGAGTGGAGATTTTAGACTTAATTCTCGAGATATTGAGTTACAAAAAAGTTCCAGGTATTTTTTGCATTTAACGGGCATTTTTTTCTTTGATAGATTCTGCACAATTTCACTCATATTATATATTAATAAATTTCTTAGGCTTATAAATGAGGTAGTACAGTAAGGCTTAAGCTCCTTTATTTAAAGTACCTGCTTTCGAATTACAGCATCCTTACTCTAGTTCATTTCGCTAGATTTATAGTAAAGAAAGTAAACTCCAGAAAAATCACTGGAAATAACGAATCAAAAGTACTTTCATGTTGTGTAACTTACGAATTGAAAAAATGTGAAACAAACTGAATCTGCGTGAAGACAATAGAAGTCTGCATTTCAAATTTGGTTGCTCTAGCTCTTCTAGTCTCTGAGATCCAGCTGCTCATACAGACAGATCATGGCTATAAGGGCATTTCCATGACGTCGAACGGGACAGTCGCACGCATTTAAACTTTTCAAAAAGTCAAAATAAAATGGATTTGTATTTTTACAACTCGCTTAACTTATAGCAAAGATTTATAGATATTATAGATGACGCATGTGAAACAAAAAACCACTGTTTTTGGAAGCTGACATTGGATCCCAATTTTTGGTTCTTGCCGCCTTTACGAGGATACATTTATTGAAATTTAGCCATACGTTTTCTAAATAAGCTATAAGGCTGAGAGCAAAAGTTTATAGATATTATATGTGACTCCAAAATCGTATTGACATTGGATCCCAAAAAAAAAAGTTTGTATGAGATGCGGTATCTAGATATGTAGGGTCTTTGCTTATAGCTCTACAATTGATGCAAAGATTGATTTTGGAAAAATGTTTGATTTCAAGATAATCGCAAAAAACTTACGGGACAAAAACAGATGTGGTTTTCGCGGAAAACCACTCAAACGGCGCTGATTTCGCGTTGCAAAAATCTTAACTTTTGAACGGAAAGAGATATTGGAAAAATTCTATTCAATTAAATTTTTTTGAAATATTTTTGATTATTGTAGGTATTTAAACTATTAAACCGGTTTAAAAACAATGTTCTACTCGATTACTGGCAGCTTTACCTTTCGATTTATATCTTGTTTGATTTAATCTGACATTTATGAAGTGAGATGTGGCTTTAAATGTAAATGCACCTACCTAAAATTGGAAAAAACGGGGCCATGAAAAAATTTTTGAAATCGTTTTTTGAGAACACCATTCAAAACTATACTCAAAAAAAATTTCAGTAGAAATTTGTCCGTTTGGCTGTAACCTAGAGTCATTTATCAAACTTTTAGGAAATTTTATGAAAATTCGGCATAAAGCGTTCAGGCCGATTTCTCATTTTCTAGATAGCTGCTATGTGTTAGATAAATTTATGTGATAGATTGAGATATTTAAATAGAAAATGGCAAAACGGGCTCAAAGTAGAGGTCCCAGAACTCATTAGAATAAAAAAAAGAATATAGCCAATATTTTTCAATCATAAAATTGCAGCTTTGTTTATAGTTAGCAAAATGTAAGGCAATTATCGGACCGTGCAGTAAAATAAACATTGAAATAATTATTAATTATTTATGTACCCATCTTGTAGGAAAAATGAAAAAGTAGACAAGTTGAAAACAAATTAAATGCGAACGAAGCGTTTAACTCAAAACAATTGTAAACAGCAGAAACATGATTAAAACTTGGTCGCAACTGGATGTGGAGATTTGTAGCAGGCGGGGGTAGAAAAGAAATAAATACAGGCATACCAGAAGCACATTCAAAAATCCACAGATAAACAAATAGAAAGCCAGGTAGGGTAAGAGATTCCATTTTTCAAGTATGGCGGCTGCTACTGCTGCTGCATTTACCGTTAATTGGATGCGTGTGGGTGATGAAAAGCAGACACCAGCAAAAGAGTTTTCCTCCTCGCCTTATTACTTTGATCGGATTGTCCCGCGCGCTGTTGCTGTTGCTGCTCTCTAATGGCAAACAGACGCCATTTTAAGCAGCGGCTCTCCGCAGCATTTCTTCTTGTTTTTATGGTTTATTTAGTGCCAGGGTTATAGCGCAATTTGTATTTATGGCCCAAGCACCCAGTCTGGACCATGTGGTAGCAGTCCAATTAAAATCATTTTCCAAAATTGAGGGCCCATCCAAAAAACTAGCAGCAAAAGCAGAAGCATGCCAGAATGAGTCAGCGCACGCCTCCACATCAGGGAGACGCTTGGAGGGCGTGGCCAATGTTCTGGGGCGAACGGCAGAAGATCGACGAAATATGTATGTATAATGTTGTGTGTGATTGGAAGAGTCTACGTGGCACAGTGAACTATGGCTATATTGGATCATGTACACCAAATGAAGGCCCCTTGCACACAGACAGCAGAGCTTATGAATTTTACATACGCTCAGCTAAGCTGTTGGTGAGCAGTGTTTAAATTGCTTACTTTTCACAGCTTTGACTTTTTTCAACTTTTCAATATGAACTCTTGCTTCTGCTTATGCTTTTGCAAAATACGAAAGCGCCAGCAGCAGCCAACAGCAGAAAACGTTATTTGATCAAAAGCAAGCAGCGACTGCAGTCGTCGCTTCATGAATTTTCATTTTGATTTTGCTTTTGATTCCGTTCCGTTCCGTTCATAAGTCGAAGCAAAAGCTCATGATCGCTTTTAGAAGTCGACAGTAGCACAAGCAATATTTTGGGTTCGGAACAGTTTCACTTAGAGAAAAATCAAGAATTTTCGTACTTAAGTCTAGAATTTTCAGTTTTAATACTTCAATAAGCCAGAAAATTCTTGATTCGAGATCGTTTTCAAAATCCTAAAATACTTGGTTTCAATAACGGTTTGGATATGTTAAGCACTATTCGGGATTTTTTGATGAGCTCAAAATAGGCTCACTCAGAGAAGAAGTAAGGAATTTCACTCTTGAATCAAGAGCATTCGTTCTGAAAAGTACGGTAAGAGTGTTGTGTAGAGCAGTGTCCGGCACCGTTAAATTTTCTGTGTATACAAGTAGCGGCGTCGATACACAGAGGACATATTACAAAACAATTGGCACTGGTCTAAGAAAAAGTAATTTTGTTTTTTTCCAAAAAGTTACGTTTTTCTATTAATGCCAATGAACTATCAGACGACCGACCAATTAAAGCCGTTAAATCTATCGTACACAGATAAAAAAGGTTGAGTACTTCTAACTGGAATCCTTGTATTCATAGCTTAAGAGTCTGGAGTCTGCGATAGTTAAAGTCGGCCCAGCCCGACTTGCATATACCCGTTCCTGGTGGGAAAAGTAAGTCAATTGACTGAAAAGTATTGAAAATTTCATCTAAAGAATTATCACTGTGCACTCGCAACCAGAAATCAGTTCGAATACCCTGCCCAAAGATATGTCGTGTGCATTAATTTGTCTCGTTTAAAATTCTTACATGACTGCCAAGATCTTTTAGAATAGAGAGGGCAACCAAAGTCCCATATGGCCGCACTTTGAATAAGGAGGAGACCTCCTCACTCATTGGCTGATCAAACACAGTCGCAGACACACACATGGGCATGGTCTATATTTGGATGCAGTGCCGTACTCAATTGGCGATTGGTAGCGCCCACAATATCTACGGAAAGACCAGAAACCATTGGATAGTCTGGATGTGATTCATTCCGCAGACAAACGCTTGCCGCATCGGATGCAACGCGCACGATTTCGGTTAAAGAAAGAATTTTGAATTCTGTTTTTTTTTCTCAAAATCAATTCACACTTGACCGGAAGAAGGTGGCAATTGAGACACCTCAACACATTCTTTTTTTTTTTTGCAAGTCAATCAATCGCTTGGTTCAATAGAGAAGTGAAAAATTTTTGCCAGTCAACGCAAGCCGCCCATTAGTGGGAAAGATCTTTTGATTGACATCGTGCGATTTTTAACAATTTGGATTTGGCTTATATATTTTTTGTTTGTTTTGCAGTGCATTTGTGTGTGTGTTTATGTAGTGGAGTGTGCAATAATCAAATTTGACAACTGCGCAAAAAACGTTTGAAGTCAAAACAAAACTAAAATATTAAATGGGGTTTTTTATGGTGATTTAAATTGGAACTCTATTTGATACAAATGACTCACCTGATTGGGACCCCTCGCGAATGCGCAAGTGCCATGATGACCACTATGCCGTTTTTGGACACAAATTTAACGGATTATAATTGCTATACAAATGATTATTGGACTACGCCCTATGCCACGGGTGGATTAAGTCCCATGAAACAGATCGAAGGTGAGTCGCTGAGGATGAAACTTGAAAGGAATGCTTGAGCGGATTAACCGCCCAGACTGCAAGGCGTAACAGGCCATATTTTATATCTAGAAATTTTTTATAGATCGGCCTAAAATCATATAATATTGATAATTGCCGATTTTTCTTACCAAGAGTGAGTCTTGACCTGAATATCAGCAATGGCGGAGTATAGGGACGCGACCATTAAAAGAAAACGAAAAAAATTTTCTCACTAAGACCTATTTTCCGACATTTAAGCTATGTAAAGTAATAACAAGAGTTTTTGCTGATTTTTAGCTCGATAGCTTTAAAACTGAAAGACTAGCTTGCATTTCCGTCTCCAATCCATTTATATTTTTTCAAGAGTAACTTAAGAAATGAGCTTAGAGCTAATCGTTGGGAACTAAACATTCGCACATAGGTTTTAGACTATCCATTTCCCTCCCAGAGGTTGAATTTTCCGGAAGATTGGTATGCAGTTATGGTTGAAGTTTCATATAGGTCCTTGAAAATGAGTTTGAACCTGATCGGATAACACTTCCGTGAAAAACTTAACTTCCTATCTTTTATGGTTTGTGTTTTGCGGCAGTCACCAGTCAGTCAGTCAGTTCGTCAGTAAGGTTGAACTCTTTTGTACATGTATACAGAAGATAGATAGATGGGATAGGAAATGAATATTTCTACGTGTTGCAAATTTCTAGGCAAAATAACAGTACTCTTAGCTAGGATATACAAATAGAGGAAATCTTAGTTCAACACGGA
Source organism: Lordiphosa clarofinis (assembly GCA_018904275.1). NCBI lineage: Eukaryota > Metazoa > Arthropoda > Insecta > Diptera > Drosophilidae > Lordiphosa > Lordiphosa clarofinis. The sequence continues at coordinate 1,035,476 of JAEIGQ010000008.1, forward strand.
TTTAATGATTTATATAGTTTGTTATATGACTCTGAACCAAATTTCAACTCAATAGCTTCAAAAAAGTGGATATGTATGTATACACAGTTTATGAATGCTTGTATGATTGTTCCTTATAAACGTCTAAGCCGCTTAAACCGATCTTCCCGAAATTTTTGCAGTATGTTCAAATCGAACAGGAAAGAATCCAGTTGAAAAATTTTGAGTTTGCGCTTTGTATTTTGAAATTTGCTTGTGGAAACGGAAATTGTAAGGCAATTCGCTCTTTACATCCCACCTGATTTTTTTTTATGATTTGTGTGTGAGTGTGAGTTTCTGAAACTTTAGTTTACAGCATTTCCGATCCCGACCATTTGGAAGTCTTTCATATGTAAATCCATTTGCTGAGTCCAAAAATGCAGTCCAAATAATTTTTAGTGGGGCCGTTTTTGAGAAATCGCGGAAAAGCTAGTTTTTCGATTGGGAAAAAAGTATCTTTATAAAAATGGGTTTATCTTCAGTATTGTGTCTTTCATTATGAAAAGGTAATGCTTTCTTGGAAGGTAATTGAACGCCCTATTATTCACTCATACACCACTTGTCAATCTGGTGCTCGATTTCGGCGTTATAAAGGCTTTTATCTCCAACTTTGCACTAAATTGATCAATTTCTTAAAAAAAGCTAGATTTTAAGACCGATTTTCACCACGAAAAAAATTATGTGAAACTTATTTTATTGCTGGTCACTAAAGATTTATCTATTAATAAAAAAATACAAGGCTCACGTGTTTTCTCGATTTTGGATAATCCGCCCACGAGGAAAATGGACTGAAAGTTCTGCTTGCAAAAAAATTTTTCCCATCCGATTGGCTTAACACTCATAAAACTCGAATTTATTTGTGTTTTCATTTTCCGATGTTAAAAATTCCGAATTTACAGGCTTACACTCGATATTAATCATTTAATAGTAATACTTTGAGGTTATGTTTTTCGGATTCTCGACAACCTAGAGCAATTTAAAGCCCAGATTCAGATCCAGCAGCCAAAAATCCTAGAGGTAGGTGGAGGTATGCCTCCGCCAAGAACAGACAAACCACCGTGGAACAATATTGCTTACATATTTTGAAGCTTGAATATTTATCCTAATATTCCATTAACAAACATTTGGATTTTGGACAACTATAAGTTTCAGACCTTGGTTTAAAAATTTTCGGATTAGCCCATATGGGAAATTAATTTTTGCTAAGTACATATTACTTAGCAAAAATTGATTTCTTAAACTTTGATTTCGTCCCTATATAATTTCAGAGATTATAGATGTTGGTATAAAAATGTGAGTTTTAAAGCAAAAATCGATATCTCCAAAATTGTTTATTGTGGGAACGGGAAGTGGGGTGGTAAAATGTTTAGAAACAAACTTGATCTAAGTGCAGACAATAGGAGTTTACATATCAACATTTCGTTGCTCTAGCTCGTCTAGTTTCTGAGATCTGGGTGTTCATACAGACGGACACAGGCTGTATCGACTTGACGTTTCTATTGCGTTTCTTAAATACGTTTGCGCTCGCTACCCAGATCATAGAGTGACCAACGCACAAATATAAAAAATACCCAAAAATATCGATATTCGATATTTGGACAAAAAAAAATATCTCGATATTAATATATCAGTTTTAAATTATATTATCGATATATTGATATATTTTAAACAACCCTATCTGGTTAGCTGCCGTTTCCTTTTTATTACAGTTCATTGGGATTTGCAACTCCATACCTCGTAAACTATTTATAATTTTGCTTTGACTTAAGAAGTTGTTTCTCTTTGCTTGTCACATCTTTATACTCCAAATTACAAAAATGCCGAAAAATCATCCACTCATTGTGTACAGTTGTTTCAACTTTGTCTTGAAAGCTGTAACAAATTTGACTAAGCAATGCAGAGTCAAGTTGGAACATACCAACTTCATTCGATAGGTCCTTCATACAGTTACGAGCCCTTGAGCATGTACAATTTTAACCAAAACTCAAAAACTGGCAATTTTTGGTAGCAACTGGCTGGAACAGTCAAAAGCTTCAATTGTTTTGTATTAAATCAACAAGATAGTAAACAAAATATAACTTAAAAATGCTTTTTTTTTATCGAAAATTTTGTTTTTTCGACTATTTATGACAGTTGTACATGCTTGTGGGCTTATAACTAAGTATATGAAAGATAAAAAATGATATTATAGTATACATTTTATGCTTGCAGACAGATAAAGTTAGTTTTAAATTACTGCGACGGGGACTGATTCCGGGATATAGAAAAAAAATCTTTGCAGATTGACGGTTCGTTCCTTCTAGATATATTTAGTAGTATATTTATAGGTTTGCCGAAACAATGATAAAGAACGGATGAGCGATTGTTGAATTATCGCAGCGGTAGCGCAGCAACAGTTAATGCAACTGCAGATAAAGAGTACTTAACCGTTTTTATCTATTTTTAATGTAATGATGCCAAGTGTGGCCCAGCTGTTAGCGTGGAATCAATCCCGCTTGGGACCATCTAATAAAAAGTTTTTTTCTTTCTTTAGAAATAGCTTTTACAGCTGTGAAGTAACTAGCCATGAAAAATCTTCTTAAACTTTGCCGTTCTGATTCGGCGTTAAACTGTAGGTCGCCAAGAAATTGAGTGAAGCTTGGACTGTATATCCAATTTTACATTTACAATGTATTTAATCTTTAAGTTAAGTTTAAATTCTCACACTGCATTAGTCTGAGTCATAAAATCGAAAATGCAAAACAATTTTTTTTTACCAAGTTTTAATTTCCCAGCTACAAAGACAAATTCGCAGAACAAACGAGCGGCAAATAGTCGAACATAAATCAAACACAAGTGATTACCCTATATATACAAAATTTATATATCGTTTGTATTTTTGCATACCTACTTCGCATGCTTTTCATATTTATTTTGATTTATGCGTTTTAAAGTGTGTTGTCTGCCGCGCAGGCGTACCCGTACGTACTTACAAGCGTATACGCGTGTACATGTAATGAGCATAAGATTTCAGCCGACAACAAAATTAGGATTACATCCAATTATAAAAAGGCGTCAGCGCAGCGACAACTGTTGATTGAGTTGCTGGGCTAAATTTAAATTGTAATGCGGCTGCTCCCCCCCAGCCATTCGTAGGGTGCATCGGGGCTTCCAACAGCAAAAAATTGCAATTAATTGCCGCTTGCCGCGAGTCTCGAAATCGCTGCCAATGACCCATGACAGGTCGCTGCCGCCATCAATTGTCGCTTAATGAGACAATTTTTCCCTTTCTTCACGAATGAATTCTAAAATCAATTAGCGTTTGGCACAACAAATCGTTTTTCTGTCACCCCGAAAAAAAAAACAAAACAGTTGAGAAATTCAAAAACGCGAAGGAAAGTTTTATAGCATAGGAAGCCACAATTATCGGAGTCTCAATCGAAAGCAGAAGTCACAGCGTAGTAATAGAAGAAGTATGCTTTCATTTGTGAAATGAAAAATTTGATTAAAGAGTGGTTACAATTTATAGCAGCCTGACTGTAATATACACTGTGCTTGCGATAGTGAATGCTCAGTAAGTGTATGGCGCTGCGAACTTTCTGTATTTTTTTTAGCCGACGAGCTGAGTCGATTGAGCTTCGTCCGTCCGTCTGTCTGTCTGTTTCTACGGGAACTAGTCCCTTAGTTTTGAAGCTATCGAGTTGAAATTTTGCACAGAGTCTTTTTTTGACTGCACGCTGCTGATATGCACCACCCGGATCAAATGAACTCTTGTAGCTGCCATAGAAATGATCGGTCGGAAAATGAGTTTTAGTGAGGACCCAACTTCCGACCGATCGGTCCTATGGCAGCCATAAGATATAGTCATCTGACGTCTACCAAATTTTTAAAATCTCTTTAAAGCATTAACAAACATCCGGACATTTTTAATGTAACCTACGCAACGGTATAAAAAGATGTTCTCTCTAGAACTAGCTTTTCGATTGATCGTCCCCATGGCAACTGTATGCTATAGTCATCTAACTAAACTCAGTTCGTCATGCTGATCATGTTAAGGTCTTATTCGGGGGTGCCACAGAAATCTCTAGAGATTTTGCCGACAGTTGGTTTGAAAAATTCGTCGGTGCCACAGAACTTCGAGAAATTTCGTTTTCCTATTAGAAAATCTAGTTAAAACAGCAGATGCTCCAATTGAAGTTCCATCTCTGAAAACAGGGCTGAATTTCTCGCCATTTTATAACCTGTTCCCTTTAAAAATGGGAAAAAGGGGATCATGAAGTTGTGCAAATGTATGTAATGGGGAAAAGGAAGCATTTTCGAACCAGCCGAGTCGATTTAGCCATGTCCGACTGTCTGTCTGTATAAACGCGTCGATCTCAGAGACTGTAATTGATGGAGCCACAAGTTTTGGCATGTATGTATGTAGGTGAATACTGTACCCACATCGACTTTGTTTCAGATTTCAAAAATTCCTCCTCCTCCATCTATTAAAAGCGAAAAACTGTCTTTTTCTCTGTATAAACGCGTTGATCTCACAGACTATAAGAAGCAGAGCCACAAATTTTTGCATGTATGTAGGTGTACACCGTACCCAGATCAAGTTTGCTTCAGGTTTAGCAATTTCCTCCCTCATCTTCTTCTAACCGCGAAAAACTGTCAGAGTTAGGCCCAACATCTATCTATGTACCACAATGTACCACAATGAGATCCGAGCAAAAACACCGAAGATTTGCAAGTGCGCCTGCCCATTTATTGAAATAAATTTTAAAACAAAAGGAATTCAAAGCTATAGGAACCACATTACTTGGGACAGGGTATTTTGCTGTCGGGGCACTCGACCGCAACACTCTTACTTGTTTAGTTATGGGTTAATTTTATGTTTCACTCAAATTTTTTGATTGTTTTATATGTTTTATGTTGCATTTTTAAATTATAATTGAAATTCGAAATTTGATTCATATGCTCTATAAATAAAATGCAAAATTTGAAAATTTGTTGGCGCCAAACATGAGGTATATATTGCAGCCCTTAATCTGCTGACTGTCAAGTAGATGGCGCTGCCATTGACCAGGGGGAGCCACTGTAAAAAGCGATTTGACAAATCTCCTAACAAAACACGGGAGGTTTGAAACCAACCAATTGAAATTTCTGGGGCACCTAAGAATTGGAAATCGGTTGGAATTTGGTTGGAAGAGGTTTCTGTGGCACCCCCGATTACGTTGAATCTCTACATCGGCCAAACTGGCCCGCAACACCTTTCCTATCAGCTTCTGCACCAGAAGTAATTCATTTGAAATATCTAAAAAATTCTGGCCTGTGCAATATACTATGTATTATAGCTTTATCAAAATAATGAATCTTTAACCATTTAGGAACAATTTAGGGAGTTCATAAGTGAAAAAGTAATGTTTATGTTTATGTCTAACTCATCCTCATTCACAGCCTGCATACAAACAGCGGGCAAGGATCGCACCTCGTACAAACCACTTGAACAGATCGATGCCAAATTAGCTGACATTGAGACGCACAGCACGGCAGGTAGCACCGGGAGCAGTAACAACTCAAGCAGCAGTAATAACAATTGTCAGGAGGCAATAAATTCGGTTTCCGCTCTACATGATTATCCAGGGAACAGTAGCAGCAACCACAACAATGAGGCTACAACAGCAACTGCTGGAGGGACGACAGCAACAGCAACAACAGCCACAACGACATCAACCACCGGCACACCAAAGAAATACAAAAATAGCCACAAAAAAGACAACAACAATACAGGAAACATTACGGCAATTAATAGCACTAATAATAATAACAATAATAAAGGCGTAAGTATTTAATATTACAATTAATTTGAATTCCTTTAAATTTTCCGCCTAAAGCAGTCAATGTTCCCTAATTATTTATTTGCTTACTACATAGTAAAATTACTTATCTGTTTTAAAATTTAATGAAATGCGACAAAATTCACAGCTAAACATAATCTGATTCCTGAGCCTTGGCTGCAATTCTGTATCGATTCTGGTTTCTAATGATTACCAAATCCCATACTTCGGGTTCCCTTTTTATACACTGTACCAAAACCTACCGATTATATTAAGTTTGTGTGTGCAACAGCCAAAAGAAATAATCTCCGACCATATATCATATATATTATATATTTTTTGTATCAGCATCAACAACCGTGTCGATATAGCCATGTCCGTCTATCCGTTTGTCTATCGGACTTACTGACCGCCAGTCAGTCCGTCTGAAGCCTGTGAACCATTTCGGAGTCGAACTGCTCCGGAATCAGAGTCAGAGACTCCAAACCAAGCCCAAACTGGTACAGGAAAATTATTCACATCCAAACCTGAACCGGAATAAGACGAGGGCGGAAGTTAAACTCGGCTCTGCCCGACTTTGTAACTTTTTGTCACATGTTTGTGTCTCTATCTCTTAGTCTCTGAGATCGACGCGTTCATGCAGACTTACGGGCAGATGGACATGGCTAATAGCCTATTTCCACTATACCAAATATGTACATATTTTCACATAATATCCAATAATATGTAAAATAAACGCAAAGGTTTTCGCACATTTTGTTGTCTATGTCATTTGAAATTCAAGGAAGCCAGAAAAGATAATGGAGAGTTATATTGCACATTTAGCTGGCTACTTTATCTGAACAGCAATTATGTAGAGGTTAAGGAATGAGACTAGAAATCTACAAGACCTGGGTTCAAATCTCGGTAAAGGCATGAAAAAACTGTTTTTGTTTAACAAAATACTTTGGAGTTGCTCATTTCGCTGCATTATCGGCTTGCACCACTCATAGAAACATGTCGCGCGAAAATGCCTGGCCTGACTCTCCAGGTGCGCGGAGACAATTGACCAGCCGCTCGTTCGTAAGCTAGGAACGCCCTCTACCGAATCCAGTGGGTGCACGTACGCTCCGAAGTACAGTCGCGGCGGAAGAAAATCAGTCCTTTCACCTCTAGAACAAACCATGTAAATATATACTTTATAGGGTCGGAAGTGTTTCCTTCTCCCTGGTACATAGATTTGCAAAACTTTATGATCCCCTTTTACCCACTTTCAGTGGGTACAGCATATTATTGGCCATATATACCTTCTATACATATTTGGTAATCATCATTATTTATCGATCTGCGGAAGAAATGACAAAGATCGGATTTTGAGATCATTTGTATATGATTCAAATTCTTGCCTTGTTCACCAGCATACATCAAACATCATCCATCAAAAAAATTTAAATCGCTTATGCTGAAATTTTCAGATAAAAATGGTATGCGTGAAAGCAATCGCTTTGATTTGAATTAAAATCCCAAAAATTAGCAATCAAAATTTCAGTATTCGAGTATTCACCTTAACAATCGAACTAGATCCATAAATTTTTTCGTCAACGATTTGTGCTGGTAAACACGGCCATTATTAATGCTCTAGTAATAATAAAAATTTAGACTATTGATTATATCCTTACCTGAGCAACGGGTATTCCGAGGGGGCAAGTTCGAGTTAAACTGACGCTGTTATTTTCATTGTATTTTTTTACATTTGCTAAGGACCCGGAACCCGTGCATCCCTCGCTGGCCCAGGCCATTGTGGTATTGGAGACAAAGTCATTATGGGATCAATTCCATGCCCAGGGCACTGAGATGATTATCACCAAGACGGGACGTCGCATGTTTCCCACATTTCAGGTGCGCATCGGTGGTCTCGATCCGCATGCGACCTACATCTGTATGATGGACTTTGTGCCCATGGATGACAAACGCTATCGTTATGCATTTCACAAGTGAGCCATTAGATTGACGTGGTCAGCAAATAATTTCTCAATCAACGCTCTCTCACAGCTCTTGTTGGGTAGTAGCTGGAAAGGCAGACCCCATTTCACCGCCACGTATACATGTGCATCCCGATTCTCCGGCCTTGGGCTCCAATTGGATGAAACAGATTGTGTCCTTTGACAAACTGAAATTGACCAACAATCAGCTGGACGAGAATGGCCATGTGAGTAATTTATGCTTTCCTAAATATGTACACATATGTTTGTTTATATCTTTCCCCTTCGAAAAACATTTGGCCGCCGACGATTGGAAAAGTTTATTTGTCTAAGTTTTTTGTTGTTGTGAAAGCGTTAAACGAAGAACGGCAGCCATAATTTAGGAGTATAAGTTGTGGCCAATAAATTTATTGTCACGATTCGAAAATTTTTGTTTAAAGCCTTACACGTCGTTGTGAAGTAATGAGAAGTAATGAAAAAGCTTCATACAAATAATTTGGAAAAGTAGGCAGACGTAAAGTTTTTTGTATTAAATTTAAAATTAAATTCTTTACGTTTCATTTAGATCATTTTAAACTCCATGCACCGCTACCAGCCGCGTTTCCATTTGGTCTATTTGCCGCCAAAAAACGCTTCGCTAGATGAAAACGAGCATTCGAGCCATTTTCGTACCTTCATTTTCCCGGAGACGAGCTTCACGGCCGTGACTGCCTATCAGAATCAACGGGTGAGTACTGGTTATTGTATATTTACGAGGCAAGGGGAACAGGAACAGTAACCAAATGTAAATCCCAACAATTTCTAAAATTGTTTTTGCATGTTGTATTGATTGTTTTTCCTGCTGGAGAAAATAGAAGCGTATAATCTTTTTAATGTGAAATTATGTACTACTTGAAGGCAGAATGTGCAAATTTGTCCTTCACAACCCGCAGTTTCAAAGTTTTTCAATGTTTATTGTTTGAACGGAATGTGGATACTCACTTATAAAATCTTTTCCACGTGCAAAAAAACTTGCCTGTGTATATCAAATTTTACCTCCAAACCACTGACATGTGTGTGTGCATAAGCTTTTTATACTTGCAGGCAGATCAAGTTCATTTTCAATTTTTACCATGATAGTAATAGATAGATAGATGATGGTTCATACCTTCTAGCATTATTTATCGATTTGCTGAGGAAATGAACGATTCTCAAGTAATGAACAAGAATATCCAGTCCCCCAGTAGAATGACCCGAAACATAAAATTGATCAATAAATGCTGTACTCACTACGATACCACTTACATACCTATATAACTAAACACACATTTTTCTTTTGCCTTAGATAAAAACTCAAAATGATTTTTTATTTTTCACAATGAAAGTCTCTGGTATTTTATTTATAGCTGAAAACGCACACAGCAAACAATTTTTCGAATTTATTAAAATTATTTATGCGCCTTATGTGGGTGTTAACACTTTTCGCTCCATAATTTATTGATTTTATTATTTTTAATATTGTTGCTGGTTTTTGTTGTAAACAATTTTCGAATGTGTAACATAACTGTTAAAATTCTTGAAATTTGTTTGTTCTTAACATTTTTGTTTTGCAGGTGACACAGCTGAAAATATCCAGCAATCCCTTTGCCAAGGGTTTTCGAGATGATGGCACCAACGATGTGTAAGTTTCAAATCAATTTGATTAAAGTTTTTCCCAACATTTGAACAGAAATGTTTGTCCACAAATTTGTTTACCACCTAAAACCCCAATTTATCAAAGCTTATGGCTATACTCAAATAAAAAAAACAGTGTGAGTGTCCTTAATACTCACGAGGCTTTGATGTGAATGATGATGATAGATGGTATTTTAATCAGCATTGACAATCTTTCAAAATAAGAAAACTGGGAGTAGAAATACCAAAAACAAGATCACTCGCTGATGTGTTTTTTTTTTGTAATTCTTTTTAGTCAATGTCAAGTCACTGTTACCTTACTGTTAAGTCACTGTCAAAACAGTGTTTAGTCACTTTCAAGTCACGTGAAGTCATGTTAAGTCACTGCATGGTCACAGTCAAGTCACTGCTTTGGCACATTTTAGTCTTTGTCAAGTCACTGTTTATTCCCCGTTTTGACACAGGCGAGTCACTGTCAAGACACTGTTTAGTCGCTTTTAAGTCAGTGTTTGGTCACTGTCAAGTCACTGTTAAGTCATGTTAGGTCACAGTTAAGTCACTGTAAAGTCACTGCGTGGTCACTGTCAAGTCACTGCTTTGTCACATTTTAGTCTCTGCCAAGTCACTGTTTAGTTCCTGTTAAGTCACTGTTTTGACACAGGCAAGTCACTGTTAAGTCACTGTCAAGACACTGTTTAGTCACTTTTAGTTTAGTCACTGTCAAGTCAGTGTTTAGTCACTGTCAAGCTACTGCCAGTCACTTTCAAGTCAGGTTAAGTCACTGCTTTGTCACTGTTTTGTCAGTGTTTATTCATTGTTAAGTCGCTGTTTATACACTGTCATGTCACTGTTTCGTCACTGTTTAGTCTTATTCAAGTCACTGTTTAGTCACTCTCAAATCATTATTTAGTCACTGTTTTTCACCCACTTTCCACCACTATCACCCTTTTTCCGTCCACTTTTCGCAACTTTAAGTCCACTTTTCCACCTCTTTTAAGCCTCTCCCCATCCGCTAAAACAACTTCACAAAATATGTATTACATTAGCGCAGCGTCACGTGACGCCTAAATCAATTTCTACTCCTACTAAAAACTTCTGTACCGAAATTAAAGATGTTTCACATCAAAAATAATATTCAAAAGGATGATATTTAATCAGAAATTTTAAACCCTTTCATCTGCTTATTACTGAATATAAGCCATATTAGCCATACCTGATTGAAATAATGACTGACCTTAATTTTTTTCAATCATGTATTTAGCACAGGCGGAGCCTACTACTCCATAACATTCGCTTCTTTTACGCAAGGATATCAGTACCGTGGGTAAATTTAATGGCCAGTACTGAAAACGGTACTGAAATCAGTCATTAATTGGAACAATTCTTTATGAACAGGCCCAAACTCAGCACTGATAAATTCAATACTAAGGTAGATAACTGTAGATACCCTCTCTGAGGCTATTTTGAGCCTACATTGGTTCATAACCTAAGTATCGCTCATCCGATCCCTATCATTCCTTCGGCAGATCGATAAATAAGCTTGATGACTAAATATCTTTCTATCTACAAAACTGTGGTAGTTATGACGTTTTTCCGAATTGCGAGGGTGAAAGGAGGCTTGGCAACAATTAAAAATAAACCTTAGCTGCCTGCAAGTATAAGAAGCTTAAGTCCCATTGTCAAACCTCATTCTTTTTCCATCTCTGAGATCTCTTCGTTCATACGGACTGACAAACGGACATGGCTATATCGTCTTGGCTATTGACGCCAAGTCCGCACGCCAATTCATATGACCATCATTTACACAGTCGTTGGATATAAACAAAGTTTGTCAAACCATTTTTTAAAATAATGAAACACAAATTATTTATTTTAGTTTTCTTATTGGTTAAATCTTGATAAGCTTACATTTTTTCAAAAGTTTTTGTCTGAGACATATTCCCCAACAACAAATTGGTCTACAACTTAAAATTTTCCAAAAGCAATTAAGCCCCCGAGTAATCCAAGAAGCTACTCAAAAAATTTGTTATGAAATTGACCCACTTATGTCCTCCTCCCATCCCCTGCCACTCGAAAAGTGGAACTAGACAGGCCGTCGTCTTTATGGTGGATGGCCAAAGACTTTCTCGGAATTGCCGAAGCGTCGCATCTACAAAAATAAAGAGAAAAGAACAATAACTCAAAACGCAAGAACTTAGATGGTGATGGTGAAGATGATGATGGGGCCAACTGACAGATGTGCTGGCGGCGTAAACAACATTTTCTTTTTTATAAACAAAAAATTCAAAATCGAGCAATAGAAGCCACAGCAATTTGATGTTTATTCCTACCAAAAATCCACAAAATTGTTTATCAGGAAATTAAAATTTTGAAATTCTTAATTACAGTACCAGTGGCAGTGCCAGCTTGGGTATGTCCACCATGAGCCATGAAAGTCAGGCGCGCATGAAACAGCAGCAACAGCAGCAACAACTTCAACAACAGCAACAACAATTGAAATCCAAGGATAGATCTTTAACAAGCTCCCACAACTTCCAACTCAATTGCACAGAATTGAATGTGGAACCGCAGCAGCAGCAGCAGACATTACAACTGCCAGCCACGCCCTCCAGCAGTTCTACCTCGGGCAATTCACCTGACTTGTTGGGCTACCAAATTGATCCCAGCCAACTGCAACAGCAGCAGCAACAACAACAGCAACTGAATCATCTGCAACAGCCACAGCAAACTGATTCACAATATGCCAACTATCATCATCATAACGCCGTCCCGTACCAGCCCCTTCATACACATCATCAATCCCTAACTCCACACTCGGCCAGCTCTGCCTCACCACCCGCTGCTGCTGCTGCTGCTACCTCCTCCACAACAGTAGGCATAGCGACAGCCAACTCTCCCCCCTCTGTCATGGCAGCTGCCAACATTTACACCAGCATTGGTCAACCCTATGCCCAGGAGCAGAGTAACTTCGGTGCCATCTATCATCATAATGCTGCTGCTGCCGCTGCTCACTATCATCATGGCCATTCGCCCTATGGCAATCCCTATGATAAGCTGAAAGTACCACGTCATGCCGCCTATGGCATGTCCAGCTATCAAAGTTTCTACACTCCCGCTGCCCATCATCATCAGATGATGCGAACCAATAGCTATATAGATCTAGTGCCACGCTAAGTCCAACAAACCAAAGAATCAACATGATCAAAGTATTACCAAAAGAAAAGAATCAAAAACTCAACATTTTTAAGAAAGTATTACAAGTATTTTTTTTTATTATTCGTTCAGTGTACGTTTTTTTTTGTTCGTCTCTCTCTCTGTTAACTTTAGTCTGTACATAAACATAATTTCAAATGAAAATTTAAAATTAAATTTAACCAACTAAAATGGAATTTTCGTTTTAAACAAAATGGCTGCTTGGAGGGATATGTAATTGGCTGCCAATTTTACCATTTTGTTTATGCTCTGCTGTCTCGCTCTAGTAAACAAAAAGTGCCGCTCTTTTAATTGAGATGAACCACCGAAAGAGCACAGTGGAAACGGATGGGAGACGGAGGTTTGAGAAGGTTTCCTCTTTGTTGTTTTCACGCCTTATCTGGTAAAATGAAAATGAAATAGAATAGAGAGTTCGAGTACGACGACCCTCAAAACTATTTCCCATCAAACAGTTTTGCTTACTTACAGTACAAGGGCAAGAGATTGTGTCGTTGATAGATGCGCGGAAGTATATGATACGATATATAGTGCAAGAGGCCCATGAAGGAGGACAAGGAGATTCTGGTGACAAAGCCCCTCGCATTGAACTGAAGAAATCCGACGAGTTAAATTATAAACTCGAGTATCTATTTCGTGGAAAAATTAGACTTTGGCACAATGACTAGCGACGTTTGATCATTTATCATAGCCTTCATACACTCAAAATGAACACAATTCTACAAACTGTTAAGAAGTTATTTATTAATTTCTTGCAGCTTTATAACTAATGGCATATCTTTAAAATAAGTTAATAAATAAACAAATCCTTACCTCAGAGAAAAGAAAAAATGAGTTCTATGTTTTTTGTTTGATCTTCTTGTATTCCCGAAAAAAATAGATATGAGGTCTAAGTTAATATATTTAAAGTTTGAAGACTCATGTTTTTTAAGGGGGTATTCTCCATGTGCAAAATTGTTTTTTCGATTTTTTTTTACATTTTTTTGCATTTGTGCAGTTTTTTTGAAAATGAGGAAGGTAATATCTGTAAGTATATAATATTTGTAAAATTTTTGGTAACTTTTTCGGACTGCCAAGCCACTTTTCTCCAGTTCTACTAAACCGATTTTGATGAAATAATATGCAATCGACGCAGAATTGTCGCCATTCTATAACTGCATTTTCCGCATTTAGTTGCAACTGAACAGAAGTGGATTGTACTCAGTCAGTTTTCGGTCTTTTCGGTTCTTAAAATATCGGTTCTCTGATACCGGTATACCAAAAATTCTTTGGTCAGAATTTGTACTATTTACATGGGTAATAAAAGTTTTATAGCTCGGTGAACAAAATTTAACAGAAATTTGATAAATTGTTCATTTTTTAGGACATTATATTGTCAAACCGAAAAAAAAATTAGTCTACAAAAAAAATTATTTCTGCGCTCTCAGGCTGTCTTCCATTTTGAAATAAATTGTGAAGTGTACATAAAAATATGCTCTTTCTGAGAAAAATATGCGGATCAAATACAGATTGTCCCTCGTGGAGAAAAATACAAAATACTGTTGCAGTCTTACATTTTTATCGAAAAGATCACGAAAACAAAAAACCGTCTTTGGTTCGATCAAATCCGATACAACGTTCAAAAGTTATGATTTTTTATAAATTTCACGGTATGCGGTTTATCTTAAGAACTATTGAGGGTAGGGGAAAATAGTTTGGAGTATTTTCATCTATGTATAGTACTTCAAAATAATCAGAGCGGTCAAACAAACGAAACGAAACGTTTCTGAATCGTTTCGTTTCGTTCTTTGCACAGAGCGAAACACAAACAAAACCCAAGAAAAGTAACTGTAAAGCAAAATGACTTCTGTTCAGTTTGCGTTCGTGAACGCAAACTAAACGTAAAGCGAAATGCTCTCATCTTGATTTGCGGACAAAGGGAATCGGAACGATATGCAACGAGCGCGAATAGTTCGGAAACGTTTGCTGCTCTACTTGTATTTGTATTTGTATTGTTGTTGTTTTTTTCTGTTGCTTAATTCTTTGTTTCTCTCAGCTTTGTTGTTGTCGTTCCGAAACGTTTCAAGGCAGTGCAGCATTCGGAAGAACAATATTCCAATCGTTTCGTTTGCGTTCTTCGGCAATATAAAGTTAGTGGTTTCGTTTTCCCTCACTAGAGGTAACAGCTACAAAACAAATGAATCGTTCCTTGGCTTTCGCGAACGGTTCGTTAAACGTTTCGTTTGTTTGCCCGCTCTGAAAATAATAGCCATTAATAATTTTTTGGAAATAAAAAAATGGGGTGGCCGAGTTGATATGGAATAACCCATAGATACTTTATGTGATCGGAGATGCTGACTTCAATGCTTTATAAACAGGCTATTAAATAGATTTAAACATGATTAAATACTACCAGTAAAAGACTTCGGTCTGACTGTGATTCACTTTTATTAGTTTAGTCCTAGACTCAGTCAAACTTATGACAAACTTGTTTACTATATGTTCATTCGGGGTTCGTTTACTCATGCGTTATCAATGTGTGAATCGTGCAATTAGTAACACATTTTTAAAGCTGTATCAATGGTTTTGTTACTCATCAGGTGTAATAATACGATCGTCTTAAACAACATGTTAAGAGTATGTAGTTGAGGTTTGCTCCACACATAAAGCCCATACATTTGAGCTGTCTAATCTATTGCAAAAATAGCGATTGAAGCTGATAAGCGGTTGCTATCGCTAGATGACGTATTGCCCAAGGGAAGATACAAGCCATAAGCAAACATTCGAACTCGTAAGTTTAGGAGACCTTGGACCCGTGGCTGAGTGATAATGCCTTGGGACATTACTGAAAGCCACTTGAATTCATAAAAAAAATCATTTCAATGCCACTGTAAAATGAATATTTGAATATTTATGACCAGGTCCCTCCGCCCTCGCTGCGGTAGGTCCACCCTATGTTGCCTGGTGTTTCTATCTGAAATCTGTGAATGGTGTCAAATGGCATTCGTTTCTCAAGTGGCCGCTGCCTGCCAGTGAGGGCTCCGACTTATCAATTGAATGTCAACTGTTGCCACAATTTTCCGCACAAGTTCAGTGCGCGCCCGTAGCTAATCGCTTTGAAAGTGAAACCGTGTTTATGTTTTGCTCTTGCTTTTCCGCTTTGTGTGTTTTCTTTTTTCCCTAATCCACCGGCACTTGAACCTTTGTTTATGCGGATACCAGAGATATTGTTAACTATACAAATATATATGCAAAGTAGTACCATATGCAGGGTACTAAGGGGTATAATCCTCGAAGAATGATAGGTGGATATTAGCATGTACTTTTTGTTAACATACGAATTAATGATATTTAAGACAATCGATCAATCAACCACTTGCTTTATTGGCCTATATTGCAAAACATGGCTTAAAGCTAGCGCGGAATAATATGACATGCTACAATACAGATAAGTGCCACTTATTTTATCAACTGATATATGGGCATTTCCACAGTCGCGAACGCGACATTCGTACGCCTTTAAAGTGCAAAGAAATATAGAAAACAAAAATAATTATTTTTAGTGCTAAAGGTAGCTTCAGTCGATTTGACGATTAAAATATACTTTTAAAAAACCATTAAACAGAATTTGATCAAATTCATACATACATAAATATATTGTCTAACTGAAAGACATTGTTTACATAAATAGCGAGTAGCTATAAGAGTAAGTGTTTTGTGACGACCGGTACGAGCTAAGCCCTTTAAGACGATAAATCTGATTGTAAATTTAACTGTTTACTCACTTTTAACTGTAAAGCCACTGTTTGGTCACTGTTCCCACCCACCCACTCCACACAACCCAGCTGCTGCTACGGCAAATGGAAAAAGCGGTTGAGTTTGCAGTTACAAAATGTAAAGACAAGGCATACCCAAAAGAATCTGGCGCAAAAACAACATTTTTTAAGTTTTAGTCTCCTAGTCGAACTTCACTCTAAAAAAAGAAACTGATTTTTTACCAATTTCGACCGGTCAAATGTAATGATTTTTTTAAATTTACGGTTTTTTACTGGCTTTATAAAGATAAGGTGAAACAAAAATTATTTTTTTTAGCATAGTTTGAGGACAACACTCTTGCTTCCGCAAGATTACAGGGTAATATCAAAGTCGCCATGTCCCTGATTCTTCTACATTTAAATTTGTATCATGCCTGGATCTTCTGAAGACATAACAACGACCAGGGAAGCGACATTGAGTCGCTCAAGTGGCCTTAACATCATGAGCAACCCCAACAAAATCAGAAACCAAAAAAACAAAATAAACTGAAACCCTTTGGAAAGAGACGCGCATGCGCGACAGTGTTGAGAGGCAGAATTGACAGATTGGTGACACGCCCACAAAACAAATGCCACAACCTAAGCACGTGGCACTGTGATGTGGCAAATGCAACAAAGTTGGGGCACATTTTATGAGCCGTGAAAGTTATGAAATAAAAAGATATGCAAAAAGAAAGAAACTAACAAAATTTGTATGATTTTTCGCTGCTTAAGAGGAAATCAAGTTTAGTTGGGTCGATTCAACGGAAATTGAGCGCATAATTCAGGAAAATGTTGTGCCATAAAAATTGTGTTGAAAAGTGCAGCAATAGTTGGCCCCATCTCTCCCTTCAGTGAAGTCGGCATCTGCACTTACCAAAATTAATGCTATCGATGACAACACCATCCAAAAGGCAACAATATTAAAAAGGCAAATCCAAAAATAGCCAGAAAACATTATGTTGAGACGACAAAGCAGCCACTGAAATTATGATGATCGGAAGGGGAGACAGAGATGGAGATGGAGACAAGCAGGGACAATGTTGCTGCACTATTATAGCCAACTGTTAACAGATTTGTGGGCGAAGAAGGGCAGGGTAGGGCAGGGTAGGGCAGGGTTGGGGTGGTTGTGGAAAGTCAGACAACAACATTTGTTTGATAATGATAATGACCACGTTGATGCAATTGCAATTTCCAGCTAGGAATTGAGCCATTTTCATTCCCTTTGATGGCCATTTTGGTCGGTGATTTCAAATATGGGAATCTTTTGGGTTGATATCACATAGTCCCATTTGATCTGAAGACTTGCTTTTATGAGGTGTCATTTCCACTTGAACTGCCAAATAGTTGACATATTCCCACAAACCGGAAATTTCACATAAGTACTACATAAATGTCTCAACGCCTTTAATTTCACTCCGTTTTGGAAAAAAAAAAACACGGAGATGCCTGTTTCAAATAAGTACTATACAGTTTGTACAAAAAATAACAGCTTTTCAAGAAAATTGAGAGAGTAAGTTGAAGAAGTATTTATAAGCATTCACTTACTTCTAACAATTAACAGAGCAAATTTAAGAGACAGCTTTAGTTGAGTGATTTCCCAAGCTGGCTAATTTGCTACATGTGAAATAGAGGCCGATACATATAGCAATAACATTTTATACAATTAATATTTTCTTTCCATATTTAAGTGAAATCAATTTGACACATGCCATATTGATGTGGTATTCTTACTTTTATAAAATAAGTAGAATTACTATAAAATAATTTTTAAATTTAAAAACTTAAATGCAAATGAAACTTGACCAACAATTTCTAAATTGATCACAGAAATAAGGGGTTACATACCCCAAAATTTTTCTGAGAAGACCCTCAAATTTATTAATGTAAAAATTTGATTTCATATTAAGACAGCTTTTAACTGTATTTGATCATTTTTTCTTTGTAAAAATTATAGTTTTGAAATCTGCTACAGCTTATCTCCTGGAGTTCCACTCAAGAAAACCGATTTGCGTTAGTCACGATATCTCTGGACTTGATCATCCAAAACTAAAACACCAAGCGGACTTCGTGAAAGTATTGTAAATTCTGGAAATCCATCAATGGAATAGGCAAAATACATTTTTTTGACAAAATGGCAGCTTCTCAAATAAAAAAAAAAATTCACTCACATATTGGCCTTTAATTGTTATAACAAAAATATTCCTTTGCGAGGACAAACTTCGATTTCACCAACTGTGAAAGCACAGTTTTGAGAGTATCGCCCTTAAAATTTTAACTGCTCTGTAAATTTACCCGATAAGTCTTTACTAGCCAAACCGATCGTGCTTGATATCAAGCCGTTTTTAATATTCTTGAATCTTAGCCGAAAATACTGAAATTAAGCATGCATTTTGCTGATTAAAATACTTAATTTTAAATAAAGTCGGATTGATATCAAGTAGAGGTCTTCTTGGTTGTAAGCATAAAAACGTATAGATTTCAAGCAAAGATCTTCTTGGCTCTTTATGTACAATATCCCTGATATGAGAAGAGGGGGAAGGCGGAGGCACTACCACCGACCAACATCACACCACCTAATTTTTTCCAAGCTGTGAATAATTTTAAGATGCCAGTGTTTTTACCATTATCACTGCATTGTATGCTGGGTAACCCATCGGAATAAGTTGTCAATTTAGCTAGCGGACGATTTAGTTTGTTTGAGTACTAAGCTTTACCCAGAAAAATGGTTCTTTTAGTTTCGAGCTAATCTATTAAAATATTATAAATTTAAAATGCCTATTAATAAAATGTGTTATTATGATGTTTTAACTTAAAGCCGAAGTATGTTAGCGCATTATCGACTGCAAGACATCTGAGATATGACGCTCTTGCATTAACATGGAATGACATATTGTTAAAGTTTTAACATTTTCCGGGGGCCGAGAATGCGACAGTCACTCATCCAGGTTATGTCTTCTAACTCAACGTTAGGATCGTGGTCGAGTCTTATGTTCATAGTTTGAACACATATTCTCATCTCACGTGGAAAGTATAAGAGATATCAATGTGAAAATTTTACACAATACAGCGAATATTTCTGCATCATTAAGTCAAAAATCGTATTTTTTGAGTTGTGCCAGTCTTGAAGTAAGAGAGCGATATCTCCTGTTATTTTTAGGGTCTGCAGTGTCATCTGCCTTTTCTATTTCACCCCCAAAACTAGTTTGTTTTCCCGTCGCAATGATCGATCAAGCGACACATCTGTTTGTTCTTCTTTGCGATGATGATGATGTTATTATTTGTTTTGTTTTTTTTTTTGTTTTTGTTTTTGTAAATTTTATGCAAGTGTTGAGAAATTTATGCGCTCTCCTTGCTGGTTCGTTTTCATAGCAAAATGCATGCCAATTTGGTTATATTTATGGTCAAGCGGCGGCAACAATAAACCCAAATGAAACTTTATAAAAAAATTTTAAAATTTACCATTTTGACAGATCTTTTTGATGGTTGGCACTGCACGGTCTAAGTTCAATATGCCCCACAATCAATCTCCGAGCTCACGTCATATTGAGTGTATAAGTGTGTGAGTGGTTTTTCTTTAAATATTTGTTTTGGTGTGACTAATGAATGACGCAGTTTATGAAGGCTTGTCAGATTTTTGTTTTTTCTCCTGACTATGTGTGAAATTCGAACGAATCTTAATAGAGCAGATCACGGTGGGAGATGTCACCCAAAAGTATAACTAATGATAACAATGAGGGCCAATTGTGCACAAGGGCGTAGCCAGCTTTCCGAAAAGGTGGGGGCTGATCTGTCTGAATGTTTCTTAAATAGTTCTGTAATTACATTTTTCAACATTAAATAATTAGATCAAGATGCATTTGATATGAAATGAAAAGCAACCTACAAAATAATGGCGGAAAACTTAAGTTATCGGGGGGGCCTCGGTTGGTTTGCAAAACGCTCGAAAAATCGAGGTGGAAGGCTTGTGTCCATGCTAATGGGATTTTTCAATCAAATCTCTAAACAGGGTTGTCATTTCTTGCAAAAAAAAGATTTAGATTTAGGATTTTGTCCAAAACTTGTCTAAAACAAGACACGCACAACACCACAAAGAAGGCTGGTTGACAGTATAGCGCATGAATACCATGAATACCAATTCAATTTTCAACTTAAATGACCTAGAGCCTGCTTAAAAAAGTTCTATGATTTTCAATCAAAAAGGTCACTAAAACCATCACTTTGTTTTAATTTGATGTTTAAATGGGAATTTTTGATTGTGTAAGATGTTTTATGATGCATTTTTAAATTATAATTCAGATTTAAGTCATATTCTTCTAAAATAAAATGCAAAATTGAAACAAATTTTTGCGCCAATCATTAAATGTAACTAGGCAACCCTTAGCGCTTGTTGGTACCCAGAGAGAGCCACCATGTGTATTGTGGCTCTATCAGTTACAGTCTCTGAGATCGACGCGTTCATACAGACAGATAGACGGACAGACGGACACAGCTATATCAACTCATCTCGTCACGCTGATCAAGAATATATATGTATTCTTTATGTGGTCGAAGATGCTTCCTTCTGTGCGTTACAAACATACGGACAATTTCGGTACCTTCTCCAAGGGTATTATAATTACGAAAGCTGGAGACGTTTCCATTTGAAACAAAATAGGTTTTCCCACTATAGCAAGTCTTCCGTATGATCCTTTCTATCCACAGAAAAAAAAGAATATCAAATTCATTTTGATATTCACCTGATCAAAATGAACTTTTTAAAGCAGCCAGTTCTAGCTACAAAACAAAATTTACATCCATTTTTCCCTCACACAAACAAATTTTATTACAACAAATAGTTATAAAACAAAAAAATATATTGTACATTTAATATTTAATTAATAAACAAAAAAAAAATCTATTTAAAAATAAATCAAAATTTGGTCCTCTTATGCTTTTTTCTCCATGATACTTTATGCGATTTTACAGCATCCATCCGGCCACCAGGCTAGCCAGCAGCAGCATTATTGGTACCATCATGACGGCACTTCCATCGCGTGCCAATGGTATCAGTGTATCATTTGATAGCAGAAAATTGCAGCCATCTCCGCCGCAGGTATAGCAATTGCCATCCTTTACGCACTGCTTGTTGGCGTTGGCCGTGGTCAGGCAACCACGCTGGAATGACCCTTCCGCTGTGCGATTGCTGTTGCGTATGAAGCACTTGTCGCCCAGCTTATAAATGGGACACACAGTGGCTTTCTCGTACACGTGGCTAGCACACGACGAGTTTGTCGAGTTCCCCGAACATTGCAGACACTTGGAGCGACTCTGGGGAAAGATTAAGCGATTGCAACCCTCTATAAAGCTGCAGGTGACACACTCCATTTCATTGTTGCACTTGGCGCGAGTGGATTCGTCCAGGTCACTGGCACACCCGCGAACGGTGTACCCATCTGTGCAGAAAAAAAATTTGATTAGAGAAATTAAAATTAGATTAAAAATCTTGAAATTGTTTCTAATTTGCTAAACCCTCTTCATTTGATTGTGTGTCATTATAGTCTCTGAGATCGACGCGTTCATACAGACATACAGACAGACAGACGGACATGGCTGTTGAAACTCAAAAAACTATTTTTCTTCCGATTGGCTTCAACCTCGGTTTGTAAGGATGGAATACGAAATAGTTTGATATGTGATTTTCTTATGTTGGAAAATTTGACCCAAAGGTCGGAAAGTTCAGCATAAAAAACTATTTTTCATCCGATTGGCTTGAAACTCGGTTTGTAAGGACAAAATACGAAATAATTTAAAGTGTGATTTTTCAATGTCGGAAAATCCGACCCCGGGAGTAAAAATGCCCGGAAAATTCAACATGATGGACTTGAAACTCTGGACAGGGAAGAGGTTGGGAAGTGGATGGGATGTGGGCGGGATGTGAGTGGTAGTTGGGTGGGACGTGGGTGGGATGCGGGTGGTACGTTGTTTTGGTAGTGGGTGGTAATGGGAATGGGTGAATGGGAAGTGGGACCTTCCCCACTAACAGAACTCCTGTCCAAATTACAGCCCTCTTTCTCCTACCGTTTAGGCTGTGCGATGATTGCCAATCAGTCAGTCAGTCAATACACTCTCTTATTATAGATACAGAGCGAGGCCAAAAGTGAGAGAGTATTGGTGTGTAAAAACCTAATCGCTTCGAACTCTTGCGAGCGAATGACGGCTTTCTGCTCTTTTAATCTCAGCTTATGCAAGCGTTCGGCTTGTGTACGTGTGAATAGCGAAATATTTTCGCCCCTTGGGAGGAACCAAGGACTATCGATAGTATAGAGATATTAAAATTATCATAATAATATTAAAATATCAAGAAAACACACTTCAAGTAAATGTTTTCAGCATTTAAACGTTTTTTTTCGTTTTGGAGAGCAATGGGAGCTGCATTGAGGAAATGCTTTCTTAGTACAATGTCCGATCACTATAGGGAGCTATTGTGAAATTTCAAAATGTCTAACTATTACGGTTTGTCCTGTAGGCTGATGATCACCACGTTCAATGTCTTATCACTTAATGTATATAGATGAAAAAACCCTTTTAACGGATCACCGTTTATAAACAGTGTTACGGTGTACCTAGGTATACCTTTTACCATAACTCGTTATTTCAATATTCAAATCCCTTTTATTTTACCTAGGTGTGTTCACTGACCTTGTCAAAGTGAAAGGTACTATACAACTTGCAATACTACTCATGACTCACAATCATTTAAAAGTACTTAAGGATAAATAATTATGGATAAAAACCAAATAAGCAATTGAGAGTTTCATAGCCATGTCCGTCTGTTTTTTGTGTTCAGAAAATTAAATAATAATACTTACTTATTATACGTGTGTAGCACAATGAGCTGCTATTCGAGCAATTTCTGGCCATAAAACTGAGGGGATCCGTGGCACAGCGTTCCTCAGTTTTCGAATTGCACTGGACGCAACTATCTGCAAATGTTAAGGGTACAAATTTAGTCTGATAAGATTAAAAAATGTGAAACACTACCACTTGAAGATTTTTCTATGCTCGATTTTGGGCTTTGTATGTACCTGTCGATGTCTAATCGATTCTTATCAACAATAACCTGATATCTCAAGCAAACATAGACACATAAGCCGAACCTAACGCATGACTCAGCGTACAATCGCACATATGTAGGCAATGGCATAGCCAACTTTTCAGCAAAGAGGTTCCAAAATCACACGGCGTCCACATTTTCAACCACCTGGCTTCGCCCATACATATGTATATAAATATACGAATATATAAAGATAACAAAAAAATGTACATATACCGGCACCAACAATTTTAATCGACTTATTATTTTCAGCCAGTTAGGATACTTTAGAAAATGTCTTATATAACAAACTTTTGACCTGAATAAAGATAAAACATTTACCAGCACTTATATGAGCCACAAAGGCCAAAACGATCAAGAAAAGCAAAGAAGTGTTCATTTTGAAATTAGTTTTTTTAACAAAAAAAATAATTAAATAAATTTAACTGCTTTTTCTTTGCTTTCCAACTTGAACAAACGCTGACAGAAGACTAATTTTTGTCTTTGGCACAGCTAGCTGATCAACTACGTATCAGGTAGGGGGTAGATAAGAACATAACGATAGATTTCGACTCGATTCTTCTTTAGCGAATGACAATAATAGTTGCAATTTAATTAACTATAATTATTAAATATACGTTTAAATTAAATATAATTTTATCAAGTAAAATTATGTAAACTTCTGAGTATATTTGTCAAAGAATGTTCATATAATTTTATTTTATTATTTTCAAGTATTTTTTAAACTGCGCGCTCCTGAGACTATCCCGTCTATCGATATTAATCGTTAAGACTTGACAAGCAGCTCTGTTTTTACAGCCTTGCCAGATCAACTGTTAAATTTTAATAACAACAAAAACTAAACTTTAACCTAAATAATACTATCAACAGAAAAAAACAACACAACATTTTCGGATCCCATGGTCATCAAAGGACATCATGACTGCTACACTGACTGTGTGCATCTGTGATTATGAGGCGGGCCGTCACTTTTATCAGCTGTCGCCAATTGATGTTGCTGCCCCTGTTGCGTCTCCGGTTGAAAATTCGCTGGTGGCGCCTAAGTCGCAAACCTGGCGGCGCCTTAAGATCCAAATGGATGCCATTACGGGCAACTATTGGCTAAGGGAATTGCTGCATCAGCGTGCTTTGGCCCACAGATTACGTCAAAATTATGGTGTGGAATTGTTGTGGTTGGAGCTATATCCGCCGGAGAGGAATACTATTGATCACAAATGGTCAGATATGTTGGCTCACACCATTTGGGAGCACATCGAGGTGGAACATTTGATGTCATGGCTGTCGACACTAGGTGGTGGATTTTCAGCCCTGGGCGAGCAGTTCGGAAGATGTGTAAGTAGACGGAAACAGAAACAGGAGAGAGGATATATACCAGTTTAAGGTTGCTGGACTTTTGGACCCCAGTTCTCAAAGTTTCCTTGTCGAGCTCGGTGGTAAACTGCAGGTGCCATTTTCATGTGCGAAAAAATTTAACCAGGATTCTAACTTGTGAAACTTTTTGTGTAAAGCGGATTCAGAAGGTCGTTGAACCCAGGTTTAGTAATAAATTAGTTTTTCGCTAATTCACAACAAGTCTCACGATGAGGTATCGCCCTGCCTAAAACCTCGTTTAGTTTCAAATGGTTCGGAGAGGTTCTTTCCTATTTTGACGGAGCTTTGCGGGCTTTCACGAATCTTGACCTTATCGGTGTGTCGAAGGCTGTTTTGATTTTGTTTACTTCCAACCGATTTTTATCGTTTCCATCACAAGCCTTTTTCAGGTTTTTTATGGAAACACAGAAAACCGGGGGAATACAATTGCTTTGCTACTTCTATTTGTTCCAGTATTAACGGGAATCACAATGACAGAATCCAAATATTGTGCTTTAATTTGTGTATTTTGATTGTAAAGTTCTGCGAATCCAGGAACACACTCTGTGAGATTCCTGTAACATATAAATATTAACTCACTGCCTTTTTCTTCCCCATTTCAGGCCGAGACCGCCGGCAAAATTAGCCTGCATCAGCTCAGCATTGGCCTACGATTGGGTGATCCTTTTCTGCAGGCGCGTTGCAAACTATATTACAGCATCTCCTTGATTCAGCGTGGACAACTCCGTTTGGCCAAGCATTTAATACGCTCACAATATCAATTTGCTAAGCTGCATGAGGAGAAGGATCGGCGTCTGATGCGCATGTGTCAAGGCATTTGGTTGCGCCTGCAGTTTGAGTACGGCCAGAGGCGCAATAGTCACCCCAAGGAGTAGGCTTAAAAAACTGCTTTGTATGTTACTTTTTTTTCGTTTTAGGTAAATATTTTTCTTTTATTCAATATATTTATTTGTAATATGGTTAAATTGTATACATATACGTAAAAAAGTGCATTTACATTTAAACATTTTCCCATCTTCTGGTTTGATGTTCCTCAATTGCCCGCTGCAAAATCAGAAAAAAGAAAACAATTTTTTTTACTTAAGCTATGCAAAAATTGTTACAAAAGAATTGACGCGCCCACGTGCTTGTGTGTGTATATATGTATGTATATGTATATATTTATATTATACATATATAAATATATATATATATATATGTAAATAAGTTTGTGTTTTCAAATATCATTATCCATCATTAACCAAAACTTTACATACAAACGTAAAGAGAAAACGCGGAATAAAATTCTGCGCAAAGTATTAAAATTTGTTTTTCATTTCTTATGCGTTTTTTTAAGTTGCTTGCATGCCTAGCTTTTATTGATATTTATGTGGTTGTTGTTGTTGTTATGGTTGTTATGGTAAAGCTTTTCCTTGTGGTTGCTTAATGTTGCGCCAATGTACCCATAGGATCCCAAGCAGGCAAGACAATGGGTTCCATATCAAAGACACGCAACACATCTTCGGGCACATATTTTTTATCCACCACAACCTCAAATCCAAACTCCCTAAACCAATCAGCGCACATCACCAGATAACCCTTTTCGCCGCGATCTTCGCCCCAGGAGTTCTCCACCCGCAACTTCTGCGCCAGGCCATTTTTCTGTAAGGGACAAATCAAATTAAAAATTGTATAGGGGAAAAAGTAAGTTGACTGAACTTACATCCACAGAGACGGCCGTAAAGACCATGGCATGCGTCATGGCTGATTCACCATAGATGAGACGATCGGCCTTGGAGAGTGTGGTTTGTATGTCAATGTCAAAGACCAGCTTGAAATCGTGACTGAAAGAAAGAATAGAAAAGGGAGAAGTAGATATGCATTATCACTCTAACTACAGAACAAGAGAATGAGAGAGGTGTTTCAAAGCTGTTTTTAAAATTTTCCAGCAAAACAAACAAGTTTGTGGAAGTAAATGGAATTTATAATCTTTTACAGTTTTCAAAATTCAAGAGTTAGTAAGAAAACCTCTAGATTTTTGGGACATATCCGAAATAAAAGCATTTTGCGATTCAGACAACAAAAAAATAGAAGGGCCGATACACGGGATACTCACACACACACAAAGGCCTTTGTGTTTTTGGCGTTTGTTGCTGATGACGAATTTTGCTACAAGCCTGCCTTTGGGATTCCCAAGCGGTTATAGCAATTCTGTCATAAGGTGACTTCTGCCAACACACTAAGGACAGGCAGAGACAGCTGATGACAGAGAGGACTTATTATTAGAGAGGCAGGTTGCGAATGCCGCTCAATTTTGTTGCTGAACATCGATAGTGCCCAAAAAGATACTTCAAAGTGTCAGTAGGAAATCACTGTGGTTAGAGCGAGACGAACATAACCCAAATGTATCCAGAGAGAGCAAACAGCTGGTTAAAAAGTATCTGGAGGGCGTAAATGAGAGCGAACAGCTGACATTTTTCTGACAGAAGCGGTGTCGACTGAGCAAAGTTTCTCTCTAATACTTATTGCTCCATGCTGATGATTGAATTGGTTTTCATGAAATAGCGTTATACTGTCAACCAGCCTCCTTCTTGGTGTTGTGCGTGTCTTGTTTTAGACAAGTTTTGGACAATATCCAAAACTTAAATGACCTAGAGCCTGCTTAAAAAGTTCTATGATTTTCAATCAAAAAGGTCACTAAAACAATCACTTTGTCAAAAAAATACAAGCAAATGTAATGACATTAGTTACGCTTAAGGAACGACACTGGCGTCCTACTTCCATTAGCTTGGCTCTGCGTATCCACAACCTAGCACCACACCTCCGTCTGCTTTGCCTTAGAAATACACATCTTCCGTTCACTTTTTTCTGCCGGAGGGGTCGTCTGCCATCCACTTTGCGATCACCAGCTCTGCCTTCTTGAACGAATCCTTCGGCATGCCAATTGTGGTTTTACCTGACTACCTCTTCAATCTGTTTCCCCTTTTGTCTCTTTTCCTCTCGCTCACTCCCGTTACTCTACTGCTTTTAAATTTGCCGCAGTTTCTATACACTGTAAAGCAGCCTCTACACCAGGGTTCCCCAAGAAGAGAGTCTCTTTCTAACACACAATGAAACACGACTTCGGTTAGCATTTGGTAAGAATTGGCAAGTAAGTTCGTGCTCCCGGGGGCTATCGCTGGGGAGCTCTGCTCTACACTTTTTATATATTTCTAAAGAGACTCTCTGACGATAGTGTAATAGCAAATCAAATATCTTTAAATGTTTCAGAAATTTAGTCCTGGATGAAATAGGATAGGTTCTTTTCTCTTTAGAGAACTTTGACAATCGACTATTTAGAGATATATGACAAGTGTAAAGGCAGCTGGACGCAATTTAATTGCTCACAATATTTATCATTGTTGCTGTAGATGTCATGTGACAAACCGTGAGATTAAGGCATCTCCAAACATTAGGTTTACCAGCATACGTAAGATTTTGCATGAACACTTTAATGTAAAATTTGTTTGTATTGTTACCAGACCTTAGCCATTGGCGTTGGTGTGACCAGTTCCCGAAATATAACACTAGTTTACAAAAAAAAAAAAAAAATGACCCATTTCAGCTGAAAATTTTTCTTAGTATAGTTTGGAATGGTGATCTAAAAAAATCGATTTCAAAAATTTTTCATGGCTCCGTTTTTGAAATATTAATTTTTTAAATTTTTTTGGTAGGTACTCTTACATTTTAAGCCATATCTCAGTTCATAATTGTCAGATAGAGTCAAGTAAGAAATAAATCGAAAGGTAATGGAGCTGCCAATAATTGCATGGAGCATTGTTTTTAAATCGGTTCAGTAGTTTGAGTTCAACAACCAAGAATATTTAAAAAAAATCGATTTTTTGCTCAAAAATCCAAGAAATTTCATTTTTAAACGACTAGAAAAAATATAAAAAAATACAAACAAATTATTTTTATTTTTTCTACTTAAGAATCGCACTTTTACGAAGAAAATAAGGTATTTGTGACGAAAATCGTGTAACACGTACCATAGATGGATCAAATAGAGTAGAGGAACTAACAGTCAAATTTGAGTATATTGTGTGTTTTCAAAAATTAACATTGTACTTTTCTTCGTTTTTTGGTCAAATTATGAAGTGAACGAAAAGCCAGAACAAAAATAAAAATTAAAAACGGAACAAAAGTCGAAGCAAACGAAAATTTATTTTAAAATATTCAGGAAAATATCACATTTTTTTGCACTAAATTGCTTACAGCTCCTGTGTTTGTTCACAGATTTTGATCATCGATATCTGTTTTTCTTCGTAGAAGTGCGGTTCTTATGTAGAAAAAATAAAAATAATTTTTTTGGATTTTTTTATATTTTTTCCAGGCGACCAAAAATGAATTTTCGAGCAAAAAATCGATTTTTTCGAAATATTTTTGGATATTGTAGTCAAACTAATGAACCGATTTTAAAACAATGTTCTACTCTTTTACCGGCAGCGAAATAACCTTTCGATTCTTATCTTGCTTGACTCTATCTGACAATTATAAAGTGAGATATGGCTTAAAATGTAAGTGCCCCTACCAAAAAAATAAAAAAAATTATATTTCCAAAACGGAGCCATGAAAAAATTTTTGAAATTGATTTTTGAGATCACCATTCCAAACTACACTAAAAAAAATGTTCAGTAGAAATGGGTCTTTTTGGCTGTAAACTAGTGTAATTAGTACCCCTCGTATAAAGTCGGAGCTGAATTGATGTAATAAATGTCCAAACAAGCACCTCGATATCAATGTGTGTTTGTCATTTGAAAATGTAGTACTTTTTGGTCGAATGTTGGGTAAGTAGGAGGAAAGGGTTTTCCACCGATTCGTAGCGAGACGAAGTGTTACAGCTTATAGTAAGTGATAAACAATACAAACAAACGCTGAATAACGAACTTAAGGTGGACAAACGACTTTCTGCAGAGTAGCCGGATGAAAGGAGGTGGGGCTCAGTTTCAACTTTCAAAAAAAGAATGCTTCTTCACGAAGACTTTTAGGATAATTACACTGAGCAAATCTAACATCCAAAATCCTGATTTTAAATGCTTAATAACCATTTGCTTAGCTAGATATAGATTGATTTTTTTTTCCACTTACACATCCATATCCTCGATGCCCTGTTTAGAAGCAAATCTTTTGCTAACTTCACAGCCAAACCATACAGCTTCGCCGGCTTTTAACGATTTGGTGACCATGGCCAATAGCAGCTCCACCGATTGATTATTATACAATACAGGTCTTCCGCCCACTACATTGCCCAGACAATCCACAGTATAGGCCTGATCGTAACTGCTTGTGGGTCGTGGATCGGTCACCAGGCACACCTTGTCCTCGACATTGAAATGTGGCTTCACATATCGTTCGTAGAATTCCAGCGAGCTGACAGGGCCAATCGATTGATAATTCTTGCTCTTGTCATAGTACTCCCAGGTGAATGTCTCGGCCGGTATGCCCAGACAAATGCCAACAACCTTGTAGATTTCAGACATTTGCTCTTGAATTTTGGCGGCAATCTCCTCCTCGCTGGGCTGCTGCGCCATCAGAAGGCGCAGGTGTCGGGCATATTCGCGCAGCTAGGACATAAGAGTTGATTAATTTAGCCTGGAATTACATTGGACATTTTAGCTGGTAGCTCACCTTACTCTTCAATATGGCATTCATTCGTATGCTGGACTCGCAGCTAAAGCTTTCCGGAAAACATTTCTTTGGCATCAGACCATGTTTGGTTATCAGATTGACCAGCATATCCCACTGCCCACCATCTGAGGTGGGATCTAGCAGCAGAAATGAGACCAATCGTCCATCCACCTTCTCGCCCCGTTGCGCCGTCTTAACAATATTATTAAGAAAGTAATTGCATCGCTCGATTTTGTCCCAATAGAAGAGGAACGCCTGCGAGAATTCAAACTCATCCAGATTGTAGTTCTTTATGAACGGCAGTCGTATACAGTTGAGGGCAGCGAAAAGCCAACAGCGTCCGGAACTGCGTTGATTGGTCACTGGCTTGCCCTCCGTTTCCACCTTATAGTTGAACACATGATTTGTCGTCTCCAAAGCCTTGCGCGACAGGCAAACATCAAAGGGATCGACGCGAGAGCAAACATTCTGGGCTAAGAGATTTTTCGGCTCCTGATAGAAATTCTTGCGCCATTGCCCCAACAGTTCGTCCGTAATGGCACTGGTTGGGACATTTAAGGAGGTGGAGTTGTTGATGCCATTGCCACTACCTGAGCTATTGTTGTCGTTAGCTGGAATTAAACAGGAAGGGGAATCGGGACGTGGCCCAGATATTGAAAGTGCACGTTGATGTGGATTTGTTTCTGTTGTGCTTGTTCTAGCCCGCAGATGCAACATTTGTTCGCAGCAGATCTTGAAATGAAGCCTTGTCGATTCTTGATTTGGATTGGCCAAAAAACAACGCCTCGTTCGCCACCTGATAGCCAAAACTGCGTAAATACCATGAAAACAAAAATAAAAATCAAATTTTGGATCTTTGGCCAGGACTTTGAATTGTGACTAGCCAAAGAGTTCAATTAACACAAATACATGGAATTTCGAAGAATAATCCACAAAAAATATATAATTTAGTTTTGAATTTGATACATAATGCTAATTTATGTCAACCTTGAAATCATAAGAGTTTAGTCGAAAAGTCCAATCACTAAAGTTTACAATTCCAAGTTGGGAATTGGTTGGCTTAAAGTTGAAAGCAATATGTTTCGGGGTCTATACTTATATATTTCAGAGGTAAATCATGGAAGAAGTTAAAAGTTCTCAGACACAGAAACATTCTCCGAGTCTGCCGGAGACACATTTTCGGGTTGCCTCTCCCTTGGATACGGTGTTGCTCGACAATATACTGCCTCGGAGGGGATTGTCTTGTATCGCTGACTGCGACTGACTTGCAGACATTCAGTGAGACACGACTTCGGCAGTCTTTTGGCTCTTCTACATGTGAATTACCGAATGCCTTCGGCCCCAAGGGGCTATGGCTGTGGAACTCTGGTTTAGGCTGTGTGAGATTCACCAGTCAGTCAGTCGGTGGCCAAAACTCTTTTCATCTTTAAGCCAAGCTCTTTGGCCAAAGTTATTGCAAGGTTGTGGGGGGGCCCAGCTGTTGGGCGTGACCTAATTATTATAATCGGAACAGCAGCCGCAGCAGCAACAAGACCAAATTGAAAAGCGTCAACAGCTTAGCAGCTGCCGGCCATTAACATTAACTGTAGATGTGCTGTTGCAAGTGTATGTGCGCGTGTGTGTTTGTCTGTATTGCACTTTGGATTGCCATTTGA
The DNA here is from genome assembly GCA_018904275.1 of Lordiphosa clarofinis. NCBI lineage: Eukaryota > Metazoa > Arthropoda > Insecta > Diptera > Drosophilidae > Lordiphosa > Lordiphosa clarofinis. The sequence goes on from JAEIGQ010000008.1 coordinate 1,067,660, forward strand.
TGTGCTTTGTTAACCAGACCAGAAGAGAGCTTTTCTGTTTCTGATTTATTTATTTTTGCGCATTTGTTTGTGTGGGTGTTGTCAGCGGCTGATAAGCGAAGAAAAAAGTCCAATCAACTACAGCTATTATAACTGAGAGAATAAAAAAGAAGGTGCAATCAAACCAGTTTAACGGGACTCACAGGGTTGAGGGAGTAGCTATAAAACTTTCGCTTAAAGCCGGCACAAAAAAAATTACAAATCTAAACAAACCATAAAGGCAAAAGGGTTAAGAAAACCCGTTTGTCAAGTTTTTTTTTTTTTGGTTGTGTGCGTATATATGTTTTAAAATTTGGGTGAAATTTTACTTTCGTTGCGGCGTCTGGGTTAATTCTGTTGTTGTTGGGGCGTCAGCAAAAAAAAAATGTTGCGTCTCACTCCTACACCCACACAAAGAAGACAAAAACAGCAACTGCAGCTCGATGTTGGGACTTACACATGTTTAGTTTATTCTTGATGAGCACTTTAAACAATTTTTACTAGGATTCCCTTTGTTGGTTTTTAACGACAAACTCTGTGGTTGTTGTTGTTGTTGATGTGTGCCTTAAGTTGGGACAGGCTGGGCAGTATGTGTGCAATGCAAGCAACTTTTTGCGACTGTTAATTATTTAATATACATTTGTTGTCTAGAGGACGCTGCAGAGTGACCACTTTACATTACGAAAGCCACAGTGTGACCGTACTTACGGAAGGTCTTTGTCAGCAGGGCCACACTGGTCCACATACAAAAACTCACCTCACCTCGCAACCACTGAAAATGTTGCCGTGGTGAATGTTTTTCCCCACGCCGTTTTTCGTGCGGTTGCGTGGGGAATTTGAAAAAATGCTAAAAATTTGGCTTTTTTTTTAACAAAAATAGAAGATATACATATGTCCATAATTTAAACTGAGTTTTACTGACTCAAAGTTTGTATAAATTATAAAAATCCTAAAATTATTATATAAACATATTGCCATCCGTTCAGATTTATTTTTTTTTTCGATTATATAAACTTTAAAACCCAACCAAAAATCTCGAGTTTTTGAGAATTTACTAAATCTGATATGGGATGTTTTTATTTATTTATTTTTATTTATTTATTTCGAAGAAAGTTTAACAATGTTCAGTCAAACAATAATTACCTAAAAGTACTTTACTTAAGATTAAGCTAATGGCGAACTCTGACCCGGTGGGACAAATTTATTGGCAATAGCCAGCTATGGTCCAACTCACAGCATTAGTGGTCAGAGTACGTACTAGCCATTGCATGAGGGTTTTAGTTGAGGAGTGACATCAGGGAGTTCTTTACGTCTAATAGAGAGCTATCAATAGAAAATATGTGATAGTACTCATTGTAAACCAGGCACAGGCAACGGAAGGGGTCTCGATGAGCATAGTTCGTTAGGCGGGGCGGTAGATAGATGGGCATATAATGACGAGTTGCTCTAAGTGGCACTGACAAATTAATTAGACTTAGGAGAGCAATTGAGTCAATCTCACCGGCCAGTAGCTTTTGGATGAAAACTACAGCATGGCAGATTCTTCTGGATTTAAGTGATGGGAGGTCTATTAGGCGCAATCTCTGTTCATAGGGAGGTAGGTGGATAGTGGTGTCCCAGTTTAGGCCACGAAGGGCGAAAATCAAAAACTGTTTCTGAACTGATTCGATTTGATCCTGGTAAATTTGGTAATGCGGAGACCAGAGGCAAGAACAATATTCCAGGTTTGGTCTCACCAGTGAGGTGAAAAGGAGTTTGGTGGTGTAGGGGTCATCGAATTCTTTGGACCATCTCTTAATAAATCCAAGGACGCTCTTAGCCTTGTTGCAAATCACAGAGATGTGACTGTTGAAGCTCAAATTGGGCTCAAATAGTATACCCAAATCATCGACCTTGTATATGCGATCTAGCGGTTCCCCATGAATGGTGTATTCGAAGAAATAAGGCTTGGTTCGGTGAAAAGTCATAATATTGCACTTAGCAATATTAAGGGGAAGACGATTCAGGCGGCACCAAGCACTTAGAGCGTTTAAGTCACTTTGTAATAGAAGTGGAGAAACTGGGTCGTCAAATGACGCACATAGCTTGAGATCATCAGCGTACATAAGTGCTGTTGAATGGGAAAGAACTTGCGGAATGTCGTTAATGAAAAGGTTGAATAACAATGGGCCAAGATGACTGCCCTGTGGGACTCCAGAGAAAACGTGAACGATTTCAGATACAGCAGACTTAAAACGCACACGTTGGGACCGATTGGAAAGGTATGATTTGACCCAGCGAAGGAAGTTGGGTGGGAGACCAACTAAGCATAATTTATATAGGAGTAAATTATGATTAACAGAATCAAAAGCTTTACTAAAGTCCGTGTAGACGACATCAATTTGTTTACGATGTAGGAAAATTCGAGTAGGTTAGTGGAAACCGAGCGTCGACGAATAAAACCATGCTGGGATGGACTAAGGATGGGTTCGCAAAAATGTTGTAATTGGCCGGTTATTATGAGTTCAAATAATTTTGGTATGGCAGACAGCTTACAGATTCCTCTATAATTGCCTATATCAGACCTAGAACCTTTTTTATGGATAGGAATAATAAACGATTCCTTCCATAATAGGGGGAAATCACTGAGCTCAATAGATAAATTAAATAGTTTAAGGAGGGGATCACAGAGGAAATCAGCGCAATATTTAAGGACGCAGCTAGGGACATTGTCTGGTCCAGCTGAAAAAGATGGCTTAAGTTTTTTTAAATTTGATAGGAGACAATCGTGATCGATGAATGGCGGAAGAATGCAGTTAGAGCGACTGATATGGTGAGGGTAAGATGGAGAAACAACGTGGTTCGTATCCGGAAGAGCATAGCAGAGTTGGAAAAAAGAGGCAAATAGGCTGGCAATGTCACCTTCGTTCTCAGCACTAGCATTATTAAAATGAAGGGAGGGGGGGAATTGTGAAGAGTTACGCTTAGAGCGGACAAAATCGTAGAATTTCTTGGGGTCATTATGGAAGTCTTGCTTACACTTGAGTAGGTAATTCTTATAGCACTCTTCGTTAAGCTTTTCAAATTCAGAACGAGCCACCTCATATTTTGCGAAGTCAGCATGGGATCCTTTTTTTACTGATTTAAAGACTCGGCTTAAAATTTATAATATAAATCCATTATAATGTCGTGACGAATTAAAGTCTTTAGCGCACAATATTGAACAGATACCGAACCGAAAATTAAGGCTCCGAACGGTTCAACAGTTTCCTTTCGGTTTGGTTCATGATTCGGTTGAAACCGGTTTAACTTTAAAATTTTCAATAATATCATTATTTGGGAGTCAAGAAGAGCTAGCCATAGCCTCCACGGACGGACCACAGATTGAAGTCCAATGGATTCAGGTCTGGGCTATCAGCAGGCCAATCATCCGTCTAAATAAGGTTTGGCCATGTTTGAGTCGTTTTTGCCTTGTGAGTGTTGAAAGGTTTGCAAAAGATGTAGTGTTGAGCAGCTTCACAATCTTTTCCAAAACGTCGCCAAAGTTTTTGACCATAGGCAACTCCCCTCCAAACCATCACATAAGCCGGATGGTGACCTCTCTGAACTCTCGGAATGAGTTCGGACGCTCGATCGTTCAGTTTTCTTGTCAGTAAACAAAATTCGTCTGTGGGCATTGTTCGAGCACTTCGATCGATGAGTCGCCAGAAGGCGCAGACGGCCATTTGGATTTAGTTGTTCTACGATTTGTCCACCAAAGGTCAACCCGAAAAACCCTTTTTATAAATTTGTAAAAAAAAAAAACAGTCGTTTTTATTAATTTTTTGTTTTAGATTCTGTTTCATTATATTTTGATTATTCTTTTCCAAAAGGCTGAGCAAATCTCACAAAAAAAAAGTATTAAAAGAAAACAAATCAAAAATCAAATACAATAGTTTTCCCACTCATTCTTCGGGGGCCATTAAACATTTATCAAAATACACATTTTGCAATATATTTGTATGTATGTATAATATAAATATATCTGATTTATCATATAGGTAAACATTAAATTCACATTGAAACTTCAAGTAGGTCCATTTGGTTATTACGTTTTAATAGGTTGGTATATACATATATGTATGTATATATGTACGATTAGGTGATGAAATGGCGGCGTTAGTTCAGTATAAAAAAATAAACCTTAATTACAGATTATGACAAATTAAAAGCATTACAAAAATACATTTCTTTTCACTTTGGTCCAGTACAGAAATCTCGGATTTCGTTAGTTGCCAAAAATATACTCGTATATATGTATGTATGAGGATGTCTTCTAAGGCTAAGTTGAGCTTATACACTGGAGGGAGGAGGGGGTGTTTGGAAGTCCTTAATTTAATAGTCCAGATTACCCTGGGCTCCGGTAATAATGGCATCAATCCAAATGCGTGCAGCCGAATCGGAAGCCGCCTGTAGATTATAGCTACGCTTCTTGGTCTTCACAATGAAAGTGCAGTGTGGCCGTCCACTTTTCGAGGCATTCAAATGATCCAGATAGACCTCATCAATGGTCTGCAAAGGAAGAACGGGAGATTAGAATAAGGCAGGGTCAAGACTCAAGATTACTTACCGCAAAGTAGGCTCCTCCACGTGGCTTCCGCTCCGATTTATCAGAATAGTAGATAAGAGCACTACGCTGACGATCCAAAACAAACCAACGTCTGGACCACGCATGGAACGTGGCCCCCAATTTATGCAGATAACTAAGGGGATCAGTTTACAAATGAAATACACTCAATTAATCTATGTGTCGTTTGCTTACCCGCGACAACTGTGCGCATCCACAAACACATGCGGACACAGATCAATCTGATGCCCGGCTGTTTCAATATGATGCCTCAGATTCAAATCGGGTGAGAATATGGGCAGGTAACGTGTCAATGGACGCTGATGCTTGGGCAAAGCCGAACGCTTTCGTTCGCTGGCCGTGCTGCTGCTGCCGCCGGTGCCTGCTCCACTGCTGCCGCTGCCCGCCGAGGCGGTATCCTGGGAGTTGCTATTACTGCTGGCACGTTTATTTTCTGCTGCGGATGCGGACTCTAGGCCATTCGACGCAAACTTTGGTGCCTCAATGTGAGCTTCACAGTTATTGGCCTCGGATAAGGGACGTGGACTGCGTGCTGGGGTAATGGCTCCTCCGCTGGCCGTGCCCAATCCCACGGCAATGGCATGATGCTCTAGTTCTGGCTGTGAGTGGCGTTGCTAAAAACAAGACAGAGATATCGATTAATAGCATTCTTTGGTGACCACTGGCAGAGGGCCAAAAAAAAGTTGACTCAACAATTTGCGCCCCAGTCATGTTTAATACAAGGCTGCAAACCTCTAAAATTTTGCATAAGGTTCGGTTCGGGGGTTCGAACCCGTGGTAAAGTCTGGGGTTCGGTTCGCGGACCGGTTCCTGAAACCCCTGAACCCAAGGTTCTGGTTCGAACCTCGGTTCGCTTGAACATTAAAGCTAAGTTTCCATTCATTAATACTCATTTTTTATTAACTAGATAAAATAGTTTTCAGCCATGCTCCCATTTTCGCTTTCGCAAAAATTTTCCGATTCCAAGTCCAAATTTGCTCTAAATTTGCCTGGACCTCTCTAATCCTTGTCAGGTGAATCTTCGCGGCGATTCCATAAATTTATAAGCCGTGTCTCCATAATGGAGCCAGAATCGCCTTGCAAATTAAGACTTTATTACTAAATGACTGCTTGTTCTTGGAGTTCAGGTGCCACCCCATGAGACTTGCTTTGGCAGCCACTGCCTAAACTATTGCCTTAAGATATGGTGTCCAATAGTCAGACTTCTCTGCAGTTTCATCCCCAGGTATTAATGGACTGTTTTATGCTCCATAAGCTGACCGTGCAACAACATGTAGTCCTGGGCAGGTGACATGACGGGTGGAATTAGTCACCGAAGCACACTTGTCCGTGTTATGGCAGTTCCTAAACTTATTCAGGTATTCTTGAAGGGAATCTGTGTTAAGAATACTGAGAACACGTAGTAATGAACAATGATTTGTTGAAGATTTTAGAACATTTTTTCGACATGAAAAGCAAGCGTAAGAAAAATTAATTGGTTGCGAATCGTTCAGCTCTAAAGAAGTTCTATAAATTGGAACTACAGTTCAATCAAATATTTTAAATGGAACTCGTTTAAGAAACTCTGAATGAAAAAACCTTTAGAAGGTAGTTTGCGTTTGCACATTTTGTAGATCGAGTTCCATCGAGCCACACAGCACTAGTTTTTTCAACATTTCTATAAGCAATAGATTTCATATTGTGTGAGTAGAGAGTTTCTTACAAAACTCTACTAGTGTCGAACTGAACTTCCCTAAAAATATCTTAAACTACATAGAACTTTTTTAAGCAGGCTCTAGGTCATTCAAGTTTAGGATATTGTCTAAAACAAGACACGCATAACACCACAAAGGAGGCTGGTTGACAGTATACCGCTTTTTCATGAATACCAATTCAATCTTCAGCTGTCTCTGCCTGTCCTTAGTGTGTTAGCAGAAGTTACCTCATGACAGAATTGCTATAACCGCGTGGGGGTCCCAAAGGCAGGCTTGTAGCAAAATCCGGCATCAGCAACAAACGCCAAATACACAAAGGCCTTTGTGTGTGTGTGTATCCCGTGTAAACTACTTAAGAGTGTATGCAGCACAACGAACTGTAGTTATAAAGTCCTCTAGGGAATCTATTGAGGTAACTTGGTCATCGGCCAAATCAAGGAATGCGCTTGCTTTACATAGCAACCTTCATTTACATTATATTCTTCATAGTGGCATTTCTTTTAAGCTCTGCAGTTGTCATTGAAAAGTTCTGCTCAAACTATATTCGCTTCATTATCGACGGCGATAGTATAAATCTGACTATGTCAGATTACAAGAAATACAAGAAATTTCTGTATGAGTAGTTTGAAAAACTACTTGATTTTGTGAACCGAACCTAATTTTTCGAAAAAGTGGTCCGGTTCGGGTTCAGGTTCGAGGGCGCAAAATAATTAGGGGTTCGGTTCATGGTCCGGTTCGGCGAAGCCAAAATACCCGAACCGAACCGGTTCTAAGGGGTTCGGGTTCGGACCGGTTTGCAGCCTTGGTTTAATATGACAATTTGAGCTTTTGAACCCCAGGCAGTTTGCTTTGAACATTAGCTATGCTGCTCAATTACACAAGGATGCAGAACTGGATGCAGAAATTACTTCGGAGGATATAAAAAGAATGTTGGCAAAAGTGAAATGCAACAAAGCACCCGGAGAAGATAGAATTACATACGAGTTTTTTAAAAATGCAACAAGTGAGTATTTACTTGAACTTGCCAAAGTCTTCGACAGAATTTATAAACACTATGACGAGCCATTAGATCAAACATTCGAAACTAGTATTATATTCCCCATTCACAAAAAGGGAGATACGAATGTCCCCGGGAACTACAGAGGAATATCTTTCATGAATTGTTCGGCTAAAATAATGATGGGTATTGTACATGAAAGGCTTTCAGACTGGGCAGAGAAAAACTCAAAGCTAAAAGAATACCAAGCTCTCTCCGCTACTATTTGCACTTTATTTGGACGATCTACATGATTATCTCGAAGGAGGACTCTGCATTGACGACATTAATATCAGGATATTACTATACGCGGATGGCATTGTAATACTAGCTGATAAAGTAGAAGTGTTGCAAGGAATGATCAGGAAACTAGAGTCATACTGTCTGAAATGGGGAATGCAAGTAAACCTGATGAAGTCAGAAATCATGATCTTTCGCAACGGAGGACGCCTGGCAAGTAATGAGTCCTGGTATTTCAATAATAATAAAGTTAATGTAGTACAGGAGTATAAATATTTGGGAATAAACTTCACTCCGCGGCTGTCTTTTCTAAAACATATACAAACAAGAAACAAAGAAACTAAAGCAACTATTAATGCAACATGGAGCCAATTTATCAACAAAAATGAAATTAGCCTTAAGTCGAAGTGGCATTTATTCAATGCAGCCTGCCGGGGAGTGCAGACCTATGGTGCGCAAATTTGGGGTAATACGTGCTTCGATGAGGTGGATAAGCTTAATAGATACTTTTGCAAAAGGATACTAAAACTACCAGACTGCACACCGAACTACGTAGTAGCATTGGAAACGGGCATGGAAGATGGCCATTTTTATACCTATTCCCTTCACTTAAATTATGTCGGAAAAACTTTGTACGAATTCAGAAGTAATAGACTCCCTCATATTTTGTCTAATAAAATTTTTGAAAGAAACATCGCTTGGAAAAAAGACATACAGAGACATATCGAACACTACGGCGACGAGTTACGAAACAATGCATCACGAGAGGATTGGAGAAGAGTATGCGGAAATCTTATAGAAAAGCTTAGACAAGAGCAAATAAAACACTACACTGAAAAAGCAAGAGCTAGCGACAGTAGAATATACAAACATCTCGAATATACAAAAGGAGCACTATATTGTAACGACAGAAACACTCAAAGACACATAACATGGATTCTTAAAGCTAGGGGCGATTTGCTGAACCTAAAAGGCAATCAACAAACAACTTCAAGGCTCTGCAACTTGTGCAACATGACGGAGGACGAATCAATTCACCATTTCCTAGGACGATGTGCAGTACTAAACGAATTTCGAGTTAGGTGTTTTAGTAAAACTACGTTAACCTTCCAGGAAACATTAAATATCTTGAATGGTGACATAGATGGAAGTTGGGTTGGGTTAGTAAACTACCTAGAATATGCAATGAAGTACAGAATGTGGTTAATAAATGAATTTCCATAGGTATATAATCTTGTAGCGTAATATTTAAAAATATCCATTGTAACGGAACGGCTGTGCACTCTCGGAACTCAATGGGAACGATCGGGTATCTCGCGACGAGCTTGGCAGCCCGGTGTAGTACCAGACGGTTCAACGTGGGGTGCAAAGTCAAAAGATAGGCTGACGGTTCTTTAAAACCATGCCTTACAACGCTTAATATTTAAGATATAATACAATTTTGTAACGAAATAATAAGAAAATAAAAAAACCTACTACTACTACTACTACAATTTGATTGGAAGACTTGTACTTTTTTAAGTATCCTTAGGAATGGAACTTACGATTCCGCAATATAGAAAACCAAAAACATTCAAAGTTATGAAGCAGTTAGAGAATAATGGAATTCGGTCCACAAAACGAATCTTCGATTTTAAGAAGAACCTCTAAGTCGATTTACAAATAGATATATATCTGTATATAGAACATATCGGCAAACTGCACCGAACTGTTTTCTTTTGTGACATCATTCATCAAATGGAGGCGGTTCCATTTTCACATTCCCTTTTTTCCTTTCTATGCCTGCCCAAGTGTCCACCCCTACCCTATTGTATAAAGCACAGTTCTCCCACATTAAGTAATTTGCTTTTGGGATTGAAAATTCTAAAAAAATCACTTCTCACTAGATAATACAATTCCATGCGTTGTCGCGCATTCGCATCCATGCGACGATGTTGTACATAGGTCATCCACACGGACATAATTTTGCTCAACGAACTCGCCCGATCTCAATGCAATTGGAAACTGATTGCCTAGCAGCAGCGACTGTGCCGCGTAAGACCAGGGCCGACCCCGAACGAGGCGCGTACGAACATTGTCCAGCCACGGCGGCCACCAGAAGCCAATGGATTGAGATCGAGGCAATTATATCCGTAATGGGCCAAAACAACGACTGGACAATGTGTAAACAAAATAAGAATGAAACAACAAGTTCAAATACCAAAACGTAAACAAAACTGCCCGAAACGAAGCCAAAATCTCAACTGAAGCACAAGAAAAGTCGTCAGCGTGAAAATTATTATTATAAACTTATTAATAAGTGTTCGAGTATATAGTTGCCGTCCAGAGAGAGAGAGCGAGTAAGGAGGCAGGGGGTGGACATTTCGTTTTCGAAAATAGCCAACAATATGGCCAATAACTCGTGACTAACGATCTGGTGATTGGAGATTGCGTTCATGGAGGAAGAGCATGCTCACTGTTATCTCTTCATCATTTAAATGATCTTGATTTGCGCTCTCACCACAAACTGTCGCCTATTTAAAGATCCTATTAGGGTTAACCATGGCACACTTCCCGAACCAGATTGAACCGCTTCAAAAGAGCTTTATACAGAAACATTTAAACGTAAAGTCTATTCTGATAAATATTGTTTCACATATCTGCTTATACTTTATGTTGTTTTGGTTTTTGAAGATCTTAATAAATGGACTTGAACTTGTTGAACTTGTAAACACAAAAGGTAAATTAAATGTGCCAAAAAGTTTTGTTTATGCTGTGAAGAGAACTTTACAGCTGCCGGCAGAGAAATTAGCGGAAATCATGAGATAAACTTTCAGTTTGTTTGGCCTAGGTCTGGGGGCTTCTTGGGGTCGTTAATAATACATAACTCACTCACCTGTTGGGAGCTATTCGTGCTGGCATTCTCCTTATCGTGCGACGCCGTTGGTGGCTGTTGCTGCTCTTGGTCCGTTTCCAATGCATTGAGCTTTAGCATTTCGGTTTTCTCAAACAATTTGGCATCTTTGCCGCCACTGCAAATGAAAAGAGATTAGTTTAGATTAGATTAACTGTGTCCCTTAGGCGAGTTCCTACCAACAGGTTATCATGGCATTAAGTCTATTCATATTTGTTGCCTAATGACTCATTTGGCGCTTCTTGCTGAGGCTGCTGCTTCGTTCAAATTGAAACTCTGACTAAGCGGGGGCCCAATGAATGCACAGCCAAAGCAACAGTTGGCGCACACTCACACACACACACGCACACACAGCTGATAAGCTTTATCAGCTTCGTCAAGTCGAATTGCAACCGGGTGTCCGGTAGAGGGTGGGTGGCAAGGGCTAGCAGGTGACGTACACCTTCTCATTCGACTGAGATACTATTTCTAGTAATTTGAAAACCGGTTTCATTTTTGTCAATATTTCACCCAAAGAGCAGCGGGGCAAACAAACGCATTGTTTGTGCTATAAGCAAAATATTTGATTAATTATATCAAGAAAGAGAGAGAGCGAGAGAGAGAGGGGGGGGGAGAAGGAAAAGCTATGAGCGAGCAATGAGTGTTGCCCAAACGGCCTTTGGCGGCCTTAGCTTTGAGTACACTACACTAAACAACAAAGAATTTGGCGATGCGAGAGTCTGTTATTCAACTCAAAAGGCAACTCAGGCGTAATAGATGGTGGGTTTCAAATTAAAGGCAAAAAAGCTTATTGATTTAGATTTTGGAAATCAACCTAAAATCCCTTTAAATTGTGTATGCTTCAGTGAACACAAACCCCTTGATTATTAAATAACTTTACACAATGATTTTGTTTCTTGATCTGGTGATTGTTTAATAAGGGATGTTTCATATATTGAAGTTCTTCAAGAGAGCGAACGTGCTGATCCATGCGTCATCGACAAAAACAAATAAAAGTCGGAATGGGATGCTGGGGCAGAACTTCCCGTTTTAGGGTTTTGATCGACTGCGTAAAATATGGCCGAGCGTCATGCTTTTGCTCGTTTGCTGACCGTTTTTGATGTGAAACATCTTTAATTTCGGTACGGACGATTTCAGTAGGAGTAAAATTTGATTTCAGCGTCACGTGACGCTGACGTCATTCATATTTTGTGTTGTTGTTTTGCGGAGTTTCCTGACAAACACACACACAAACACAAGAGAATGGTCGGAGGGAAAGGCGAAGCGGTAGGAAAGATGCTGAAGAGGGGCAACTGGGTGGGTTCTGGGAAAGATCTGGGTGAGATCTTGGTGGGATCTTAGTGGGATCTGGTGGTATTTGAAAGGGGTTTGGGTGGAGTCTTATGTGGGCGAGATCTGGGTGGTATCGGGGTGAGATCTGCTTGAAATCTGGGTAGGATTTGACTGGGATCTAGTTGGGATCTGGGTGGGATCTAGGTGGGATCTGGAACGGATCTGGGTGGAATCTGGAAGGAATCTGGTTAGGAACTGGGTGGGACCAGGGGGGGAAGAGATCTGGGCGGGATCTGGGTAGGATATGGGTGGGATCCAAAAGGGATCTGGTTGGGATCTGAAAGAGATGTGGGCGGGATCTGGTTGGGTTCTGGGTGGGATATGGGTGTGATCTCGGCGGGATCTAGGTGGGATCTTTGCGAGATCTGGGTGGAATGTAAAAGGAATCTGGGTAGGATCAGGGTGGGACCAGGGTGTCATCTTGGTGGGATCTGGGCGGGATCAGGAAGGGATCTGGATGGGATCTGAATGGGATTTGGGTGGGATCTGGAAAGACTATGGGCGGGATCTGGTTGGGTTCTGGATGGGATCTGGGTGGGATCTCAACGGAATCTGGGAGGGTTCTGAGTGTAAGACCTTTGTGTTATCCAAATGGGTTTTAGGATGGATCTGAGTAGGATCTTGGTGGGATCTAGCAGGGATTTGTGTGGTATCTGGGAGGGAAATGATTGTAATCTTAAATATCACCTTGGTGGTATCTTATTAGAATAAACTTCCTGAAACACTGCAGCAAGTGTTCTTGGTTCTGGTATTTCTACTCCTCGTTAATTTTCTTCTTTCGAAAGAGTGACCTTGCTGTTTTATATACCATTAGTATCCTGTTTCACATCAAAGACTCGTGAGTGCTAGCGACACTCACTCCATTTTTTAGTTCGGTAGAGTTGCCTTGCGATGGTTTGACCCGGATGTAGCAGCTCATAGTGCACCACGTTCAATTGGTACCACAAAATACAGAGCATAGCCTTGCCGCCACAGTGAATTTGGCCGGGCGGGACGTATGTTTTTTTGTGTTTACAGCATGTGCTGTGTTTTGTTGGCAGAAAAGTGGACATACCAAAACTAAAACTATGTTGTTTACTCTTCAGCGAAACGAATCATACTGAAAAAGAAAGTCTAATGATGAGGCTTCAAAATAAAGTCCGACGCTCTTTTAAAAATTCTTTAGGCTTTTTTGTACAGGTAATATACATATACTTTAAATTTGTCAGGTACTCTATTTTGTGCTTTCATTACCAGTTGAAATTTGTAATCTGTTCGAGTGCCGCACACTTGAGTGCACTAGGTCAAGAAGTTGAGGGCTAAAAATAGAAAAATAGCTAACTTAATTAATGAGTAATCGAATATTTTCTACCTGATCAACCACCTTGAAAACAAAAACAACAAACTAAAAACAATGTGATAAGCCACAAGATAGTCAAAATATGTGAGTGAAAATAATGGGAACATAACGAAATATTTCGACAGAGATTACAAATTCATTGGAATTGGTCAGAGTCCGTTCAAGAGCACACGAACTTAAGTTTTACAATAGATGGTAGATCCCGCCTCGGACTATCTAATAAAAAAGATTGTTTTCTTTCAAACCATCAATATTGAGCTGGCTCGAGGTCTCGTTATGCTTGCACATAACTTCAAAAGCAGGAACACAACACACCACAAAGGAGGCTAGTGGATCGTACAGCTGTTTCATTGGAATCTCTACCAAATGTACTAACGAGAACTTGAGCCAGCTTTATAATGATAGTTTTATTATCATAAAGGTCGTTAACGCATATATGTACATGTTTTCTGCTTTCTCTGGAAAATAGATTTTACACATCCGGTCACCATTACCAGCTTTTGGCGCCAGCGTTGAGTTACCAAGCCATGAAAAAGCTCCTTAAAAAACTGTAGGTCCCTTTCTCTTGTGAAACAAATTATAAGCACACCCTTTGTGTCTGTAAAGCAGTGGTGCCCAAACACACACTATCAAGCTTTGCGATTGTGTGTGTAGCAGCGAAACACGAAGTAAACGACACCACAAACAAACACACAAATGTGTGTGCGTGCTATTTATAGAGCACAAGTATAGGGCACTGCTGTAAAGCCAAAAACAAAGTAATTATCACTATTTATCGATCGGCAATATTTAAGTTATGAGCAAAAAGAAAGTTCGCAGCACTTGTTTCGTTTGAAACAGCTGTACAGACAACCTTTTCTGCTTGTTTGTGAACTTTCTCAAAGTTCTCGAGTTCTTAACTTTGGACACACATTTGTCAGCTGCACAACTAATTAAAAGCGAAAACCAACCGAGTGGAAGAAGTCAACTAAAGGCGCTAAATCAATTAATGTTGAAGCTCCGACGGGGGGAGTTCAACTCACTTGGCTTGCTGCTCCTCCATGGATTGTTGCGTCGAGAGCAAATATTGAGTGCGAGCCTCATCATGACTCTTCTTCTTCAGATCGTACATCTTTTGTCGTTCATGCTCAATGACCTGATGACCTGTAAGAGAGGGAGAAAGGGTGAGCCATTTAAAACATGGGGAAACCATCTGTTGGTGCTCACCTTGCTGGGCCAACAACAACTTACGATTGCGTTCAATCTCTTTGATACTATCAAAAATTTTGGTACTGGCTCCTTGACTGGTCGAAATGGGTGCATCGTTGGCCACCTTACAGCTGCGTTCGATGTCATCTTGCGAGGGTACACGGTGCTCCAGGGGATTCACTTCGAATCGATCACTTTGCAGCGATAAATTGAAGCTGATGTGCTCACAGCTACCGCCGCCAGTGCCCTCGTACAGTTGCAGGGGCAAACGCTTGGGTGTGCTGGTGGTCACCTCAATCTTATTGTTATTGTAGAACATATTCTCATTCACACTCTTGGACATGATATCCTCCTGCTGATTTCGGCGCTTGGGACAGAGCAGTTCAGCGGAGCCGAAAAGAGATTGCGACATAACACCGTTCACTAGATTACTAACCCCCGGTTCCTCCTCCTCGCCGCTCTCATCGGGTCCCAGCTGAATGCGCAACGAGGCCAATTCCGATTCTAAAGCTAGACGCTGCTCCTGGCGTTTCAGTTCCTCATGACTGGCATGATGTTCTGATTCCTCTTCGAAATATTGAAATTCCAAATCCTCAAAGGTTTTGCGATCGCTATCTAATGATTCGCAGACATGTTGCAATTCCTCCTTAAGACAGGCATTGTTGGGCTTCTGTTTAAGCATGGCGCGGAGTCTGTGAAGTGAAAACAAGAGGTTTTAGTAGGGGAAACTTTGAAATGTTCGGATTGGACTGCTCCAGAGTTTAAATAGCTCAAAGGTGAGCAGACCTGAAGTGAAAACTCGGGTAGTCAAAACCAAGGCTGCAAACCGGTCCGAACCCGAACCCCTTAGAACCGGTTCGGTTCGGGTTTTTCGGGTTCGCCAAACCGGACCATGAACCGAACCCCTAATAATTTTGCCCCCCTCGAACCTGAACCCGAACCGGACCACTTTTTAGAAAAATTAGGTTCGTTTCACAAAATCAAGTAGTTTTTCCAAATTACTTATACTCCGCCGTCGATAATGAAGCGAATATAGTTTGAGCAGAACTTTTCAATGACAACTGCAGAGCTTAAGAGAAATGCCTCTATGAAGAATGTAATGTAAATGAAGGTTGCAGTGTAAAGTAAATGCATTTCTTGATTTGGACGATGACCAAGTTACCTCAATAGATTCCCTAGAGGACTTTATAAATACAGTTTGTTGTGCTGTATACACTCTAAAGTAAGTAGTTAAAAGATATTTTTAAGGAAGCTCAGTTCGACGCTAGTAGAGTTTTGTAAGAAACTCTCTACTCACACAATATGGAATCTATAGCTTATAGAAAAGTTGGAAAAAACTAGTGCTGTGTGGCTCGATGGAACTCTATCTACAAAATGTGCAAGCGCTAACTAACTTCTAAAGATTTTTGCATTCAGAGTTCCTTAAACGAGTTCCATACAAAGTATTTGATTGAAACGTAGTTTCAATTTATAAAACTTCTATAGAGCTGAACGATTCACAACCAATTGATTTTTATTATGCTTGCTTTTCATGTCGAGTAAATGTTCTAAATTCTTCAACAAAACATTTAGGGTGTTCACTTTGTTGAGCACTTAGGCACTTGGGGAAAAGTGTAAGCATTTCCAACAACAATTTACTCTGAACAAATTGTGCACAGCTTGCTCGACCCAGACCCTGACTACGAAAAGTCGGGCACTTGTACCTTAGTGCTATAAGGGTTATATGTTCAAGCTAAAATCAAATGTGTGATCAAACATTCATATAAATTGTATGGAGAAAGCGCCAACTTTGAATGAACCTTGGATTACTGCCGAATATGATAGAGATATGTCTCAAACGTAATTGTGCACATATTTCGTGCACAGACGGCTGCTCACAATACTAGTCAGGCAAAACTGCTCAAGTGCCTATGTGCTCAACAAAGTGAATACCCCAATTGTTTATTACTACGTCTTCTCAGTGTTCTTAACACAGATTCCCTTCAAGAATACCTGAATAAGTTTAGCAACTGGGCCGCTAGATGAAACATTGCCAAAAACACGGACAAGTGTGCTTCGGTGACTTATTTCACCGGTCGTGACACCTGACCAGGCTTATGGAGCATAAAGCAGTCCATAAATACCTTGGGATGACACTGAAGAGAAGCCTGACTATTGGACACCATATCAAGGCCAAGGCAATTGCTCAGGCAGTGGCTGCCTAAGCAATTCTCATAGGGTGGCTTCTGAACTCCAAGAACAAGCTGTCATTCAGGAATAAAGTCCTAGTATGTGTGGCAATTCTGGCTCCGTTATCTAGATACGGCGTATAAATTTATGGAATCGCCGCGAAGATTCACCTGACAAAGATTAGAGAGGTCCAGGCAAAAATCCTTAGGCGCGTTACGGGAGCTGAATGGTACCTGAGAACCAGGGATATTGAAATTCTCAGTGCCTTTTCAACACTCAAGTTTGATTTTTCTAATCATAAAGCTAGTATAGGTAAAAAGCTCTTAAGAGATATAAAGCCATACTCCCATTTTCACTTTCGTAAAGCTTTTGCTATTTCAAACCGGTTTTTAGAGCAAATTTGGACTTGGAATCGGATAATTTGTGCGATAGTTGATAAAAAATGAGTATTAATAAATGGAAACTTAGCTTCCGAGGTTCGAACCAGAACCTTGAGTTCAGGGGTTTCAGTAACCGGTCCGCGAACCGAACCTTAGACTTTACAACGGGTTCGAACCCCCGGACCGAACCTTGTGCATAATTTTAGAGGTTTGCAGCCTTGGTCAAAACACACATGCCTATTTTGGCGTTACATGTGTGTGATTAGCCACGCGAGCGCTTGTTTGTTGTGGCAAAAGAGGGCTCTTGTATACACAGAATATAGGAATGTGGCGGACTCTGCTCTAACGGATGTTGCATTAGGGATTCTGGAGTAGATAACTTGTGCAAAATGCCTCAAAAAGAAATCATAATTGAAACTTCTAGGCTAAGATCCAACTCCATTATGTTGAACCAATCCTGACGCCTTCTTACTTTTTCAACTGATCCTGTTTCATGTCAATGGATTGCTTCAATTTGGCCTGCTGATTCTCTTCCATGACACGTGTGGCATTACGTTGAGCCTCCAAGCGACGAATGCGCTGCTGCAGGGCCTGCAGTTGCAGTCTTGGTGTGGCCAGTTCAGACAACTCCTGTCAAAGACAAAAACAGAACAGTTAGTGAACGAGAAGGGAAAGCTTAATTTAAACGTGAACTCACCTCTCCCAGATGCTCCCAGTTAAGGGCCGGCAGCTCGGCTAGCTCCCGTTTGATTTGCTGGCGCTTTTGGTTCAATTCACGACGTTGTCGCTGCTCCAGATGTATGGAGCGTGGAGCTGGTGCTGGCTTGCGACTGGGTTTGGGTGAGGAGTCCAGGTTTAGAGTGAGATTATTAATGTTCTTGTTGGGACGTTTAATAGGTGTGTTGTTGGCGCTGATATTGTTGCTGAGACGCTCCAATTGTTGTTTCCGTTCAAAGGATTTGAATAGTTGCTCATAATCACGCTGTTGATTCGGTGCCGGCGGCTTGGGAGCCAAAGGAGGTTTGATGAGAGCAGGTGGCGGGGGAGTAAGTGAGGAGGCAGCGACCAAAGCAAACGAAACATCTTTCTTCGGAGACATACAATTGGTGCGGATTTTGGTGCGAGGAGATTGGGGCACATATTTGCCACCCAGGTTCTCATGACTGGAATTTGCCGCCGCTCCTGCTGCTACATGCAGCTGCCCGTTGATTTCCACACGATTCGGACCCAACAGACGCACGTTCTCATAGCCCGAGGAGCTGCTTAGCAGTGAGAGATTGGTGGTACTGCCACCGGCTGTTGTTGTGGACTGGGCGGGGAATGGTGATTTCTTGTCGCGTGGCAAAGACCCATTGGTCTTGATGCGATTCTGTACAATGGGTGAGGAGGTGATGCTTAAGGAGTTCGTGGAGCAGTTCTGGCGATCGGCATACTCGGTGCATATCTTCAACATATCCTCCAGTTCAGCTCCGCCGGTTGAGGAATTGATGTCATTGTTGACACCATTCATGGCATAGATTTGCAAGCCCTGCGCTTTGGGTGGATAACGATCATAGCGATCGTTATTCTGTATTTTGGCAAGCAGATCTTGCTGCTGCTGCTGCTGCTGTTGCTGCTCCTTGTAGATGACAGCATTGCTGGGCACATTACAGTAGCCCGCATTATGACCCACTCCTGGTCCCTTCACATATTGATTATTCAATTGTTGATGATTCTCAGCCAAGTTGCGTGCAAAACTGGCATATTTCTGACCCAGGACATCCTTGGCCGGCATATTCACCGTCACCAAATCTGAGCTAAACACTTTGGGGCAATCCAATTCATAGGCTTTCACAGGGCCCGCTTTGGGATTGATAATACTCTCATAGAAGCTTTCCATTTCTTGGGCCTGCCTGGCCGTTTGGGTGAAGTCGATATGCGGCATTGATATTCTCTCATTCGAACCCATGGCCGAACGCATCATTTGTGCCTCGTCGGGATTATTGAAGCGCAAGTAATTGGAATTGCCAATGGTAATCATGGCTCCCTGACTTAGTTTCGTCTCCTCTTGTATGGTTGAACCATCGATTAGTAGACGTGCATCCGGTTCTGGGACCAGGGCCACCTCATTTGAGTCACTCCGATAGATGGTGCAGTGCAATGGTCGCACCCCACTGCCATTCAATGAGATGCTGCACGTGGGCGAGGAACCAATTGTGGTGTCACCTAATGGAAGGAAATTTTGAAACTGAATTAGAATAAATGAATGAACAAATTAGATTTTGTTTTGGGAGAAGGAATAAGGTCGCCGCTTGCCCTGTCAGAATTAGCTTATCTAGGAATGGGAGATAAAGCACTGTGTGACAAGATGAGGCTTTAATTGTGATTGAGATTCCAGTCCATTGTTTAGCAACAACTTTGGCAAGAGCTTTTCAGTCTATAACAGAGCCCGGGGAGATTTACAAACGAAATTGATCCAAGTTTTGGCGTTGCGTGTATGTGTTTAGCCACGCGAGAGCGCGCTTATTTAAAGAGAGCAATATAAGCTTGTATTCTGTCGGTGTTTTCTTGTATACACAGAAGATAGGAACGCGGCGGACTCTGGTTTAAAGCATCAACTTCTCCCCATCTGTGTCCCTCTACTAACTGGTTCAGCCTCTAAATTTCTTACAGACATTTCTAATTTCGGCTGGTTTTAAATCATCTTTGCACCACTGTGCAATTAAAAGCTGAAAACCAAACCAAATCATCTTATCGCCTCTAAAGAGTCTATTTCTTTGAAAAGCTGCTCATTTTGTTTATTCAGCGTCTTCGCTTATTTTTTGCTTTTTTCTTATCGCCTTTACACATGACCTTGCCCGGTTCCACGGATCCAGTCCCCAAAATGGAGCGAACGGACTTACCAATGTGTATGTAGTGTATCGTTACAGCGGTACTCAAACGACCGCCGCCCAGGCTAACCAAATGTGGATCGGAGGCGGCAACACGCAGCGATGGATCCTTTTTCGTCAATGACATCTGCAAACGATAAGAGTGGAAGATCAACTGATGAATTATGTACAAAAATTGTCCATTTAAAACCAGAAAACAAAAGGCACACACACACAAGCGAATGTTAGTAACGACGACGCCACGACGACAGCTGCTCTAAATTGTTATTGTCTTCCCACCGGGGTACACCGTCTTCCTCCCTCTGATGTGTGTGTGTGTGCTGAAGCACGTGTATGGACACCACAAACAACTGTACATTAGAAACTAGACTACCTAGAAAAGGTCTATGAGTAGACAACAAATTTGGTATTACTTGCTAATTAGCGTGTTCATTTCATTCATGGAAAGGGAAAGCCGTAATCAGTGAAATGATTAATAAAGAGAAACGGAACCGTTTGTATAAAGTGAGTAATTTCAGAAAAGTGTTCGGACCATGACTGATGTTACATCATGGAGAACTTTCATCAGATAGACAATTGTGAAGTTTGCACGCAATGTGCTTGCAAAAGTATATCTCGATAAGTAGCGATGTCAATGAAAGTCTTGCATAAGCATTAGCAATAGGAACACAATTTGTAGGTAAAAGGAGACACAGAGTATATTAAGGGGGTATTCTCCATGTTCACCAGTTTTTATACTCTGTACCAAAGGTACATAAAGTATATTCAGTTTGTGCAAAAGTATGTAACGGGGAGAAGGAATCATTTCCGTCCCTAAAAAATTTTTATATATTCTTGATCAGCATCAACAGCCGAGTCGATATAGCCATGTCCGTCTGTGTGTCCGTCCGTATGAACAATCAGATCTCAGAGATGCTAAGAGGATAGAGGTTTGACATGTATGGAACATTATTTTGGGACTTTATTTTCAATTTTCGCCACAACCTTTCCGTCCCCACAATTCGGGAAAAATATCGATTGTTTGCACTTACCAAATACGAGAGCGTAAGTTAAAGTCGGCTCTAACCGACTTCGATATACCCGTTACTCATGAATAAACATGTTAAACAGTGTTTCTGCGTTCCTTAGGGTGACCATCCGAAAAGTATGCAACATTTTTTTTTGCTCATAACTTGAGAACCGTTCATCCGATCTTTATCATTTCTTCGGCAACTCAATTCATTTTGCTAATTACTAACTATCTTTAGAAGGTACGAATCGTCTATCTTCAAAACTGTAGGAGATATAACGTTTTTCCAAATTGAGGGGGCGGAAGGGGGCGTGGCCAAAATTTGAAACAAACTTGATCTGCGTGCAGATAAAAGAAGCATTTGTTCCATACATGTCAAACCTCTATCTCTTACCATCCCTGAGATCTAGGTGTTCATACAGACAGACGGACGGACGGACAGACGGACATGTCTATATCGACTCGGCTGTTGATGCTGATCAAGAATGTATATACTTTATATGGTCGGAAATGATTCCTTCTGCCTGTTACATACATTTGCTCGACTTTAGTATACCCTTTTTACTCTACGAGTAACGGGTATAAAAATTAGTAATTACTGTTATTTATCGAAAAACAAGTGAGAAAGTCGGTCAAGCCCGACTATAACATACTCTGTACCTGGAGTAGAAGCTGAATGCAATGCTGGTGCTGCGCTCATCTCAAAGTCTCTCTCTCTTTTTCTCTCTCTCTCACCCTTTCTCTCTCGCTCTCTCTCTCTAAGATTGTGTGGTGTTAGTTGTGAATGGGTGGGAGGGGGTGGGGCAAGGGCGAAGTACTTTTTTGCTCATAACTTGAGAACCGCTCATCCGATCTTTATCATTTCTTCGGCAAATCGACACATTTTGCTAATTACTAACTATCTCTAGAAGGAACGAAACGGCTATCTTTAAAACTGTAGGAGATATAACGTTTTTTCCGAATTGCGGGGGCGGGAGGGGGCGTGGCAAAAATTGAAAATAAACTTGATCTGCCTGCAGCTATAAGAAACATTTGTCCCATACATGTCAAACCTCTATCTCTTACCATCTCCGAGATCTGTTTGTTCATACGGACGGACGGACAGACGGACGGACAGACGGACAGACGGACAGACGGACATGGCTATATCGACTCGGCTGTTGATGCTGATCAAGAATATATATACTTTATATAGTCGGAAATGATTCCTTCTCCCTGTTACATACTTTTGCACAAACTTAATATACTCTATGTACCTTCGGTACAGAGTATAAAAATATAGTAAAGATGGAATGAACGATTATCAAATAATCACTAAACGAAAGTATTGGCGCAGCAGTCTGGATTCTTATTCGGCGCAAAAAGAAATCAAAACCATTCAAGGCAAATACAGTTTAAAGCCTAGTACGGAGGGCGTTCGAATTTTCCTTCAGCTGTCAAACTCCATATAAAAAAAATTGCTTAAGGAATTTTTCCTTGCGACATTCTGTTGTTTGGTACGCAGAAAGCCAAGGAATACACACAAGGAATTTTGAAAGTTGCCATATCGATGAAGCGTGTGGACTGTATCGAACAGCTGATATTCCTTCCAGAGATATTGTGCAGTCATTTATTCCTTGTGTCAATTGTCAAAAGGCAAGGCAAAAGTACAAAAATTTTAGTTATGACGACAAAAATGCATTAATTGATGCAGTAAAAAACAATGCATGATTGTGGGACATCACGAATGACAAGCAACTGGACACCGCATTTACAAGAAGTGTTTGGGAAGCAGTTGCGCCATGTTGGAATCGTGTCATGTTGGAGGGCACGTCCCAGTGCATAAATTGAGACATCTTTCGTTGCAGCGATATGTGCACCTGAGTGGGGTCCTCGCCCGGAATGATGTTCCAAATGGAAATAAAACAATTATAATTGGACTTATCCGGCCTCGTGCAGACCATTAGATTCTTGGCAACAGGCGAATCCAATTCTGAAGTCTTGCTAACATTCTTCAGCTTAACAGCTGCCACTGCAATTGCAACTTCATCCATGTTGTGCCTCATTTTATTTAAATCTTATAGTTATGTCAAAACACAAGTCAGCTGGCCAATTTATTAATTTTCCGTTTTCGGTAAATTTTTTAATGTTATCTGGTCACACTGCCTCTTACATTCCACAAAAAGGAATATCAGGCAAATTTCTGGAAGGAAAATTCGAACGCCCTCCGTACTAGGCTTAAGAAACGAGCATATTTCCGAAACTCCAAATACCTGAAATTGTAACCTTCGGACCGAATCATCATATACAGGCCTGTTACCGTTTTCGATTCCGATCAAATCACGCGGAATCGGAATTGTTAAATGTACTATCTTCCAAAAACCGACTGTGTTCTTCGGCTTTTAACTTCAAAACGCTAGCTACCTTCATTCGACCCTCTCGATGACAAAAAGATTCGCCCGAATTCTTTCATCGTCGCTTAGAAATTACAGCTCTTTCCAATTCCGATCAATCGGATTCGGAAACGGGAACAGGCCTGAATGTGTTAGTTTCGGTTCGCGAAGCAGTTTTGAAAAGTCGTGGGTTCAAGGATAGTCGTAACTTATTGGATCGTTAAAAAATTTTCGCCGCTATTTTCGTTGAATTTCAAACGGAATGGACTGTCAACTGTGGTACCACTGCAAGTACCATCAAACCTTTTGAGGCTACAGTTGAAGACGTTTCCAAATCAAACATTTAGCAACCTTTGGGCAAATTTGTTCTTGCATTAGACCGTTAGATCTTGTGTGTGCTCCATTTTCTTAGTTTGATTGGTAAATTTATTATTGCCAGTTCAAATCAATTCAAGGGGTCACCAGCCCCCAAGGCAAGGGAGTACCATTAAAAAAGCTAATCAATCAAGCAATAAGCAAATAAATGAAGAATGTGGATGTTGATAAAGCACACACACACACACACACACACAGGTATGCACACCTAGGCATATGTATATGATCGGAGGGGGGGACACACTCATTCAAAAAGTTTTCACTTTTATTTTTGGGGCGCGGAAACGCTTTGCTCTCCACCATCAACCAATGCCGAATCGGGTCATAAAACACCAAATGTGGTCGGAGAACGACGATCATCATCATTGTAATCATGATGATTTTTCCTCCAACGTGTGTGGCGGACATGGATAACTAACTGGAAATGAGAGCACGTTGCCTGATAAAGCTTTCAATACGCACACACACACACATACCAATGAAGTCATTGGGGCAGCAGAAACTGCGCAACTTTATCAGTTACAGTTACAAGTGCGTGCGTCTAAAGCACCGCACCGTTTTGAGGGGATGTCTGTCAGTCAACCATACACATATGTATGTACCTAATGGAGCAGATATGACATCATTTTGTGAAAAAGTTCAACATTTCAGAGGTGATATTTGATTGTATGAAAGACATCCACTTTTATACTCTAGGATACTCTAAAATACATAGATCTAAGCTTACTTGCTCTTCTCAAAGGCCTCGAGTTTTCTCTCCATCATTTTAGTACATCTCTTTTAACTTAAAGTTTTTGTGCTTCTCATTAAGTTTAATTTTAACAGAAATGGACAGCAGAAGTACTTTTTTGTATTATAATGAGGAGTAAGAATATGGGATGCAATATTTTCAAAGAAAATGGGCTCTTGTTTAACTATTTCAAAAAAGAAAAAATAGAGGCAAGCTAACTTCGGCTCGACCGAAGTTTATATACCCTTGGAGCTTGATATGTGCCTGACAGTTTGTATGGCAGTTATACTATATAGTGGTCCGATTTCGAAAAATTTTGGTGAAATGATGTAAAATCATTGAAAACTTATTAATACGGGCGGTGGGAGCGATAACATTGAAAACAAAAAAGTTTTTCTCACTAAGACTTTTTTTCAGACCTAACTTTTGTATGGCAGCTATACTATATAGTTGTCCGATTTCGACAAGGCTTGGTGAAATTATGTGAAATCATTAAAAACTTATAAATACCAGCGTTGGGAGCGATACCATTAAAAACAAAAAAGTTTTTCTCACTAAAACTAGTTTTTCAACTGATCGTTCCTATGGCAGCTATATGCTATAGTCATCCGATCCGGCCGGTTCCGACAAATGTGCAGCGTATTTATACCAAAAGACTTCGTGCAAAGTTTGGTTACGATAGCTTTAAAACTGACGGAGGAGATAGCATAGAAACAGACGGACGGACAGACGGACGGACAGACGGACGGACGGACGGACAGACGGACATGGCTATATCAACTCAGCTCGGCATCCTGATCAAGAATATATATACTTTATGTGGTCGGAGATGCTTCCTTCTATGCGTTACAAACATCCGGACAATTTTAATATACCCTCTCCAAGGGTATAAAAAGTATTAAAAGGGCCGAGTCTTATTTGTTGGAATTTGCTTAAAAGTCTCCCAATACTACAAGCCAACATAGTCTAACGTAGTCTAGTTGTTGCACTCAGAACAGAAACTGTACCGTAACTGTAACTGTTCTCTTCGGTTCCAAAATCATCGGTATTCGTATACCGGTGCACAGTACAGAGTTTTAATCGGTTTTCGTTTGATTCCCTAAATAAAATCCTTTGAGCATTTAAACAATTATGCTTAAGATCCACATAGTGAAACATTTTTCTTAAGAACCTAATATGATCCACAAAGACAAAAATGATTTACAGTAGAAAAAACACGAATTCACAAAAAACGAGAGCGTAAGTTAAAGTCTATGGGCTAAGTAGGGAGTTCAAGAGCAAAGACCTCAAGCGAAGAACAAAAATAGCCCTGTACAAGTCGCTTATCATCCCAGTCCTGCAATATGGCGCAGAAGCATGGACAATGACAGCAGCGGATGAAGCGGCGATTGGCGTGTTTGAACGAAAAATTCTTCGGAGGATTTATGGACCTTTAAAAGTCGGCGATGATTTCCGCATTCGAAGAAACGACGAACTGTATAAGCTCTATGGGGACACCAGCCTGGTTAAACGCATAAAGCAGCAGCGGCTGCGCTGGCTAGGACATGTCGCCAGGATGAAGGAAGAAGCTCCAGCAAAAAAGGCGTATAAATCGAAGGCGGCTGACTATGGAGGCGGCAAGGTGGGAAGACCACCACTAAGATGGGAAGACCAGGTGCGGGAAGACATTGCCGAGCTTGGTGTGACCAACTGGTGGCAGCTCGCACAGAACAGAAGCGAATGGAGAGCGTTAATCGCAGAGGCCCAGACCGTCGAACGGTTGTAATGGCCATTAAAGAAGAAGAAGTAAGTTAAAGTCGGCTATAACCGACTTCGATATACCCGTTACTCATGAGAAAACATGCTTAACAGTTTTCCTGCGTTCTCTAGGGCGACCATCCAAAAAGTATGCAACAATTTGTAGGGTGGGAGGGGTTTGGAAGCTTGGTTCACTTTTTTGCTCATAACTTGAGAACCGTTCATCCGATCTTTATCATTTCTTTGGCAAAGCGATTCATTTTGCTAATTACTAACTATCTCTAGAAGGTACAAATCGTCTATCTTCAAAACTGTAGGAGATATTACGTTTTTTCCGAATTGTGGGGGCGGGAGGGGCCGTGGCCAAAATTTGAAATAAACTTGATCTGCCTGCAAGTATAAGAAGAATTTGTCTCATACATGTCAAACCTCTATCTCTTACCATCTCTGAGATCTAGGTGTTCATACAGACAGACGGAAGGACGGACAGTCGGACATGTCTATATCGACTCGGCTGTTGATGCTGATCAAGAATATATATACTTTATATGGTCGGAAATGATTCCTTCTGCCTGTTACATACATTTGTACGACTTTAGTATACCCTTTTTACTCTACGAGTAACGGGTATAAAAATTTAGCTTTTGAGGCTACGATTTGAGCAACTGGCCCCGGCTTCCATTGCCTCATCATAAGCTATTACAATAAAAATTACAAAATGCATTTTGCATCTCCTGCCTTTTGTCTTATTTTTCCCGACACGTCATCTCATTATGAAGTGGAGGCTAGGCAAACATCAAAAGCCAAGTGAAAATGAGTCAGAAAAGATGCGTTCCACCAACTATGCTGCCTGTTTGGTGGCAACCTCAAAAAGAAATAATGTCTGATAAGATAAAAGCCAAACGAAATCATGCAGAGATATGCACAGTCGTCGTCGTTATGTAAAAAGTCTATTCGATAATATAGAAACCGAAAGGGGGGGAAATTAGCCAACACAACATTCATCAAAGTGACACGTGGGGTTCCACAAAAACAACACGATCAACAAACAATCCACTAAACCGTCAACGCAATTAACGTTTTGCTTCTACATCCCCCATAAATTGTTTACTTTCAGCTTCCTCTCTGGATAAAGGCCGTTTGTGTGCCACAATACACATTGCCATTTTTAGTTGGCTTTATTTATGGAGAGCAAACACAGCTGTGTATTGGTGGGGGGAGCCATTTCTGGAATGGAGGAGAAGCTACAAAAGTGCATTAGTGATCCAACTGTCAATATTTTTAACAATTGGCAAATGCCGTCAGTTTGAATTTCGTTTTCAGTGCCACAACTAAACATCTATTTAGTGGCGCATGTGGGCGATTGCCTTTTTCTGCGAGTATTTGAGGCTGGCACCAACAAAGTAGGAAAAAAAGAAAGAAAGAAAAAAATAACCAGTTCGCCTTGACTTAAGATCTGTCCCAAGTGGGAGTGGGACCAGGGTCGAAGGTATGGGAATTTCAAATAAAAATTACTATTTGCGTAAGCTAATGGAGATTTCTTACTTCCGAAGCAGTATTGTGGCATGTCGTGGTATGACTCTAAATATGTACATATCAATGAAAAAAAGATCTTTCCTAGAGCAGTTCTATGAGAATTCATTGTCATTTACAATATTACAATACCCGAGGTCTGGTCATTATTTGGTTGCATCCGTTACTTTTTTGTTGAATGTGGATGAATCTTTCGAGGGCCACAAACCAAACAGTTTTTTTCATATTTAATCACATAAAAGTGAAACGCCTTTGCGACCAGTTTGTGCCCGTTTACAAAATAATTGTCATATGCAGTGACACAATTACGACCACACACACACACACACACACACATGGTAGGTTTAATTATGTCTACCCCAACCGAAATAAACATTTGGCAAATTTTCTTTTGAATTAAATTAATCCGCAAAGCGTAGCGCGCGCGCAAAAAAAAAAAAAACATAAATATATAAATCAAAATATAAACAAAAATACATTTCTATGTATGGTAGACAAGGTCAGTTGTCAGGCGACGGTACGAGATGTACGTGCCTGAACTATACAAATAAGGGAAAGGGACGTGCATGCATCAAACACATCGAAATGCAACCCACTTTGTGGGACCCATCGCATTTCAACAATGTGTGAAAATTATCATGTGAAAAGTTTATTTACCCCAACAACAGTTTACACAGTCCGAGGGGGGTTTCTTCGTCTTCTTCTTCGTTTATTATCTATTTGACATGCTCAGGGGTCCTATTAGCATGTTAAACACTCCATCCACCCACACACACACACACACACACACATCATAACTAACGGTAAATTGTGGGCGCCACTTGAAACTGTCAAAAAGGCCATAGAGCCCAAAAAACAAGAGCATCTTAGAGATGAACACGTGAGAAGCGAAGCAGAGCGTAGCAAGTGAAGTGCCAAAAAATGCTTATTGAAAGTTTAAAAAGTTCCTAAACACAGTTCCAATGCAAGCTCATATTAAGTCACGTATCTTTACCCTTTTTCAAT
Organism: Lordiphosa clarofinis; assembly: GCA_018904275.1. NCBI lineage: Eukaryota > Metazoa > Arthropoda > Insecta > Diptera > Drosophilidae > Lordiphosa > Lordiphosa clarofinis. Next base: position 1,096,186 of record JAEIGQ010000008.1, read on the forward strand.
GTAAACTCTGGTCATAACACGTGGAACCTATTTTAATGACTAAGCTCATCTATCAAGTGTGTGGAATGTAAGCGAAACGAAAATTTAGCACATTTTCAGTTATGAAATAAATAGTATTGTAGTTTTCGACTTTGGAAAAAAATTCCAAAGTGGTTACCAAATGGAACTAACTTCGGGGTACAGTTTGGGAGAACATTTTCGGACAGTTTGTTCCGATCCGAACCGGAATCCTGATGAATGAGATAACTTAAAAACCTAAGAAAATGGCTATTTTAAAACTCAGCTCGTCATGCTGATCAAGAATATATATATTCACTATCTGCAAGGTTGTTTGTCTAAAATGTTTTTAGGGGGACTACCACTTGGACCATCGCACAGTGGTCGATTTCATAGGCCAAAAATAAAAAAATAAACTTCTGAAATTTACCACTCTAAGTATGAAAATTATTTCTTAAAAGAACAGTTAAACAAACGGTAAATTCATTTTTGATCTATCCCGGCCGAACGCGCTATGAATAAAGAGAGAAAAGTGACAACAAAACCAAGCGGACTGGGCAGTGAACGTAGCTTGAATTTTGGCCCTACAAGAAAATTAAGTTTTAATATTAAATCGCGTTTAATTGACGTCAACTAAAATTAATATTGAAAATTAAGGTATTGACTACTTACTAAGTGATTTTTGTGGAATAATATGTTTACATATTGTTTTAAAATTATTGTTTTACCGATGACCTGTCGAGTGGTGTATTTTTCTTAATGCACTGATTTGAGTTAGAGAAAATGTTGTGACCCCTCTCTTACCCTCAAATGAAACATTTTTCTTAATATTAGTTAATGTTTTCTTTGTCTATATTATTAAACTCAGCCGCCACCTTTTGCCTCCCTCTGTGTTATTCGTGTTTTTCTACCACCCATTTTTGTGTTGTCTTGCTTATATGTGCCTAGGTATGTGCGTGCGTGTACTATCGTGCGTGTACATTCTTGCTTAAGTATATATTTTGTTTTTGTGTTTTCATTGTTTGTGTTTTTTTCGTCATTTTTGTGCTTTGGTTTTAATATTATCATTTTCATAATTTCATCAAACGTTTGTTTTATTTGAAGTTATTTTCAGGTACATATTATTAATGTAAACTTTCACGCATATATATTTTTGATATGTGGTGTTTAGAAAATGGTTAAATTGCTGATAAAGCTAAAAAATAATGACGACCTAAAACATAGATTTGAATTTGATTATTACGAATATATTGAATATTACTAGGAAAAGACTTGATCATTTATTTAAAAATTTGGAGAAACGTAGAATCAAAGCAGCAGAACAAAATCCAAAGCTCTCAAAAAAAATTCGGATTGGTTTTCTCAAAATGAATATATACAATTAATTCGATCATCAACTGCATTGAATCAAAATCGAGGACGTTATAGATTAAGTCTTGTGGAGTGCTCAGAAAGAATTAAGAGGCGACGGATAGCAGTTTTAGCAGAACTCATCGTATTCGCTGCTGATGATCTGCGTTTGGCTTGTGGTCAACCCAATCCTTCGATCTTTCTAGCAAAGGCGTGTAAAGTAATATTACTCATAAACTCAGCAAATTTAAAAAAGCATTAGAATCTACTTATAAAAAGCTTCGCTAACAATAAAGTTGATCTTAACTTTTTACCCTGCTATAATAACATTTTAAAGGAAAAACAGAAAAGTTATCCAGAGCAAATAGGAGTTTCAGTATCTGTAGCTGAAGTTGAGTTACAAAAATTTTTGGATCCCACTGCGTCGCGGATATTAGAGTTGCAGAGCGATGTAATTAATGAACTCGATGAGTCCTTTCGATGGGCGGGAGGTGCCGTGGGTAGAGGTAATAGTTGATTGATGGTAATATTATTGGTTATTACTTATATTATAATTATATAAAGCTAAGAAAAAAATTTAACTTTGATATAGGCAATGGAAGTATTTTTGGCCGCTGATTCCATACAAGACCGACCACTGTGCGATTGTTCATATGGCAGCTATATGATATAGTTGTCCGATCTGGCTGATTTTAACATATTATTTTAGGATAAATATAAAAAAATTTTGCGCCAAGTTTCAAGTCCCTATCTCAACTAGAAGTATTTTTGGCCGCTCTCCCCATACAAGCCGGACCACTGTGCATCGGACGGGTCGCAGGTTGCGGATAGCGAAAGGCCTTCCTATGGCTGCGAATAAGTGGAAATAATAATTCCAGGAAAATGTTAAGTTCTTCAAAATTTCTCTAAGGTCCAATTTCACATCTTCTACATAGAGCTATCTGTCACATAAACTAACAAATAAAAGTGAAAATTCGATGACTATCTGACACATAGCAGCTATCTGGGAGAAGGCAGTTAAATAAGTTGTAACGAGGTTTCTTGAAAAGTTTTTATAAATATTTTCCCATTCCCATCTCTAGAATAATTATTGTTAAACGATTGTGGGTTGGATGGATTCCCTCTTCTACGGTTTGTATGTCAAGTAGCTTGTTAATTATGAAGAGAATTATCAGAAACGAAAACTCAACAATCACTACCCACTTAAGAGCTCCCAAAAAAAAAAACATGAACTGAAGAAGCTTCAATCGTTGTCATCTAATTAACACACAATTGCCAAAAGGAAAAAAAGAAACACTAACGTCTTGACTTAATTTGCTTTTTATTATTTTTATTTCTCTTCTTTTTTTTTTTAACAAATTGAACTCAATTAAAGTTGAACAAAAAGCCACACACAATGTGCACATGGAAATGATTCATTCATAGGCTGGGAATGTGTGAGAAGGGAACAAATATTGCAGTAAATATGCAAACAAGACGAGCAGGGACACATGTATGTATGTATGTATGTGTTGTCATTCCCAACAACAAAGCAATTGCATTTAGCACAACAACAACAACAGCAACTGCAGCCACAAGACAATCAGCAAACCAACTTTTAACGGCACTTTGTGTGTGGTGGTGTTGTGTAGTGTGGTGTGGTGTGGTGAGGTTGGTCGGGGGAAACGAACAGAGAGAAAAACTTGATTTAAATCCCGGGGATGACTTCATTTATGAAGGCGGGGCGAGCGCATAAACATTTTAATAAATTTTGTTTGCTCACAAGTTATAAAGAAAATTTGTAAATTAATTCAAGCTTGATAACTGGCTTAAGGCTAGAACAATTATTAAGTTATGGGGATTTCCATAATCAAAACCAAACATATTTGGTCATCAACTCGCAGCTGCCCACATAGTAGGAGGGGTGAGTTATTAGAAGGAATGGCAAACAGTGTTTACTTTTCTCTCGGGCACTGAGGATGCGATTGACTACCCTGTGAACCTGCTCATGGTCCGTAAGGCCTCTCGAAGGAATCAATGGCCTTGCCAGTCGCTTTATATTTTTACAGTAGGTAGAAAGGTTTACCAGGGGCATCCAATCCAGGGGCTATCTTCCTCTTCTGTGGGACAGAGGGCATCAACCACTCCTCTCTTCCAACGAACTCTGTTGTTGGTCGTCGCTTTGAGTTCTTACCAGCTTTTCCCGATGCTTTCCACTTCTCTACCGAGAAGGGTCTGCCTGGTGTCCGACCGAGACTTTCTAGGGACAATTTTATACTTCTTTGCAGTATTATGATGTCAACACCTTTGTTGGAGCAGGAAAGCTATTTCGTAGAAGTTAATTAGCATTTTAAGTTAACTTAAGTCTTATTTGAAGTCACGACTTTGTTTTAATGTTGTCATCACTAATTGAGGTATTTTGCCCATCTGGCCACACTAATCAGAATTGTTGCGATCACTAGCGAAAATTCTGCCTAATCACATTTTTTCTGGATACGCATGGCTGTGGATCATTGGCAAACAAACACAAATAAATGTACAATTAAAATTCATTAAAACATACACGCATCTCATTGGGTCGACACAAAGACACACATTAAACGAACACAAAACCAAACCACAAGCGCATTCATCTCATTTTGGGAAAAAGGCAGCAACGTCAATTGGTAAAGCGGGACAGTGGGACAAAACTTAGGATTGCTGGATACATTGCGCAAACGCAATCTCCTCCAGAGCAAGGTCTGGAACATTTTGGCGACCGTGACCGCCACAAAATGTTCCAGACCTTGCTCTGGAGGAGATTGCGTTTGCGCAATGTATCCAGCAATCCTAAGTTTTGTCCCACTGTCCCGCTTTACCAATTGACGTTGCTGCCTTTTTCCCAAAATGAGATGAATGCGCTTGTGGTTTGGTTTTGTGTTCGTTTAATGTGTGTCTTTGTGTCGACCCAATGAGATGCGTGTATGTTTTAATGAATTTTAATTGTACATTTATTTGTGTTTGTTTGCCAATGATCCACAGCCATGCGTATCCAGAAAAATGATTAGCAGAATTTTCGCTAGTGATCGCAACAATTCTGATTAGTGTGGCCAGATGGGCAAAATACCTCAATTAGTGATGACAACATTAAAACAAAGTCGTGACTTCAAATAAGACTTAAGTTAACTTAAAATGCTAATTAACTTCTACGAAATAGCTTTCCTGCTCCAACATTCTCCCCCTGTTGAAAGGATCCACGTACATTTCAAATTAATTCATTGGGAGAGGAGCTATTTTGTGAATGGGGCGTCGAAGTGTACCCTTGCTGGTTTTGAGGTCCACTACTCTGACTCTACCATCCTTTCCTGCAATAGTTGACGTGACTCGAGCGAGATTCCACTGTTGAGGTGGTGTATTATCCTCGTGAATGATCACCAACTGCCCTTCACATATGTTAGGCTGAGTGGATGTCCATTTTGACCTTCGTTGTAGCGTGTGTATGTAGTCGCGGTGCCACATGTCCCAAAACTGCTGCTTTAGGAATGTTACTCTTTGCCATCGGTCCAGATACTTCAGCTGAGAATTGGAAGCTGACTTATACAAAGAGTCGTCTGGAGCTGCGAGTAGAGATGAGCCAATCAGCAAATGAGCAGGAGTAAGAGCGCTGCCGTCATTCGGGTCATCGGATTGAGGAGCGATAGGCCTCGAGTTCAGGATGGCCTCCACTTCCGTCAAAACAGTTGCCAATTCTTCGTACGTAAGGTTAGCTTGCGAGAAGTTTTTCATGAGCAACGTCTTAGCGGACTTCACTGCTGCTTCCCAAAGCCCACCAAAATGTGGCGCTCTGGGCGGAATAAATGACATTTCAAATCCTTTGGCAGCGCTATAGGATTTGACCAAATCAACTGTCTGTGGGTCGATCACTTCATACTTAAAGTTTGCAAGCTTGTTGGTGGCGACCGTGACAGGATCAAAATGTTCCAGACCTTGCTCTGGAGGAGATTGCGTTTGCGCAATGTATCCAGCAATCCTAAGTTTTGTCCCACTGTCCCGCTTTACCAATTGACGTTGCTGCCTTTTTCCCAAAATGAGATGAATGCGCTTGTGGTTTGGTTTTGTGTTCGTTTAATGTGTGTCTTTGTGTCGACCCAATGAGATGCGTGTATGTTTTAATGAATTTTAATTGTACATTTATTTGTGTTTGTTTGCCAATGATCCACAGCCATGCGTATCCAGAAAAAATGTGATTAGGCAGAATTTTCGCTAGTGATCGCAACAATTCTGATTAGTGTGGCCAGATGGGCAAAATACCTCAATTAGTGATGACAACATTAAAACAAAGTCGTGACTTCAAATAAGACTTAAGTTAACTTAAAATGCTAATTAACTTCTACGAAATAGCTTTCCTGCTCCAACATTCTCCCCCTGTTGAAAGGATCCACGTACATTTCAAATTAATTCATTGGGAGAGGAGCTATTTTGTGAATGGGGCGTCGAAGTGTACCCTTGCTGGTTTTGAGGTCCACTACTCTGACTCTACCATCCTTTCCTGCAATAGTTGACGTGACTCGAGCGAGATTCCACTGTTGAGGTGGTGTATTATCCTCGTGAATGATCACCAACTGCCCTTCACATATGTTAGGCTGAGTGGATGTCCATTTTGACCTTCGTTGTAGCGTGTGTATGTAGTCGCGGTGCCACATGTCCCAAAACTGCTGCTTTAGGAATGTTACTCTTTGCCATCGGTCCAGATACTTCAGCTGAGAATTGGAAGCTGACTTATACAAAGAGTCGTCTGGAGCTGCGAGTAGAGATGAGCCAATCAGCAAATGAGCAGGAGTAAGAGCGCTGCCGTCATTCGGGTCATCGGATTGAGGAGCGATAGGCCTCGAGTTCAGGATGGCCTCCACTTCCGTCAAAACAGTTGCCAATTCTTCGTACGTAAGGTTAGCTTGCGAGAAGTTTTTCATGAGCAACGTCTTAGCGGACTTCACTGCTGCTTCCCAAAGCCCACCAAAATGTGGCGCTCTGGGCGGAATAAATGACATTTCAAATCCTTTGGCAGCGCTATAGGATTTGACCAAATCAACTGTCTGTGGGTCGATCACTTCATACTTAAAGTTTGCAAGCTTGTTGGTGGCGACCGTGACAGGATCAAAATGTTCCAGACCTTGCTCTGGAGGAGATTGCGTTTGCGCAATGTATCCAGCAATCCTAAGTTTTGTCCCACTGTCCCGCTTTACCAATTGACGTTGCTGCCTTTTTCCCAAAATGAGATGAATGCGCTTGTGGTTTGGTTTTGTGTTCGTTTAATGTGTGTCTTTGTGTCGACCCAATGAGATGCGTGTATGTTTTAATGAATTTTAATTGTACATTTATTTGTGTTTGTTTGCCAATGATCCACAGCCATGCGTATCCAGAAAAAATGTGATTAGGCAGAATTTTCGCTAGTGATCGCAACAATTCTGATTAGTGTGGCCAGATGGGCAAAATACCTCAATTAGTGATGACAACATTAAAACAAAGTCGTGACTTCAAATAAGACTTAAGTTAACTTAAAATGCTAATTAACTTCTACGAAATAGCTTTCCTGCTCCAACATTCTCCCCCTGTTGAAAGGATCCACGTACATTTCAAATTAATTCATTGGGAGAGGAGCTATTTTGTGAATGGGGCGTCGAAGTGTACCCTTGCTGGTTTTGAGGTCCACTACTCTGACTCTACCATCCTTTCCTGCAATAGTTGACGTGACTCGAGCGAGATTCCACTGTTGAGGTGGTGTATTATCCTCGTGAATGATCACCAACTGCCCTTCACATATGTTAGGCTGAGTGGATGTCCATTTTGACCTTCGTTGTAGCGTGTGTATGTAGTCGCGGTGCCACATGTCCCAAAACTGCTGCTTTAGGAATGTTACTCTTTGCCATCGGTCCAGATACTTCAGCTGAGAATTGGAAGCTGACTTATACAAAGAGTCGTCTGGAGCTGCGAGTAGAGATGAGCCAATCAGCAAATGAGCAGGAGTAAGAGCGCTGCCGTCATTCGGGTCATCGGATTGAGGAGCGATAGGCCTCGAGTTCAGGATGGCCTCCACTTCCGTCAAAACAGTTGCCAATTCTTCGTACGTAAGGTTAGCTTGCGAGAAGTTTTTCATGAGCAACGTCTTAGCGGACTTCACTGCTGCTTCCCAAAGCCCACCAAAATGTGGCGCTCTGGGCGGAATAAATGACATTTCAAATCCTTTGGCAGCGCTATAGGATTTGACCAAATCAACTGTCTGTGGGTCGATCACTTCATACTTAAAGTTTGCAAGCTTGTTGGCAGCGCCCACAAAATTTGTTGCATTGTCGCAATACAACTTATTGGGCAGCCCGCGTCGTGCAATAAACCTTCGAATACATAATAAAAAGGCATTAGTTGACAGGTCAGTCACCAACTCAATATGTATTGCTTTCGTCGCAAAGCACACGAAGACGGAAACATAGGTTTTATATGGCGGTTTTCCACGGATTTTGTATGATGTCATGAATGGTCCACAAAAATCGACACCTGTCACCAAAAATGGTCGTTCACCACGAAGGCGATCAGCAGGAAGATCTCCCATTAACTGCTGCATTAGACGTGGTTTGTATCGGAAACAAATAGTGCAATTTCGGACCACTTTCCGCACTAACACTCTGGCGTTTATTACCCATAACCTTTCCGTTTTCTATCAGTTTAATGTCTTCCCCAAATGCTGACTGCTGTATATGCCCTACTATTCGCCAGAATGTTACATTAAATCTTGTGCTGGTATGTGTACGATTTCCCTAACCTTAAGTAGACGATTGGGTAAGACTCTGTTGAAGACGCGATAGACATAGGAGAGAATCCTGATGATGCGTATATATGACGACTTGTTTTCAATAGTCTCGTTGATGATTGAATGAGAGATTTCCTTTGATGATTTATTGAGAACCACAGTCGAGTTTAAGCTAGTTGTAGGTAGCTCGTTAGATACCACGAACGCTCTACTCCTAACTTCGATTGGAGTTGGAAGTGGTTCACTCAAGAGTGGCCACTCTTCGGGTGGGCCTTTTAAGAAATCTGGACCTGTCAGCCACATGTTAGTTTGAAGATCGGATGTACTGCAGCCTCTTGAAACGATGTCAGCAGGATTCTTAGATGATGGAACATGACGCCATTGAATGTTGCTGGAATCCTCTTGCAATTCAGCTATCCGGTTCGCAACAAAACAATTCAATTTGGAAGAATGCATCTTAAGCCACTGGAGTACGATTTTGGAGTCGGTCCAAAACGTGACATTATTGATATATGGCATAAGCTTTAGCTGAAATTTCCGAAATGTTTTGTTAAGCAAGACGGCTGCGCATAACTCTAGCTTAGGCACCGATTGAACTTTGATGGGAGCGACCTTAGACTTTGCAATTAACAGTGTTGTGTGAATTAATGAATCGATTTCCATGCGAATGTAAATGCAACACCCGTATGCTCGTTCAGAAGCGTCTGCAAATCCATGGATGTCACCCTTCACTTGGAGTGACGTATGTACATAGCGAGGAAGTTTTAATTGCGAAGTATTTTGAAGATCGTTTCTCAAATCACTCCATAGCTGGTTTAGATTTTCTGGCAACGGATCATCCCATCCAAGCTTTAGTAAGTGTAAGTCTTGCAAGAGTATTTTGCATCGTATGATGATTGGACTCATCAGTCCGAGGACATCGAACATTCTAGCAATTGTTGACAAAACTACTCGCTTTGTAGCGGGTTCGTTTAGCTGAAGGTCGAATCGGTAAACAAGTTGATCCTGCTTAGGTAACCACGATAGTCCTAATGCCTTTGTAGCCTTCTCTTCTTCGATTTTTATAGGAACTTCAGTTGACGATGATGAAATAAGTTGAGTTGAATTGCTGTTGAATTTGGTGATGGTCACTTTCGCCTTTTGAAGAATAGCTATGATCTGATCCTTTTTTTCTTTGAGTTCTCGAATTGTATCGGCTCCTGTGAGGAGATCGTCAACATAGAAATCAGTCATCAGCACCAATGCTCCGATGGGAAATTCTGATTCATACAACTTGGCGATATAGTAAAGACAACGGATCGCCAGAAAGGGTGCTGAAGACAATCCATAAGTAACAGTATTTAACTCGTACATTTGAATGGGGTCGGTTGTGTTGTTTCTCCAGAGGATCAATTGAAATTGTCTATCGCGAGGATCAATCATAAATTGTCTATACATTTTCGTGATATCGCCTGTAAGAACGAATTTATGCAGCCTGAACATGAGAAGAGTCGTAATTAAATCTTGTTGGATTGTTGGACCAATCATTAGTAATTCGTTCAACGATTTTCCAGAAGACGACTTAGCTGAACCATCAAATACGACTCTTAACTTCGTTGACAGGCTCTCTGGTCTTAATACACAATGATGTGGGATGAAGAAATGAGGTGTAGTTTGATCAAGTGAATTAATTGGAGACATATGTCCTAACGACAAGTATTCGTTTATAAAATCTGTGTATTCCCTTTTCAGTTGCTCATCGCGATTTAACTTACGCTCTAACATAGTAAATCGTTTGAATGCCATGTTGTATGAAGTCCCAAGATTCGTGGGTGAATCTTTAAAGGGTAAGCGCACGTGTATGCGTCCATCGCTGCAGACTTTAACGGTTTCCATAAAGTGGTCTTCGCACTCTTGTTCTTCAGGATGAAGTTTTGGTGATGATGTCAAACAATCCTCGATTCTCCAAAAGCGTTCTAGCATTTCTTCTAGTAGTGACGACTCCTTCACGAGATGACATTGATAGGTTGGAAGTATTGTCGGAGTAGTTGCGATATTTCCGCCTACGATCCACCCGAACTCTGTATTGAGAAGGCATGGTTTTCCTGAACCCAGTGTGTGTTTCCCAGTACGAATAGCATCGAAAAATCCTTCTGTGTTTATGAGAATGTGGATTTTATGCGGCTCATAGAAAAGTGGATCAGCGAGATTGATCCCTTTGGGAAATTTCCATTCAGCTATGTCAACACTGCTGCTCGGCTGGTTGGTGCAAATTGATTTTATGACGGCAAAGGTTGAAGCCCATTCAAATTCCGATACGCGAGACTTGAGTGTCGTTGCTACGTTGTAATTGATGGGTTGAACAGCATCGGATATTCCGCTCACAGCTTGCGAAACTCGACATTTTTCTAATTGTAACCGTTTGGCTGTTTCCTCTGTGATTAAGTTTACTTCCGAACAAGAATCCAACATGGCGCGAACTAGATGATATTCGCCGAACCTGTCCCTGACTTGAACGATAGCTGTAGGTAGAACGCCTCGATTGGCCGCTCGTACTACTAGAGAAACATTTGGCTGAGTTTGGGTAGTTGTAGGTTGTCGTACTGTCGGCTCTGATTGCTTTCCTTGCCCAAAAATATGCAGCAGTGAGTGATGTGCTGCATGGCAAACCTTACACCTGGATTTTGACTGACATTGTTTTTGATTGTGGTTTCTTCTAAGACAGTTGAAGCATAGCGCATGATTTTTTACCCAATCTCTCCTTTGACCATGAAGTAACGTGGCGAAGGTAGAGCAGCTAGATATATAATGTTCTCCTGAATTGCAATATTCGCATTTTGAGTTTGTTGTCACAAATGCCTTTGATGAATGCACTGGTTTTACCTTATTCTTTAACTCTAGCGATTCTCCCATGCAGAGGCCCTTAGAACGGCTTTCTAAAAACTGGCATCGATGAGTTAGGACCGTACAGCAGTTGTCCCATGAAGGAAAAGACTCGAAAAGCTGCTTTTCATCATAATGAAGTTTAGTGTTTGCGTCCACCTTTGAAAGCAAAATGTGAATCATGATTGCATCCATGATCTTTTCAGCAGAGCCAAGTGACAAAAGCGATCCTCTTATTGCTGATACTGAATCAAGTAACTTTTGTAAAGCCATAGCATCTGGTTTTTGTATTGATGGTAGGGAAAACAAACTTGAAATGTAATCCAAGAAAATGAGAACGTCGTTGTCGTATCTATTTTTTAGTTGCTCTAGTGCTTTAGCATAGTTATCATCAGTGACTTGGAAAATTTGAACAACTTCTAAGGCAGGTCCTGATAGACAATTGAGCAAATAATTGAATTTATCTATTATTGATATTGAGGGATCTTCGTCTACGAGATTTGAAAATGCAGTATTAAATCTCTTGTAGTCAGAGTACTTGCCATTGAACTCAGGCAACTTAATTTTGGGCAGCCTGCTGTGATTTGCAGAGGCACTACTGTTCAAGACACTAGTGTCGGTTACGCTAACTCGCCTCTTTCTGTTCAGGAGAGTCATAATTGATGTTTTTGCCTTGATAAAAATTTCTTCAATGTTGGAACGCCCTGTATCTGCATAAAATACATCTTCGATCTGTGTTTGCAGTTGACAAAGTGTACGAAAATAACTTTCTAAGATTTGTAAGTTACATTCGAGTACATTAACATTTGCTGAGCTGCCTAACTTAGCGACTCTGGTTTCAATATTGGTGATGTTTTGCTCCATTGTTGTCCGCTGTACTCGCAATTTCGTTAATTTCGCTTCATTAACGTCGCCTGCAGGTGGTTGAGAATTGCTTGTACCTTTATTACCTTCTAGTTTATCCTTGGTTCCAACCATTGTTACCAAATAATTGCTCTTGAAAGCCTACCAACGTCTCTTAAGGTCAGAATCGAAATTAGAATTTACACAGTTGCGTTTTAATCAGACCTGCACCACTGTGCAATGTTTGTGTGCAAATTAAAATGTAACCTCTGGCGATAGAAATGGACAACAGCAAGAATCTCAGCAAAGATGGAGAATGAGACACCCAAATAACCGCAATTTATTCCCTCACCAATATATGTTTGTATGGTTTTCTCCTTTACACTTTAAAATTCCACCTTCAAGTATGTATGTGTATTTACTTGTAAAAGTGTGTAGGTGTGTGAGGAATTGCAGTGATATATATGTATGTGTGAATATACTTGCGATTGGAATGCGTGTGAGTGTGACTGATGTGTGTGTGTGCAAATGGTAGGTGAGTGTGTGAGCGTCTCCTGTGGAGTCCCTGGCAAATGATGTACAGAGGAGTCCCAGTATTCCGAATATACGTGTGCGTGTCCAGCGAAACCCTGACCAACTTGCTTGTGTGAGTTGGTCCAAAAGCTCTGGCGAACACACAATCACCTTCTTGATCAGCAGCAACTAGATAAAATGCCGATGAAATTGACGAAGTCGGGCTTTGAAATGGAACGCTACTTAGCTGTTGGAGATGTGTCCTGTCACGGTCGCCAAAATGTTCCAGACCTTGCTCTGGAGGAGATTGCGTTTGCGCAATGTATCCAGCAATCCTAAGTTTTGTCCCACTGTCCCGCTTTACCAATTGACGTTGCTGCCTTTTTCCCAAAATGAGATGAATGCGCTTGTGGTTTGGTTTTGTGTTCGTTTAATGTGTGTCTTTGTGTCGACCCAATGAGATGCGTGTATGTTTTAATGAATTTTAATTGTACATTTATTTGTGTTTGTTTGCCAATGATCCACAGCCATGCGTATCCAGAAAAAATGTGATTAGGCAGAATTTTCGCTAGTGATCGCAACAATTCTGATTAGTGTGGCCAGATGGGCAAAATACCTCAATTAGTGATGACAACATTAAAACAAAGTCGTGACTTCAAATAAGACTTAAGTTAACTTAAAATGCTAATTAACTTCTACGAAATAGCTTTCCTGCTCCAACAACCTTCCATATTTCCACTTTCTGTGTTCTGTCAGTCCAGAAAAAGAAACAGAACATGCGACTTCAACACAATGGAAGTTGTTTTTGATGTGAAACATCTTTGATTTCGGTACGAACGATTTTAGTAGGAGTAAAATTTGATTTCAGCGTCACGTGACGCTGACATCATTCATATTTTGTGGAGCTTTCCGGCAAACACTCACACACACACAAGAGGATGGGCAGGTGAGGGAAGAGAAGAAATAGGAAAGATGCTGAAAATGGACCTAACTAGGGTTCTAAGAAAGATCAGGGTGGGATCTGGTGGTATGTGGAAGGGATTTGGGTGGGATCTTATCTAGGAGTGCTCCGTGTGGGATCGGGGTAAATCTAGTTGGGATCCGGTTTGGATCTAAAAGGGATCTGGATAGGATCTGGTGGGGATCTGGGTAAGATCTGGAAGGAATCTGGGTGGGATCTAAAAGGGATATGGGCGAGATCTGGTTGGGATCTGGATGGGATCTGGTTGGGATCTGGGTGGGACCTGGGTGGTATCTGTGTGAGATCTAGGTGGAGTCTGGGTGGGATCTGAGTAGGATCTGGACGGAGTCTAAGTGGGATTATCGTAGGATCTGGTTGGGATCTAAGTGCGTTTTAAGCTGCTTGAATCTGGGGCGGTTTTGGGTGTGTTCTGGGCGAGATCGAGGTGGGATCTGGGTGGGATCTGGATGGGATCTGAGTAGAATGTGGATGGGAATTGTATGGTATGAAATGGTATTTCTCCTCTCGTTAATTTTCTTCTTTCGAAAGAGTGCGTCATGTTTCACATCAAACACTCTTGAGTGTTAGCGAGACTCACACATTTTTTTTCTTTCCATAGCTCTCTGAAGACGCCACTCCACATTGAGTTCCGTACCGCCATCCACAGCGACTACTCCGCCCAGGTAGCTGAATTCCTGGAATTGGTCAATGGGCTGTTTATCCCAAACCAACGCATGGGATTGACCGGAACGGCTACTAAGCGATCTGCCGATTTAGCTGGGGACCCCAAGATCGCCCAAAGCACTTGCCAGGTCGCTTAGCCTATTTGTAAGAAGGCATATACCGTCTGCATAGTCCAGATGCCGCAATGTGGTTGCCATTGTCCATGTGATACCGCTGTTGTTAGGTGCTGGTCGGATGGTGGAGAAGACATCTGAACAAGAAAAACAATCCTCCTGTTTCTTGCCCCCTTCCTCATTTATTGGATGGATAACCTTTGCCGGAAAGTGGGTTAAGAACTCGCGCCATTTAAGTAACATGCAACTAACAGTAAGAAACTAACTCAAATAACTCAGTCTACTCCAACTGAAAGTCCTCATACTTTTAAACTTAAGCTTGGTATGGAGATACTTGCGAAAAGTGTGCGAAATCTCTGCACATTATTTCGTCGATAGCAAGTGCGAAATAAGTTGCTCATCTCTAGTTGCTTTGTTTTCAAATTTAATTTGGCGGGACAGTTTTAACTAATTAACTGCGAATATTTATGGTGGCCTTTAATGAAGCAATAGTTGGAGCAATAGCTTTATGTGATTTGTAAGAAGCTTTAGTTGAGGCAGCTAGGGTTCGGCAGTGTTTGATATGTCCTTACTTCCTGTAAAGATCCATGTGGAGTCAGTTGTATAACATAAATAAATCGCAAAATAATAAATCGTTTGTAGGTTCATCGTTACCTTTATTTGTAACTTTTCAATCATTTGCTCCAATTGGCAATTGGTGCTCTTTGGACACGACTAGGGAAATGGCAGAATCGACTGTTGTTGCCATTTCATCTCGACGTTATGTACTTATAATGCAATATCATAGATTAGAAGATGTTGTCCACGACTTGCGGCGACAAAGAAGTCCCAAGTCTGACCATTGAAAAGTTCTGCGGCTCATCCGGTCGACATACGGAATAGCCGTCTTTCACAATAGAATCACTTTGTGCTGGACAAAGTTCCTCATCAACAGACCTCTCGTTCAAGGAGCTAAGTTTCTTGAAAAGAGAATGAGCACTTATTTGTTCACATGCGTGGCACACATACCTTGTGCCGACAATTTGGTCAAAAACGACACAAGTGGAGCTAACTGCCATTTCACATCGTTGCGATGGATACTCCACCACCGCTTTCACTCTTGGCGTGCTTAGGACGCCGCCAGCGAACGGTGGCGCTGTCCTTTACCGAAGCCCAAGCCGCGTTGCAATGTTCTCCTAGCAAAAACAATCAATTGTAAACAGCATTATTAAACTCAAAAATTTCTATACTTTTACAGATCATTTTTGACAAGACGCTATCACCTTTTCCTCCAATGAAAAGATGTTCATCCTTTTTAATGTTTTTGTATTGTTGTCCTACTACAACACTTGTATCTATATGAGTGTCTACCGCCATGCAGAGTACGAAAAATATGTTTTACATATATTTCACACCTTCGAAATCAACTCTCATCACTTGCCTATCGGGTGACTATGGCGTGACACGTTGACGTCGGGTGGCAACGCTGTGATATCGATATGCCAATTTCGCGCGTGATCTCCAGACCAACTCACGAAACAGCAACTTGCGAAATCCGTGCGAAATCATTTTTTCTATATGGACTTTTTCATTTCGCGGGTATTTCGCGGGTATCTCCATATCAAGCTTTAATAAAGATTTTCCTTGTTGTCATTATTTGATTTTTATCCATCAGATTGGCCCACAAACAAGATTAAGAAATTCATGCTATATCAATTAAATTGTGTCTCTCAGAGCTGAAACTTTGGTCTTTTAATTAAACATGAAAGGAAGAGGGGAAAACTGACTGAGCAACGAGATGAAGGCCAAAACAACACATCATACAAAACATTCTCTGGCCTCACGCATGGTGCGTGCTGAGGTTTTTGAACTCGAACAATTCAGACAATAAAAGGGCACACCACATGTAGCTTTTGCAAGGCCGGAAAACGGAAGCGCCTGTTTTGGTATGGTTATTGTCTGTCTGCGTATTTATGCTGCGGCTATTTGTAATTATGAATGAGAATAGGAATGGGTACGAGTGTGGGTGTGGGTGGTGGTGCACAAAATGGGGCCACAAAAGGTGTCACCACACGGCACGCATATGCATTATACATACATATGTCATTCATCACTCGCTGGAGGAACGTTTTATGGACGCGCCATTAAAGATCAGCGATGACGGTGACAAAGTGCGTCCGGTTTGGTGAGTGTCGGATGCAAATGTATGCAAAAGAGTGGGAGGTGGCAGCAACCGTTACGGGGGGGAAACGCCTTCTGAACACACACAAAATATTGGCGAAAAGCATTTCTCCCTCGGCTGTTGTTGTTATTCTCAATGGGAATAACATGTGCAGCTGCAGCATCATAAAAGCGGAATCAACAACAAAAAAACACAAATGTGTGAAACGGAAAAACACATAAAAACCATATGCAACAGCAGGGAAATTGGGAATTGTTCTAAACTCAAGAGCTGGAACTCTTTAGAGGCACCGTGGGTCTAAAGAAGTGAGGAACATGTGTGCGAGTTTCTTAGTTTACAAATAATTTTATTCAAGAAAAACCTTTTGCTTCGATTTCCACTTCCTGCGATTTGACTGCGATTTTATTTGCCCTCATAAAGTACACATTCTTAAGCCATTCCCACCCTCTAGTTGGGTGGGCGGCCTCAATTGCTTTGCCTGCTCTTCAAGGCACTTGTCGACGACGTTCTAAAAGGCAAAAATTTAGGCCCCGCTGCACTCGCTCTAGTCTGCCCATCATCAAATTACATTTTACAGAACAATGCAAAGAAGATGATGAACACAGAAACAAAATTCTGCGAAATTTGGTTGCAAAAAAAGTCTCAAGTTGAGGCTGAGTCTTCATATTTCTGGGCTAAGCACACTTGGGCTAAGGAATTAGCTGGAATGGTGGGGGCGGGGGAAAAAATAAACTCCTAATAATTATGGGGCAAGCCACATGCAAACAGTTTTCATTTTGTGGTCACTGTGTGTTGTGTCAGAGGATGTCTCCATTATGTTTGTTGACACACAAAACTGCAATTCCGACAGCTTCCGAAAATTGCCTGCTGATGGTTATACGAGCTGCGTAATGTGTGATGAAGATGTCTACAAGATTTACATATCTGAGAGTGCGTCATAGACTCGAAAAATACAAATGAAGAAGGCATTAAAGGCTAGCCGAAACGCTTAGGAAAACAGCTGAGTTCAAATATGATTTAAACAAGGGTTCGGTGGTTGGAACTCGTTCAAGGTCTAAGGTTCGGTTCCGTTGAGACAAGCTTTGTCAAGTGTATTAGACGAAGTTAGCTTTGCCTTTCTCCTTTTAGTTTTAACATAAACTTAAAGGTATTAAAGCAGCTACCATAAGTAACCAGTAGCTTCCTCTCCAGACTCTTTTAGCCTTGTCAATCTTCATACCCGATAAAAACATTAAATTTTTTTCTAAAGAAAAAAGGTATAAGGCTTGAACCGTTCCCCTCAAACACGTTCCACGCCGGCTTGCTGTCTTTCGATTGCTTTGAAATTGACACAAAAAAAGAAACGCCGAAACAAGTTCTCAAGCAAATAATAATATATGTAGCTCGTTTCTGTTTTGTTCGTTTTGTTTGCTTGTTATTATTCAATTTTGTGGCATTGCCTTTTAGCAGTGTGCTGAATGTGGAATTATAACCAATTTACATAATTTTAGTATCCAGACATGAGACCCGACC
This sequence comes from Lordiphosa clarofinis, assembly GCA_018904275.1. Lineage (NCBI taxonomy): Eukaryota > Metazoa > Arthropoda > Insecta > Diptera > Drosophilidae > Lordiphosa > Lordiphosa clarofinis. Next base: position 1,113,942 of record JAEIGQ010000008.1, read on the forward strand.
CACACGTCCAAGTTTCAAATTCTGTTCTCTTTTTCTCCTGCTGACTAAAATAAAAATCTGGCTAGTATGTAAGTTGTATTTTGATGAAGTTTAATCAGCAAATAAATATTTTGTTTACATTTAAAAGTCATTTTCTGTAGTGGATCAATACTTAATTCACAAAAATTACATTTTAAGTTTGGGGTTTAAAACTGTTTAACCATCTATAGTTTACTTTTACAGTAAACATTCTATATAAGCAACTAATCTAAACCAATTTTTCAAAAAAAGTTTCTTATGTAGAAAAATAGAGGGAAGCTAACTTTGGCTCGACCGAAGTTTAAATAGTCTTGGAGCTTGATATATGCCTGACAGTTTGTATGGCAGCTATACTATATAGTGGTCCGATTTCAACAAATCTTGTTGAAATTATGTAAAATCATTGAAAACTTATAAATACGAGCGTTGGGAGCGATAACATTAAAAACAAAAAAGTTTTTCTCACTAGGACTATTTTCAGACATAACTTTTGTATGGCAGCTATACTATATAGTTGTCCGATTTTGACAAGGCTTGGTGAAATTATGTGAAATCATAAAAAACCTTTAAATACGAGCGTCGGGAGCGATAATATTGAAAACAAAAAAGTTTTTCTCACAAAAACTAGTTTTTCAACCGATCGTTCCTATGGGAGCTATATGCTATATGCTATAGTCATCCGATCCGTCCGGTTCCGACAAATGTGCAGCGTATTTGTACCAAAAGACTTCGTGCAAAGTTTGGTTAAGATAGCTTTAAAACTGACGGAGGAGATAGCATAGAAACAGACGGACATGGCTATATCAACTCAGCTCGTCATGCTGATCAAGAATATATATTCTTTATGTGGTCGGAGATGCTTCCTTCTGTGCGTTACAAACAACCGGACAATTTTAATATACCCTCTCCAAGGGTATAAAAAGTTGCTTATATAGAAAAAAGAGTATAAATTCAATGATAAGTAAGTTTATTAGTTCAACTAATATTAATTAAGTCTTTTAAGAACAGCATTTTGTCCGATTGACGCAAAAACAAGATCACATTGCTTTATTATTATTATCTTATTCTCTTCTGCAAATTCTACGCCAACGTTGAAGGAATCTATCACATTATCAATGCTGAATCTTTCTTCTTCTTCCATATTACGATCTTTGTTAGCGATACTCTCGTCTATGACAAAAAGTATGCTTCTCTCGATGCTTCTAGTTGCCCATTCATCATTTTTGATTACCAAACTAAAGGGATATTGTTCTCTCCCACAAAATGATCAGACGGTATATTAATTTATATTTCGTCGATCGATAAAAACAGATGAATAAATGAACGCATGATAACGGATCGTCGGATTTCATTCCAGGCTTCAACTATCAAAAATGACAAGTCTTTTGAATTAATATTTTGAAGGGCTGAGACCATGCCATTGTTGCCGCTTCCTGATTACCTCGAGAAATACATCACCTTCAAAATGCATATCAATTTGACTTGACAACTTGATCTGCCTGCAAGTATAAGAAGCATTTGTCCCATACATGTCAAACCTCCATCTCTGAGATCTGATTGTTCATACGGACGGACGGACAGACGGACGGACATGGCTATATCGACTCGGCTGTTGATGCTGATCAATAATATATATCCTTTGTAGGGTCGGAAATGATTCCTTCTGTTCGAAGGGAAGTTTTGAATATTATGGAACAGGAGCTTAGCTATTTGAATTACAAACCTCCTTAAAGTCTAGAGGGTTGCACTTTGGGACTCGAAACCAAGAAGCTTTGCAGGTTCAGGTATAGTCAGCTGATTTAAGTCAGGGATTATGTTATTTTTGTGGTTTTATTGTTATATTTTACCAAGTTTGATGATAATTAGATAACTATACAGTATTGCTGTCGTACACAAGATAAGTCTGAAAAAAAGTCATAATGAGAAAAAACTTTTTGTTTTCGATGCTATCGCTCCTAAACATGTTACAGATTTATTTATATGCTTCCACACAATTCGGCTAAGTTTGATCCAAATTGATCCAAACTATAGCAAATAGCTCCTTAGTATTTTGTCGGATCATGCTCGAGTCTGTATAGTTTCTTATAGTTTAAATTTTAAGTGGATTAAAGGAATAAGTTTCACACATAATGGATTCGATTTATATCTGATTCATTCAAGTTATGACACTCTACTCAATTATGTGGATCGTAAGTTGGTAAGTCTTTATTGCAGTTTTGAGTTCAGAGTTCATCATTCTCTTGGCCACACCCCGTTTTGAACTTTCGCAACTTCTTCGCCTGCCGGTTTGATGACTGACTGCAGTTTTGGAATCCAAGACGAGCTTGCCGACTGAAAGATTGACCCACTCAGTTGAGAATTGTGTTCCACCACTGCTAACACCCGTTCGCGCAATCCCCTCCTCACCCTACACACACACACACACACACACACACACATGCCGCCGTCTGGGCTGGCTGCGTTTTTATTATGGAAACCGGCTAAATTCCATTTGATTTGGAAGTCGAAGCCTTGTCTTGTCTTGCCTTATATTTTGTTTCTCTCTCTTTTCACATCGCATTTCACTTTGTCTGCCTCGGCGCTCGAGTTTCAGCGTCAGTATTAAACGTCGCACCGTGGGGCCAGTAGAGGCAAACGAGGCAAAGAGTAAATGACAACGAATCGGCACTGCTCCACTTCATAACCCCTCCCACAAATCAAAAATATTGATTTTAGAACTAGATGCTAGCTTGGCGCTTTTTTATTATTATGATGGTTAATCAAACTGGTAAATCAAGACTTGATACTGCAGTTAGTTTTATCCTTAAGTATCATTTTGGAACCATAGGCTTATTACACTGAGCACATCTAACACTTGACATCTCACATCATATTTTTAATTTTAAGTTAAATTTTAAGAAAATGTTGTTTGGAACCACCCAAAAAATGATGACAAATTTTGCCACGGCAAATGTTTGACCCACGAGGTGGGATCATGGAAAAGCAACGGCACGATGTACAGATTCAAGTTAATTTTTTGCAGCACCTCGGCCCACTGTGCGTCGTTAAAGCGTTGCAACAACTTCACCCAACTTTGGCAGCTGTCAAGGGCGTTCAGTTGTATTTTTTTTCATTATTTTTTGTTGTTGTTATTGTTGGACAAATACCGTTACATTTCTAATTAATTGATAATTCGTATGGGAAATTTGGTTTACCTTCTTGCTGCCGCTTCCGCCCTCAACTGTTGCTGCTGCTACCTTTCAAGTTGTTGTTGTTGTTGTTGTTGCGGCCGCTGCTGTTTTTGGTGGTGGCTTTATAATGCATTGAAAATAGGAAATATATTAGTGTAAAAAAAGCCGCGCGCAAACAATTGCACACACACTCTAGCAGATGCACTCACACATACACACACGTACACGGATCAAACGGGTTATTTTTTGTTTATTTGCTTGTTGCTGCACACAACAATAACAACAACACCCAAATGAAAACCGCCATGTAAAAAAAAAGAGAGTAATGAGCCAAAGAGCTGGCCACATAAAAACTTCGAACTGCACTTCACAAAACAAAACATAAAATAATAACAAATAACACACCAATTTCTGTAATTGTTTGATTTTCCTTTAGTTGCTATTTCAAAACAAATTCACTCTCGTTTGGCACATGAAAACTAAAAAATTTGTTATTTAATTTAAGTCAAAACAATTGTTTAAAGCATTTTTTTTTTCTTGTAAGCGCCCGCCGCCGAAAGCGATGCGTTCGGTTTTAGCGAATAGTAATGAATACTAGTTTCATTTTGCAGCGTTGCCACCTTTTCATTCAAAGCGTCGTCAGCTGTTCAGAGGCGCGCACTTTAAATTTTTCAGCTGGTAAAACAAAGCAATTGTTGGCGTTTTAGTTTTTACTTAGGATGTTTTATTTGCAAATTGATTTTTGTTTGATTGCTACTGGTGTAGTTAAAAGTTATTCAACTGTGTTATCGTTATCGGAAGGTTGGTATTTGAGCCAACTGAAAATACCAGTATTTGAGCATAATTTACTCAGAGGTGGCAGCGCTGGACTAGTGGGCGCCAAATTTCAGGCGGATATTTTGTTTAATTTGTTTCTATATTCTGGCGCCATATTAACCCTATTGACTTCGACTATTTGATTGATGGACAAAAAAATTTTATTTCTTAACAAAATTTTACTGATTAATTGTTTATTTTTAAGTTAATGCTTCAGCCTGACGCTGTTATTTAATGTTAAATGCTTTAATTTTTAATCTTGTGCTACTATTGGTTATATTTTAACAAAATTTTACTAAATAATTGTTTAGCTTTAGCCTGTTGCTGTTATTTAATATTAAATGCTTAAATTTTTAAATTGTAAAATTGTGCGCCTTCAGCGTCATGGACAGCGTTGCCATAGTCAGCTAAACTAATCGCCTCGAAATCACGAAAAAAACTACAACGGTAAATTCAAACTGTAAACTTGCTGAAATTGGTTCACGTGTGTGTAAAAAGTAGTTTTGTCAATTATTTGTGAAATTTGTAAATTGTTGAGAGCACAATGCAGTTCCAAGTTTTACTACTGCTTTATACATGTTGGTGGTATTGGCCTTTAAGCGTTGACTGCCGTCAAGTCAAAGTTAATAGGCAGCAGCAAGCAGAAATAGCAAAACTTCGCAGCGAACTGAACGAGGCTCTTGACCAGGGAGAAGAGGGGCAAGTAAGTATATTGGGATACATATCAAGCCTAACTAGATTTTATGACCTTTCTCGCCACAGGAGGACATAATAGTTCAACCCAAATGGACACGAAAGGATGCCGGTCAGGCAGGAGTTAGCCAGGTGGTGGTCGATCAATCCTCTCTTAAGGCGGCTCAAGCCTTACGTGTGGAAATACAACAGGCGGTGGCCAAACAGGGACTCACCAAAGAAGTACAAGAATTGGATGCTACGCTTAAAGCCCGCAGTAATGTCCAGCCACTGACGGAATCCGTTTTAGGTGCGGCAGGGGAAGAGCATAAGCGTCCCAATGTGGTGGACTCTCAAGCCTCCAGCTCGCCCATAGATCTCGAGCTTTTGCACAATGTAGAACTGTCTAAGAGAAGAACACGCGAGCTGCTTATACTTTCAGGCATTGAGGAGGATTTGGACTTTACTCGCGGTGGACACCAAGTGGAGCAATGGCTGCATTTACAATTAAATGGTAGCAGCAACTACCTTTTGATAGGGCGACGATCCCAGGACTTGGTGGTGCTGCAAGCGGACTTCACACTCAGCCAGACTCTGCCCTGGGCCTCAGCATCAATTGAGGCTATGATAAGCTACGAAGGATTCCTAGTGATAGCCAGCCAAAAGCAATTGTTTTGGTATGGCCTCAAGACTGAGGAAGAGGATCGGGGTCTTCAAGAAGTCTGGCATTGGCCCGTGGGCGGCAATAGCCTTAGCCATCTTGGCACTTTTGTTCAAAATGAACAAAATTATGTGATCCTTGCCGGAAATCGTACAATAAGCATTTACGCTTTCAACCTAAACACCAAGGAATTTTGGTTAGGACATCAGTTGCGTTTGGAGCAAGAGCTAACCGCTTTGGCTGTACTTGACACGGGCAGGGATTTGATATTGGCTGTGGGTCAAGCGGATGAGGCATTAATTTATCAAGCAGCAGGAGAGTCGTCGCAGTTGCAACTACAGCTGAGTCAACATTTGGAGGCGCCCCATTTGCAGGACATGGCTGCCTTTCTGATGGGCGGTCGCAGCTATTTGGCTCTGGGCGGTCTACGTCCTCAGATACTAGCCTATGTCCAGGGTCAACTAGTGCCACGCACGATCTTGGGACAGAATTTTGGTTTGGTCGAACGTTTCCTGGCCATACCCGTGCGCAGCTATCGAGATGATTTGCTGTTAGTAGTGCAGCATCGCGTTAGCTTTGACACCCACTCGCTGCTGGTGCTGGACGTGCTCATCTGGAACGGTGAGGCCTTTGAAGCCAGCCTGCCTGCTCCCTGTCGTCGGGCCAATCAGATAAGCTATGGCCTGAGCTGTCTGTTGGATGAGCAACGTGAGTCCGGCTTGGTTGGTGCGGTTCTGCTACGCCAGTCCAATCAGCTTTTAATACCACGTCAGGAGGCTCCCTCCGGTCTGTTCCAATTGCAAACACAGCTGCTGCCTCGTAACTCGGAGCTGCATGATCTACAGGAGATTCAGCAATTTATGCAGTCCTGGCTGGCCGAGCAGGAGGCTGTCGTACTGCAGGCCGCACAGTTGCTGGCCATGGAACAGCCGCCAATTTATGAGGAGATTGCCACTCCACAAGTATTTCAAGAGGGAGGATCTGTGGACTCACTACTCATAAATGGTATCCCTTGGACAGCAGAAGATGCAGGCATGGATCTGCACCATTTGCTGCAAGACATACGCCTGCTGGAGCAGGAGATACAGACAAAACGTGCCAAACGCCATTGGGACACTCGCTTTAGCTTTCACTATGATCAGCTGGACTTTGATAATGTTGTGGCCGACGAACTGAGACTAAAGCAGCTAAATCATCAGCCTTTTTATGTTCAACATCCGGGTATACTTGATTTTTCTGAAGGATCTCTCCAAGTTCAAAGTTTGGAGTTGCTGGAGACGAGAAATCACTTGGCGCGAACAGCTATAGTTTCACCTTCAAGTCTGAATGACCTGGAGTGTGTGCATATCAATGGTTTGAACTGCACACAGTTGATGCAGGATTTGGTTTGGCGTCATGAACCATTGGAACTTTCACAGCTTGAAGTTCGGGGTGTAAGTTTTGGGTGTTCCCTTTTAATTTGTATATATTATGTAATATATTGTAGACTGTCATCTTTGAGGATACGTTAGAGCTGGACAAACTCAACAATCTCAGCTTTCCGCAGGACTATCTTTGGTCGCAGGGCAATAGCACTAGCATAGTGCAGGCTCCTAAGGAATTTACCCAAACGTTAAGTAAGTTTATATGAATTATTAAGCACTTGGTCACTCCTTTTGACCACCTGCCAGCTGTCAATGTCGTGGATAGTGATGGCACCTTTAATGGAGCCAACCCGGTGGATGCCATCACATTGTCTGATGCCCAGGACTGGCCGGGATGGGTTACCTTTAGCCAACTGGAAGTGTCAGAGGAGCTGGAGGTAAGTAAGCCCACAAAAAATATAATATAAGTTTAGCAAATGAGGTGGTTGGAACCCATTCTACACTAGATCCTTTGAGATCAGAGATTAAACCGTAACAACCGTACTCGTATCTTTATAACCTTTATTAGCATAATCGGTTATGAGTACCGATTGGGATTAAATTCGGATTTTCCTTTTGGAATGGATAGTTTTATAATTTCGCTGGAACCATTTTAAGCTCAATTGGATCAAAAATCTAAGATCAATATAACATTAAATTGATATTAATTATATCCTTTTCACCATATTAAAACTATCCAGCCCAAATGGGCACCAAACTCAACCAATGGATTACACTGTTCAACAGTGAAAAGTATCCAGAGCATCGTTAACTAATTCCTACGTACCGACTCATGCTGATTACGAGATGGTATGTCAAAGCCATATCTTAGTTTCCGTTTCCAAGATATCCGCGAAAAACTAAATTTCCGACTTTTTGCCATTGTAGAATTTTTGTAGGTCACACTAAGCAATAATTGCTAATTTTATGAAGCTTCTAGGATAGTACACACATCAATGCAACTGAGAAAAATCAAACACGCCATATAACTATTGCCAATGGTGTCGAAATTGGCCTTCAAAGTCAAATTTTTCTTGATTTATAGCAATTTTGTCAAACTAAACCATTTGCTACAAGCCATTCTATTTGTCGGACATTTATTGGCTCCATACCATCATATAGTTCAACATTTGCACTAATTATGGAAATTTTTTGGCAATTTTGTCATGACCGCAGGCATAGTTACAGCCTGTTATATTCGAAAATCAAGATTAAAATTTATGGGAGGCAAACTAGATTCCCACCCCAAATTTTTATAGCAGTTTTAAAAAGGCAACTTGATATAGCATTGGCTTAACTAAGTATTTATTGTAATGTAAAATGACAACATTCATGGAATGCTACGTTAACATATGCGGATAGTATTTAAAAGAAAAGTCTAGTTCTTCCTCTCTTTGGCGCTGCATGAAAATAACAACAGCTTAACGGTTTCCGCCGCTGCAATTAATGCCCGTCAGTCGTTTCGGCTTTGTGCTAGCTGGCACCAAACCCAGATTGGCTATATATTTCCGCACCTGGACTTCCCATCTCAGTTTCGGTCTCCCAAAGTCTTTCGCCTTCCGTTTGTTCATATCGCTCACTTACTTCAATACTGGCATAACTCAAAAAATACGATTTTTGACTTAATGATGCAGAAATCTGCGCGCTTTACTGTACTATTTTATGCAAATTTTCGTATTGCTATCTCTTCTACTTTCCATGTGAGATGAGAATATGTCGCAATATCATTTTCTAGGTTCATTTTCATGTTGATGCAAGAACGGCCATATCTCAGTTGTCCTGCTGTCGATATTGACCAAACATACCTTGTCTTTCAGTTAAAACATCATATTTTGAATGTTTATTAATAAGCATTCTAAATTTATAATATTTTACTTAATTGAGTTGAAACTAAAAGAACCATTTTTTTAAGGTTAAATCCATTGAGAACTTCAAACGTGTTTTTCTCAAAATGGATTATTTTGAGTTATGCCAGTATTGAAGTAAGTGAGCGATATGATTTACTGGAGCTTTTTCATGCTTACTGGTAGCATGTCCTTTCCAGCGCAGAATTTGAAAGGATGATAGCAAATTTTGAACTGATTCAGAATAGTTGACATTCCTCTTATTTCCTCAGAAATTATTTGCGACAAGGCGAAAGTCGTCCCAGGCTTTTTTTCTTTTCCTTAAAAACAGATTTACAATTATTTTGAAATAAATTTACAAATTTTGTTTACCTTCTATGACTAGGTCGGAGTTATCATCATTAAATAAATTTCTAAAATGCGGGCCGACAAAAACACCTTCCTTTATCTTAGTTTCGCTTAGTCTGGAAAACTTCTGGCGTAGATATTGGAAAGCATCGGCATTTTTATCCATTGCTTTACCGAAATTATTCATCAGTATTACGGTGGAAAAAACACCTTTTTTGGGTCAACTAATTTGCAAGAAGTCACCACTTATTTATATAGTTTGCCTTTCTGTCACGACTATCCCATTCGCAAATGAAACAACAAAATTTCGTGTATCCTAGTTGTAGTCCTAGGAGCAGATCTAAGATCTTCAAATCTCCGAAAATTTGCCACTGGTGGTCATTTAATATGCAGCACAAAGTTTATCATGCTTTCATAGCTCTTTTTCATATGTACAGCGTGACCAATGGGAATCGAAAATGCACTATTTTCGTTATGTAATAAAACAGCTTTTAAAATTGCCTTAGAGCTATCTATAAAGAGTCTCCATTCGTGCTTGTTTTATGTGATGAATTTAGCCTCCAATTATCCACTGACATCGTTACAACGTGCTAAGTTCTTATCACTTTCGAAATGTTGCGTAAATTCTTTTTGTCTACTGCGTAAAGATGTAATAGTCGTTCCACTTTTATACACTTGAAAAGTGTATTATAATTTTGCCCAGAAGTTTGCAACGCATAGAAGGAATCATCTCCGACCACATAAAGTATATATATTCTTGATCAGCGTGACGAGCTGAGTCGATTAAGCTTTGTCCGTCCGTCTGTCCGTCTGTCCGTCCGTCTGTCTGTCCGTCTGTCTGTTTCTACGCGAACTAGTCCCTCAGTTTTGAAGCTAGCGAGCGGAAATTTTGCACAGAGTCTTCTTTTGTCTGCACGCTGCTAATATGTCGGAACCGACCGGATCGGATGGCTACTTCTTGTAGCTGCCATACAAATGATCGGTCGAAAAATGGGTTTTATTGATATATAATACAATATTACCGCTCTCAATCACGGTCATGGGTAATATCAAATGTTTTTAAGCTGATCTGCGAAGTTTGGTCGAAGTCGCTAACCGTTGAGACAAGCGATTTCAAGTGTATAAAAACTTCGGCACGGACGAAGTTAGCCTTGCCTTTCTCGTTTAAAGGTTCCATTGCTGAAGTTCCTGGAAGTTTAGCTTAGCTCTTTGGTAAGTCCATTACAAGATCTTTCAAATCAGCTTGCTTTCTTATATGTGGCTGTGCTGACGAACTAAGTTCTTCGAATTCTGAATTCAAGGAACTCAATCCGGCAACTTCTAAAACTTTAAAACATTGAATGAAAATTACAAAGTCATAAGGCTCCTTTAGTAGGATCCAAGTAGCCTTTTTATAATTCTGACATAGTGCTTCTATCCGCAAATGTTAACGTAGCATTCCATGAATGTTGTTATTTTGAATTACATTAAAAATATAGTAAAGCCAATGCTATATCAAGTTGCCTTTTTAAAACTCATATAAACATTTGGGGTGGGAATGTAGTTTGCCTACCATAAATTTTAATCTTGATTTTCGAATATAACAGGCTGTAATTTTATGTTGAACTATGTGATGGTATGGAGCCAATAAATGTCCGACAAATAGAATGGCTTGTAGCAAATGGTTTAGTTTGACAAAATTGCTATAAATCAAGTAAAATTTGACTTTGAAGGCCAATTTCGACACCATTGGCAATAGTTATATGGCGTGTTTGATTTTTCTCAGTTGCATTGATGTGTGTACTATCCTAGAAGCTTTATAAAATTAGCAAATATTGCTTAGTGCGGCCTTCAAAAATTCTAGAACGGCAAGAAGTCGGAAATTTAGTTTTTCGCGAATATCTTAGAAACGGAAACTAAGATATGGCTTTGACATACCATCTCGTAATCAGCATGAGTAGGCACGTTGGAATTAGTTAACGATGCTCTGGATACTTTTCACTGTTGAACAGTGTTATCGGTCATGTTCTGAATTCCACTTCCACAAAAGTTTTGTGATTTGGAGTGCAAATTTAGTACTAAAACCGGTTTGAAATCACAGAATTTTTGTGGAAGTGGAATTGATACTAAAACTATCCAGCCCAAATGGGCACCAAACTCAACCAAAGGATCATCAACAAATATCCTTTTTACTTTCTTTTATCCCCAGCTTTTGGGCCGCGCCCAGGGTCGCCAATTTGACCAAGTTCCTTCGAATCCCACCCTCCTGGAGTCTCACCATCTTCTATCCGATTGCCACTTTACGCAGCTCATTGTCCAGGGAACCCTAAACTTGCAGGGATTGCTGGACAACGATAGCTATGGCGCTCTGCTAAATGATTTGGTACAACGGGCGGTAGATCCGCACCAGGAAATAATTATACCCGGAGAGAAGCGAGTGCAACAGCTTGTCTTGCCGGTGGATGCCCATGTAGCGGATGGTCAGTTAGGTGGCATACCTCTAGAGCATTTCATTACCAAGCACACCACGCAAACATTGTGGAATCTCACTAATCTGGCTGGCTACGTCTATTTCCATCAACTGGAGCTGAGCCAAGGTTCCACCTATGATGGCGTTCAGTTGGAACAGTTGCTGGCAAACGCTTTGCCCTTGGATGGTCCCCAACTAATCTCTACGCAAACTCAACTCCGCTTTGTGGGACCAACGCCAGAGTTGGACCAGCTTCAAGTGCAACACAGTCTGAATGAGCTTCCACTGGCCACGGGCTATCAATTGCTAGAAGAGCCACTCGAACTGGTTACGGCAAGCTTTGTGAGTCTAAGAGCCGAGCAAGTAGATGTGGCTCATGATGTTGTAGGCTCAGGACTACTCAACGGACTCAATCTGAGCCAGCAAATCAGGCTACGTCTCAACTACGACTCAAATGGCCATGTGCAAGTTCAGGAATTGATTCTTCCCCAAGGTGTGCAGGCGGACGAACTGCAAGGAATCAAGGCGAATGTTTTACTCAACTTCCTGCAGCAGCTGGACGAGCTGCCTTTGTTGATTCTGCATGGCCAGCTGCAGGTGGAAAAGATAGCGGTTAGTGGCGATGTACAGGTTTTGGGTAATCTGAATGGACGTGACCAGGCAGAGATGGAACGCCAGGTGGTGTGGTTAAATCGCCCAAATGAACTAAAGACGCGCTGGCGCTTCGAGGAGCCGCCTCTATTTTCCAGTAATCTTCAGCTCGAGGGCAGCTTCAATGAACGACTCCTGCCCGAGCTTCTAAATGATGTAGTCTTCCGTTCCAATGATCTGGTCATAGAGGCCACTAAGAGTTTTGCAGCGCCTGTTAACGTAATAGATGCACTGCATCTTAAGGCCCTAAATGGAGTGCCTTTCGAGCGGCTGGCCAACAAGCGACAGCTTTTAAACTTTACAGGCGATGTTCATTTAAATGGACAACTCCATGTGACTGACCTTCAACTCAAGGGAAGGTTGAACGCGGCCGATCTGGGTCAACTGGAGCAGCTACTCTACTGGGATCCCATCTATGAGGCATTTGTGCAACGCGGCCTCGTTGACTTTCCCAACATGATGAATCTTCAGGAGCTAACGGTTTTGGGTCATCTGGGCAATCGCAGTCAGCTAACTCTCCAGGAGTTTTTCCAGCAATTGCTGTACAAGCGGCAGCCGGGTCTACAAATCCAAGGGCATAAGATCTTCACGGGACGCGTGAGCATAGAGAATGGTGCCCACATAGGTCAGCTTAATGATTTGCCCCTGCAAGAGATGTTGGACCAATTGATTTTCATTGACGGCAGCGACCAGAAGATTGTCACAGTGGATAGCCCGATTCAGTTTGAAGCTCCCATTCGGGCCAAACAAGTGCAGGCTGAGGGTTTGGTCCTTCTTGGGGAATTGCTTAATGGTTGCAATGTTAGTCAGTGGCTAAAAGATACCGTACGAGTGGATCGCGACTGGCGAAGCGAGCGTAAGCAAAAGCCAGCAGAAAATAGAGAAACTTTAACTAATCGCATGTCCATTTGATTACAGTTCCGCTTACCTTTGCCCCCGGCTCTTTGGATAACAATAATCTACTGGTAGATCAGCTGAACGAGTTGGAGCTTTCGCGTGTGGTCACCCTGCATACAGCACAAAATTTTAGCGAGCCCTTGGTGGTTCAGGATTTGTATCTAGACGGTGAGATGTTGGTGGGAGGGCAAGTCAATGGACTCAATCTGACGGAGGAGTTTGCTAACACTTTGATGGTGAGTAAGAGAAAAGTCAGATGATGCACTCTCTTGAGAGAATCTTGTTAGAAACTTTTAACAAAGCTCAAGCACAGCTTCTCTGTACTCTCTTGACTTTTTTTAGGCCAAAGTCAAGCTTTTCCGCACTCCTTTGACTTGAGTAATTCATATTCTACCACCTACGGCTTGTGGTTTGAATGCGAGCTTATCAGCACTCTCCTGGCTTGTGTTTTTCCCCACTTTAACACAAAAGCTAGAGTGAGCTAGAGTTTAAGATGTTGTCTGAAACCACCCCTGGTCTAGATTAGCTTATCTGCTCCCCCGGCCAGCATCAATAACACTATGCAACAATTTTTTGATCCCGGCTTCTAAATAGTTGATCCTTATGTAAAATTTCACGCTGAATTCAAATCTGCTCTCAGATTTGTCAAAAGTAGAACGGTTTTTGAGATATCGCGAAATTTTCAATTTTAGTGTTTTGAAAAAAGGTAGGTCTGCTAAAATGCCATTTTCTCTGATTTTAGTCCACCGATATGTATAAACTGGAACAAAAATAAAAGATAATAAAATTATTTCTGAAAAAAACGACTGTTGTTGTAAATCCAACCATAAATGACGAAGTTATGGCACTTCAAAGTTGGATTTTTGAAAAATTTTTGATAATTTTTAATTTTTTGCTGACTTTCATTGAGTTTTTTTCAATCTTACCATTAAAATTGCTCAGGTCTCAGATATTGACAGGATTGGGTAATCTTTAACGAGCATTTTTTGCCCTTGGTCATCGAAATCGGATGAAAAATAAACGCTATATTCACAATTAAGTAAACATACCTCTGTTTGAGAGTATTTTTTTGCTAGTTTTTTTCAGTATTAAAATCACTTCTTAGCAAGCCAAATAAGAATAAACGTTGACCATTAGGAGTTTTTATTGCAGTTCAACAAAAATTTTACGAACTTCAACATGACTTGCTCAAAGCGAACATTTTATTGCAAAAATGATCCAAGCAAGTTTTGCTTTATTTGTGGAGAATTTTCATTCGCGAGGCAGAGAATTTTTCGGAACAATTGCAAATATTTTTTTCATTATATTTTGGCAAGAAACCGGAAATCAAACCGTGGACGCCGAAATTCGTATGCAATTCGTGCAAAACTATTCTATATATGTGGATGTCTGGAAAAAGTAAGTCAAAAATTTTATAAATTGCACACCTAGAGTAATTTTTTCATTTAAGTCGCTTTTTGGCTTTTGATGTTTCTGCTACTTGGCGGGAACCGACGTGTCATGAAATTAGCTGCTATTTTTGTTTAACTGAAGTTAATCAGCATGGACGTCACCGATTTGTAAAATATGCTGAGGTAGAGTCTTTCTCAAAGCCGATTTTGCGCACATCTGCCAGCCCATACCCAATTTGTCCAAAACGTAAATATGAAAGTGAAGATACAGATGATGCAGACATGGACTATAACAATGCTGAGACGGATCATATTCTAAAGCCTCTGACCGAAGCCGAGATAAATGATTGGATACGAGACCTAGAACTATCAAAGGATAAATCCGAGTTGTTGGCGTCGCGCATGAAAGAGCGCAACTTTGTATCTCCGAACGTAAAAATAACAAAATACAGAAAGCGCCATGAACGTTTTGGAAAGTATTTCGCACAAGAAGGATCGATTTCTTATTGCAAAGACATCGCCGGTTTATTCGAAAAGTTTGGAGAAATTTATAATCCAAATGAGTGGCGACTATTCATCGATAGTTGCAAACTTAGCTTGAAAGTTGTTTTGTTACACCAAGGCAACAAAAAGCCTTCCATTCCATTGGCACATGCCGTAAACATGAAGGAGTCTTACGACTCAATGTCTAAATTGCTCGCTCTTGTCAAATACGAAGAGCACCAGTGGAAAATCTGTGCCGATCTGAAAGTCGTAGCAATGGTAACAGGCTTGCAACAAGGATGGACAAAGCATTGCTGTTTTTTGTGCAGATGGGACAGGCGAGATCGCAGCCAACATTACTTGCGTAAAGACTGGGATGTCAGGGCCAATTTTGTAGTCGGAGAAGATAACGTAAAATTCCCGCCCCTAGTTCAAAAGGACAAAATTATTCTCCCTCCGTTGCATATTAAGCTTGGTCTCTTCAAAAACTTCGTTAAAGCTCTCCATAAAAATGAAAATTTTGCGGCATTTGAATTTTTAAAAGGACGATTCCCACAACTTTCTGACGCCAAAATCAAAGAAGGCGTATTTGTGGGTCCGCAAATCAAAAAGCTAATGAGCGACAGAGAATTTTACTCGGCACTATCAGCAGACGAGGCAAAAGCATGGGAATCATTTTGCGCAGTAGTGTCTAGTTTTCTGGGAAGGAAAAGAAGTGAGGACTATAAAGAAATTGTTGATGATTTATTGGAAAACTACAAAAAAATTGGTAAAATCTCAGTCTGTTTTTCATCGAGTTTTTATATTTACCAATTTTATTTTTTTTTTATTTTTAAAGGTGTAAATATGTCCTTAAAAATTCACTTTTTGCACTCCCATTTGGATTTTTTCCCGGACAACCTAGGCGACGAAAGCGACGAGCATGGCGAACGCTTCCATCAGCAAATGCAGCAGATGGAGTTTCGCTACCAAGGCAAGTGGGATCCTATTGCTGGTTCTTGTTGCGAGAAACACACAGTCTGCACAAAAAACAAAAGCGGTCTACATCATTTGAGTACTTTTATCCAACCTTGAACTGCAATAAAAACTCCTAATGGTCAACGTTTATTCTTATTTGGCTTGCTAAGAAGTGATTTTAATACTGAAAAAAACTAGCAAAAAAATACTCTCAAACAGAGGTATGTTTACTTAATTGTGAATATAGCGTTTATTTTTCATCCGATTTCGATGACCAAGGGCAAAAAATGCTCGTTAAAGATTACCCAATCCTGTCAATATCTGAGACCTGAGCAATTTTAATGGTAAGATTGAAAAAAACTCAATGAAAGTCAGCAAAAAATTAAAAATTATCAAAAATTTTTCAAAAATCCAACTTTGAAGTGCCATAACTTCGTCATTTATGGTTGGATTTACAACAACAGTCGTTTTTTTCAGAAATAATTTTATTATCTTTTATTTTTGTTCCAGTTTATACATATCGGTGGACTAAAATCAGAGAAAATGGCATTTTAGCAGACCTACCTTTTTTCAAAACACTAAAATTGAAAATTTCGCGATATCTCAAAAACCGTTCTACTTTTGACAAATCTGAGAGCAGATTTGAATTCAGCGTGAAATTTTACATTAGAATCAATTGCTAAAAGTGCGGGATACAAAAACTTTTCAAATTTTGTGACATAGTGTAATCTTCTCTCTTCTCTCTTTAGATCAATGCCCCCTATGATCAACGTGTAGAGACACCGCTAATAGTGCCAATGCTGCATGTGCTCAAGTCTCTGGAGGCTACATCACCCCTTAACGGAGAGGCCAATCACAATCTAAGCGATGTGGCTACCGTTAACGAAGAGCTACTTATACTACAGACTCCTCTCTACTTGGCCCGTGCGCATGCCCCCGAATTGATAGTTAGGAAACGCCTCAACGCTTTTGATTTCCAATTTTGGCATGAACACAGCTTGTGGGCACGGGGACGAGATCAACAGAATATAACGGGCAACTGGCGAGTAAAAGAGTTGAAAGTAAAGCAGCCACCAGGAGAGGAGGAGCATGACATCTATAGACGGCAGATAATAAAGGACCATACTGATTTTTGTGCACGTCTGGGCAAAATGTTTAGTTGGCTACGTTTGCCCTACCAAGTGCAAAGGTTTCAGCGCGCCTTTGTTTTGGACCAGCCCGAGGACTACAAGCCAGTGCGTCGTGTATTTGCGGTGCAGGCTCCTCCTCCATCAGAGGGAGTCAGCAGCAGCTACCTTTTAATCAATGAGTTGGGCTGCTGGACACTCATCTATCGCTGGAATGGCACACGATTTGCAGCAGCCGGTGGCTTTCAGAGTGGACCCATCGATGATGTGGCTGTGCTGCAAGTGGGATCTCAACCATTTACGTTTATGACCAGCTATGAACTGGCTGACGAAGAGCAAGAAAGCAACTGGAACTGCAGTGGTCTGGCCCAGCTGCAAAGTTGGCGTACTGACGCGAATCTGGAAATGGTAGCCTTGGACGCGTCCCAACAATTATTGAGAAGTCTCAAGCAGCAGCAGCAGGAACAGCAACAAGAGCCCAGATACCAGCAATATATACGCTATCTAAATCATCCCAGCATAGAGTCAGAGCTGAGCTCCACGGAGCAGGGGCTTAGTCAAGCGGATGTGCAGTTGCTGCGGCGACGCCTGCTAGAGAACCTCTGCTTTCGCATACAAACTGAGGTCAATATCACCCAGCTAAGCATACCCGAAAGTGATCTCTATGACGAGCATATGGTGGAGGACTTTCTAAACTTGATGCGTCAGCTGCAAGGCTACAAGAATCTACCAACGCAGACTCTACCCTTGCCGACCAATCCGGCACAAGTGTTGGCCGCACGCAGTGCCCAACTTATGTGGCCTCTGCTACAGCAATTGCGAAAGCTGAACGCAGACAAGAGTGAAGGAGTAGAAGAAACAGCCCTGGAGTCCACTCTCTTGGATATACTACTGATGGCCAATGATGACAGCAGCAGCAGCTTTGGATTGGATGCCTCGACTCAACAGCTGCATGCAGTAATCAGTAGACTACGTCAACTGCAAGCTCAACTTATTCATCAAAATGAAGATGACATGACCAGCTCTCCCAGTGAGGAATTGCCTGTGAAGAGTTTACCTGTTCAGACCTTGCGTCTTCAAGTGGGTCCCAAGCAGCGAGCCCGGCTAATCTATGCTCGTCTTACCAGGCTGGTACCTGACACTGCTGCTTCTTCTACTATTCAATTGCATGAGGCCAATGGCACACTATTCCAGTCCCTGGCAGCCAATCGTCAGGCCAGACAATTGACCTCCTTGCGTGTGCGGGACGAGACGCTTTTGGCCTTTGTCGAGGGTTGCTGTCACATTCGTGTGCTTATCTATCGCGGTGTACAGGGTTTTGTGCACTTTACCCAGTTCCAGGTGGTTGGTGCCAATGAAACAATGCCAGTGCAGCAATTACTCACCCTACATTTACCACTGCAGCGTCCGCCCGGAGCTCTCTATGCTTTGGCTGCAGTGCAGGCACGCAAAGTAATATTCTATGAGCTAATTGTGGCGGGACTATTGGAACCTTGGCTAAGTTGTAACTAGTTGGATATGTTCCCTATTATTTTGTATATAGAATGTAAATATAATTGTTGAAAAACTATTAAATAGAATGAACCAATAAGGCCAAGTTTGTCTCCTTATTTTCCCCCGATTCGCTCAACTCTACAAAAAATGGAGACAAGCTTACAAACCGGTTTGGTCGTAGACCAAAAATTTGATTCTATTTTGGTGGAACTGAAAAAAGAAAAAATTTTATTCAAAGTTTTAACAGTTTCAGAAAATCAAAAAAAAAAAGAAAACATAGTTTCCAGAGTTTTGAGAAAAAAATAAAATAACTAAATTTAACTTATTGGCCTTGTTCACGGTCAACTAAGCTTACTAGATATCTACGTTAAGCATTAACAATTCTATGATCTAGTAATCGAACATATACTTATGCTAAGGACCCACAGGCAAATACTTCGCTAAGTAGCCAAGACTGCGCAGGACTAGGAACTAAAACTATGGTGAAAAAGTTTTCTAACTATTTAACAAAATTATTAATTGCCAGTGGGACCGTTTTTTTTAAAGATATTAACTGTAAGTCACCCTTGGACTACCATCTGCGAGTGTTTTGTCTCTTTGTGCTTACGCAGCCGGCTGCGCTCTTTAAAAACTGCCGAACAGGAATCGCAACGTAATAGTTCACCCGTATGATTAAGCGTATGCACTTTGAGAGATCTTTTGGACTTGTACGTATTGTAGCAATATAAGCACTCAAAGGGTCGTTCATCGGAATGGCTAATCTCATGGCGGCGTAGTTTTTCAGGGGACGGGAACCGCTTCTGGCAGGTGGTGCAAGTTAATCTGCTGATGTAACTTGGTAGGTGAACCCTGTGATTTGAATAAAAATTTGAGAAATAAACACATATTCGAATGAGATGGACACACTTACTTTTGGTGCCTGCTCAAATCACATTTTCGTACAAATGCCCTGGCGCAGACTAGGCACCTGAAGGACTTCTTCAGCATAAGCTGGGGCTCAGTTACTGTGGCCTGCTCTTGTGTGTCCGATTTCTCTTCATCGCTATCTGACACTTCCAAATCTGCCATCAGATCGTAGAAGCTCTCCTCAGAGTTCTCTGAAGGTGAAGGCGGCTCCCCATGAGGATCGACTTCGATCGTCAACAGTTTGTTAAAATAGTCTAGACTGTCCTCACAAAGTCGCTTAAAATGGAACGCATTCTGTGCGGCCACCACGCAGGACAGACATATCATCTGTGGCAGCACATCCGACTTAATCTGGCCCTGGATTACATCGTTGATCATATCTGCCAGAGGTGGTTCCCCAACATGAATACTATCCAAATGTAATGGTAGGGAATCACGCTCATCGAATATTCCCCAAAGAGTGACTTGGGTGCTGCGACAAATTCGACAGATCTTAATCCCATCTAATATCCCATTCATTGAGCTTACTGTTATTTTCGTGTGTGGCGAAATGGCGAAAGAAACTGTAAAATGGCTAGCGTATGAATGTATGTATGTATGTTAGGTCATTGTACGGTGCAGTGCGGTGTTGCCAGATCTGCTGGTCAAAATAAGCTGCACAAACTAGAACAGCGGTGGGCGGCAGAAATAACGGAAAGGGTAAACAATTTTTTTTTCTTTTTTGACAGCTATAAGATATAGTCATCCGATTTTGACCAAAAATTCC
The DNA here is from genome assembly GCA_018904275.1 of Lordiphosa clarofinis. NCBI lineage: Eukaryota > Metazoa > Arthropoda > Insecta > Diptera > Drosophilidae > Lordiphosa > Lordiphosa clarofinis. The sequence goes on from JAEIGQ010000008.1 coordinate 1,133,995, forward strand.
AAATCTGTGTAAAGCGTATAAAACTAATAATTGCTGGAGCGGTTTTTGTCACAAAACCCCCTTTTCGACCGATAGTCCTATGCGCTTAAGATATAGTCATCCGATCCGGTCGGTTCCGAATATTAGCAGTGTGCAGTAAAAGAAGACTTTGAGTTCAGCTCGATAGCATTAAAACTAAACTGAGATAGTTTGCGTAAAAACAGAAAAGACGGACAGACAGACGGCCGGACACACGCGTCAAACTTCTAGTTATAATACCATGCAGGTATAATCACGGTCTTGCGCGGGTAAAAGGGCTATTTTAGGACACAACAAAGTAAATTATACATATCGCTAATAATCCATTTTGAGAAAATCCCATGGACTTAGCCCAGATATTATTATACTTTGGGTTTTGAGTTCATCCAGGAAAATATTATAAATTAATAAAACTTTGAAGGAGGATGTTTTAACTGAAAGCCGAAGTATGTTTGCCTAATATCGACTGCAGGACAACTTGCATTCTCATGAAAATAAACCTGAAAAATTATTTTGAGAATAATTCTCTCACATGAAATTATACGTATTTTAATAAAAAATTGACAAAAACACAATACACGACCCACAATACTTGCCAAAAAACTCAATGGAAGTTTGATCCCTTGGCAATCCACACTTCCAACAAAAAGGCCAAAATTAAATACCGATAAAATATTAGATCCGTATTTTCTATTGTTTTATCGATAGCTCCCTGAATACAGTGCTGCCATCTTAGCAATTTTCCCACCAGATCTGGAGTTTTTCGAATGGCGATTGCGGGAGAATTTGTAATCTGGCGGCTGGCGGGAATTCTAGCTTCTCTCATAATAAGCTCCCTTTGGGCCAATTATCATCCAATTCGGAGACATCATGCAACAATATATTTTTTTTTATTTGTGGACTAAAGCCCCATTTACAGAATGTGGATTTGTTGAGCTTGGCGATTATAGATTTATTTTACTTTTATGAAAAAAATAACTATGCTTGCTATTTATATAGCTACTTTACAACCACTTCTAGCTATTACTAGCTATTTTTTATTGCTGATCTAGCTTGCTGAGGCCGTAAGTAGTTGGCAGCACTGCCTGAATAATAATGACTTAAAATGACTTTTAAGTTAAATTCAAACCAAAAACATCGCTCTAGGCAATGTGTTCATATTACATGCACAATACAACACAATCTGGTCACACTGCCCCAAATCAAAAGAATTGTCAATTTTGGTATTTTTGTTTTGGCTTTACGCTAGTATTGAATTAAGTGCGCGATATGTATATTGTACTGTTTTATGCTTTCGATCAGCGCGTGTTTGTTGTAATATCTATTGCGTCGTGGGTTTTGGACCGAGTTGCGCCGGTAAGAAGTGCTTTGAAACTGCCCACCACTGCTCTAAGCTAAGAAACTTTCGGTCGAAAAATGGGTCTTAGTGATAAAACCTTTTTGTTTTGATATTACATGCTTTAAAACAGACTTGCATGAGTTGGTCAAAATCGGATGGCAATATTTTATAGCTGCCATAGGAGCCATCGGTCGGAAATGGGTTTTATTCAGAAAAATGTATTAATTCTAATGCTAGCGTTCTTAAACTCCGATATTTCAAACCATTTGCGAGGGTATAAAAACTTTGGCACAGACGAAGCCCTTCTCGTTAGTTTTGAACTAAAAATATTGCTGAAAGAAACATTAGACAATTGCAAATTGCACAGAATCAGTGAATAAGGTGCATTAAGAAATTATTTCACAACCCTGTATTGGCTTAGGGGAGAGAGTTTCCACCACTAATACAGAGGGGCCGATATGGGGCTCACACATACACAAAGCTTTTGTAAACTTGGTTTTGACTTTTTCTGTTCGTGTCGGGCTTTGCAGTAAAGCTGCCTTATGGAGTTCCCCAGCGGTTATAGAGCAATGCCGTCACAGAAGATAGGCAAAGACTGCTGATGAAAGAACCGGTAGGTACTTGGAACAGCTGTACCGTGTCTAGGTTTTCATACAGACAGACTCGCTCTCGACTCGGCATACTTTAAATATCTTAGAAAATTCCAAATCTCTAGGTTTTTAACAGCTTTTCTTCGGTTCCACTTTTACTTACCTTCCACACATACTAATTAAAGTTATTTTTCGAAATTTTTATTCATACTTCTAGTTTCATACATCTTAAAATTACATACATACAGAGACTCGTACCTATGTACTAAACTTTCATATGTACGCTTTAGAGACTTTGTTCTGGTTGAATGGTTTGACTCTTACATTTGTAGGCCCAACTTAAGACTACCGAAAAAAAAACCAGTGACTACAATAAATACGGACAGAAGGAGGGAGAGGGAGAGTTAAGGTCTATGTACATACAACTATTTAACTATGCCTGTTTTTTGGAGGAGATGCATCTACGACGAGGGAATCTTCACGGGCAGAAAGAGACGCGGATCACCTATTTTGGGACTTAAGCGTACCACCACCTGATCATCGCCATCGCCCACCTCTAGGAATGAGTTCCAATCGGCTAGGAAATAGAAACCATTCTTTTTCTTTGGCGGCGGTGGCTCTTCCGTCAAGGGATCGGGACCAAACGAGTCAGCCAGATCATCGAGCGAACCGTTGCGCGACTCATCTGTGGAGCTGGGCGATTCAGTGGTTGTTGAAGATACTGGGACCTCATCGCTTAGGCCTAGACCCACATCTAGGCTGATGCGAGTGGGCGACTGGGTGGTGGAGGGCTCTTCCTGCTCGGTGGTGCTTTCGCTTTGTCTGCGCGCCTTGCTGGTCTCATTATGACCATCCTGCAGCGACTGCAGGTAGGTGGTGTCCGCCTCTGTCTGCGTCTGTGTCTTCACCTGCTCGAGACTCACATTCAACTGCTGCAGCTGCTGTAGATTGCTGATGAGACGCTGCAGCTCACCCAAATTCTCATCCAAAGCCTGTCTGGGTAAACGCTCTGGCTCAGGCTTGGCCAGCTGATAATTGAGCTCGCTGAACTCCGCCATGAGATCACCATGTAAAACACCATCCTGTTCTTCCGCGGCAGTATCTAGATCCGCCACATCGTCGCTGCGACGTCGGAAACCGGAACCCATGCCGGGCACCAGCGACTGCTCGGTGGCCACACCAATGCGATTGGCCGCCCTCTTGATGGCCGCCTCGATGATTTTGGTGGCACTGAAAATGGGCAGCTCCACGCTGCTCTCGGTGGTGGGGGGTGTGGGACGTGGCAGACGCGGTGCAGCCGGTCGAATGGTGGTCAGCGAGAATACCGCCGGCGAGGAGGAGTCATGCATTTGCAACGGCGCTGGGGTGGTGGAGGTGCTGCCCGACTTCAGTTGGCTTTCCAGCTGCTGGGACAGTTCGTGGGGCAGGGCAACGCCCAGCTTCTGCAACTGTTTGGTGTTGTATAGAAGTTTTTGCAGCTCGGCCAGATCTGCCGACTTCTTCGTAGGCATCGGGGTGGTGCTGGAGCGCGGTGTGGGTGTGGGAATGGTGGTGGTTGTGGTCGTCTTGTAAATGGGCTGCATATTCTGATAGCTCTGACGTTCGCCATTATCTTCCAGGCTGCTGAAGAACTGTTGATACTGCGCAAAGTCGTCACGGTCGCCAACCGTGGGATGAGCTGGCTGTGACATGGCCAGCTCGCGCAGTTCCTCGCTGGAGCTGAGCTCTGTGGTCGACTTCTTGGGCTTCTGATACACGGGCAAATCCAACTTCAGTTCCGGCTCTGGCTCTGGCTCCAGCTCCTCCTCCTGGGGCACTGCCGGCTGGGCGTACACTATTTGAGCGCCACTGAGACTCTTGACATTTTGCGTACGCACCGAGGCGGAGGTAACTAGGGCCTGATGACCCGCCGGTATGGTGGGCCTTGCCTGCAGCTGCACACGCTCCAGCTCCTGCACCTTACTAAGCAGTTTCTGCAACTGCACATAGTCCTGCGGCTGTACATCATGCAACAGGCCGTTGCTACGCTCAAAGTGGCTCAGTGGACGCTGTTGCTGTTTGGAGGTGGAGGCAGCTGTAGAAATTTCAACCCTACCGTAGGAAGGGTCCGTCTGTGCCGCCGGAACGGCAGCCAACTCTTGCAGATTCGCATAATCATTGGTAGGCAGACTTAGGCCAGAAGGAGCGCCGGCTACATTGCGTGTGCTGAAGCTGGGTGTGGTGGGATTGGGTTGCTGTAGGCGTTCCAGCTGCTGGACACGTGTAATTAAAGCCTCAAACTGGGCGTGATCGACTGCCGAGGCGGATTTGGTGGGACGCGGCGTAGTAGTGGTGCTGGTGGTGGTACTCTTGGACAGCTTTTTGGAGTTCCTGGCTTGTTCGTACAGTCGCTCCAGCTCGCGATCATCGCTGAGTAAACGCTGCAACTGCAGCAGATCTGCGGCTCCCAGCGTATTGGCCTGGCTCAGACCGAAATCTAAGCCCCTGGAGGTCGTAGGCTTGACCGTAGTCGTGGACGTTGTTGTGGATGTGGTAGCTGCCTTTCGGGCTAAATTGGTTTGCTCCAGCTGCTGAAGCTGACGCAGGATTTCCTGTAACTCGTACGCATCACTCCGTGGAGTGGTGGTGGTGGTGGTGGTGGCTGGTGTGGTGCTGGTGAAACGATTACTCAACGCCTGAGTACCGGGTTTGGTTGCCTTGAGCACATTCTCTGGGTTTATCTTAAGCTTCTCGAGCTCCTGGAGATTTTGCAGCAATTTGGACAGCTCATCTGTACGACTGGCGGTGGCCTGTTGATTACCCGCATTGGCGAAATTGATATCAATATTGGGATCTATGCGCCGACGTGGCTTTTTGGCCTCTATGAGCAGGGGTTCACCATGGGTGATGAGCTGTTCGGTGGGCAGGGGGCTGGTAGGCGGCTTCGGAGTGGTGGTGGTCGTGCTGCTCTTAGTCTGCAACCGCTCTAGCTCTTCCAGATTCTCCAAAAGTTTGGCCAGCTCTGCATTTGTTTGGGTGGGCAATTTGGCTGTGGCCGTGGATAAAACCGTCTGAGCTCCCGCTGGCTCTTCGGTGGGACTGACGGTCTTTTTTAAAGCCTTGGGTGACTTCTTGACTATGCCAAAACGTGTGAGATAACCCTCTACCTCGGGTTTGACCCGCAGCTCTTCGCCTATGTTCAGGGGCTTGAAATTGGAATAAGCATCTGGCCGTATGCGTGCCCCCTGCAGACCACGCAGATCCGCCATGGCCACCACCGGTTGTGGTGCACTTTCGGCTGCATAATAATCATCCATGACATAGCGTTTGTGTGTCGTCTGACCAACGGCTTCGCCGCCCACTATGCCCAGACTTTCCAGTATATCCGCTACGGGTTTCACTGTGCTGGAAGTCGTCGGTTGAGGTTTCGGTTTCCTTAAGAACTGCGAATTTTTGGCACTATAGTGTGAGCTGAAACGTTGAGCTGTCGGAGCCTTGGCATAGTCATAGGATTGGGGCAGTTTGGTTATTGGTTGGAAATCCATGCTGGGTTTCCCCAACGAAGGGTTGAGAGGGTACATAACGGGTGCGGGCTTAGGTGGATGATATGTAGTAGCTGTGGGCGCTGCTCTAACCCGTCCGTACGCTGGCTTGTAGGTGGTGGCTGCCACGGCGGGATTGCCACCGGGAACGGTGCTACGGGGCACCGCACTAGGGTCGGGGGTCAGAAACTTGACGGGATTGGGTGGGGTATAGGCATCGATTACCCGCGTGACCGGCGGTCGTGTGTACAACTCCTGCAGATTTTCCTCGGTGTTGTTGTCCGTGTTGAAGGGCAGCACCAACATCAGGGCTCGCATGCTATCCGCTCGGCTCATGTCGCCCGCCTCGATACTCTTCTCGTACTCCTCGCGTGTGACCTTCTCGTACAACTCCTCGATCTCACCGCTGGAAGACAATAGTCGGTATATAAAGGCAGTGCTGGTCATGAGTTGAGTTGAGACTTACCGCGTTAGACGAGGTAAGGCTGGATCATTTGCCAGAATCTTTTGTACTTCATCGATGGTCTGTTCGATTTCGGGCGGTTGAAAGAAGCTCTTGTCCAACTGTTGTACATAGTTGCCTTGTAGCTGCTGTTGTATTGTGGGCAGGGCGTGGACTAGAGCCAGTTGAGGTAGCAACAGGCATAGTGCTAGGCTCATACCTAGACAGAGGAGTGAGCTCTGTGCAGGCATGCTGAGGGAAAGCTGGGGATGGATAATGGGAGATAGGAAGAGATGAAGAATCGAATCGGTTCATAAAGTAATAATCTTTCTGACCCAAAGTTGGGGTTTTCAGCCTCGTTCCCTTTACTCTTTTCTACAGCCAAACCAATTTGGGTCAATATCACATTAAAACTCGTTGTCTTAAGTTAAGTCTGGAACCTGTATATTAGGGGTGGTCGAAAAAAACGTATCAAGCGTATAGCAAAATCGAAATCTACGGTCAATTCTAAGAAAATTTCACCAAGAAACCATGGGTCTAAAATGAATTCCTAGTCCGCGCAAATCGACTTCAAATATTTATGTTACTTTTTCCCAAAAAGCAAGTTAGAAAGTCGCTGAACACCTACTATAACATGTTCTGTATGCCCCAGAGCTTGCATTTATCTGAAAAATTTCATATAGAAGCCACACAAAGTGATACAGGTGTCAAAAAGTGAGCCCAGTGCTGCCCATCAACGTTGAAGCGGTGCTACCTATCAAAATTTTTTGTTTTACGTATAACTCCGCTATCGATCATCCGATCTTCATAGTTCCTTTGGCGAATCGATAAATAATCATGATTATAAAATATCTCTAGAAGGTACAAACCATCTATCTTCAAAACTGTGGGAGATATGAGGTTTTCTGGATTGCGGGGGCGGAAGGGGGCGTGGCAACCTGTGACATAAAAATTTGTTTGCCGGCAACTACAAGAAGTATTTATCTTATACAAGTCAAACCTCTATCTCTTACCATGTCAGAGATCTGTACTTTTGCAGGTATTTGGACAGACAGACGGACATGACTATCTCTGGTATTACATTTTTTAGCTTGGGACTTTTCGACCTAACAAAAAGATGGATTTCCGGTAGATACTAGCAAAACAAATCGTTTGCACTAAAATACCTGCAGAAATCAGCAGGATTTTGTTTGGCAACTAAATATAATAACAATTGCTCAAAAATATGGAATCAATGGGAGATTTGGTTATTCTCACTGAGGAAATAGCCCACAGTGATTAAGCCATTGAATGAATGTGAAAACATTGATCCCCCGAATAACCGATTGACGGAATGCTTAGCTAGGGTTATTAACAGTCCTGGCAAAAGACATCTCAAGCAGAAATATTTTCCTACTAGCTACCAAATTATCTGCAACACTAGAGAAGCAATGTGTAGAAAGGATAACCCGGCTCGGTTCCACCTGAGAACTTGATTTGCTTTTCTTTGTACCATCTTTCAACGATTAACTGAATCAATTTGATTCTCCATAGTTGCTCGTTGACAACCCCAATGTCTCATTAATTATATCATCTTCTTCAGTGACAAATTGGATCGTTGTTTTCACTTAAAAAAACTTAAATAGTGCATTCTAAATAAAATTCACCAAAAAATTTAATTTGTTGCTGTCAGGGACAACTTTTGATCAAAAAATTTGGCCGCTATCTCGGCCGGTATTGTCAGGCACATTTTCCGGCAAACAAATTTCGAATAAAACTTACCTTTTTGTTAAGGAGCTTAGGCAAAGTCATAAGCTAAAAAAAAAAACTACAGGAGATAGCCATGTCCTTCTCTTACTACGTTTATGCTATAAATTTTACGATTTCTTCAATTTGCAAAATCAAATTTGTTCCTGTTTATGCAGCATTTGTAAATTCACAAAATGGCCAGCACACATATAAGAAGAATAAAAGATCTGGCAACACCAACTCAACGTTAAGTTTCCTGCGCCCCGGCATTTCATGAATTGACGTTGAATTCATAGTCAACTTTCGTGTGTAATCGAAATCATGAAATGGTGTTTATGCACGCACTTTCGGAAGCATTTCATGAAATGATTTTGCAAAATGAGCATAGCATAAACGTAGTATGTATGTCCATAAACCTGTAAAACAGTGTCCGGCACCGTTCAATGTTCTGTGTATAGAAGTAGCGACGTCCATCCTCTGGAACAGCGGCGTCGATACACAGACACTATGCGAGCGTACACTGCTCTCTTTTGCACTAACAAACATGTGCTAACTGAGAGCGCTTTCGCGTGTCTGAACGCACACATTCAAAGGCAAAATAAGCATGTGTGTTTTGCCGGACACTGCTGTAAAAGTACAGATCTCTGACATGGTAAGAGATAGAGGTTTGACTTGTATGGGACAAATACTTCTTGTAGTTGCCGGCAAACAAATTTTTATGTCGCAGGTTGCCACGCCCCCTTCCGCCCCCGCAATTCAGAAAAAACCTCATATCTCCCACAGTTTTGGATATAGATGGTTTGTACCTTCTAGAGATATTTTATAATCATGATTATTTATCGATTCGCCAAAGGAACTATGAAGATCGGATGATCAATAGCGGAGTTATACGTAAAACAAAAAATTTTGATAGGTAGCACCGCTTCAACGTTGATGGGCAGCACTGGGCTCACTTTTTGACACCTGTATCACTTTATGTGGCTTCTATATGAAATTTTTCAGATAAATGCAAGCTCTGGGGTATACAGAACATGTTATAGTAGGTGTTCAGCGACCTTCTAACTTGATTTTTGGGAAAAAGTAACATAAATATTTGAAGTCGATTTGCGCGGACTAGGAATTCATTTTAGACCCATGGTTTCTTGGTGAAATTTTCTTAGAATTGACCGTAGATTTCGTTTTTGCTATACGCTTGGTACGTTTTTTTCGGCCCATACAAATCGACCCCCCTACTGTATATATTTCTTTTTATCTAGAGAGTATCTAATTTATTCTTTGATTCTTAGAATATTAATTTGATATCCTCGAAAAAGCATTTGAATACTCTCGAAAACATCAACTTGATCCCTGAAGTATTAACAAGAACAATACGCTACTCAATAGTTTCAAATTAATGACTTTATACTTTTTGGGTCCTTCTTTGCTAAAAGAGATGAAACCCCTCCGGAAGTGCACAGCCGCCCATAACCGATTTGTACAAAAACTAAAATGAGTTTGAGCTTCAACATTTTTAAGCTCACTTTCCATAACTTGCTCTTGTTATGTATCTGAAGTCAATAGTCCTCCAACGTAGACTTGTTTTTCTACGAAAAACCATCCATCCTCTTAAGAAATTGTTTGACATAATTTCTTGCAGCAAAAAAGCCCCGCTCCACTTTACCAGAAACGGCTCACCTGCCGTTTCTGTGTGCGTAAGTACTCGTACCTCAATGCAATCCCATTCCCAGTTGGCCATTTAGAATGCCCGGCACGTCGGCTCATTGGTTAAGTAGTTTAAGTCAAGAGTTGTCGCATACCTCGGCCATAACTGGCCAGCCGCCTGCTCTCTTCATTTTGACCAGATTATCTAACAGTTCATTTTGCTAACGGCTTCGCTGCTGGACATCGTCGTCATCGCTTTCTACGGCATCCATTAAGTTTGTGATTTAACTACGACAATTAAGTGAAAATTAAACGCTTCGATAGGCCCGAGCCGAAGTACGAGCTGTTGCATCATCATTTGCATCCCAGGATGAGGATCTAATGACATGACAGTCCGTTCGCCTCTCCATAATCTGGTTTTCTGACTTAATTATTGGTACTTTTTATTATGTTTTTGCTGTTGCTCTTTGCAACTTGGACACTTGTTGTGGCGCTGTCAGTTTTGACAAAAAATTTGTCATGCATTTCGTTTAATTTCTTTTAAAGCATTATTATTATTTTTTTTTTTTTGCTTTCCTAGGCGGAAATGTGTGTTATTTGCTTCGTTTGGTTTCTCGATATTTCATTATACAAACTCGTACATTAAAAAGTACATTCAGGCATTTACATTGCTGATGAAATAATTACAAGTGGAGACTCGGGCCATTTTGTTGGTCAATAAATAGATCAAAGAAAGACCGCTAACGAATCTTAGGTTAGCAGAGATGCTTAGGATAGACGAGGTTATGGTCAGGGCTGTAATCACAAAGAAAAAGCAAGTAAGAAAGTCAATCAAGCGCGACTATAACTATATTTTGAGTAAGCAAAAAAGTCATAAAGTGTGTGAAGTGCTGCCCACGCCGTTCGGGCTTCCCAGCCTAGTTGTTTCTGTTACATGCTTTTACACAAACGTTATCAGGTGTCCAGACTAAAATTATTCCCAAACGTAGTCAGAAATCGGTCCCAAACGAAGTACGAGAGGATTGACTTGAGTACGGGAGAGCTTGACTTTTGCTCGACATAGGCTTATTTGAACAACACACGGGATTATTGCAGTAAAAATGCCGGAGATCGACTTGAGCTCGGTGTTTAATCTTATTTTCACCTGAAAAAAGCTACAATCAAAAGCAGGATACAAACAACACCTCCATGAAGGCTGGTCGCTGTTTCTAAATAGCCCTCCTGGGTAAAGAAATAACTGGTAGGGTATTCCAAGGCAACTTAAGTTAACACCCACACCACAAATAACCCTATTATTAGAGCGAAGCTCTTTTACGGACGTCAGACTGGGGGGTAAATCTTGAAAAATTTTGTCTTTGCGACAGATTATTTTGGGGTGTGTCTTTGATTTTTCATTATACTCTGTACCGAAGGTACATAGAGTATATTAAGTTTGTGCAAAAGTATGTAACAGGGAGAAGGAATCATTTCCGACTATATAAAGTATATATATTCTTGATCAGCATCAACAGCCGAGTCGATATAGCCATGTCCGTCTGTCCGTCCGTCCGTATGAACAAACAGATCTCGGAGATGGTAAGAGATAGAGGTTTGACATGTATGGGACAAATGTTTTTATAGCTGCAGGCAGATCAAGTTTATTTTCAATTTTTGCCACGCCCCCTCCCGCCCCCGCAATTCGGAAAACACGTTATATCTCCTACAGTTTTGAAGATAGACGTTTCGTACCTTTTAGAGATAGTTAGTAATTAGCAAAATGTATCGATTTGCCGAAGAAATGATAAAGATCGGATCAGCGGTTCTCAAGTTATGAGCAAAAAAGTACTTCGCCCTTGCCCCACCCCCTCCCACCCATTCACAACTAACACCACACAATCTTAGAGAGAGAGAGCGAGAGAGAAAGGGTGAGAGAGAGAAAAAGAGAGAGAGAGAAAAAGAGAAAGACTTTGAGATGAGCGCAGCACCAGCATTTCATTCAGCTTCTACTCCAGGTACAGAGTATGTTATAGTCGGGCTTGACCGACTTTCTTACTTGTTTTGTATTTGCAAAGTCAGCTGCTTTTACCATTACCGCGTAGTAGCAGGTGGGTTGTATGTGGAGTGGGATAGTGTGAGGTGGAAGTGGGGGTATGTGATGGGTATTTGGGAGAGACCCGGTGGAGATCAGGTGAAGATTTATTGAGGATCTCGCGGGGACTTGGTGCTGATCTGGTGGTTATCTGGTAGGGACCTGGTGAGCTCTGGTTTGGATCTGGTGGGGATTGGGTAGGGATCTGGTGGGGATCTGGTGGAGATCTGGTGGGAGCCAGCTGAGGGTCAGGTGAAGATCTGGTGCGGATCTGGTGGAGAATCTGGTGGCGATCTGGTGGGGATCTGGTGTGGATCTGGTGTGGATCTGGTGGGGCTCTGTTGGAGATCTTGTGGGAATCTGGTGGGGATATAATGGGTATGCGGGGTGTGGAGGTGCAAAGAGTGGTTGCATTAAGGTCAAGTTGTAAATTCTGTGCTAAAAACTATATTATTCTTTGTTTGACAGTGCCCTAACAGTGACTGAACAGTAACTTAACAGTGACTTAACAGGGACCGAACAGTGACCCAACAGTGACTTGACAGTGACCTAATATTATATTTGATAATTTAACACTTATTTATACAGAATCCAAGTGTGTCTTTTGCCATTACTTAAATCGGATTCATCGACGTAAAGAGCTTCGCTCGTTCCGGGCGTCTCATGACACACACCCTTTTTTATTGTAGCGGAAATAGTGCACCGCGATCAACCCCTTCTGAGTTGACAACTCTCCTATCAGCCCTATTTCCTGTGCAAAGGTCAGGCCCGTGTAGTAGAATCCAGATCCTTAGGGTTCTGAATGGATCTGAAAGGATAGCTATTTCTCTATTATGGTAGTTCCTTTCCATATTAAGGTCTGCACAACGGAAGCAGCCACATTCTTTGGCTGGAAATACGCTTGGAAATTTTACCATTGCTTCAGACCTTTTTGTCCTGGTCCTGTGTGTTTGTGTATGCCTGACTGTATAAGTAAAGGAGATTTTCTCTCTCAGTTTTGAACTTTCTCTAAGGAGTTGCCTTTTAGCTTTAGCTCCCTGCCTCCTAGAGGCCACATGGCGTATACGCAATTTTTGCATATTTCCCGCCAAAAAAATGCGATTAAACTTCAAAATTGGTGAAAAATGCATTTTGCATTTCATAATCGTTCATGGCTGGCTGTGTGCGTGTCTAGATACATATTTATATGTATGTATGTATGTATGCTTCGTGGGCCATAATCAAAACGCAAATAATTTGTTTCCATTGCGGCAACAAACACGAAATGTGAGCCAATCTCTTGAGTGAGTGCATTTCCAATCCGTCGACGTTGATGACGACGTCACTGAAGCGCATTAAACATAGTCTATGTGTGTGTGTGTGTGTGTGTGTGTATGTGGTAACAATTAAATTTGTGTTAAGTAATTTCTAAGGCTTATTAACATTATTAACCAGACAATGGCCTAGTCTCTGTCTGTGGCACATCTTCGACTAATTGAAACGATTTTGTGTGATTATTTTGTATTTCTTTCTTCAATTTCAATTTCATTTTCATTTGTTTTGTTATTGTTATTAAGGTTGACATTTCGTGGGATGTGCCGGAAGTATGAAATCTCTATTTCAGAGTCAGTGTTAAATGCCTTGATTAAGCATTCACAATTACAAGCATGAACATTTACTTTCAGAAAACTGGGACACTGATAACCTTGAATCTCTTAAATTGTATAACTATTAAACAGAAAACTAGAGGCAAGGCTAATACATTAGCAAAAGCTTAATTGTTAATTGTAAGTGCACAAAAAGTATTAGCAAAAAGTTTTAGTCTTAAGGCTTATTTCCAGATATAGCCTCAGCATATTGAGTTCTTCACAATACTTTCATTCAATAAGACTGCTGTTCAAAGCACTATATTAGAAGTAAAGTAAAGTAAGAATTATCATCCCCTTTATTATGCATATTTACCCCTGACTCGACTGACTTTAACCCTGAACCTCTTTTATCTCGCCGTTTTCTTGGCGACATTTAAACCAAAGGCCAACTCAGACGTTTGACCTCACCTCAATGCGAACGCGCCACCAACAATCGCTGTGCAATTTACAATAATAACCAACAAAAAGGTAGAGCCATTGTCTTAAGTGGCCACTTCATTAGGTTAGTTAATCAAGAGCAATAAGCCAGTACATAAAACATAATACAAACGTACTTTGGTCTCGAGTCTCGAGTCGCCCTGACCTTCGTTGGCCGCAGACAGATCTAACTGTGAGACTAAAAGCTTATCCATACCAAGTGAGTACTCCCTGGGTGGCCCTGGGTGTTGGTCTTGGTTTAAGCTTAGTGTGTGTGTGTGTGTGTGTGTGTGTGAGCTAAACAACAAATGCATTTGCCGCTCCCAAAGAAAGTTCAGTTTTAAGAATCGTTAAGTCAACAAAATTTATGGGGTTTCAAGTCCATAACAAACAATATTTTTGTGGGCCCATAAAAAAGAGTTAAATTGTGGAAACCTGAGCGCTCTCGGGCTGAGACTGTATGAGATTGAAATGGCTTTGGGCAAAGATCTAAAATCAAATTAATTCAAAAGTGATCCCCACTAAACAATAGCTCTAGACCAGTCGTTCTACTTAAAAATTAAGTTTTACAATTTGGAAGTATCTTATGAATTTTTATTTTAAGTTTTGAGAACATTGGACTCAAAACGAGCACAAACGTTATCAAAACGTATGCATGAACGGGTTTTCTCACATGTAGTGCAATGTTCTCACTTCGAGAACATTTTATTGAGAACGCAAAAGCTCAAATTGAGTTGACATTGTTCCATTATTGAGAACAAGATTTGAGTTTATATTGTTCCGTTTTCAAGAACATTTTAAACTCACCAGGAAAAAAATTTGATTGCACTTGGGACCAGGTGTGGGCGGATTACTTACACTCAAAAAAATAATCAATCCATATGGGATCAAATCAATCCCAAGCGGTAATGAAGACAACGTAATCCCGGATATGATTGACCCGATCTGAAAAAAGATTGAGTTGATCCGACTTTTTCAATCCTAAGAAGAATTACATATATCCCGGGGTAATCCTATGAAAGATTGAATTGTGCAAAAAATTCGAGCACAATTGAATCCCAAAACTGGATCATTTTATGCCTATTCTAGAAGATTGATTTGATCTCAGGATAGATTACTATTCTTCTTTTCATCCGCCATAGAACATTCTCTTCAAAGACCAATCACATCAGTTTTGGTTAATTTAGATTTCTGAAAAAACAAAGAAATAATTATAAAAATTTTTGGCTCCACTGGGATTCGAACACACGACCATTCGCACTGAACACAAATGGAACGGCATCTCATCGCACACCAACATACCCATTGGTTGTTTCAGCGTGTCTGAGAGGCTACTTATATTTCTTCGCTCTCGCTCTCTAATTTATGGGCATGTGATCTCGAAAGGGATTGTAGTAAGCACATTTGGAATGATTCAAACTCGAAAGGAATGGACCAATCCTTAAAAGATTGAATTGTGTAGAATATCTCGGAAATCGAGATTGAATTTTCAAGCTCGTGCCGGGCTTACTCCAAGATTTAAAAGATTGAAAATATCCCGACGTTTTTTTTTCTGTGTACATTTGGGTGGAATAGGGAACGGGGACATACCTCTTTTGATAGGAAGTGAAGAAAGGCAAAGGCTACTCTGGATATGGGCGCGCGCTGCTGCTTCTCTACCCACCCATTGTGCCATAGGAATCAAAAACATCGCTTCAACGACCCACTTCACCTGACTCGTTTCATTTAAGATTCCAGAAAAACACAGAAAAATTTGTTCGGGCTTGACTGGGATTAGAGCCTGGTACCTTATGCACTCAACGTATGAAAAAAGACACCTGACAATTCAGCCATTGAACAGTTTTGGAGATGCACGTCAAGAGGGCTACTTATGATTTATTGGGCAGACAAGAGAGAGAGAACAAAAAGAGAACCAACTCGCTGTCTCTCTTGTATATGTCTTTGCTGAAAACCGGTGTTGTTGTTGTTTAAAGCAGGGCATAATCCCGAAACGAATTTCGGTTCCGGTTCCAGTACCGGTACGTCCCGAAATGAATGTTACGGTTAAAGGTTCTCTTTCGGTTTTCAATAAGTTTCGGTTTTTGGTTTCGAAACGGTACCCGGACTTCCATTTCGGTATACCGGTACGTACCGATAGCAGTACTACTTATTCTTAATGCTGAAAAAACTAAATTTGAAATAAATCCTAATCAGTTTATTCCTGTTTAAGAACACAAATAAAAATTCAACCCAAAATTAATAGTTTTATATTTAAAATAAAACTATATAGACTTTACATTTCGAATTTTTTACTTAGTAAACATTAAGGAACTTATGATTACATTATAAGCTCATAAATATTATATGTATTATGTATTTATCGAATTAAACTTCGAATTTTATACGTCCACTTTATAACGTTCTTGTGATTTGCTCGCAGAAACATAATTTCGTTCTACATTAGAACCTGAAGATGAGTAACGCCATCCGATGTTTCTGTACACGATTTTTTCGCACTGGCTCTAGAGCTGGCTCCAGGCTCTCTTGAAATTTTGTTCAAAAGTCAGAAAGAGAGCCCTCTAGAACCCGCCGCTCTCTTGTACGCGACAGCCGAATGTATGTGTGCTTCACGTATTTGTTGTGTGTACTCACACCAGCAAGTGCATTCTCTTTTTAGATTTTTACGGTCTCAACTTTGTGCGAGCGGAGAGAGCGCGATTTTCGTCGCCACCAAACCAATAGTTGCAAACTGCAAAACCAATATAGGGCCGTTCGGCCTCTTGGTCTTTGGTTGAGACTAACTTATTAGCAGATTTAGTATAAATTTTACGACTGAGAAGAGTCGTTCTTGTCTAACCTGCGTAGTGGAATAAAAAGTTGAGTTTTTGAAATCTAATATAATTGTGGAAACTTCGTGGAGGATTCTGACCACCAGTCTAGAACGTTTGAATGTTTCAAATACGTTTAAGTGCGATTTTGCTAGAGGACGACTATGTTTAATAGAATGTGTTTAATAGGATCGAAAATGATTCCTCTCTTAATTTAGTTAGGTACAGCGTAAAAAAGAAACCGAAACTGTACCAGTACCAAAGTTTCGGTTTCGTTCCGGTACTATCGGTTCCAATAATAACGGTAAACGCTATTCGGTTCTCAAAAAAAATTAATATCGGTTAAGGTTCCGGTTCCGGTACGCGATTTGAATCGGTTTATTTCGGTTAACGGTTCCGGTTTCGGTTCCGGTATTGAGCCCTGGTTTAAAGTAAATATTATTCGTTTGAGAACAACTTTACTCATTCCAAGAACATTTAGAACATTTGTTCTCAAAAATTTTGAGCGTGTTTTTTTCTTTTTTTTAGGTGGCCGCAAATTTTTTGTTCCAACCTTGAAATAAAGAAAGGTGCTACAGGTGATGGTTTTTTTTGTTTTTTTTACCCCGTTTCCCGTTTTTCTTTTTAATTTTTTTGGAGTCTTTTTTATTGGAGCGTACTTTAATGGAGGGATCACCCTCAAACCATTTTTGGTGTTTCTTTCTTTTTTTTTTAAGCTATCTTAATTAAACTTTGCACGAAGTCTTTATATACGAATACGCTGTACATTTGTCGGAACCGGCTGGATCGTATGATTTTAGTGTAAAGCTCTAAAACTATATAGTACAGCTGCCATAAAAAAGATAGGTCTGAAAACAACTTGTTTCCCAAACTTAATTTTGATTAATATTATATGCTTCCACACAATTCTGAAAAGTTTGATTCAAGTCGGATGACTATAGCATATAGCTGCCATAGGAACGATCAGTCGAAAAAGTAGTTCTAGTGGAAAAAACTCTTTGTTTTCAATCGTAGCATCGTTTTTTTTTGGATAAATATATCGCACAATTTTTTTCGGATGAATATTTTAAAAAACTGCCATGCGAAAGTGGCGCCATCTATTGGTGAGCTTGGGAAATCACTCTACTAACATTCTAGCTGTCTACGTTAGTATGGAAGGCACCGTTGGTAGTAGAAAACATCTGGTCATGTTCACGTCCATCTTTCTTTTCCTTAAAGATCTGAGACTATGTGTCTTCCAATTCCAATTTTTGCACACACTTCATAATATATCGATTTTCAGTTAACAATACTGGTAACTCAAATGTAAACCACTAGCCTAAATAACAGATGTCCACATCATAGCTTTTAAAATTTATGGAGATATAAATCTGGACCACTTTAAACCAGTTCAAATGCGGATTAAAAACAGGTCAGTTAGCGATGTATAGTTTACCTACAAAGCCATAGTTTGAGCCAGTTGTGTACAATTCAAGTTTCTGCATATTTTTTTTGGCTAAAACTACAAAACAAATACAAATAACCAAGTCAATCAGTTTTATAGTAAAAATATAGTTATAAATCGGAGTTTCTTAAAGAGTCCGAAATGTTGCTACCATGACAAAGGAAAGGACAGAATTTGTATACCACAAACCAACTTCTCATCTTCTTAATGTTTTAGGTTAATGGATTCTTAAAGAATTTCTTAGAAATAAGCCACAAAAACGTTGGAATAAATTGACATTTTTGGGCAAAAAAACATATTGTACTGTGTCAGATGTTGTCGAACGACCCAAATCGACTGCAAAACCGTGCTCCACAAAATCAAAAGACTTAGATCACAAACTTATTTTGTGATCTTCGAACCGGCATATTGATCCATGAAGGTCACGTGCTCTCGATTATTTCCGGCGCACGTCTGCTTGAGAAAGCGGCACAAAACATTGTCTGCTCTCACTTTACTCACTTAGTCAGACGGTGACAAATCGCATAAAATTCATCAATCCCCAATCCCCTGAAGAGTTAAGCTTCATTAGCCGAATGGAAAGAGATGGAGCTTAACGCACCACTTTTACTGCAGCTTGTTACAAATTGCGGCTGCCACGTTTTGGGGTGTTTTTTGGATTTTAACTCTTTTTTTTTTCCTGCTTTTCCAGCCAGGCCGCCGAGACGGCCAACGGGCAGACGGGCAGACGGGAGTCCCAGTTGGACTGGCTTGCACAAGTTGATGTTTGGCAACTGGCTGCGGCGATTCTATTTAAAAGCCAGGCAACTGCACTGCATATGACAAGTGAATGTTGTTTTGGGCGGCCAGGAAACCGAGTTGAAAAGTGAACCGAGTCGTCGACAATGACGACTAAACGTTATTTCAGCCTGCTGCCTTCTTGATTGATCTAAACCGTTTACATTTGTTTGCACATTTTGATTTGATTTGGACAACTTTTACCCAGTCAATTGATTATATTTTCATTGCTGCTGCTGTTGTTGTTGTTGTTGATATTATTTCCCTTTATTTTTGTTAACACTTTCACCCAAAAAAAAACAACACAAAAAAGAAGCTAAACAAAAACAAAAGCACAATAAATTTAAAACACTTTACAAGCTCACTTTTTGCTTATTTAAATTGTGGTAGTTGTCTTTTTTGATGGTTTTGAATAATTATGAAAAGTGCCGCTGAAATTATGCGATGGCTCTTTATGTACGATTACTTTTTTTTGTAAGTTTATTTGTAATGTTGTTTTTTTGAAATTATTTCATTGTCACATCGTTTGGCTTTTGAGGGTGTCACCCAGTAACTTATAAAGGGAGATGTAAGTACTTGAACAGATTTCAGATAATAAAGGTTGGGCGATTAATTTCTGAATTATTTTTTAATTAAATCATGCACTTTTATTGGGCCCAAACGTTGTTAATTTCCGTATAGGTAGGCATAGCTTATGGCTAAGCGTAGTGCAACAACAACTCTTCTCCTTCTCCTTTATAACTCTTGTGTTAACGTTGTAGATTTTGTTGTTGTGATTGTTGTTTGAGAAATATTTTGTTCATTTGTATTGGTGCCTAAGCGGCCGTAAGCTGACTCTGGGCACCTTTGCTCTAAATATACTTCGGAACAACATGTTTAGATGGATTTCTGTTTACTTTTGTGCTATCTCCTAGCTCTGTTTTTAAGTTATTAAAATAAAACTGGAACATTCGCTAGAACATTTACAATTCAATGGAACAAGGATACATTCATGAATAAGACATTTTCGAAAGACTTTCAACAATCACTCAGCATACATCAAAGACAGAAAAAAACTAAAGAATCCCGGTTTTGGTTTCTTTACAACAGAATGGTTTAGCAGAAAGCTCTGATCTATCTAAAACAGAATTCCCCAGCCATAGCCCATGGGGCACAAACATATTTGCAAATTCACACCGAATGCTGGTCGATATCATGCTTCATTATGTGTTCTTGGGGAATCCTGATCTAGAAGTAAAGTACACTATGAGTAGAGCGCTTAAAACATTTCAAAGAGAGAAATGCATGAACGGAAAGGCGTACGTGATGATTTCATTGTTGTGGTGTGGCGTGAGCGAAGAAAGTCATTACAAAGGAGAGGAAAAATTAGTATAAATCAGAGATTAAAACCGAAACAAATAAAGGTTTGGGTTACGGTTACTGTTTTGGCCGATCGCTTTTTTCCGGTTACGGTTATATTACGGTTGTGGAATATCGGTTTCGGTATTGGTTTCGGTTATTAACTCTGGTTACGGTTACGGTTATTAGAATAAAATATCACTTTGACTAATCATGCTGGCAAAAGCGGGGATTCAATAAAAATTCTACTCCTTAAAACGAACGCTCAAATCTTCTAACTCGTGAGACTAAAGTTTGGTCTATGTTCAGTCGTTGTTTTTGATTTTCCAAATAAAATAAACCATACCAAAGACTAACAGTTCGCTCTACATTCTTGTTGATCTAACTGTTTCTGTAACAATTTCGCTAATATTGTCCCACACCTTAGGTTACTAAAAAATCATAAAAGAAAACAAAATTTGAACCAAAATCGTATATTTTTGGATCGGCAAAACTAGCCAGCATCCAGTGTAATATCACATATGTATAAAGAAAGATGAGGAGGGTAAAGATTTTAGTTAGCTGCACTCGCTCTTTCTAGTAATGTATGCAAGTAAAACGTTCATTGTGCAAACATCAAATAAATTTACGTCAGAGCCGGCCATGCATAACTGAGTGTAAGAGAGAGAAGTGCATATTTTTCTGTCCTCTCCATTTGGCTTGTCCTGGTCTAGACCAATGACGGCTAACCTTAGCTACCAGGGGCCGAAGTCACCGAGCCGAATTTATGGTAGTGTGAATCGGTGAAAACTGAATTGCATGTAAAACGGTTGTAGTCTGGAGAGAGAGAGAGATCTCTTGCTCACTAACACAAGCACATGTTTCTGTCCTCTACATTAACCCTGCATTGATTTACGCTTATCGAAATTTTTCCTAGTAGAGGAAAACCGAAATAAACCGTTTTATTTGTTTCTGTTTCGGTACTCATAACCGGTTATGGTAATACAGGTTATGGGGTTACGGTTATAAGAACAAATTTTTTTTCGGTTACGGTTACTGTTTCGGTTACAAGTTTTAAAGTGTTTTTAGCGGTTAAGGGTTACGGTTTCGGTTACGGTTTTAATCTCTGTTTACAACAGAATGGTTCAGCAGAAAGCTCTGATCTATCTAAAACAGAATTCCCCAGCCATAGCCCATGGGGCACAAACATATTTGCAAATTCACACCGAATGCTTGTCGATATCATGCTTCATTATGTGTTCTTGGGGAATCCTGATCTAGAAGTAAAGTACACTATTAGTAGAGCGTTTAAAACATTTCAAAGAGAGAAATGCATGAACGGAAAGGCGTACATGATGATTTCATTGTTGTGGTGTGGCGTGAGCGAAGAAAGTCATTACAAGAGAGAAAAAATTAATATAAATTTGTCTTTTGCAAAGTGTTGGGCAATTTTTGCAAATTCTGGATAATGGATAACAGGTTTCCCAACCTCATTTATCGATATAATATAATCTTCATTATAATCGGTTGTCCTTGAGGTTCTTACTAGATATAAAGCGTTTCAGTTACTGAAACGCAAGCACAACTATTTATATTTCAAAGACAAAAGTAAATCACTAATAGAAAAATATCTTGATTCAGTACAACAAAGTTCTTTCCTCCATTATCTCCACATCTTTGGCGGAATATTCCTCTCGGAAACTGGCCTAAGATACCGTTCTTTTTAGTTTTTTAATGTATTTGCTGTTGGTTATCACTCCGCTCTTCACTTCAATTTGCATTTATATGTATTTTCCATTCGCCCTAGTGTCAAGGTCGTTTGCTATGCATTTCCATTCAAATTGAAATCCAGTTTTCAATGTCCTAAGGTCTTTTGATTATTTGTTATTATGGTCAGTTGCCACCTGTCAACGAAGCCAATTTTCAATTTTCAATTTCCAATTACATTTTCAATTTGCAGCTCGGCTTGTCTATTCACGTTTCACAGGTCTCGAAGCTTTTTCACAACTTTGTAAGGCGTTAAACTTTCGATAGAGCACAGCAAAAAAAATAATATATATCTACAATATATATTTATATATGTAAGCAAGCCGAAGCCAGACGTGCACACGCGACTACGATTTGAAGTCTTGAGCTTGGGCTGGGCGCATGCGCGGCCTGCAGACCATTTTCAATGAGCGTTCGAATTGGACTGAGCCGGTCTTGACTGGCGACAACGTTGTCGAGCCATCACCACGAACACCAGGCAAGGCACCGCCAGCGAAAGAGAGCGGGCCAAAGTGCGTCTCTAGAAGCGGAGCACGAATGCGTCGCTTGGCTTGGATTCTGGGCCAAAGATTTGATTTGATTAAACGGCGTGACCTGTCAGCGCGAGCAGTCGCTTGCCTTGACCACATATCGACCACGGACTTCCCATTTGGATGCAATTCGATGCTATTTGGGTGCTCCATTTTCGAGACGCACTTGACGTTGGGATACTCCAAGTGGTCTTTGGGATTGTTGAGAGTGATTTGGTTTTTGTCTCTGTTCGCTTTGATTACCATGCGGTTCGATTGCTGTTGCATTTGTTGCGTAATGCCAAATGACATACACGGCATCTAGTCAAATTTGCCGATTACATTGCATTGCGTTGAGCCTCAATGCACGGGAGAGTGCACCAACTCCATGTATATTAGTGCTAGTTGAATAATTTATAACTGGGGAAGGGTGCGAGGTTGGTCAGAGACGGGGGATTAGTGCGCTCACAACAGCTAAACTATTTGCTATCAAATTTTTAAAAGATTTCAAAAGTGAAAAGTTTCCTGAGAAAAACCAGAGACAAATTGTTAGACCTTCGAAATCCACACAGAAAAAAAAAACAAGATCCATTTGGAATGAATAGTTATCTCATTTCCTTTTTTTTTTAATCCTGAAGACAGTTCTGAATAATGAATAATTTGAGTACGAACGCTCTTCTCTTGAATCCAGAATGCCAAGATCAAAAACTTACTTTTGAATGCCTCTAAATTCCAAAGCGTAGAAAAAAAGACATACTTTTTGGCTGACTGTTTGAAAGTACTTGCTCGATTTCAAATGAGAATATAATCTTAAAAGTGATTTTATAAAAATTCAAATCAAACCCCCACAAAAGCGCACACCTCCAGATATAGTACATTATTCAAATGAAAGAATAAGCTAAATTGCAAGAAAATTGGGAGAGGTACTTACGAAACTCAGGGAATGCCAAGATGGGTTGTTTTTGAACTCACCATTTCGAAAATCCGAAACTTGATCTCGACATACCCACCAAAACGTAATTGGCGCTTTTGCACAATTTTTTTTTGGGTTTTTCGTTTTTAGTTAGTTAGTCTTAGTTTTCGTTTATCGGACAGGTCTCGTATTGATTGGTACTGCTGAATAGTATTTGACTGTATTTACTCATACCATAATTTAATACAAATTTAAATTATTTAAAAATATTAAGTAATTGTTGCTAAAATTTTATATCAAGACTGCAAACCTCTAAAAGTTTGCGGAAGGTTCAGTCCGGGGGTTCGAACCCGTTGTAAAGTCTAAGGTTCGGCTCGCGGACCGGTTCTCGGAACCCATGAACCCAAGGTTATGGTTCGTACCTCGGTTCGCTTTAAAATACAAGAATAGTTTCGATTTATAAATACTTATTTTTCAAATAATATTGTTTATTTCAATTATGTAATTTTAGAAGATTTGACGAGGAATGTTCTCTTGATCAATTGTTGTAAGAATCTATATTTGATAAACTTTTCTTCTTCGCAATCAGAAGTTGTTTCATTAAAAGGTGAATTTTGAAAACTCCCGTTAAGAATTTCTTTTTTGTGAGCTACTTGCATTTATGTTTGTAATAAAGGTGTTAAAGCACACACTTAAAACGCCGGCACGTTTTCTAAACAAAAATAGTTTATTTAAAAGCAAAAAACCCTAATTTTGGTTAGGTTCTCCAAAAAAAAAAAAAAAAAATTTTTTTTTTTTTCTTTTTTAATTTCTTTTTTTTTTTTTTTTTCTTATTTTTGTCGGAAGTTAATAAAGTTAAAAATCTGGGGTCTAAGAGCACTGTAGCCAATACTGGTACTGATCTTATAACAAGAGAACGTTTATCGAACGATTATTGTAAGAAACAAAAGATTTTAGAACCATTGTTCAAAATGAAAAGCAAGAGAAATAAAAATCACTTGGTAGTAATGGTAAATCCGGCTGACTTTTAAGAAGTTTAATAAATTGTCGCGCAACCAACAGATGTTTGGACACGTTCCATTCAAATGTTTTTAGTTGGAGCTTCTTCAAAGAACTCTCAATTCCTAAGTCCTAAAGAGTCCAACGCGTCACACAGTCTAGCACTTGTTTTCTCAATTTTTCTTGAAGCAAAAAAATTTTTAGAGTCTATTGAGGTAATCTCGTCCAAATAAAGAAATGCTTTTGATGCACATGAGAAACCTCTATCAACATTCTTCATACTTGAAATTCTTTTCTGCTGTGCAAAGTTCTCTACCTCGATCCATATTCACTCCATTATCGACGGTGATATCCGAATTTGACCTACAGAAATGTCGTAGGATTGGAGAACTTCTTGAATGATAGCACTCAGATAACAAGTAATTTCTATAATTATCTGTATGTGTCGTTGGAAAAACTACTTAATTTGTTGAACCGAACCTAATTTCTAGAAAAAGTGGTCCGGTTCGGGTTCAGTTTCGAGAAGTTAAAAATGTTAGAGGTTCGGTTCATGGTCCGGTTCGTCGGACCCAAAAAACACGAACCGAACCGGTTTTATGAGGTTCGGTTCAGGACCGGTTTGCAGCCTTCTTTTATATATAATTTTTTCTCAGTGTTAACCACCATGAGTGTGCTGGCCTGTCTTTCTTTGGAATATAGCTTTTACACATCCGGTCAGCTTCACCAGCTATTGGCGCCAGCTGTGCAGTAACTGGCCATGAAAAAGCTTCTTAAAAATGTTGCCTGTGGGTCAAGTGATTTGATTTATTAGGTATGAACCTAGGGGTCTGTACCCAAGTACTTCCAAACACTGCTCATATGCTTTTTAGCTATAATATGTAGTAAGTTGTAGTAATAACTCAACAAAGGACTGCTATTTTATTCAACATTATTGACTAAAAAAGGGTTAATTTTATTGTTAAATTATTTAATTTTTTTTACCTGCCAAGTAGGCCAGCTGTTTAGACTCAGTTAAGAATTCAGCTCTCTAGCTCCCACTCACACACTTCTGCTTCAGTTCTATTTTATATCTCGAAAGGAACAGTCATATATCAAAAATAAATATTTTAGTTCACTTTCAATATTCAAAAAGAACAAACATTTTATCAAGCATGAATATCTCCTGGTTGATTATTCTAATCCCGCTGTGGGTCAACCGCATTGAGGGCCAGATGACTGATCAGAGCGGGCCACCAGTTGGCCTGTTGCAGTTGCACGAGCATTCCTGGGAGCTGATTTTGAATGGGAGCGATTGGATGGTGGGCTTCTGTGTCCCCTATATGCCATCTTGTCTCAAGTTCCAGCGCGTTTGGAACAAGTTTGCGTTGGAAATGCAAATGGCGCAGCTACAAGGGAAGTATCGCAAGCTTATGGTGGCCAGCATGCAAATGGAATACTCTGAGACAATCATACGACGCTTTTCATTGAAACATCTACCCGTTATTCTGCATGTCAAGTATGGTGAATTTCGCCAACTACCCGTGGCGTATACTGTGGACTCGTTGAAGGAATTGGCGGTGAAAGATTGGATGAAAACTAACCCGATGCCAATTTGGCAGCATCCCAATGGCTGCTTCATTCGAGCCGGCATTCTTCGTCTCCGTGTTATCGAAGCGGTATATAATTATGAATATCCCGAGATTGATTATGATCAAGCCACTAACTTGGTGAACATGGCTCTGTTCTTCGGCTTGACCATGATGTTGGCGATTCTGTACGGCATTTACTCCTATGCACGCAATAAATTGATGGCCTGTGGCGATCTCCAAGCCAAGGAAGTCTGGGCAGCGCAGACCAATACCGATGCTAAATCTAAGGGAGATGACCCTGGCGCTAACGCTGAGGTGGCAGAGGATCAAGAATAAGTCCAGTCAGTGAAACCCGTTAAAGCAAATCAAAACTACTCAAATTCAGTTGTGCGATAGAATTGAGCAAAGGACTAGCACAGTATTAAAGGAACACAAGCTGAAACATTTTGTTTGTTCTTATTAGCGTGGGAATGTCATTCCCGTATCGTAGAGAGAGTGTCTTTCCTGTTAAACCATTTAGAAAGTAGCGCGATTTTGAGCAAAGAGGCAACGTCTATTTTAGAGATTTCAAACAGATTGCTTAGGGAAGAACGACCTCTGCTAAGAGCTCCTCTTTATCCACTGAATTGCAGATGCTACCGAGCCTAACGGCGTGTCCTCCTCTTAGGCGGTGTCTAGTACGAGTTCTAATAGGGGAATGCTATCTCTATATTGCAAATGACAGGCATCTGAGCTGCTTCGTTTCAGTTATAATTGCTTAAGTTCAGTGAAAATTTATAAAAAATTGATTGAGAAGGAATCATTTCCGACCCTATAAAGTATATATATTCTTGATCAGCATCAACAGCCGAGTCGATATAGCCATGTCCGTCTGTCCGTCCGTCCGTATGAACAAACAGATCTCAGAGATGGTAAGAGATAGAGGTTTGACGTGCATGGGACAAATATTTCTTATAGCTGCAGGCAGATCAAGTTTATTTTCAATTTTGGCCACGCCCCCTCCCGCCCCCGCAATTTTGAAAAAACGTCATATCTTCCACAGTTTTGTAGATAGATGGTTTGTACCTTCTAGAGATAGTTAGTAATTGTCAAAATGTATCGATTTGCTGAAGAAATGATAAAGATCGGATGAGCGGTTCTCAAGTTAAAAGCAACAAAAGTGAACCAAGCTCCCCCGTCACCACCCCTCCCACCCTTTCACAACCAACACCGCACAATCTTAGAGAGAGAAAGAGCGAGAGAGAGAGAGAAAGAGACTGAGATAGAGATGCAGAGAGACACAGCAGCAGCACTGCATTCAGCTCCTACTCCAGGTACAGAGTATGTTATAGTCGGGCTTGACCGACCTTCTCACTTGTTTTGTTATATGGAAGGCATTACTTAAGAAATTGACGTCCTTGATGTACAATGTACAGAAGGTCATCTTTTGAAATAACTCTGGGGGGTGAGATCATTGCCTTATACATTTCATACTCAGGGGGTCCAACCTGATGTACATGCAGTGGAACAAGACATCGAGAAAACATAGAGAACATAGCAAATTTCGTTCTGCTTAGGCCGGGTTTACATTGGGGCACACTGTGACCGAGTTGTCTGTGACGCACTGTGACCAAAGTACTCTGAAGTCCAAAGTGTTTACATTGGCGTCACAGAAATTGCATGTCACAGCGCTGTGCCATGCGCTGTGACAATCCAAATGAGTACTTTTGATGTGAACGCTTCTTGTCGTTGTCACAGAGCGCCACCTGGCTCACAAAAGTGAACATTGAACTGTTTGTGAGCTGCGAGCCAGATCCGATTAAATAAAGTAAACAACACCGGCTACAATTAAAAAAAAAGAATAGAGAAGTCATAAACTATTAATCGCGATCGCCGTGTGGCCATGCAGTGGAATGCCGATTCGATCCCTTATTGCATCCGTGGAGGAGTCGGAATGCCTCTGGAACTTGACCACTGCCAATTATAAACAGCGCGATGCCAAGGAGTCTGGCTGGAACAGCATTGCCGATCAGCTTGCCGTCACCTAGAAAGACGTTGTCGACAAATGGAACAGTTTGCGAAACACATATCGAGTAAGTGTACAATTCAATACATTAGCTACCCGGAATGAAATTGTATTTTTTTTTCACATTTTTGCAGGCAACAGACTTGTGGTTCTTGGATAAGGTGCTCTCTATCTAAAGTACCAATGCAATGGATTCCCTTATTGTTGCCTTTGACATTCTCAACTCGTATGAGAGGGATGCCAACTCTGGATCCTGAAGCCGAATAGCGCAATACGTTGTCTGCTTTCTGATAAGTGGCGTTACCCGGCATACGAGCTGATCAAAAGTGGCTGCATCCATGCGCACATAATTTTTAAATTTGGCAAACATGCCTTCTTTCCTTCGAGTCAAATTAATTTGGTCGATCCAGCAAGAGCGCTTTTGCTTGGTTCATCATATTTGTCATCTTCGTTCTGCACCCACAACGCCACAACAGCTCGAGCCACTAGCCCTTTCGCGCATTCATTTCTTGCAGATAAAAAATTTAATTTAACATAAATATTATCAATAAATGACGCATATTCACTTTTACTAAAATTTTTAATTCGCAAAAAAACAAAACAAGATGGCCACAGTGTGCCTTAAAAACGAACTTGATCGATATGCTTGTCACAGGAAAAATAGTTCTAATGAGCTAGTTTTGAGCTAACTCATTGCAATCAGCTGTTCAATATATTCTTGGCACAAACGTGCCACCCTCCGGCACAGAAACACTGTGACGCCAAATGAGTACTGGTGTTCACATTGAAAAGTACTCATTCCTGTGACACACGATTTCTGTGACAAGCCATTTGTCGTTCACATTGCGCTGTGACACTGTGACACTGAAACGTGCCGCGCTGTGCCCCAATGTAAACCCGGCCTTATAACTCTTCCATCAGTCAAATGACCGTTACTAAACTGTGTGGATCGCTATATTATAATGCTGATGTTGGAAATTAGAGTTTTTCTTAAATATTCTTAATCTGCCCGGAGATATGTGGATCAAGTATGTATATATCTTATATGCAAAACTTTACCCTTCATAAAAATTTGGTTGGAGATTATAGAAAATGTAATTATTTTGGTAGGTGAGTGTAACGCTAGTTATATTTGTTTTCTTGCCTATTATTGATGGCCCTGTCGCACCGAAATTGACAATCTTTTTCATTAAATATTTTTAATGTCTTTTTTTTCGCCATTTAATTGCAGTGTTGTAAGACGCCTGGAAATGAGGAAGAAAAGGAAACCTTTTAACTTTGAGTTATCGTGGTCGTAAAATCGAAATAAAACCCAATTTTATACAGCCTCCGCTTCCCTGGCCGCATGGCTTAGCATACAAATTTGAAACTAATTCATGCTAATTAACCAACAACTTTTGAACATTAGACACGAACCATTGACTTATTTGAGAGAGATCAATGAGTGCTTTGACATCCAACGAAAGACTTGAGCAACGAACTTGGCATTGGAACAAGTGGAATCTGAATTGGAGCAATTGAAGCCGTTTGGGTTGTGATGTCACAACGGGGCGTTGTGGTCAATTAGAAGCACATGATTACGTATTATTTGCCGAACGATTGAATAATTTCTTGGAATTTGCATATGGCCGAGCAATAAAAACGCGTCCGTTTTGTTTGCTGTCTGTTTCACTTTTTTTTTCCACTTTGCCAAGCCAAAGCCAAAATTAGCAAAGCAAACACATGGAGAAAGTGAATGGCCGCATAAAGTAAAAGCAGCAGCAGCTACAACAACAGCAGCAGCCAGGGAAAGAAGAGGCTAAGGCAAAGGCAAGTGACAAGCCAACGCCTGCGAGCGGCAGCTTCCATTTTGGCCTGTTATCACAGACGCTTGTAAAAGTGGGCTGGTACCACAACTTGCTGCAGCAATTCGCCATAATCTCATAATTGGATATAAAAATGTTTGTTCGCTCCAAACACAATGCAAGTCCAACTATTTACACTTGGATTTAACAAGTGTTTACCCCTTTTGTGCCCGTGAACCGATTCTTAAAGAAAGATTCAAATCTAAATTAACTTTACATTTTTCCCTTATCTGTGTAAGCGCATTACTCTTTGGCCTTACTCCCAGGTTCCATTCCAACATTTTGCGACCGAGTCATGTCGGAGACTTTACTTTGTAAATGTTGCAATTTCATGTGTGCAAAGTCAAAGCGCAAGCGCACCAAATACTTGGAAAACCCAAGGCGCTTGTCCCTTCCCCTTGTCACTCCCCCTCGCCACACCCCTGTCCCTGTAGTCTGTGTAAGACATTTAACTGAAACGCAACTCAAGCGAACTAATGTCGCAGCCGAATTTGCTGCGTCAGCGTTAAATTGTGTCAAATGTTGTCACAAAAGGCCACAATAAGGCGGAGGCAGTCAGTCAGTCATTTAGTTGTTCCTCATGTTTTTGTGTAAATGGCAAATGTTACAAATAAACAAAAATGATTGCCCAAAAATCATTTTAATTATTTCAGGCAAAACGTGTAATACGCCAAGTGACTCCAAAGAGGTGAGTTTATGTAAGGTTTGTAGTTTTAAGTAATCATATTTTGCGCGTAAAGAACTTTATGAGAACCTACCCAACTTACCCTATTTAAAAAAATTTAATTTTGTTTTTAAAAACAAAAATCTCTCAAGATGCAACCACTTTGTGCGTTGCCTCTCTTACATAAGCCTCACTCGACACCGTTCCAAAGACAAACAGACCTGAGATGAGGAGCCACAGACTCCAGCGACCGACGACTAAAGCACCACACAGGAAGGAAACACAGCGAGGCGTTCATTTTGGCCAACAACGAGAAAACACAAATTGAAATGTGAATTTAATTTGTTTTTTTTTGCTGTCTTATGATTTGGTTCGTTCAAATTTAATTAAAAATTTGTATTTATTTAAACTAAGCCAAATGTAGGCGAAGGCCGATTGGGGAATGGCTAAGTTATTTAGGGGAAACGCTGATGTAAATGTTTAACTTAAAATACTTGCATTTTGCTGTTATGATATTCAAATTTACATTTTAAATATAACGTTCGCTTTTTCTGTCAGGGATGTGTTTCATCGATATAACTTATCGATTTCATTTACTGTGCATTTCTTTGGCCAGCCAGCTGTTCGCCCCATGCGTGTGCCTGTGTGTATGTGTGTGAATTTATTCATAGCGAGAGGGCCCCAAAAAGAAAATCAGAAGTGTTTTTTGGGGATGCGAAATACGTTCTTATTTTTTTTTATATAATTTTAACATGCATATACACACACATAGCGAGCGTATATAAGGTATATGGATACAGCACACCATAAACGGAACACAAAGTAAATTGCGGAAGAAGAAAGACCAAGTCGCCCAGTGTTGGGATTGGTATTGGTTGGTATTGGTGTGCGTGTGTGTGTGTGAATGAAAAATACTGTAAAAATATAACCAAAAATAAAGACTAGACGAGGGGAGAGCAGCATTGAGTGCATTGACACACCAAAGGAGTTGGCGCGGGCAGGAGGGGGTGGAGGTGAGCATGGATGGGGCAAGTTAACACACAAATCGCCAACTACATCTTCTCGCTTCAGACATGGCGGATACGGAGGCATCGACGGCGGTGGTCAGCAAAAAGAAATATAAAAACAAAAAGAAAACAGAGAAGCAGCAAAAACAATCGCAGGAACTGAGGCAGGTCAATGGGCATGGCCATGATGATGAGGGCGATGTTGCAGCAGCTCTTCCGCTGAAGGAGGCCGGCCAGGAGCCAGAGATCAACGGTTTGCTAAAGCAGCTTCATCTGTGCAATGGGCATGGCAAGGACAAGGCGGAGCAAGGGGAACCGAAATCGTCTGCACACAACGGTCACAGCAATAACAATCACTCCAGCCCCAACAAAACCAACAATAACAACAGCAAGAGCAACAACAACAACAATCTTCTGGACAAGAGCAACAACAACAACAACACAAAACTGGCGAAGAATGGTGGGGATCAAACAACAACCATTACAGCCACCATAGCCGCCAGTAAAAACACTGCCAACACACAAACCACAACAGCAACATCCACAAAGACAACAGCAACTGTGGCTACGGGGACGGGGACGACGACAGCAGCAGCAGCAGCACAGCAGTAGCAACGGAGGAGCTGCCCTCAACATCAGCCGAGGCGGCGGCCAGAAGAGCGGCAGATGTCACAACGACCACGCCCACAGCTGAGCCACAGCTAGAACCTGCCATTTCAGCGAATGAAATCGTCTACAAGGAATACGAGGCCGAACATCAGATGCATGTGAGTACAAATTGTAAATACATTGGGATGTTCAATAACATTTCTAAACCGCCTCATCCAATCTACAGGATATTATGCGCCTGATTCAGGCTGAGCTGTCCGAGCCATATTCAATATACACGTATCGCTATTTCATCTACAATTGGCCAAAATTGTGCTTCCTCGCCTCGCACGATAATCAATATGTGGGCGCCATCGTATGCAAGCTGGACATGCATATGAATGTGCGGCGCGGTTACATAGCCATGTTGGCGGTGCGCAAGGAGTACCGCAAGCTCAAAATCGGCACCACGCTGGTTACCAAGGCCATTGAGGTGAGACAGTCCTCAAAGATTATTCTGCTCCCCTGCTACTATAATTTGGGACATTTTGAATTATTTGTCTGTGGTCGTTTGGCTTAGTTTATTGGGCCATACCCAAATTGGCCCATTTAAACTTTATCCTTAGTTGGTTTAAAGTCCAAGAAGATTTTACGAACATGTGACGAATTTTGTACTAATTCCCATTTCTTGTCTTTTAGGCCATGCTGGCGGACAATGCCGATGAGGTGGTGCTGGAAACGGAAATGCGAAATGAGCCGGCTCTGCGTCTGTACGAGAATCTGGGCTTTGTGCGTGATAAGCGATTGTTTCGCTACTATCTAAATGGCGTGGATGCGTTGCGCCTGAAACTTTGGTTCAGATGAGTTGCAGTTGTTGCCACCGAAATTGTTGTCTAGCCGGGAGTTGTGTGTGTGCATGTGTGTGTGTGTGTGTGTGTGTGTGCGGGCGCGTGTGTCCTTGTCCTCCAAATGCAAATGTATCGTTTCCAATTCGTTTGTTTGTTTCGACTCTCGGCACATGACACACCCATTAACTAGAACATAGCCGCAGTTATAATTTTCTCTCTCTATCCCTCTCTGTTCGTATGTAAATTATTATTATTTTTTTTAACTTAAATAAATGGAGAAAACGGCAACAACAATAAGCAAGCAGAACGGAGGAGAAGGAACCCAATTAACCCAATCTTAACTTTACCATATGCAATTTTGTATGCAATACGTGATTTACATACATAAATAATAAAACAAAAACACATATACATACGTACATATGTATATTTAATACATAAGCAAGCAATTAGTTATGTACATTAAACAATCCTTAAAAAGCTAGAGCCTAGGCAGAACCAACTAATTCATACACACACACACGGAAACAACAACAACATCAAGAGCAACAAGAAGCACACAACTGGAGATCGAACATTTATATAGCGTTATATACATACCTGTATATGTTAAATCAAATTGCGCCTGCTAATTGATAACATTTTAAAAATCTATCTATATATAGTTCAAATAGTATATATATATATATACATGATATGATATATATGTGTATGTATACTCATGTCCTTAAACTTGGTCTTATATATCACATATAAGCTCGCACATTTGGCATCAAGAGGCGCGTTGTTAATAAAGAAGACTTTGCCGTAATTATACAAAAAAAAAAAAAAAGATTGAAAAGCCCAAAAACAAAACAAATGAATTGAATAAAAATTGAACAATTATAAAAAAATATACCCAAAATGGAATGTAAAGTGTGATTGTTTTGAGCTTAGCCGAGGGAAATGGGGATGGTGAGATTTAATGACGATATCAAGGGGGGGTCCTTGAAATTGCTGTATAAACATTGAATCGCAACCGTAACAATTTTCAAACGAGAGCGTAAGTTAAAGTTGGCTCTAACCGACTTCGATTTACCCGTTACTCATGAAAAAACATGTTTAACAGTGTTCCTGCGTTCCTTAGGGTAACCATCCGAAAAGTATGCAACATTTTTTTTATGGAGGGAGGAGCGGTAGCGGAGCTCATAAGCGGGAGGTCATAACTTGAGAACCGTTCATCTGATCTTGATTATTTCTTCGGCAAATCGATTCATTTTGATAATTACTAACTACCTCAGTAAAATTGATATATGTGCAAAATGTTTTTTTGCTATTTCTTTTAATCCAATAACGGTACATTGGTTTTGAGTATACACTTTCTTACTCTGTTTCATCATGACGCTTTGCCAAGTGTTCACTTTTAATTACCTCCTAATCTGTGGTATCTTTATATGAAACAAGCGAGACATTCAACTATTTCATAGAAAATTGATATATGTTCAAATCAAGTTATTTGTCTTTAAAGAACAGTAGCGTCAACATAAATGGCAACTATAGTAAGAAAATATTAAACAGGTGTGTAAGCAATATTTTGAACATAACGATCAAGTGTATTTACAGTGACAACCTTTTAGTTTAGCAAAATGCCTCTACAAGAAATATCCTTAATTTAAAAAAGCTATATAAAAATTGCTGTAAACGCAGTATAAGGAACACCGTGTACACTTAACAAACTTATTAAACAGTCCTCAAAAATATTGCCAAAATAATCGGAAGAGTGTGATTCCTAAGATAAATGAGAGCACCAAGCGGCACATAAGGGCTCTAGCAGCAAATAAATTGATGAGGTGCGCTCAAATTAAGTCGGAGCTAAGTCTATCCATATGTCGACAACGCATACAGCAAATTTGCCGAAAGAAGTGGCATCTTCAGAATCAGTCCAAGGTACCTAATCCACGCCTTAAGCAACATCACAAGAATTCGCAAATGGCCATTTATGAAAAGTGCAAGTTTTGGGACGTAGACTTCAAATAGGTTATATTAAGTATTGACAATAGTTTAACCTGGACGGCCCAGATGGACATAATAAATATTGTAGAGATCTGCGACATTCCCGACCGACCTTCTACAAGCACAACCATGGTGATGAATCTTACATAGTATAGGCTGTCTTCAATGCCTATGAAAGTTGTCAATTCGATTTGGGCCTGGACGTATTAATGCGCAAATGTATGAAAAGGTGCTGGAAAGTCAGCTTATAACAATCGCGGAAAAGTTCCATGGTGACAATTGGATTTTTCACCAAGAAAACGCTTCCATATACATTGCCCGGCGACAAAGGCATATTTCAGGTCCCACAATATTCCGATGTTACAGTGGCCGGTATACATTTCGGATCTAAATCCAATTAAGGATCTGTAGGGCATCTTTTTGCCAGGAAATTCGGCGCTGTAAAGGAGTCTGACACTTTAAAGCAGCTTTTAGAGCAATTGTGAAGGTGTGGGAATATACTTATTTAAGCGTTTTACAAAACTTAGCTAATTACATTCCCCGGCGGTTGTTGTTACTGCAAACGATGCAGGGCACCCCGATTTTATATTAATGATATTACTAGACTACATTTAGAGTTAAGTTTCCATTGAAAATAATAAAATACCACACATTTAAAAATTTGCACATATAGCAATTTTCTAAGAAAATATATTTAATTATTTTGGTTTTTTAGTAAATTGTTTTAAATAAAATATGGATATGAATTTTTTTGATTTCAATGTCCAATACCTTTGTAAAAAAAATAATGCCACAAATGAAAAAGAATGGGTATGTAAATAACTAAGCAAAATATGTATGCACATTTATCAATTTTACTGAGGTACCTTTAGAAGGTACAGACCAAAAAATTCTGAAAGTGTATGATGGTAGTACAAAAACCTTCCCTGGGTTTGGTCTGGTTAGCTGCCGATTTCTTTATATAGCACTATGATTGGAACTTGTAACTGCATATCTCGTAAACTATTGGGAATTTCGCTTTGGCTTTGACGTCTTAATGGAAGTTGTTGCTCTTGACTTGGTATATCGTAAAATCATCACGTTTTCCCCTCGATTTTGTACTGTGTTATCAACTAAGCAAAAAAGGACGGAAAAGTTGCTTAGATTAAAATAAACAATCGTTTGGAACATACCAACTTCATTCTATTGGTCCTTCATATAGTTAAGGGCCCTAATTCAGCGAAAGATGAACGTGTACTCTGAGCCCGGTTCACCGATTCAGTGATAGTGTTCCAAAATGATATATTTTCACATGTCCCGCAGGTAGCAATCACTCCACCCCATTTCATAGGCGCCCAGTCTCTCGGGTCTCTATTTTACAATAACCTTCTTACAAAGCAAACAAAGCACAGCTAAAATCAAGACTTAAGTACGCTGATGCATCAAATTAAAGCTTACTTTGGTTTTATTCATTACAAAAGTACATGTCAATACTCTAAACGGGGAAATAGTCCTGAACTTAATGCCAAACTTAACAATATGAACAACAATTAAACGTAGTTTGCTAGAATCAACCTAGATTTATGTACACACACACATCCTCGATCCATCACCTGCTCCGTCTGTTTTTACTACTGGCTGAACTCGTTGACGTACCTCGCAGTTGCTTCAACTCATTGCGAGCCGCCGCTTTGATGCTTTGTACCTGCTGACGCACAGCGGCACTTTTGTAGGTCACCGCAGGAGGCGGCAGTGTGGTTGATCTCTCAAACAGATCGCTCACCTCCACCATGCGCGGCTTGAAGAACATATTGGGACGTATGATCGCTTTCTCGGGATGCTTGAACAGATTCAGCAAGCCCCAAGGCATCTCCAGACGTTCGCTCTCCAGTAGCGTTGTGTTCTCCACCTCCGATTCCAGCAGCCAGGCCGCATTGCGCACCTCAATGCGCAAACGCTCGCACTCCTCTAGGCTCACATTCTTGCTGACATTCAATAGTTGCTCTAGCGGATTAACAATGTACATGGCCGAATGATCGGGCTTGGCCAAGGCACGTGCCTCGTTCAGCGATATGGCACGATTATGGAAATCAAACTGTGAATAGAACTCGAAGAACTGCAGCAGCAGTTCGCTCAAGCGACTTGTATTGCGACTGTTGAAGCTTAGCCGTTCCACATCACGGGCAAAGGTGCAGTTAATGCCATCTTCGGTGATGCGTATATCTGTGGAGCCCGCTGCCTTGACCAGGACTCCAATCGAGGGCAGGATGGGTTGGCGCAGCTGCTGCAGGAAGTAAATAACCAGGCAGGTGAGTGAAAAATTGCTGATCCAACGTCCGGGCGAGGGATTGGTCAGACCGCAGGCCTGGGCCCAGCGACGAATACTGAAGGTAAGTGGTCGTACACGAGGATCCAGTTCACCAAACATGAACATCAGCTCAGAAACATAGTAGCCGGTGCTGGAATGTTAAGAGAAATGGATCAACATAGGATTTGCATTTCTGTAGAAAATATTTGGGCACCCACACATGTTATTTATAGGATCTTATAGGATCATCATAATCCATCAATCAAGAACTATTCTGAAAAGGTTTTAAGCTTGATAATAGATCCTAATGGACGTCGATTTAAGGGCTTTTGGGCGTGGTCCAATCGACAGAACTGACCAACACCACCAAAAACACCGGATATGAGTGTAAACTACCCCCGAACTGGCTCTGATAAAGCCGCCTACGTTCCTGTGTGAATCATTTTTGATTCACCTGCTCAACCATTGAGGAGAGAGAGAGAGGCAGCCCAGCATTTACATGGCATTTGGCAATCGCCACCTGTCGCTATCTAATCTTATCAAGCTGCTAGCTAGCTTTGGCATACCTAACGCTATCTTATCTAAACCTTACACGCTCTTGCTCTCTTTTTGCCCTGGATGGTGTCATCGTCAGTTGGTTGGTTAACAGGCAAAACGATTTCAACGAACGAACTTGACGGAGCTCTGAAAACGGTTAATTTCTTTTAATTTTTTTTTTTTGTGTCATTTTTGAACATCAACAACAAGGAATAAGGTGAATCTATTTGGTTAAAGGAAAGAGTTCTAGTGTGAGAAATTGAATGGTGGCCATATAAAACCTGTATTAATCATCTTCCACCATGGACGACAAGGCAAAGCCATTTCGGTGATAACATTATTTGCTAAACAAAATGCTGATAAGCTGCAAGTAGAAGAAACTGGCTGGCATTGTGCTTGTGATATGATTAATAACTGGGCTAAGTTAGGGCGAGTTCAGTTTATTTTTCCCTTTACTCAAAAACAGAATAATGATCTGTGGATTAAAGTGAAACTTTATGGACTTCGCAATAATTATTTTTTCTCTTTAGAAAGTCGCTTTGTTTTATGTTTTTTTTTCCAAAGATTTCAGAAATCCAGCGGTTGATCCTTTTTCGCATATTATATGAACAACTGAAGCCATTTTTCTTCAAAATTCACATTTAATATCGAAAAGTTTCAAGCATTTTAAGAACGGATTAAACTTATATCGAGTTTATAAAACAATTTTCGTGCTTTCTTTAACGAAATAAAAATGTAGGTACTAATTTCACAACGAATACCGAAAAAGTAAGATCCCTAATAGAAGCTTTTACTGAAATCCAAGTTTTGGCACGACAGAGCACAGTCGATTTACAAAAAAAGTACGAGTAATTAGGGTCTGACCGGTTCTGACTTTACCAAATAAGATTTCCTGAAACGTGAAGGGCCTGGTGGATTCTTCCCTTTTCGACAACTTATCAACTTATCTTTCCCTTATCATCTCTCACTGGTCTTTGCAGCTATTCAAAATGGGTATTGGTTATGGCACCGCGGATGAGCAGCTGGAGAAACAGATCGGTTGCGTTAAATACACACTATTCTGCTTCAACATTGTGGCCTGGATGATATCGACCGCCTTGTTTGCCTTAACCGTCTGGCTGAGGGCCGAGCCCGGTTTCAATGACTGGCTACGCATCCTGGAGGCGCAATCTTTCTACATTGGCGTTTACATATTGATTGGCATTAGCATTATTATGATGGCGGTTAGCTTTTTGGGCTGCCTGAGCGCTTTAATGGAGAACACCTTGGCCCTATTTGTGTTTATTGGCACACAAGTGTTTGGATTTGTGGCCACCGTGGCCGGTTCAGCCATTCTGCTGCAGTACAGCACCATGCATTCGGGTCTGCAGCCTTTGCTCAATGTGTCGCTGCGTCGATTCGTTTCCACATCCGAGTACCAGTATTCTAACTATGTGCTGACCATGATCCAGGAGAACATTGGCTGCTGTGGCGCCAGCGGACCCTGGGACTATTTGGATTTGCATCAGCCACTGCCCAGCTCGTGCCGCGACACTGTCAGCGGCAATGCGTTCTTCAATGGTTGTGTGGATGAGCTGACATGGTTCTTTGAGGGCAAAGCCTCTTGGATAGTGGCACTGGCCATGACTCTGGGCATGCTCAATGTGATCTGTGGAGTGATGAGTTTCATTTTGGTGCAGGCAGTCAAGAAGGAGGAGGAGCAGGCCAGCAACTATCGGCGCTAAGCAGGAGTAGACAAGTGGAGCCCATAATTTTTTTTCATAGTTAGCTAAGTTAGTCATGTAGACGACAATACGACACCAGATGACACCCTCTGTTCATTTCAAGCTTGATAGAATTCTAAGAAAAAAAACCATTTCGAACAATAAGTACAATAAAAATACAAGAAACTAATTGCGACACGGCGACGCAATCCAAAGTGGTCAAGAGAGAATTTATTGAAAGGAAGCAGAAAGAAATGTTTCTAAAGCGACGATTAAGGTGAGTGGCGATGTCCACTTGGTTAATGCCACGCCCTAAGCGGGAGAAGACACGACTCGTACATCTCCTAGTCAAATATTGGATGAACCTAACCGCTATGCAGTTTCAGTCTGTAGAATTCCTCTATTTCAAACGAGGAACGACACGAGCCAAGTCTACAAGCGGCACTGAAAGGACAACTGTAACCTAACCTAGAGAATAGCCAACCAAACCTCACGTATTCATATTCTGATCAAGCAACAATCATCAGCCACGCTATTACTACGTTTATGCTACGAAATTTATGATTTCTTCAATTTGCAAAATCAAATTTGTTCCTGTTTATGCAGCTTCTGTAAATTCACAAAATCACCAGCGCACATATGAGAAAACAAAAGATCTGGCAACACCAACGCAACTGAAGCTGGCTGCGCCGCTGCATTTCATGAATTGACAGCGAATTCATAGTCAACTTTCGTGTGTATTAGAATTCATGAATTGGTGTTTATGCACGCACTTTCGGACCAATTTCACGAAACAATTTTGCAAAATGAGCGTAGTATAAACGTAGTATATGTCTATCTTGACACCCGTTAACCTAAATATTCCCATTCCCATTCTTCACTTTCAAACATTTCCCTTCCGCCCCACTCCCTCACATACTTACAGATTGCTCATTGACAGATCCACCTCCACATCCAGATGCTCATGATGATACTTTATAATGGGCACACGAGCTTGCAGTATACGTCTCACATGGCAAACGCCGGGCAGGAAAAGATGCAGCATATCACCAATGCATTCCATTTGTCGCTGTGTCTGGGAACGTCCATTACTTAGGTTCTCCTTGGTGTGGTAGATAAGGCGAGAGGGTTCATTGTCCATTCCATGGCGTGCAGCACTTTCGTCATCAAACCGTAGTATCAAATCCAGATCACAGCCCATTTTACCAAAACCATTCACTGATGAACCAAACGGTTGAGCCTGAGCCATCGGAAACATGCCCGAAATGGCCAGCTGGACTTGCAGGGCGGCCAGGAAACGCATACGCACGCCCAGATCATTCAATTGCGTGTGTTCATGCAGCAATTGAACTTGGTGATCGATGCTTTGTGCACCCCGAAGCAGGGACAGCAAATGCTCTGGTTCCAATTGCCGTGTACCATCTACAGCCACCAGGCCGGGGTGGGAATGGGCCGCGCCAAGTTTGGCACTACGCTTCCCCGTGGTGGCCTTGAACCAGAGAAAGGGTGAACGTACCGGCACGCCACTCAACTCGCCATTGGATGTACCAGCATCAATGGCTGCCGCTGCCTCCAGGACACTCGAGTACTCCAGCA
This sequence comes from Lordiphosa clarofinis, assembly GCA_018904275.1. NCBI lineage: Eukaryota > Metazoa > Arthropoda > Insecta > Diptera > Drosophilidae > Lordiphosa > Lordiphosa clarofinis. The sequence continues at coordinate 1,174,559 of JAEIGQ010000008.1, forward strand.
GAATGTAGTGTAACTCATCGTCATGCCGCACACAATAGTGGTGGGCATTCACAATGCTGCCAAAACGACTGCAATAGTTATACAATTCCGTGAAGGACTTCTCCGAGCTAACCTGGACCACAATGCTGCGCTGTGCCTCTTGCTGGCGTCCGGCAATGAACTCCTCATAGTTGGCCCTGCCTGAGCGGAACAGAAACAGGGAAACGGGATTAGATGGGTGGACTGTAGAATTTGGTTGTCTTCCTACCGGTGCCGGCGGCTATTGACCGGGTTGTTGCATTGGCCCATTGCTTTACGCAATATTTATGCCAATGCTGCAGCTTTTGGACACGGCGCATCAAATTGTTCATGATGTGTGGTCAATGCGGTATGTGTGGATCACTCAGTCTACAACCTCATGGAAACGGTAGATGTTGATTTGTTTGATTTAAACAAATTTCCAAAATGAACCAAACTCGCGTTTGAGGTTAGAAAATCAGCTGCTTGCATACAAGTAATGTTATCGACTATCGATAACAAAATTAAGTTTAAGAAATTCGGTAAGAATTGTACCTCTAAGCAGAGAGGCATGGCTATGGGTTCAAAAACTTGTATGGAATTTATTGTTTGCTATAAATGTGCTTGGACACGGCATGGTCAACACAATTGACTCTGGGTCAGTTGGGTATCGAGTACTTTACAGGCCGTTATCGTATTAACCCTCCAGCGGTGCTTAGGATTGTATAATTTGAATTCCGGCATGCTAAATAATAAAGTACACTTTGTTTCTTTGATTTGTGTTATTGTTTGTATAGTTATTGTTAATACATTGTGGGGTTCTTTTATTAATAGGGATGTGCATTTGTCGTATAACTAGATTCCATTTGATGCTTATGAAGTTTTGCGGTTTTTGTTTGTTGGTTGCTAATACAAAAGTGGGGAATTGTGTTGTTTTTTTTTTATGTAAATATAAACAATTTCAAATTAATTTCACTTGTGTCTTGTGTGTGTGTGTGTTTCTTAAATGCAAAGGCGCCAAATTTTCAAATTTGATTTTGGGTGTTTGTGGTTTTGGTTTTTTTGGTTTACTTATTATCTCAGTATCACATATGTTTCCTCAAATATGCTGACAAATGCAAAACATACGGAAACATATCCATTTAGCAACAATTTGATAAATAATATAAACTTTACACGCTCAAAAGGAACACATTAAAAAGCAGTTGAAACTTAAGACTTATTAATATTAAATTATTAATTAGTAAAAAGGAAAGGATAAGAGTCGAAAGGGACCAACAGTCCCTTAGTGTAGCTAAAGCTTTGCCCCCGCCTGGGGGATTGTGTGGTGTCAAGGGTGTCCGGCTTAAATGCAAGTGCTGGGACTAAACATAACTCTACAATTATACACACATCCATACACTGATATACATACAAACATACACAGATATATATAGATATAGATTATATAGTATATAACAAAGACTGAAATATTTAATTTAGACTCAAGCATTCGGCTATTTGCAGTCCCTGGTATAAGTTTAGTTTTCGCGTTCTTCTAGATATCATCGATGAGTCGTCCCTCGATGACCGATGAGTGATGATAGTTGGGACGCGGCCGGAAGTCCTCGTTTTGTTCATTTAGCTGTGTGGGCGACAGATCCACGCCTGGACAGGAGGGTGTGACCACAATTTGCTCATACTCATGCATGCGTTTGCTAGAAGAAAAGTTGAACGTTCAGTTGATTGAGTCGGTAATGGAGGCCCTTTCTTGTATAAACTCACCCAAAGCAACGGAAGATGACGCTCTTCAGCCAAGCGAAAAAGTTAAATTCAGCTGTAAGCCCTGGTTTCACGGCGGGATTTGCCGTGCCCACGTAAAACCAGACAACGAAGACGACCAGAAAACAGGTCAGGGCATAGTACCAATTGACCAGCATCATGACCAGCAATTTGGTAAAGGCCTGAAAAGGAGATTGAAAATGTGAATCTCCATAACTTTCTTTCCCGCTTTTCTTCTCCCTCAGTCCAACTCACCCCCAGCAGGGATGCCCAGCGATTGCAGAAACCAGAATACCAGTTTTTCGTCTTGGAATGTATGGGCGGGCGAATGGGTGCTATCGGTTCATTCTCATCCTCCAGTTCACCGGTCGGCTGTGCTTGCTGCGATTGCTCTACAGGCACTGCAGTGTCATCTGCCGTGCCGGCAGTTGAGGTGCTGGGCGCCTCAACATTAAACTCCAGATGAGGTTCCTCCAATGGTGAGTTCTGTGGACTCTGCAGGTTCTTGTGACGCACACGATCTGGAAAGAGTAGGTCCAAATCATTGCCACCATCAGAGACACTACCATAGCGACGTGTCTCATAGCTAGGACTCGACGCCTGAATGCGAAAGCGCTCTTCGCGCTGTTCCTGTATATCGAACGTCTGGGCCAAAGCGAAGTAGGCATAATCAATGCAGGCATATGTCAAGAGGAAGGGCATCGTCACAATGGGGGCCAGAAAGTTGATGTCACCCACCATGATGAAGGAAACGGTGACAACGGCCACCACGGCCATGGCATACAAGGGCACCTTGTTGGGTCCACGCTTGAAAGAACAGAGAAAGATGAGGCGGTTGATAACGAGTCTGGGGGATTCTTGTGTACTTACACCCTTGCCCAATGCATCTATGCCCGGTATGACACTCTCTTTGGCTATGCTTTGGAGAACACGTGGAGTACCGTACATGGCACCCAGGCAGGAGGACATGCTCGAGACATAAATGCCAGCCAGGAGTAGGAAATGTACAGCTGATACCCACACAGAGATCATGAAGTCATCATAGAGTGTGGCACGCTTACAGGTGGCCCCCAGGAACAGGACAAAAACCAAATACAAAAAGGTCCTAAAACAAAAGCTGAGATTACTTAAGCTCCAACTCCTTGGCCTGGTTACACCTACGAAGTGCCAAAGGCAGCCAATGTGCCATTGGGTATGTCCGTGGAAGGAGCACGCAAATCTCCGCTCATATTAATGCCAGACAGCACGCCGGTCACGGTGGGAAAGAAGACGCCGAAGACCCGAAACCAGGTGTAACCTTGGTTATATTTGGGCCACAGATTCTCGAAGAAGTTGTCACTCACCCAGCCGTCGACTCCGTGCGCTATCCGAAGTGGGAATTAGACGATTTAAGAGCCTGGACCTTTCCTTTAACACAATTGCCCACTCACCCTGATCCTCGGTCGTAAAGCTGCCTACCATGAAGTCCAGCGCAGAGATTAGTAGTATCATCAGCAAAATAAACTGCAGTTTGATCACCCACTTTACTCCAGCCACATTGATGCAGCCCAAGAGCAAAACAGCCGCCGTGGCAAAGCCACGAATCGCCCACTTACTGTCCGCCAGGCCCACCAAGCCGGCCATGGATTCACCAAAGCCCATCACATTCAAAGCACATCCAACGGCCTGGCCAAAGCAATACAACAGACCCAAAGCGCCGCCAAAACGGGAGCCCAAGGTGTGGGCAATAAGGAAATAGACGCCCCCGCTCTCCACACGGCAACGCTCACAGATGCCAATGGCAGACAGGACACTGACCAAAGCTATGACCACCGTGCAAAAGATAATGGCCACTGCATTGAGTATGCCTGCCTGGGCCACTATCCAGCCTGAGCGAAGGAATACAATGACCCCAAAAACGTTGATTAAACAGGAGGTGAACACGCCATCCCAGGTGCCAAAGAGCACGGGCTGTGAGATAAAGAAGTTCGAGCGCCACCTGATGAGCAAACCCACAAATTAGTTGAAGAATCTGGCGGAGCAGTAGCTGCATTACTCACCAGGGCTTATCGCCTTGTTCGCCGGCAAAAATCTCATTCGCACCGGAGGCATGGTGTCCACCTGCCGCATATGTATACTCATTGCCAAGATCCACAAATCCGCCAGTGTTATTATTGCTTCGTTGACGAAAACTGGCCACAGTCACCTCACCGCCATCGTCGTCACCGCCCAGGCCAAACCGCTGCCAATCTACGGTCGAGCGTCGAGCAGCACCGTTACTCTCGGCACTATTACTCATGCTGCACTGCGTCACTCAGTTGGAATCAATCAACTGATTGTTATTAATCTTTCTCTCTCTCTTCCACTCACTGTTTATAGTTGGGCTCCACGCAGGCAGGTGAAATCAGTTTGTAGTTGTAAATAAGACACAGTGGGACCACACCTGATTAATTTTGGGATTAGTGCGACCACATTTGACTATTTTTTATCGATAAGCCGCTGGGTGTTGCCAGACTGTAAGAGAATAAGCGGCAAATATGAATTTTATACGTTACGCGTAATTGTACGGAAGACGCTATTCGGATGACTTACCTGTTCCTTTGGTCCGGATATCTTCTTAATGGCTTCCAGCATCCTATATGTATGTTGTTTCAGGACACAGGGAAACTTGTCGTTTCATATTAACGCTAGGAGTGGCCTTCTTTGCTTGTTCTGATATAGACGTAAGCCGGGTTTGGTCTGCTAATGCTGCTCGCCGTTTTTTTTCCATGACTTGTTTGACGGCTTGTTTAAGGCCCAGACCCTCAAAGTCTTCAAACAGGGAATACCTTTGCCCAAATTTTTTTATAAAGCCTTGGCGGGTACCCAAGTTGAGGGCGATTCGCAGACTCGTCTTGATCTGACTACTGGGCACTTGGAGTCTGCTTGAGATAAGCTTCAACAGTTCCCTAAAAGTTATGGGCTGCCGAGATTCTTTCATCGCTGCAAGGATAACGCCCCCCATGATTGTTGTTGCTGGCATCTGATAGTAAAAACAATTTAAAAATTTATATAAGAGGCAGAGATATGTTCTTAACATATTCTTACCTTTGTGTGTATGAAAACAATTTTCGATTTTAATAACAAAAATTTGGGACTCGTGTTGTTTTGTACGCTATGAATAATCTTGAAAGAATGGGTTCAGTAAGACAAAAAGGCAGAGATATATAAGATATCGATTTAAATAACAAAAATTTGGGTCTCGTGTTGTTCTGTTCACTCTGAATAAACTAAAATTTGAGTTCAGTAAGATAGGTTCAGGCCTAATATGGTGAAAAAGCTATAGCCAGGCCTACTTGAAGTTAATTTGTACATATATTTTAATATTTGAATAATAATGGCAAAATCTCTCATCTCTAATTTTAAGCTCACCTCGCAACCACAGAAAATGTTGCCGTGGTGAAGGTTTTTCCCCACGCCATTTTTCGTGCTGTTGCGTGGTGAATTTGAAAAATATGGCGTTAGTGCATTTCAATCGATTTGAGATTTGCTCAATTAGTCAACTTGTCTTCTTGCCATTCATTTCGCATTCGTCGTTATTTTATTGAATTCAATCCGCGAATATAGTCTTGAAAAAAGCCATAGCACCTAACACTCAATCAATATGTTAGTTAGATCTTTAGTGCCGTTTACAGCTTGTGCTTTGCTCCTGCTCTCTGGCAATGCCGCCAAAGCTGAAGATGAGAAGCAGTTTGCCGTGGAATTGGACCCGGAAAAGTTTGACGAGGCCATTGGAGCCGGCAATGTGTTTGTGAAGTTCTTTGCGCCTTGGTAAATATGAAATATAATTTGTTTAAGCCACGCACACGATTAACATTAACCCCTACGCATACATATATACATGCGTGTATATGTATGTCTGCATGCACACGTAGTATATAAATTTATGCCCATAATCTCGACGAGCTAGTAAATAGGGCCACCATCAAACGCCCGTCAGCTGCTGCTAGCTTAGAATTGAGGGGCACGTATTATGATAAGGGGCTTTGTTCCGGCACTATGAAGAAGTCAAGAAACCCCGCTCGGTATCACCAAAATGATTGACAAATACTAATTCTGATCGGTCTTATCATCCATGTCATTGTGTGTTCACCATCAACATCTTTTACTTCTATTTAACTATTTAGTCATCAAGCGGGGAAATGCCGTTGTTTGCCTAGTTACACCCTTGTAGAGGTTATTGGAACATTGTCTTGGTCAGATTTCTTAAATTTAAGGTTAAGTCTCAAATTTGGATTAATAAAGGGTGATTTTTTTTAGCAGTCTCAGATTTGATTAAAAATAAAATACATTGAGTTCAGAAATACGTATAAAATCTTTATGTTAATCGTGCGAACTACCTATTTAATTTAATGTTTAAAGATGATTTCATGTCAGGGGCTATGCCTTATACGCTGGGTCCAATTTTGGCATACACTCTTCAACATATCGGCCGAATAAATTCTTTAATATTGGCTTCTAGTGTGCCAACTGGCATAATCCTTAACATGGCCCCACAAAAAATGGTCTAAAGGCGTTAGATCGCATGATCAAGGCGAACCTGCCTCAAATGTGAAATAAACTGTTCACCAAACTCGCCTCTCATTGGACCATTGTTTCGCGTGCTGTGTAGCATGTGGCACCGTCTTGTTGAAACCACATGTCAGTCAAGTTCAGGTCCAATAAATTATTTCTTCTTGTATATTATTAAACATTTGGGTTTCGAAGGGTTAAGCCCAAGGCCATTTTTCTTCGCCACCTCGCTTGGTCGAAAGAAACAGCTTGACGACGTTTAATTAGGTATGAGGACAGAAGCTTAATCGTTGTTTCAGAATCAACAAGGAATTATACGATTTAACCAAATTACTTAAAAGTCCCCAGAATCGAAACTTCACTGGTACAAGGATTCGGACGGTTCCAACTCATTAGCAATGTATAGTCAAAAGAAGACTCTGTGCATAATTTCAGCTCTTTTTCCCAACTGAGGGACTAGTTCGCATAGAAACAGACAGACAGAAGGTTGTACACAGGCATGATTTCTTCTATGAGTTGATAACTTCTGCGTAAAATGGGTAACCTTGGCAGTACATTTTTTTGAAAGCATGCTTGTTTACTCAGAATTTGTGAGGGTTTTATAAGTTCCTCGATTTCTTCATATTTGTCAGACGCAAGAGCAAATCTTGTACTATTTGCTCAAGTGTATTCTCGGTGTGTTCTTGATCTTGTTTCAACAATTTCATTTGCTTAGCCCCATTATGGGGGAATTTCAAAAACTTGTGTTTGATTAGCTGTTTTGAACCCTGTTTGAAAGAAAGAAGAGTGGGAGGAGGGTTAACAATGCCAAGCAAATAAAGCCAGCTTGCGTTCCAGTCCCAATTTGTGCTTTTTTTAATTTCTTGGAGCTTTTTCACCCTTTGTTTTCAGGTGCGGTCACTGCAAGCGCTTGCAGCCCTTGTGGGAACAGCTGGCCGAAATTATGAACGTGGATGATCCCAAGGTGATCATTGCCAAAGTGGATTGTACCAAGCATCAATCGCTTTGTGCCGATCACCAGGTCACCGGTTATCCCACGCTCCGCCTGTTCAAGTTCGGAGAGACGGAGTCGGTGAAGTTCAAGGGCACTCGTGACATGCCCGCCATTACGGACTTCATTAACCAAGAGCTGAACACTCCCTCTGAGGTTGACATCAACGAACAGAAGCAGCAAGCGGAGGCGGCCGCGGCCACCGAGAAGAATCCCAATCTGGGCAAGGTGGTGGAGCTGGACGAGGATACCTTTGCCAAGCATGTGTCCAGTGGCAATCACTTTGTCAAGTTCTTTGCTCCCTGGTGTAGTCATTGTCAGGTATGTCGCTAAACCCCATTCAAAGATCTCCACTTACGCTTGTCATTTGCAGCGTTTGGCCCCCACTTGGGAGGAACTGGCCAAGGAGCTAACCACCGAACCTGCGGCCACTATTTCCAAAATCGATTGTACCCAATATCGCTCCATCTGCCAGGACTTTGAGGTTAAGGGCTATCCCACTCTCCTGTGGATTGAGGATGGCAAGAAAATTGAAAAGTATTCGGGCTCCAGGGACTTGCCCACGCTCAAGAGCTATGTGGAGAAGATGATTGGAGTGCCAGTCGCTGGTCAAGAGGCCGGTGGAGCCGACAACTTGAATGAGGCCAAGGAGGAGCGCGAAGAGGCCAAGAAGCTGACGGCTCAGGTCCTGAGCGGTGAGGCTGACTTCGACCAGACCGTGGCCGAGGGTATTACATTCATCAAGTTCTATGCCCCCTGGTGTGGTCACTGCCAGAAACTGCAGCCCACCTGGGAGCAGCTGGCCGCAGAGACGCATGTGACCAGGTCGGGCATACGCATTGCCAAGGTCGACTGCACCGCACCGGAGAACAAACAGATCTGCATTGACCAGCAGGTCGAAGGCTATCCCACGCTCTTCCTCTACAAGAATGGCAAGCGGCAGACCGAGTACGAGGGCAGCCGCTCCCTGCCGGAACTGCAGGCCTATATCAACAAATTCGCTGGCCACGACGAGCTCTAAGTGAGCCGTGAGCCTGTGGATCGAAAAAAGAAGAATAAACACAAATCCCAAAACCAATCCACCGCCAAAGTAATGTTCTGTCTCTCTATGTTGAAGGCTGATAAATTGATCAAGAATTTGTTTTGTGATTTCATTTACCTCGTTCGTGTCCCAATTGTCCATACGTTCTTTGGTAGCTTATATTATTATTGTTTGCCGTTTTGAATTGTTTCTGTCTGGGAAGAAGGTGAGCAGCTTCAGTTTGTAAGTCATTTTTAGGCCAAATGATCTTTGAAATAAAAATAATTTTTAGTAAAACAAAAAAAAACCAAATTTAAATGTTTTATTTGTTTGTTAAAAATCAAGGCTTGAGGTCCCACATTTACTGATTGTATCGAAAGTTTATGCTCTTTCTGTGTTCCTTCAGCACAGTAAAAGAAGCTACTCACACTGGTTCACCACGTTCATTTTTTTGGTCTCGCGTTGCGTTACTTTGTACCAAATTTCTCTTAAAATTGGCTGGCCTCCCTCAGTTATTCTTGGGAGTACTTTCACCTAATTAATAATAGGTATCTGTTTGAAAAAATTTGCTTGTTTAAAGTCCTTCCGTTACAAAAAGTCGACTTTAGGCTTTGTTTTCCACATTTTTTGCGAATTTTGTTAAATCTGTCCTTTCTCTTTTTTTTTTTTGCCTCTTTTTTTCTTTGCTTTTGTTGTTTTTTCTTTTTTTTCTTTTTTTTTACCTTTTTCTTTTTTCTTCTTCCCTCTTTTCTTTCTTTTCTTTTTTTTTTTCTTTTTTTCTTTACCTTTTTTTTTTCTTCTTTTTTGTTTTCTTTTCTCCCTTTTACCACCTGCATTTTGAAGCTTGTATTCCTTGACAACCATTTTGGATTTTGACAACTATTTCAACCTTGTTTAAAATTATGTATCATGGATTCCACTTTCTATGAATTATATGGAAAATTTTTAGCGATTTTGTTATCTCCAAAAAAATTACAACTTAGCTCTGAGGGGAAACAAAAAATAACCACATTTTCCATATTTAAATCTAAAAAGTTGTACCTTATCAGCAAAATCTAAACTTCCTGTTCTTCTTATTAATTTTTAATCAATAGTGTATGCTGAAACGTAGTTGGCCTATGCCCTTTTTAAACCATTTTCACATCGGAGTAGGCAATGAATTAAAATTCTATCGAAATTTCGACCTAATGCTGTTCGGTTCGAATTTTTCTCATTATTTATTGGAGTTTGGTTGGGAAAACAACAAAATTACTTAAAAAAATTGTATACGTTTTATAATGTGGAGCATAGGCGTTTAAGTTGGTAAGTATTGCGAACTGAAAGTACTAATTGAACTATACCAATTTGGTACTGCTTACCGCTGTATCCTGCAGCGACCGGATCTAATGGTACCGGGTCCTGGGACTTGTGGATAGCGTTAATCAATGTCAAGAGTGAGTGAAATGTCAAAATCAATTTGACTTTAACATACAAGTACAATTTTATGCTCCTCATCTCTTGTACCCTGCAGCGTATGGATCTAATGGTACCGAGTCCTGGGACCTGTGGATAGCGTTAGTCCCTTTACTCTTTAATTACACAAGAACAGGGGAACTGACCAATTCGTGGACACGTATTTGTATAATATTATTAAAATTCCTTTGCACACATGAGGTAAGTGGTATTGAAATTCCAATTAAAGGAAAAAAAATAGGATTCTATTTCTCCCTTAGTAAATACTAAATTAATTTATATTTTGTTAACGCTGGCTATTTGGTTTATTGATTGCTGTTTAATCGATTGTGAGTTGTGGTTTGTGGAGGTTCATACAACACCAACGTACAATATATTATATATCGACTATCATTCTCTGTGAGTTATTTGAAATCCAATTAATGTCAAAAGCATCTGTTTAATGAATTAAACTTCGTTTTGCTAGATTCGCCGTTTTGACCACTGTGCACACCGTGACGAGTAGCAAGTCGCTGTGATGCGTACACAAATAGCGGTTATGAAAAACGTTCATCTCTATTGGCGGCCAGTGTGACCGCCCGCCGTTGATTGCGAATGAGGGGGGGAACAACAAGCAAGAAAAAGGAAACGCAAAAAGCAAAGTGGAATGAGAAGCAGAAGGTAACACGGAGCTGCAATTGTTCTCCAGCAACAAACGACAAAACAAAAAATTAACCAAAATTAGCACACACACAAGGTTGTGGCTTGCCCTGCAACAATAACAACAACCAAAAGCCATTGGCTGCCAAGTAATTACTTACTGTAAATAAACACAATCATTATGAACAACGGCTTCAGCACCGGCGAGGAGGACTCTCGTGGCCATCAGGACCAGACCTGCTGTCTCATCGATGACATGGAACGCTGTCGCAATCAAGCCGGCTATGCCAGCTACAGCAAACGTATCCAAAAAACTGTGGCCCAAAAGCGCCTGAAGCTGAGCAGTGATCCCAGTGCCCAGCACATTTACATCTGTGACTATCACAAGGAGCGCATCCAATCGGTGCGCACCAAGCGTCGGCGTAAGGATAGCGAAGATGATAGCAATGAAACGGATACGGATCTGCACGAATTCCCCGATCTCTATCAGTTGGGTGTCAGCACATTGCGTCGCTATAAAAGGCATTTCAAGGTTCAGACGCGGCAGGGCATGAAGCGGGCTCAATTGGCCGATGTGAGTGACATACAGAAATACAAAAAGAATTATATTTATATTTAATGCATTTGTCTTGCAGACCATTATGAAGCATTTCAAGACCATACCCATCAAGGAGAAGGAAATTATTACCTTCTTTGTGTACATGGTGAAAATGGGCTCCAACAAATTGGATCAAAAGAATGGCATTGGCCATGACACCACCTGAAATAGGCCAGAGAACAACAACAGCAACAATTCTTCAACTGGTGGGCCACAACTGGAGGAGAACTGTGATTTTGATGTTGTTGGTGGTGGTGGTGGGGCTGATGCCGGCTTCCTGTCCTGCACTTTAAGCTCCCTCTCTCTTTCACACTCACACACACGCTGCATTTGCTGTCGCGTCATCATTTTCTAACCCCTTCTCCTCCTTCTCCTTCTCTCTCACACACACACACACACACACACACACACACATACAACAGCAACTGGTGCTCCCGAAAACAGTAGTTTACAAAAAGCCAACAACAAAAAAGAAAACATTTACAACTAATTGTAGCATTGGTCGTTGTTAATAGCTCTTTATATGATAATTATATTTTACATTAAACTTAATAAATTACATTTACATAATATTAAACAATTAAACTATGTAAATTTACAACAAACAATTTAACAAATTGCTATGCGTATTTGTGCAATTACAATTTACTTGTATACAAATGAAACAATTTGGCTTTGTTTTTATGAAAGATTAACAGTTTTTTAGGGGAAATAGAACCATCTCTTGCCCCGCCGAGGCAAACCAATCTGTGAGAATGATGTCCTCCATTTTAACCTTGCCTGGTACTCAATGTGCAACCTTGTGTACTTGTGTTCAACAATTCAAGATTCCAGTCGCAACCCCGTTTCTTTTTTTGTGGCTTGCAGCCTTCGTTGTATTATTTTGGGATCTGACCCTGGGGCTAGTTCACTCAGCAGAGGAAATGAGTATCCAGGTGTGGGATTAAGGTGATTAAAACAATAAAGGTATGCATAAATGAAGCTGGGCCAAACACATTCGCAGCTTATTTTTGCGGACGACACTTCTGAACAGCTTGCAGCAACTAGCGCCTTCCAGCCGCACAAGTAATTAATTTCTTCGTTTCAAAGCAAAATACACGCTTACCGGCGCCAGCGCGCACAAGCAGATGGCGCACCAACTATAATATACTCTGTACCAGTCTTATCCAAGGAGTCACGCGGGTGTCATGCAATAGTTTTGTTGTTTTCTTATACTCTCATCTCTAAGTTTCACGCTCTCTCTCTTTCTTAGATAGTCTTTGTTGCCCATAACTTTAGTATCGTTCATCCGATCTTTATCATTTCTTCGGCAAATCGATAACTGTGGGAGATATGACTTTTTTTCCAAATTACGGGTCTGGCGAGATTTAAAAAAAAAAAAATTTTATGTGCCTGCAAATATACAAATCTTATATCCCATACATGTCAAACTTCTATCTCTTACCATCACTGGGATCTGTTGCACAAACTTAATATACTTCATTTACCTTTGGTATAGAGCAGCGGTGGGCAGCAGATATAACGGAAAGGGTACAACAACATTCTTATTTTTGTCTTTTGCTTTTGATCAGCGCGATGCAGCGTGTGTTTGTTGGAATTTCTATTGCGTCGTAGAATTATAAACATAACGGGCCGGGTTGCGCGGGTCAGAAGGGCTATGAGGCTGCCCACCGCTGGTATAGAGTATAAAAATAAATCCTTTCGGGAGGTTCAATATTTAAAAGTATCGGTATATGGTTCGGTTGGAGGAACCTAAAAACCTGAAGTGAGCTGGTTCATTGGGACTCGGATCAGGAGCAGTTTGTAACACACTGTAAGTTGCAGTCGATGCAGTTCTCTGCGTCCAAGATTTTAAGAAATTGTGTTGTTTTATCTTGTAGACAGTTTCGAGTTCCCCGTCATACCGTCCTAAAGGACCAGACCAAATTTTCGCTCGAAAACTCCGGAACTAAGTGTTAGTCCCTGCCAGTCAGGAGCATCAGAATTTCAGAGCAGAATTATTCAATTCAATTCAAATTGGCTTTCCAGTTTTCCCCACTCATTCTTCACCCGCTGACAACCGCTTCCTCACCCTCCTTTCCATCTTCCAACCCCCATTCTAACATATGTAGCAGCTGTCATCAGTCTCAGAGAGCCAAGAGATGAGTGGCTCTCTGAGACCTAATTTGTATGAGTGTGATCTCTCTCGCGCTCTAAGAAAAACCGTTTAGTCCAAAACAGAGTTCCCCAAGAAGAGAGCGATAAAACGTGACTGTGTCTCTCTTTAACACACAATGAAGTATGATGCTCTTATCAAAACAGCCTATCATGTTAGGTGCTCCATACAAACGAGGGTCTATGCCAAATCTTAGATCTGTAGGATAAGCAGTTGACTGAGAATTTGTCAGTCGGTCAGTCAGTCGGGCCTACAGATTTATAAGTATAGATCAGCGATGGCCAGCGAGAGCGAGGCCAAAAAGTGAGAGTGTATTAGTGTGCAAAAACAAATCTCCGTGAATTTGCTTCGACCTAATCGCTTCGAACTCTGTCAAGCGACTGATGCTTTCTTACTCTCTCGGTGTCAGCTTCGGCAAGCGTTCGGGTAATGTACGTGTGAAAAGCGAAATGTTTTCGGCCCCGGGATGGAACCGAGGGTCAACGCTGGTATAGATAATCAGGCCTGTTCCCATTTCCGAATCCGATTAGTCGGAATTGGTAAGAGTTAAAATTTCTCTGAAACCATTTAAGAATTCGATCGAATCTTGATGCCATCCAGAGAATCGATTGAAGGTAATTGTGATTTTAAAGATAAAAGTCGAATAGCACAGTCGGTTTTTGGAAGCAAGAACATTTAACAATTCCGATTCCGCATGATCTGATCGAAATCGGAAACGTGAACAGGCCTGAATAACATTTAAATGTGGAGCCACACAAACTGTGTAAAGAACTGTACAGGCAAATTTTTTATTCTCTCAATCTTTTATTCCGATTTTTTCAGCTGTCCCCCAAACCTGGTACATCCATCCACTTATCCTTCCATTAGAGTGATTCAATGCTGGTCTTTTTGTTCTTGTTCATGCCGAAATAGTCCCACCAGTTGGTGGGCGACCGTTGACCGCCTGCTAGTTTCGAGGGCTTGGCTGTAGATGGAGATGCGTCTGTATTGGGTTTACTGCCACTGGCTTCTGCCGGTGCCGCCTGCTGCTGCTGTTCCAGGTTGACATTCGCTAGAGTGTCTGCCCCTGCTTCTGGATGCATCCCCTCCGGCAGAATGCCACTCACGCTGCCCGCCACCTGTTGGGACACTTGTTGGGGTGTGTCCTTGTTGGGGCCACTTGGCAATAAGCTGGTTGTGTTCCTCGAAAGCATGGTATCCTTTGATAAATGGCGAACATGGGCCAGACTAGGACGCGGCGTGATGCCACCATCCGTTTGACGTCTGTTCTGGGCCCTGCGATTGCCACCGCCAAACAGCTTGTTCAAATAGGGCAGGCACATGATGGGAGCAGGAAGAGAAGTTAGTTAAATTTGTAGATCGAAAATTTTGTTGAATGTCTAGAAAAACGAACTGCTTGACAGGTTTTGGGAAAGTCGAAGGGCAATTTACGCTCGGAGCTAGCCTACTTGTGCCGTCTGTCGTTCTGTGTCTGTGTTTATGTGTGTTTTTGACCTAGGCTATGCTTGGGGGTAATTCAGGATCTATTTATAACCCAGCGGCATCCGCTGCCACAGCCACATCTGCTGCTGCTGCTGCAATTGCTTCTTTGTTTTAGTTAGTTACCCGTGGAACTGTTTGGCAGCAGCATGTCTTCTTTTGGTGTACGCGGCATGAGTCAACCTCTGGGCATTCGTCTCTGCTGCTGTCGCATCTGCACCTGCATCAACTTTGAATTCGCTCTCTCCCGTGCCGGATTGCTGAAGCTAATGCAGCTGGGATTGGCCATGCTGTGCGAAGGACTGCTTATACGTTACGGAGTGCCCTATGCCGACTCCATTGGACAGGCTCTCACCAGTTTTTTGGCCACCACCGGACATTGTTTCACCACCAATGTCATTTTACTGATCTGCTATTGCTTCTCCACCAAGTCCTATGGACTCATACGCCAGTCGCTCTTTGTGAGTATGAAGTAGGAGGAACCCAAGCGTGTCAATGTTTAACTTTTGGAGTATGTAGGAAACCCTCTTCAATGCTTTGGCCAGCTGCATGTACTTCAGTTCTGCCAGTTATATGGGATTCGCCTGTGTGGTCTGGCTGCATCCGCAGTTTTTGGTGCGTCCCGGTTTCTGGGCATATCCAGCCATGACCGGCTGCTATGTGAGTGTGTGTGTTAAGGAGTGAGAGAGATAATGGTTCTAACAAATGCCTTCAATTTGATGCAGTACATGGGCTATGCAGCGGGTCTGCTACACGCCATTGATGCCTATTTATCGTTCAGACAGTTCCGAGGGATACGCTAAGGAAGAGTGCGCCAGTTCAAGGACACCGAAATGTAAGAAATTGAGCTGAACTTAAAACTTTTCAAAAACCAAACTTTTTCCTTTCAGAATTCTCAAAAAATTTAAAATAATTATTTAAGTAATAAGTTAAAGAATTAAAGAAAATAACAAAGTATCACAACGATAACATCATTGGCTCGTTTAAGGATATACCTTCAGGGGACATTTTTGAAAGGTTACTAAAAATTAAATTACACCAAAACTGGAAGTGATATTAACAAGTGTTTTTGCTGTTAGATGGGTAATCGGTCGAATTATATTTAGAAATTTTTGTTATTGTACATTAGACTGAACATAATCCTATGCGGATTTTATTTTTCCTCAGGACGCAATTCGTATTCGGAGTATTCTAATCTCAAGAGCTCTACTCTGGCGCAATTCCGTTTATGCCTATATCATCGTTGAAGTAGTTTTTGGCTCCAAGGTTGTATTCTAATGCTTTGGTAGGTATTGCGCGTCTCGCTATGCCTCGCCCTGCGCTCCGCATTGTCTCGAGAAGATCTTTTCACACCCCCGACAACATCCTGGTTTATTAGAGCGAAGCTCCTTTACGGACGTCAGACTGGGGGGTAAATCTTGAAAAATTTTGACTTTGCGACAGATTCTTTTGGGGTATGTCTTTGATTTTGTATTTTGTATTTGCAAAATCAGCTGCTTTTACCATTTACGCGTAGTAGAGGTGGGTTGTGTGTGGAGTGGGTTAGTGTGAGGTGGAAGTGGGGGAGGAGATGATGAGTATTTGGTAGTGACCTGGTGGGGATCAAGTGAAGATTTGGTGAGGATCTGGCGGGGATTTGATGCTGATCTGGTGGGGTTCTGGTGGAGATCTGGTGAGGATCTAGCGGGTATCAGGTGGGGATCTGGTGGAGATATGGTGGGAGTCTAGTGGTGATCTGGTGGGGATCTGGTGAAGATCTGGTGAGGATCTGGTGGGAATCTGGTGAGGATCTGGTGGGAATCTGGTGGAGATCTGGTTGGGATCAGGTGGGGATCTGGAGGAAGGACCTGGTGGGCTCTTGTTGGGATCTGGTGGGGATCTGGTGTTGGTTGGGTGGGAATATGGTCGGTATGCGGGGAGTGGGGGTACAAAGAGTGGCTGCATTAAGGTCAAGTTGCGAATTTTGTGCTAAAAACTATAATGTTCTTGTGTTCAGTGACTTAACAGCGACTTAACAGTGAATTAACAGTAGCTTAACAGTGACTTAATAGTAACTTAACAGTGACTTAACTGTTACTTAAAGTGACTTAACAGTGACTTGAGAGTGACCTAATATTTGATAATTTAACATTTATTTATACAGAATCCAAATGTGTCTTTTTCCATTACTTAAATCGGATTCATCGTAAAGAGCTTCGCTCGTACCGTGCGTCATATGACACATACTCTTTTTTTTCCAGGTGGATGGATACTCAAAAGAATTTCATATTTTATGCATTCCTTATTTATTTTATATTTATAGCTGCCACAAGAACCATCGGTGAGTTTTGCGTTCTTAAACTATAAGAATTCAGAACATTTGCGAAAGTATAAAAACTTCGGCACAATCGAGGGTTAGCTTGGCTTTCTCGATTTCTCTTGTGACATGCCGAATTATCCTCAATGGGTCTGCTTCGTCTTCTTTTTAAATCTTAGTACCGTCTGTGGACATATTTAGGCAGAACAAATTCGTGTGTTTAGATTTTAAAAATCCATTTATATTTCAGGCACTTATTTTCCTTGGTTTGGATGTTTAAAATAGATTAACATTTAAATAAATATTTAAACTTAAAATGGACTGGTTCTTTAGCACCGAGATTATTCTGTGTGTGTGGGTGAGATTAATTGAATTTGTTGGCCTCCGCCTTGAATTTTCTGCAATAAAGACATAATGTAGTTTCCAATTTGATAAAAAAAACAAAGTAACTCGACTCACTTGAGCTGCTTGAGTGCCTGGCTGGTCTCAAAGTCCGCCTTGAGCAGGCCGATGCGCACCCAGCGCGGTCTCTCATGTATCACCTTGTGTATGACAAACTTTAGGCCCAGAAGCGCATGCTCAAAGATCACAAACGAAAGCTCCGGCACGGATGGCATCCAATGTGATACAAACTCCTTGACATTGGGCTGCAGAAAGAGCAATCCACAATTGCTCAGCAATGACATCACCGAGATCAGCTCAAAGGCCAGTTGCCAGGCGCCAATGTTCTTGGCTCTGCGGGCAAATGGACGCTTGAAAATGTTGCACAACTTGAACATGTCAATGTGAACGGCAAAGACATTGTTGGCCAGGGCACCGATGGCAGCAAATGGAGCCACTGCGGCAAAGAGTACCACAAAACCGAATTGTATGCACACCTGCAGATAATCCTCATATGTGGAATGATAGGCATCCAGGCCTGATTCGTAGAAACACTGCTCATATCTGGGTAAATTGCTGATCGTCGACTGCTTCTCCTCCGCGACCTCTTTGTGACGGTATTTGGCATACTTCAGACGCAGCACCGCCATCAGCGGAATGCCTATCTCCTGGGCTATGCACAGCAGCTGAAAGATGAGCAACTGCATCATTAGCTGATATTTCAGCTGCTTCAAGTCCTGCAGCACAAACGCAATGTAGAACTGAGAGAAGAAGTTGTTGACAATCTCAAAGAGCATCAGCTTGTTGACCCGATGCCTGTCATACTGGGAGCGCGTGCGATGATTCTCTAGGTTGGTCAGGAATGTGGCCAGTTTCTCATAGGCCCAGGAGAAGATGGCAATCAAAATCGATTGCACTATAACTGGCACATACAGCAGCCAGGAGTCTGCGCCAAAATCGGCCAATACCTCAGCCTCGATTTGGAACTGGTAGAGGGCAAACCAGGCGGCGGCGATCACACAACCAAAGACCACAGGATACGAAATGCAATACATTTGCAGGTACGTATAGCGCATGGGATAGCTTAATGTCATCTTGCCCGTAATGGGATCGGGTTTCATTTGGCCCTGATAGGCGGAACGCGGTTTGTCCAGGCTGCTCATTTCGATGGTGCCCCAACGATATGAGTAGCCAGCACATTTGCGTTTCCACAGCTCCAGAAAGATCTAGTTGCAAAAGGATAAAAAGGATTTTGAATATATAGTTACAAAATGATTGCACAAACTTACGGTCGTCCAGACGACATAGAAGCTGCAAACCACCGATAAATTCAAATCCAAAAAGAATTGAAAGAGTCCAAAGACAGCAGGAAATATTAAAGCTTTGGTATAGAACTCAATGAAACCAAAGTAGAGTCCAATGCTGGAACCAAAATAGTTGCGTATGTCCTCAATGGGCAGCTTGGTGCGTTTGAAATCCCAATTAAAGCGATCCAGATAGAGCTGAGGAGGAAGACAAAGCAGGGAATCAAGCAAGATATAAATCAAAAGGTAATCGCGTTGAATATTCGGAAACATCGGGAACATCGATATAAGAAAATGCATGTTTTAAAATAATAATAGAAAATGTTTGCTATTTATCAATCGAATAACTTATATGCAACTGTCCTGACCACACTTCCCTTTCCTATTAAAATTTGTCTCTAAAAGATTTTCACTTTTGTAGAAGAATAATTTACATTTCCATTTAGAAGCTCCTACAGACCTTATGGGTTCACGATACTTACAATATCATGCAATGGAAACATATCCTCAATATACCCCTTTTGGATGTATGATTTAATGGGTGGCTTGATCACATCCTTAATCAGAACCGGAATCTCGCAAAATCGTAAGATTTGCTCTTTAGTCATGCCCGGAAGCAGGAAATCAGCCACACAGCCATGATTGAACTTTTGCAGACTGCCCGTGGTGGTCATTTTCTCCAATTCGGCAGCATCGGCCAGACGAAGTAAGGTATCCAAACTGGCTGTCAAATACAAATACTTTTCGGTTTTTCTATAAAATAAGAGAGAGAGGGCGGGAGACAGTTATTGAATACATCCATGGCGCCTCTTTTTACCCCACAATCTCCAAGGTGGTTTGTATGCCAAACTCTTGAATGATCTTCTCCACATCCTGACAGTGTCGGAGCTTGGCCTTTTCCGTAAAAATTATTACAATGTGAGTCTGTAACAAGGAAAAAAGAAGAAATTCGGGTAAAAATCAAAAACACTTGAAACACACAAAAACACTTCTTAATCCGACAGATTATCTATGACATAAACAAAAGTTTTAATCTGTTTGTGAAGATGGACGGACTTGGATCCATTTACCCTCACTTGTACAACAAAAAATGATCATTTAAAGAATTTAATAAACTCTGCGCTGACCTTGTTGAAGGGCTCGTCTGCCTCATCCTCAGGGCCAAATGCATCAATTGTAAGGCCATGTAATGAACGTTGTCGCTGCAATGCCTCTAGCTTGAGGCTACGCTGGCGGCGAAACAATTGATTCTCAATAATATTCCGCGTGCGTGGACCTGGACTTGGGACTGACGTTAGTTGATGAAAAAGCACTCTCCTCTAGCTACTCACTTTTGCCATCTTCAGACATCATTTAATTTATGATGATGACTGACAGTCGCTTCTGCTGCGGGAATAATAACAAATGCCAAGACTAGAAAATTTGGCCCCAAACGTTGTCGTGGCTGAGATGAGTAAGAGTAAGTCTATTATCGTCTATGTGTGAGTGTGTGTGTGTGTGTGTCGGAGAGAATTTTTAGCTTGCCAATGCCAAAAAATACATTTTTAATAATGCCAGAAGCAGAACATTTTCTAATTGTTGCTATTTTAATATTTTTGCTCTGGTTTATGCCGGTTCGGCGGTTTGTTGTGGCTCCCTCCCTGTTATTGTTGTTGTTGTTGGCTTAGTTGACAGTGCAGTGATGTCACGACTTAGGCGGGGTAAGTTGCGAACATTGCTTGAAAATAACAGCCTATTAATAATTGCTAATTCGCATAGTCAATAAATATGTTTGATGGGCAATTTCTAAGATGAGATAATAAATATATGTTTAATTTTGGGCATCATATGCCCGCCAATTTGGCCATTACATAATACAGGGTTATCGATAACAACTTTGTTAGAGATGAACCATTTGGCACTGCGATTGCAGAGTCATAGTCACAGCTTACAGAAGTGTAGTGTAGGCAAAACTAGTACTAAAATATCACAAATTAAAAGGTATTATTTTTGCAACAACTGCAAACCTGGAAGAAAATATATAATATT
This sequence comes from Lordiphosa clarofinis, assembly GCA_018904275.1. Lineage (NCBI taxonomy): Eukaryota > Metazoa > Arthropoda > Insecta > Diptera > Drosophilidae > Lordiphosa > Lordiphosa clarofinis. The sequence continues at coordinate 1,195,191 of JAEIGQ010000008.1, forward strand.
AACAGTTATCATTTTGCTTACTTGAAACATAAAATTTAACCCGTAAAATTAAATAGCGATATATTCTCATTTCACATCGAACTTAAAACTGGTTTAAATATGAAATTACAGAATATAGAACAGGATACAGAAAATTTTTCTGAATCTTTCAGTCAAAAATCGTAGTTTTCGAATTATGCAAATCTCGAAGTAAGTAAGCGATATGAGAATATTAGAAGGTATGATCAGACAAGGTGCTGCCACTGAAAATATGATGAAAAGAAAAGATTATGGACTTAATTTCTTATTTATGTCGCCAATCAATCAAAACATGACTTCAAATAAAAATTATGTCTTGGACCAGATTAGTTTTTAATTCTGCTTGAAATTAACCCCCATTTTTTTGCAGTTTCCTTACTGTTCAAAAGCCCCGCTTTGGGCCTTATTTTTGACAAAAAATTATTCATTTTTATAAGATACAAAATACGAATGAAACCAACTGTTGATCAGAGTAATCATGTAATACTAAGTTTAAACATTTGAAAGTCCGTTTATCAAATCACTTCACAACACACTCCCTTCCAGTCACACTTTTTAACTCGCTCAGCTCTGGTTCAAACTCCCACACCATATCACTTATCTGGCATCACATTGACACAGGGACAGACTGCAGCAGCACCAGCTTCTGGCAACACTAATACAAACAGCTGATATTTGCCGCCTCGCTCTGCCGATCTTTCTCTTTCCAACCTCTTGTGATGCAATTTGTTGTTTTTTTTTTTTTGGCCTTAAAAGTGAAAGTTTTGACTGATAAACAAAATTATAAATGAAATTTCCCGAATTGCAGTCGTCTTAATGGCACACTAAACATAATTAAACTCACTTGCCGGCTTATCTGGTAATCAATCCTGAAGAAAACATTGCAAACGGGCCACGAGGAGGGCAGCAGCAGCAGCAGCAGGGGAGAAGCAGAGGCGGCCAATGTGCAGCAGCATTTCAGGGCGTCTGGCACATAACCGGGCCAACGAGGTGTAGCCTCTAAGCAAGCACACAAACAAGCGCACACAATCAACAGTTCCCAAAATGCATCGTCTAATGCCGGCGAACTGGTCTGGTGGAGGCGGAAGTTTGCTGCCCTTTCGCGTGTCCACCACCACAAAGGTAAGGGTAACACCCCGCAGCTGAGACAAATCTCATTTCTAACTTCTTTCAGGTTGTAATCTTCTCACTGACGGCCGGCGTGGCCTTGATGGGCGTTCTTTCGCGCTTCCTACGTCGTCGCAAGCCTCCGCGTCCGCCCCGCCGTCCACGAAAGTATACGGGACGGCGTACACGCAACAGCATGCGCAGTCCTAACGATCTGATTTCTATTGCTGGCTCCAAGGCTTCGGCACGCTCGGGCAGTCCCGTGGGCTCTACTTTGGCTTACTCAGATCGCCTGTCGATGGCTTCGGGCTCAATTGGAGCAGGCGTTTTGGTAAATCACAATCATGCTGGCGCCGCTAACGAACCCGGCGCTATGGTCACCCAACTGACGGCCCAGCAGCTGGGTGTTATGGGCATGGAGGCTCTGGATACTGTCATAAATTTCTGGGAGGATGCTCTAGCGGCACACTATTCCCCTGGCGGGGTACCCGCTTCGCTCACCACAGCAGAGGACTCGGAGTTCTGTCGCGAAATACAGAATCTCCTAGAGATGTCCTACACTTTGCAGGAGCAGAGCGAGTTGCTCTTTTTGGATCAGCGTTCGGTGCTGTTTCGCGAGGAACATTCCATAGACGAGGCGGAGGAGGATGGCCTGGCGGCCGCCGATGAGGATCGTCTATCTCGCAAATCGGGCAGCGTTTTGAGTCGTGCCGGTTCGGATCCCAATTTCGATTCGGCTGAAAGTTTTGCCTCTGCTCTGGACCAGGTGGCAGATCTGCGCGAATTCGAGGGCTTCATTGAGACCTCGTACGAGGAGTATCCGCTATTCCAGAGCGCTCTCAAGCATCACGATGAGTATACAGTGCCCTGTCGCACCATACGTGCCGAGCTGATGCACTGCAGCAGCGACACCGAGTACCTGGCCAAATTGCATTGCGTGCGCTTGGCCTTTCAGTTCCTGTTCAAGGATCCAGCTGTGGGTCAATGGATCTGCGACTCGGGCCGGCAGATACTCACCGATCTGCTGTGTCTGGGCGATAAGGATACCAAGGAGTTTCTGGTGGGCTATGAGGACATGGTGAACTATCTGCAAGATCCCAGCAGCTGGCCCTGCATACAATTGGAGCTGGAGCAGAGGAATGTCAAAGCGATGACTTTCTATGACATTTGCCTGGACTTCATAATACTGGACTCATTCAAGGACCTGGATGCGCCGCCTGCCAGTGTAACGGCAGTGGTCCAGAATCGTTGGCTTTCCAATGGCTTCAAAGAGACGGTAAGTAATGGAGAAAGGGTTAGTTCCATCCTCATCCATCCATTTCCAGGCCCTCACCACAGCTGTCTGGTCGGTGCTGAAGGCCAAGAAGCGCATGCTCAAGTTCCCCAACGGCTTCATGGCCCACTTCTATGTCATTTCGGAGCAAATCTCTCCGCTCATGGCCTGGGGCTTCTTCGGACCCAATGAGAATTTACGCGACATTTGCCACTATTTCCGGGAGCAACTGTTGTCCTTCCTGAGCGACATATTCAGCTTTCAGAAGAGTCGCTTTACCACCATCGAGGACTTCTCGCAGGACGTGCTGCAGCACATGCAGACGCGCGTGAACAACATCGGGGTGAAGTTTAGTCAGTAGCCAAAACAGGAACACCAAATGCCCCAACTCTTCAATTTAAATTTTACGTTTACTCAATCGACCAGTTGACTAATTTTAGAGCCCAGACGCGCCCGCGCCAGCGCCCATCTTTTCTTACGACTTAGCCGGCCGCATTTAAGAACATTTGTAAAATAAAACTGTTTACCGCTTGCGTGCTGCTCCAAGCAATAACAAAACACAACCCAGACTCAGACTCAGACCCAGCTGCAATTGCAGGCACACACTTGTGGGTAGCGAGTAGCTCTGTTAGTGGTTCTTAGCTCGTCGGTAGAGCAACATGTGTCAGGGTTTGGGCGTCAGCGCCGGCCTGGTATCCCTCAGTGCCTTTGTAAGTTCAGGCCAGCTTAGTGTTGCGTTTACACTTTCCCTCCTTGCAGATTGCCTGTTTTGGTGCCCTGCACATGCTCAATAGAATTGTACACATCAGTGTGGATGCTTCAGTACAGGTCGATGCCAAACTGGTGGGCCCCGTTAGCTCCCGCTGCCAAAAGGCTGTCATAGTGGACAATGTGAATATCCCACATCTTACCTGGCTGGAGTTGTTCTACATGAAATGGACTGTGGTTTTGACCATGTTCTACTCATTTGCAGTTATGATTTTGATTAGGGCCAAGTATTTAAGCAATTTGAACATCAATCTTATGGCCTCCAATGCGGTAAGTGGTCGGTCTTTCTGCGATAGTATGTGATCTGTGTTTCCCCTCCCCTTTCCCAGATGATGCTGGTGGGTTCGATGTTGTCGGTGGTGCTGATTATTGCCACCTGTATACTCCAAGAGCGTACACCTTTCCCTGAGATGCGTTGTAATGAGTACATTGTCTACTACATGTACTTTATTGCCCTCAATATAGCGGTGGCCGTGCTCTTTTTCATCATTCAGTCGTGTCAGTTCTATTGCAAGATGACACAGCCGGAATATGCCATTTGAGTTCCGATAAGGACTAGTGTAAAACCTCCCAAAGGACTTGAAAAAATGCACAACCAAACTGAAATAGATTAGATACAATTAAAAAGTAATATTGGACAATCGCCGGTCGGTGGGGTGGCTGGGGCTTTAAGTATCTCAACTGAGCGGGTACATCAAAAGTTATATAAGTATTAAGAACAGGGAATCAAACCGAATCGTATTTCGGTTCCATTTCCGACTCTGAAACTTATGTTCCGGTAAAGGGTTCTGTTTTGTTTCTAACCGGAGCTCACAAAAAACTCTTCTGTTAGGTTGCCTTCACACTGTTCGACACATGAGATGTGATAATCTAGTAGTCCTGCATTTACGCGCGAACCGCAGGCAAAATAGTGAGCCCAAAATAGTAGCCGAACCGACCGAGAGGCGGAGACACAAACGTATGAGACGAATCGCGAAGGAAAAACATAAAGAAATGTCAACTACGGGCTAAATATGTTAAAATAGTAGTTTTTAAAGCAGGAAGAGAAGCTTCCGAGTTGATTACTCGGTAAAGTTTATTGTAATCAGCACAGAGAACACGAAAAGGTTCATCCAAAGCATAGTTAGTGGTACAACGATTTAGTGATAGGGGTATACAATTACGAGTCGGTCTATTAGGAACGTTGAGGTTAATTTGACCAACCAACTCAGAAGAGTCGATTTCACCATTAATCAATCTATGTAAAAAATTAACCAAACATAAATCTATAGTTAAAAAGGGGGGGCACGTTAAAAAAAAAGAACAATAGTTTATGATGGCGGTAAACGGACCTCAGGATTCCAGTTTAAACCACGAAGAGCAAACAATAAAAACTGCTTTTGCACAGATTCAATTCTGTCTTGATGGGTCGAATATTGCGGAGACCACACACAAGATCCTTTATATAATACCAAAAAAATATAAAATTTTTTGTAATAAAAAATTTTAAAAAAATAAAAAAAAAAATACTCCTGGCCTTACAAACAGTAGCCGTTATATGAGAGCCAAATTTCAGTCGGTAATCTAGAATAACCCCAAAATATTTACCTGATTGACTGTATCATTCAAACACTCTAGTGGGACATTATTAATCATATAAGAGAAGAATTGTGGTGTGGTTCTATAAAATGTCATAACCTTACACTTGGAACTGTTAAGGTTTAGTAGGTTATCTTTACACCAAGAATGAAATGCATCCAAGTCAGCTTGCAAATTAAAGCGGGAGACCAAATCATTATATGTTAAACATAGTTTCACATCGTCGGCGTACATAAGCACACGAGAGTGAGTCAAGACTGACGGAAGATCATTTATGAAGAGTTTAAAAAGCAATGGACCCAAGTGACTACCTTGGGGTACACCAGAGGTAACCTGGATTGGTTTGGAATATGAATTACTAAAAAGAACTTTTTGTGTTCTAGAACTAAGGTAATCAGAGATCCAAATAAGAAGGTTGGTTGGAAAACCAATTAAACTCAGTTTGAGAAGCAGCAAGCAGTGATTGACAGAATCAAAAGCCTTACTAAAATCAGTATAAATCACGTCAGTTTGCATATTACATAAGAATCCTTTGATCACTAATGATGTAAGCTCTAAAAAGTTAGTTGTAGTGGATCAACGCTTTACAAAGCCGTGTTGATAGGGTGAAATAATGGAACTGCATAAATGCTGCAATTGAGATGTCATTATTCTCTCAAAAGCTTTCGGAATTGCAGACAACTTTGAAATACCTCTATAATTCTCAACATCAGACTTATTTCCTTTTTATGGAGAGGAATGATAAAAGATTCCTTCCATAACATAGGGAAAGTGGATGATTGCAAAGACAATTAAAATAATTTATGAATAGGCTTACAAAGTGCATCAGCGCAAAACCTAAGTACACAACCAGGTACTCCGTCGGGTCCCGGTGCATAGACAGGTTTTACAGAGTTAAGATCACAAAGAAGAGAGCTTTCAGTTATCACATGGCTAAAAATACAATTAGATTTATTTAGCCGATAAGGGTATGGTTGATTGGCAGGAAAGCTAGTGGACAAGCTATTCAAATTTAACACATACAGGCCTGTTCCCGTTTTCGATTCCGATCAAATCATGCGAAATCGGAATTGTTAAATGTACTCGCTTTCAAAAACCGACTGTATTCTTCGGCTTTAAGCTTCAAACCCCCATTTTCCTTCATTCGACCCTCTTGATGATGTAAAGATTCGCCCGAACTCTTTAATCGTATCTTAGAAATCACAGCTCTTCCCGATTCCGATCAATCGAATTCGGAAACGGGAACTGATAATAAAAAGCAGGACTACTGGAATATCATGTATTATGTACAGTGAAGTTTTGATAGTAGGCTTCAAAATTAGGGGGATTCTGCTAGACTTGTTGAACGAAATGGATAGAATCACACTTGTTTGTATCTATCTTGTATCTTTCTCTGCCGAAAAACGGTTTTGGTGTTGTTTTAAGCAAATATAATCCGGTTGAGAACACCTTCCTCATACTGATTGGGTGATTTTTCCCAAAAGTAGAGCTCCGTATCCATTATATGTTGACTCTTCCCGCTGATTACATATTTAGACACACAGTTTTCATTTTATTCGAATTACATTTTACAATTGTTTTTTTTTTTTGTGTTTTTTGTATAAAAGAAAGTGAGACAAAAAAAAACATATCAATATTATATCCATATGGTAAGTATACGTAAATATATGTGGATGAAACAAAAAACATTTCACAGTACAACAAAGAATCCTTCTCGGTGGATCTCTCGCTCTCTTCTCTTCTACATGGCCCTTGGGGGGCAATTCAAATGCTTCGAGATTGCAGATTACGGACTTGAACACTCGCCACATCTATTTCCCCTGCCTTAGATGCCGCGATAGGATCGATGTGCCAGGAATGCACTGATAAAGTACAGCACCGTATTGACCAGGCCCAGTATGGCGGCAACCATAAAGCCATCATGGTTGCTATTGCGCAATTTGATCAACAGACATGCGGATGAGGCCAGCAGCAAAATGGCTGCTACGCTGTGATAGATCAGCTCCTGGAAAATGATGGATAGTCAGTTGGGTGGGCCATGGAGCTCCAACTCATACTTACATATATGGTCTTGGCTATAATGCCACCCGTACTGAGTGAGGTGAGGCAGGCCAAGAGTAAACAAAATGTTCCTATCATAAATGTGGTGGCCATCAGAAAGTGGAATAGATCCATGTTTCTCAGGGCATAGCGATAGTTGCTATCGGCGTAATAGGCCATAATGCCCACAATGCCGGCGCCAATAAGCTGTGAAAGCGAAGAGAGAGGTTAAATGGAGGCGCTTTCGTGTAGCGTCCAGTGGCCCAGGTACTTACCAGCTCGAACAGCTTAAGAATGCCGGGGAAGGACTTCAGGTAGCCGGTATTGAGCACAATGTAGGAGGTGTTGGTGGTGCTGGTGGTGGTGCGTGTTATGGTCACTGAGTGCGACATTTTGACTGTGATTACACTTGGGCTTTGGGCTTAAGGTGTGGGTGCGTAGGTGGTTGGTCTGTAGGTTGGTGGTTGGCGGTGCTTGGATATGCTACAAATTACAAAAAAAAGGGAAATTAGATTTATATTGATATTTTCAAGTGCAAATTGAGGCATTTAAGAATATTTTAGATCGAAGTACAAGAAGAGTGAAAGAAAGTCAGTTTCCTCCGGATCGATTCAAAGAACGCTTCAGAAGAACGCTAAGGTTTTTCCTTACGTATCTAGGTTTTAGTTGTCGTTTGTTAGAAGCCAAGGGCATCCATTTCTAGCTAAAACATACTTGGAAAACTGAAGCAAAAAACAGATCCTGATATTGATGTCAATAAACTCAACAACGTGTTTGATGTCCTTGAATGTACTCCAAGACTTAAATCTAATGCAGTGGGACTTGATGGAATGAACCCAAAATTTACGAAAATTCCTCTCCCTTGAATCTTGCCCCATCTTAACTCACTTACAACTTTTGTCTTCTACGCGATATGGAAGTCTGTCTGTCTAATAAGTTTCAAGCTGTTGTTATACCGTCTTCAAAGTCCTCGTTATTACATGTTAAACGAGGTGTGCCTTAAGGCCTTATGGGCATTTCCACAGAAAGGTCAGAAAGTTGAACTGGACGAAGAAACCGCCGAAACTTAAGAAACAAATTTTAATCGCGGTTCGTGAGAAAACGGTCATTTTGGGATATTTCAAAAATACTAGGAGTAGTCCTCATGATATTCTTAGTACTCCGAAAAGGCTTTATGATGGGACAGTCATAAATTTCCGAGAAATTTAAAAAACCGACACATAAAGTACCATTTTTGATTCACCCACGAACAACTTCATATGGGCTAATCCTGCGTTGCGGACGTTACATTTGTACGCAAATTTGCTTCTTAAAATTGACACAGCTGGCGTCCACATTGATATATTTGAATTACTTTTGGTGCAAAATGCAGTTCGTTGGGAGTACTTTAAAACCTAATTTAAGATAATAGGTTATCTGGTTTTGAAAAAAAGTTAGGCTTGTTTAAAGTCGACTTTGAGGCTTATGTGCATTTCCATATTTATTAGCGAATTTTGCATAATAAACAAAAAAAAGTCTAATAACAAAAAATTTAGTAGAATATATGACCAATTCAACCCAGCTTTCAAAATAATAATAAGTGGTCCCGTTATTAAAATATCTTAATTTTTGTGCTGTTGCGGACGTTACACTTTTTCCATTGACCCAAACAGTATAACAAAAATTTTTTTTTTCATTCGATTGACTTGAAACTGGGTTTGTAAGCTTAGTACGCGAAATAGTTCGACACGTGTTTCCCCGATTTGAAAAATCCGCCCACAAGAAAATTTTCGTAACATTCTGCTTGCATAAAAATTATTTTTCATCCGATTGGCTTGAAATTCAGTTTGTAATAATAAAACTCGAATTCATTTGTGTTTTCATTTTCCGATGTTGGAAATACAGATTTTTATCGATATTTATCAATTATTAATATTAATATTATTTAAACACACTTTTTGTTAATTTGAGGTTATGTTTTTCGGATTCTCGACAACCTAGAGCAATTTAGAGCCCAGATTCAGACTCAGCAGGCAATAATCCATTAAAAACACCTATTTCCACCTCATATTATTAAAAAAAAATTTTGAGTATTTTCATGCCGGTGCGGACGTTACACATTTTGGCATTAACATTTTTCAAAAATATGTGTAATAAAGGTAAATTTTTTTTTTACATCAGCTTAAAGGGCATAAAAGCTCTGTTTATAAAGCAAGTTTGGATAACCAAATTATTAAAATTCATTCTGTTAAATTAAAGAAACCCAAATTTCCGTTGCGGACGTTACACACAGCAAACCGATTTTTAGTTTAAGTTTTTAATATATATTAGACATCTTAAAATATAATGAGTACCTTAAATTTAAGGAAATGAAACAAACTTTAAGTTTTGCTAAGCGGAAAATACTATAACGACTGTTTTTACCATTTTTGTGACCAATAAAAAAACCCTTTTTTCAAGAATTAATACAAGCAAGAGGTAGGTGTAGGTATGCCTCTGCCAAGAACAGACAAACCACCGTAGAACAATATGGCTTACATATTTTGAAGATTGAATATGTATCCTATTATTCCATTAACAAACATTTGGATTTTGGACAACTGTAAATTTCAGCCCATGGTTTAAACATTTTCGGATTAGCCCATAATATAGGCTTTAGGCAAGACTTAAAAAAATCACACCGAACTGCATTTCCAGATTCACCAACCAAGCCTTGGTTTAGGAGTTTTTGGCATTTTTGTTCTAGCAATTGTCGTTGAAGAAAATTGACCATTTGGGTATCACCAGCTCATCCAAAACTATCCAATTAGTCTTATAATTGCCAGCAAGAAATAGTAAAGTTTAATTTAAAAATGTCTTTGGTAGTCAAACCGCAAGACGCTAAGATGTCTGGAACTGAAGTTATTTAGTGATTTGAGCTGTTTCCTGCTGGTGATTAAGAATATCACTAATAATTGAGTACAGATTGGTTTAAATTCAAAAACCTGTCGATTCGTTCTTTACAAACCTCCATCTAACGATATTGAATTGACGTATGGCTGAAAATAATAGTCTACCAAAAATTAAAAAGACCCTGCTAAAATTTTATGAAAAGAACAGAAAACCGAGATGAAACAAAACACGATTTGTTGGTACAAAGATTGCCTAAAGACAGAGTTGAAAAAAAAAATTGGAGAACTGTGTCTGATCACAGACTAAAGAAATAGTTGACATGCTTTGTCGTTTCGCCACTTTAGACTGGGCTGTCGAGAAATTTTAATATCAAGCATATATAATGAAATAGTGAAACAAATTCAATATAAATGATCTATCTATCTATCTATCTATCATAAGAAATGTAAGTGAAGATGCTTAATGCAAATGTTTTGTTTGAAAATAGTTTCTGAAGAGCCCTGACCAAAGTCGAATACTAGATCCGCGCTTGAATACTGAATACAAAACTTAATTTGAAGTCGAGAATGATTCTTAGCTGGATGTATCTTTCAGTTGTACTGAATCTGGTCTTTTTCTCCTTCAATTGGGTCAATTATAAGATTTGGGCCAGCTGTTACAGATCGAACGCCCTTGCCACGCCCATCATAATTCCACACTTCGTATGTGTGGACGTGTCTGTATGTGTGTGTGTGTGTGTGTCTGTGCTTTCTCGAATTTTAAAATAATTTTCAATGCCGGCCTCGCCAAAAATGTTATTGAAATATCGCACAGTAGGCGAATGGAAGGGGGAGAACTGAGAATTGTGTATTTACTTTTTCTCAAATTTATATAAACGGATTCAGAGTACACACAATCATCCATATATATCTTATATATATGTATATGGATCTAATGGCAACAGCATGGACTTAATGCGATTTGAGTATAGAAAGGAAACAACGTTCTTTGTTCAGTTCAGTTAGACCTTCCTCAAGTTTTCAGAAATAGCCCATGATGATGCCACTTCACCTGGTGACGTAATGGCTTACAGCGATGCTGCTATGTATAGTGATGATGATGTTGACGATGTTTACGATCGAGTTCGGGGTGGGGCCCAATTTATGTATGCGGAGATGTTGATTTCCGGCTGGCTGCCCAAAATGATATCACTACCCAGAAGTGGCCTTGCCACAACAACAGCCCAAAGCACAACAAGTTGTCGTCAAATGCAAATCAAACAGAAATTTTAAGATTGATAACAAACTGAATTCCTCTTCCACTTTGGAATGAATGATATCATCGCCCCAAAGCGTTGGATTCCTGCCTGCAGTTCAACTGCAGTAATAAGTCTTGAAATTTATATGCCTTCCCGTTGATTTTCCACACACGGCGCTAAATATATTGGAAAATGTTTTGAATGTTCTCTTACTTTATGGCTGGATACGCTGACTGGCTGACTGGCGTTTCAAAATTTCAAAATAAATTCTAGAGCTTTTTTTTTCTACGTCTTGGCGCGCGCACGATGAAAACGAAACTGAACAAGTTTTTCGCTTTTTTGCCAGCAGGCAATGTTCTTCGCAATATAAAAACAAAAACAAGTAGGTAAAGTTTCAAGAAGTTGCATTGGGGTCGACCCAATGGCTACTGTGTGGATTTAGGAAGAAAAGGCTAGCTACTGGTTACTCAACCGAACAACTGCTGGGATGGTGAAGAATCTGGGGAATTATCAGTGGTCTCATGTTTCTATACAAGTAGAGAACTAGACGCTCAACCGGTAGAGATAGACGGCATTCCAATTGTGTTTAGACCAATGGCTCCGAGTTCGAGTCCCAGCAAAGTAAGTTTTATTTAATTTAAATCTCTAATATAAATCATTGCTTTTCAGAGCCCAACTGGTTGGTGGTGGCTCCAATGGGATTCCTGCTCTTGATTCAGAACAAACTAAATGGGTATAAAAAGTTAATAGAAGAAATTATTTAAAATTTTCATATTATAAAGGAATTAAAGAGAACACACTTTATATTTACGAATTCCATATTTAAAGCTAAATAAATGGGGTAAATATTAAATTCAAAGCATTTCTCCCTCTGTGTAAAGACAGAACTTGCTTGAACCAAGAACCCAAACAGCTTAAAATAAGTCTGAATTAGATTCCTTTGAATTGACAGTTGGAAATCGGTTTTGGTGTTAAGCTTATAGATAGAGTTATAAAAACATTTTGGGTGTTGAACGGACTGAGCTTACGCCCGCTTGAAATGAAATACTAATGCAAAAAATTATATTTTGAGCACCCACTGCGAACGTCAACCAAGAGTATCGTAAAACTATCGCATTCGAGCTCAAAAGTGATACGAGAGGCGAAAGTTTAGTCAAATTATCACATTCAAGCTTGAATATGATATGAGAACAGGGAGAAAAATGATACTGACGAAAAACGAACAGGCAGAAAACCCATAACATTCGTTCCTTTTTTGTATGTTCCGTTATTCTTACGTTTTCTTCGCCTGTCTTGCGTTCTTTGCATTTATAGTTATCGATATCGAAAAAGGCTTGCAATCGATTGGTGAAGTGAGTCGCAAAAGGTATCGAATAAGGCTCAAAAAAATTATCGAAAAAGGCTCGCAAACGAATCTTTTGCGAGCTATCGAGAACGAAACTTTCTCTGCCACAAACTGAGCGACGGGTGATTACTTTGCAGATCGTTTGCGAGTGTTTTCTCGATAGTTTTGCACGTTGATGTTTCGCGTAAGTATCGTTAGAGATATTTTTTACGAGCTTTTGGTTCAGTGGGCAAGAACAACTACTATAAATTTCTGTGTGTGTGTGTGTGTGTGTGCTGCCTTATATAGCGAAAAGCTCTCGGTCCACTCTCTATGCCTTATTTTCTTTGTAGAAAAAAATAATTCTACTTTCAGTCCTGATTTAAGATCGTTGCGCCGGCTAGGAATTCATTGTAGACCCATTTGTTTTTGGCGGAATTTCCTTAGAACTCTTAGATTAGTAGATCTCGTTTTCAGTTTTCAGTTTTCTTAAGCCAACGACGATCTAAACCAGGGGTGCCCAGAACGAGCTTACCCGCGCGCCAGAGCAATACACATACGCCAAATACATTTCAAGCAATAACAACAAAATGAGATAGAGAGTGAGAACCGATTCTTGTTTGTGTGTATGTGTGGTCGTTGCTACGCAAATCATACTCGATAGCGCGACAACCCAGTCGGACTTTGCAGCATGTGCTTCCCAAAATAAGTACATTTTGTGGCATGAAATTTCAGGGAAACAGTCACTGCATAATTTTTAGGCATGACATTAGCGCATTTATCATCATGAAAAACTCACACGTTCTTTTCTCAGGTATTCGTAAGGCTAAAAGTCGGCCTATCGTGAAACGGTTAAGTCTCTCTTAGTCGTGGGATGAGCACGAAGTAGAAAAACGAAGTCAGCTCCGAACGCTTGGCGAACGTTGACCAAACGAGAGAGAGAAAAGCGAAAAAAATTCTTAAGTCAGTGTGATTTCGGCTTATGCAGAAAAAAGACGTGTTCCCAGAGAATTTATAAAATTTTTTTTCAATTATAAATGCGCAATACATTATTGGTGAGTATGGAATACATCTACGGACTCAATAGCACTAAAGTAATATAATTATCATTAATTTGTCATTATTAATCAGTTTTATTACTTAAAACAGGTCATTCCTGCAGAAACGATAAGCAACAACTCTTTTTAAGGCCAATTCACTAACAATCTTCCCTACCATTAGCAACCAAAGGCATCATGGCGAACATCAATAATAATAAGAGAAATAAACAAAAATAGTTGTTGGTTTGTATATTAAATGATTTGTTAATAAAAATTGCAAATAAACTCAAATGTAGTTAAGTTGATTATGGGGGTGACATTTTACTAAAAGGCATGCAAAAAACATGAATTCGTAAGCTGACGGCCAGGTCTTCCTCCCTACGATATACAAAGTCAGTGCATCTGAAGTACTGAGTTCGTAAGGAGAAAGGCGGAACCCGAAGGCTGGTGCGTGACGTCACCCAAACGGTTAACGGTTACAACAACAACCCCTGAGTTTCACGGCGTTTCTTAAGACAAACGAAGCGGAACCTTCAGATTTTCTCATGCCTTCTGACGTGCCAAGTTGGCATGAAATATGGACATCTGTCATGCATCCAAGTCCGACTGGGAAGCCTTTAGCCGTACGCATAAGCAATTTGTTGTTGGGTTCGAGTTTGCGAGAGACATAGGAGAGAGAGAAGAGAGACACATATGATGTTGTTGTTGCAGGTCAGAGCGCGACAACAACAAAACACAGCGCAGGCATAAGATTTGTTTTTGTTTTTTGCTGGCTTATGGCATGCGCAAATCGAATGCGCGCAGGCTATTCCTTTGCGTAGAACAACAACACATGCGTGTCATGCGCAATAGGCATGGGCGCCCCTGGTTTACCTCATCTGTGCTTAAGCTTTAGAAAGTAACGATATATCGATGTTTTTTGAACCCAATCTATCAAATATCGATATCAAAAATTTTGATTTGAATCGGCTGTTTAGCTAGTCTAGTCCATTATAGGCGAAGGTGGGGCAGCAAGTTCGCTTGAATCCTACTCTACCTTGCCTTGCGGGTCTAGCATACCCCCCCACAATAGTTCGCCTACGGGGTATCTCCATCCTATTTACAAGCACAACAAGTTGTGGCCCCCAATGTGGTGTGCTACTTTGACGCGCTGACGTCATGATGTCATCGAAAAGCACGCTCCGCGCTTACGGGAAATTCGTGTGTGGGAGAGGGGGTGGGGGGGGGCTCTGAACTATGGGCTTGTCAGCCTTTATGCATTTTGGCCTTTAAGCACGCCCCCGGCACGCACAAAACGTTTGTAACCGTTAATTAAATGGCTTACAAATATTTTCTTTCAACTGGCTTGCAATCTCGCTCTTCGGAACTGACTCACTGCCGACCGAAATCGCGAGAGAAATGGTGAGAGTGCTAACGGAGCGTATGAGTAATGCAATAGCCAAATACACACGCACATCACACTCCAATGAAAACAGCGCGCGCTGTGCTTGTGTGGGTGGGTGCCTGTGCCTGTGCAGTTATCAAACGCCGATGACTTATCATAATCAAATGCAACCTCAACTCAATATTCAAATTTAGATTCAATGAGTAAGTAAAAGTAATTATTTGCAGTAACATTGAGACAACAATTAATAAATGTATAAAGGAATTCACAAGGGTGCAACATTGGAAATGCCGATTGACTCGGCTGACCCGTATACAAATGACGACATCCCGAATTCCACAGAATCGGTTTGGCCAAGTTGTGATTAGAGAAGAGAGTCATGACTCTGACTAACATTTAATCATTTGCTCTCGACTTGTATCCTCTGTTCCAGTGGCGTCTGTGGCAGGGGATCTAAGAAACACTCCAATACCAATACCAAAACTCCAGGACCTATAAGTTGTGATACTAGAGGCATCAACTTGGCAACTATATGATATAGTCATCTGAGTTTGACCAAAATTTACTTGAACCGAACCTTTTACTACGAAGATGAGGTTTGGAGAGGTTAAAGGATTCGCGTAACAAAACGTAAGCCTTCGCCCGTTCTTAACTCTTATCGGATTTATAGTTCGGTAATGATTCTCGAAGAACAGAAAAAAGTGCCGTCGTTTCTTGAAATTGTAAACTTGTTTCTTCAGTTAACAATCTTGCCCGCACTTCGGCGATTGTATGATCTTGGCAATAATGGTTCTAAGCATTATATTATTCTCCTGATGAATGTGAATGCGAGTCCCACACTTGTTCAAGCAGGCAGACTGATGAGGATATAAAGGATTTACCTCGATTTAGTTTCCGCTTAAGGAATATAACCAATGGGGTGTTGTTTGTTTCAGTTTCAATTCTCGTAGAATTTTATTCATTGATCATTTTGGATGAATAAGATGAATATGTGTTTCCTGGGGGGGGGGGTTGTGTGGGTGTGTAGATGATGGGGATAGTTTTTGGTTTTTTTTTTTTGGTTTGTGGGCTAAATGCATTTTCATTAATTCAAATCCTATTCAGTACAATTTTGTTTTACAAAACTTTATGTTCTTTCTCTGCGTTTCCATTTGCTGTGTGTGTGTGAGTGTGTGTGTGTGTGTTTTAGGCTAATAATAATTTATTATATTTTCGTGTTTGGTTTCTTATCGAGCATATTAGTTCAACTAGGTGGATCGATAGAATAAGGAAACATTTCATTTGGGGAAAAAGTATGGCAAAAAGTGTTGGCCTGGATGCAGCAACGCGTTTCAGCTGTTCCTGTCCCGCTCTAAGTCATATACGTGTGTGTGTGTGTGTGTGTTTATGTGTGGGTGTGTATGCTTGCTCTTTCTTTTTGGTTTGGGCACACTTAATCCAGGCCATCATCCACAAAGTCCGAAGACGACTCCTTCTTGGGCTTCGGCTCGCTGCTGCTGTTGTCCTTGCCTGGCTCCGAATCGCCTTCAGTTGGATCGCCACCCGGAAAGCCGCCCGGGAAGAAGTTCTTCAGCAAATTGAAAATCTTCGGATTGGACACATATTTGGATATATTGGCCGGATTGCCCAGTATATCCTGCATGGCGGCAGCCACTTCGGGATCCTTCATTTTGGACATCAAATCGGACATATCAAAGCCAGCTGGCATGCCACCACCACCCGCCCCAGCACCTGGGAAACCACCCGGAAAACCACCCGGGAAGCCACCAGGAAACCCGCCTCCGGCAGCCGAGCTGTTTGCGCTCTGCTGTTGCTGTTGCTGCTGCTTGGCCTGCTCCTTGCGTGCCTTGTCCTGTGCACGCTGACGTTCCTTGATCTTGCGCTCGGCCTGTTTGCGCCCCTGCTTGATGCGATGCTGCTCAATTTTCTTGGCATTGGGCGTCACCTCGCGCAACCACTCATCGGCCTCCTCGTCAAAGTCCAGCTTGCAGGCCTGGCGCAAATCCTTGGCCGCCTCCTCGAACTGGCCCAAAAGACGGTGGGCACGACCGCGGAATTTGTACGCCGCCGCCGAATCACAATTGAGCTCCAGTGCCTTGTCACAGTCCCGAATGCAGGCATTCGGTTTCTTCAGCTTAAGAAAGGCCTGGCCACGCTTGGCATGGAACAGAGCATTGCCCGGATTTAGCTCAATGGCCTTGGTGTAAAGGCCAATGGCCTCATCGAACTTTTGCTCGCCATAAGCGGCAGCTGCCTGAGCACGCAAATCACCAGCCTGATCCACTTCTTCCTCGGTGGGCTCCTTTGAGGAGTCACCCATGGGCTGGGCGGGATCTTTATCGGCCTCAATGACGCCTGCAAGAAATAGGGTGCAAATTAAAATTCAGTTCCGAAAATTGGTCACTTGGCAACCCTGGCCACACGTGACTAGACAAAAAAATGCATTTTTGTTGTTGCAATCGACCTACCTTCCATATCCAGCTCCACTTCAGACTCCGGATCCGACACCGACTTCGCCTCGTCACTGTCATCCGAATCGATGTCCGGCTCGTTGGCCGATGCCGAGGTTGATTTGGCCTTGGCATCGCCACCAAATGGACACTTACTGTCAAAATGGAATTGCACATTTTTCATTTGCCAACCACAACCGTTATTTATGCTTTTCGCATTTCGTGCGACTTACCCGCCGGCAGCCGCATCGGGCATCTTGAAGTCGCCCTCCGGCACTTTGCCACCGAATTGCTCGACAAAGTTCTTGACAAACTGCAATTGTGGCATGTTCAGGATGGTCGGATTCGTATTGACAAACTCAATAAAGCTCTTCAGCTTGAGCAGATCTTCGTGTTGTATGGGAGCGGCCATTATTAAATTTTCTTGTTTAATTTGTAATTCGTTTTTAGTTTTCTTCGACCACAATTTTGGGTGACCGTATTTGATTTAAAGACAACTTAGGATGACCACACTTTGTTGACAAAGAAATCCAAAAAAAAAAGTAGTCGATTTATCGAAATGTCGATATCGATAGGTCGGCGAACAAGAAATTTAAATACGAAAACTAAGGCAAACAATTAGTTAATTACAATTAAATGGCGACAATTGCACAACGCAATGTTGAGTGTAAGAAGTTGGCATTTTTATCCTCTGTCACCCTTCATTTGACTATCGATATCCGACTATCCGAATTCGGACTATCGATACCGCTTCGAGTGTATTTTAGGGTGACCTGCTTTACAATTATAACCGTTTGGGGTCACATTGGCTGTGGCGGCACATTTAAGACAACTTGCATTGTCGGTCATTGTTCTGGACTTATCCCTCCTAGTTTTAGTCCGCTAAAAATCAATAATGCTTCCACAATTATGGGAAAAAAGAGTTCGACCGCTCACAGTGGCCACAATCCAATTGAGAACACTAAATTTTCTCAACTGATGCTGGTTTGAGTACCGTTATCTTCTAAAGCAAAATTTATTGTTTTGTAAATTGACTCCTAAAAGCTCATTGACCCCTAGATTGGCAATATGCGACGGTCACGTTCGACATTTCCGTGCTATTGCTATTTTGTCGACAGTTCTTCAATTCCTGCTGAAAAGTTGCAAACAATTCTTTATTAAATATTTGTTAGAAACAACTGATTTTTTTTTTTGTAATCATTTTAGTATTTTTTTTATTCTCAATGTTTTGTCTTTTGTTTTTTTTTTTTTTTTTTTTTTTTTTTTTTTGTTAGTTTTTTTTCGGCTTTTCATTTTGTTTTGAAATTAATTTATTAATAATTAATTGTTAAGGTTTTACTTATGGATTTAGTATCTGGCGTTCAACTTATCTCTCTCGTTCTCTCGTGCTCGCTTCCCCTGTATCTCTCTTTCTCTCTTTCCACTCCTGCTGCTGCTCGGTTGGCATGGGCGCAGGGGGCAGGCAGGGCAGGGCAGGGCCAGAGTTGCCGTTTTCATTTTTCAAATAATTTTTTAGCATAACTATTAAATAATTGTTTTGTTTTCTATATATATAATGTTCAGTGGTTGTTGTTGTTGTTGCTTTTTCTGTTTCTTTTAGTTTACCAAATTCAATTTCATATATTTGCATAATTATGTAATTATTATTATTATTGTAAATACTCAACAAGTAAATTGTTCAAGTATTTTGCAATTTCATATTTTGATTTGTTTTTTGTTTTTAGTTACTATTTAAACACTTAAAAGGTATTTGAAATTTCTTTGCGTTTTTTTGAGAGAAACAACTGAAAACAAAAGAAAAACAATAAGTGATTTTTTTTTGAAAACGTTTTTACTTGTTTATTTTTGTGGTTTTGTTGTTGTTTTTGTAGCTGTTTTTGTTGTGGGGTTCTTCAGTTGGCGAGAGAAACCGAACCGCATAAAAAAAAATAATAATAATAATTAATAGGGGTTTTTGTTTATAATTTAAGAGGATGTGCATTGCGCTCACACACACACACATATGTGTGTGTGTGTGTTCAAGTAACCGAAAAAAGGGGGGGGAAATCTCTTATAACCTGCTGGCTCTTTGCCTAAACTTAAAGGAAAACGTACTTCACATTGTGGTACAAATTTTAAAGTGCTTAGGGGAGGGGGGGAGGGGGGTTAGGCATAGATTATTATTTTTATGTACAAAGTATTTTCTTTCACTACTTGTTGTTGTTGTTCTGCTGTTACTGCCATTTGTATGTATATATAGTTTAAAGATTTACTTAGATTTTAAGTTTTAATTTTAAGAGAAAAAAAAAACTATGTGTGGGTGTGTGTGTGTTTTTGATGCTAATGCTGCCGCTTAGCTAATTCAGCGCTCTCTCTTTCTCTCTCGTTCGCACTTTCTCGGTTACTTCGTTTGGTTGGTTGGAATTAAAGAGAACCTGAAAGTGTGTTTCAACACCTACACACACACATATACCATATATGTATGCATGTATGCGTGTATGTACGTTTATCGAACTATATATATTTATATATTATTGAAACATTTAAGCTTGGTAGTGGTTCATCGATTTCTGTTTCGTTTTTATATTATATATTTTTATTATATATATTTATATATATATTTCTATTAATATGCCTTGGATATTAATATTTAATACAATGTTATGCATAGGTTTTTTTTTGTTTTCTCATTACAATTATGGTTTAAAATTATTAAAAAAAAAAACATTTATATTTATATAAATTTTTTTGTTTGTTTTTTGTTTTGTTTAATAAAAACTATTACATTATAGTTTATGAAGTAATTAGAAATATGTGTGTGTGTGTGTGTGTGTTTGTATTGGTACAACTTGTTGAAAGTTTTTTGTTTCTCAAAATATTTTGTGTTGTTTTGTTTCTATTGGTTTGGATTAACATTTCAACTATTTTTGCTTGTTTTGTTTTTGTGGAGTAAATACGGTTTGTAACACAGTTTTTCAAAGACACTTTTGCAAAAGCACAAAGCCTCGCTCTGCCTCGCTGGGGCATTTACGGTTACTTGATCTCTCTGTCTCTCTGCTTCGCTCTGGCTGTGACTTGATCTCTGGGCTCAAGCATCTCTGCCTCGATCTTGGCTGTGTATTGAAATTTGACATTGCTGCGATTTTGGGCATTTACCGTTACTTGAACTCTTTCTGCCGCATTGAAATTTGATCTCTTTCTGTTGAGAAGCCTAAAAATAGTTTATTTTGTATTTTTTGTACTTTTTGTGTTAGAAATCCTGGCTCATAAATATTTTATGGAGTCCACTTGAAAACGAAAAGTTAAATTCAAATAGAAATTTTTATATTGAAACTAGCCAAATTGCTGCATTAAATCTACAAAGAAACCTTAAACAATTAAAAAAAAAACGTATAATTTGATTCAAAGATTTTGTGTCCGATATGGCTGGGAAGTAGTAGAGCATTTGCAGCTCAAGCCTCATCAAGGTTTTGAGTTGCTTTGCAATTATTTCAGAACGAGCCCAAGAGGCTAATCAGCAAGGCTGAATTGTGTAAATTTTTAAAACAATTATATGTAAGTGTTAATTAAAGAAAGAATCCCATTTCTTTTTGAAAATATTCAATAATATGTGGTAAAAGTCCCACTGTGCAGCGAGAGAGTGTTGTGTGCACTCTCTCTCTCTGTGTTTGCCAAAGCAAACCAAATGCCTTTAGGCACATGCAAAAAGCTTGCGTTCTCAACGGACAATGTTTGTTCTTGCTTATCTCTGTGTGAGAACAAAAACCCAAGCGGCTCTCCTCTCTCATTTTACAAAAGTGTCTTTGGAATTTCGCTATGTTTTTGCCATTTGTTCTTGTTGTTCCTTTCTCATTTATATATGTTTTATATATATATATGTATATATTTTTGCAAGGGGTTTGCTGTGTTGTTGTTGTTCATATTTAAAAACTAAAAACTACAAAGATAAGAAGGCAAATTGTAACAGAATTTTGATACAAAACAGTTATGAATATGTGGGTGGGGGGGGGATGGTGATTCGCTTTCATTTTAAAATTCTTTAAAATTATAAATCGTGTAAAAATCCGTGGTATATAAATAATTTCTATACATACATATATATAAATCAATAATTATATGTGTACTGTTTTAAGGAGACTTATGGGTGTGCATGTGTGATTGTGATTGTGTGTGTGTGTGTGTGTGAACAACAGACCAAAGCAAACTCCCTTTTTGGAAAACACACAAAACAATTTTTTGCTATGAAAAAAATTGGTTTTCTTCTCAACTTTTTGGGGGAATCGTTTTTGTTGTTTTGTTTTATGCATTCCTAATAGCTAAATTACATTTATTATAATATTAATTATTCTGCTGTTTTGTTTTTGTTTTTATAGTTAACAAAAAAAAAAAGTTTAAAGCAGCCTTTAAACAAGTTTCTTCTCTTTTTTGTTTCTTTTTTTTTTTAATTTTTTAACTGCGCTTGCTAAGATTTTTGTTTTGTTTACCTGCTGCTGGCTATTTTTTTGTTTTTTGTTTTTTCATTGTTTGCTTAACGCTTGTTTATCACATTTAATATAATATATATAGATATATATATATATTTATATATATATATAGTTTTATGCAAAAATTTTAATTTTTTTTTGTTTTTGCGACATTTTTTCGCTGTGGAAATTCTGCTTCTTTTGGGGTGCAGCAGCAGCAACCTTTTGGGGCAGCAGCAGGAGGGTCAAGGGAGGGGGAGGAGGTGGGCGGGCAGTGACTACAGTAACTTTACAGCAATTCTTGTTGCATGAGCAGCATTTGTTGTTGTTGTTGCAGTTGAGCCTGCTGTTGCAATTGTTGTTGCTGCCAGCGCTTGTATTTGCCTTGGTAGGCGCGTGTTGTTGTTGTTGCTGCTGCTGCTGCTGCTGATGGTGTTGTTGTTGTCGTAGTAGTAGTTAAGGGCGCGGCAGCAGCCTGCTTATAGTGGGCTGCATCCATCACAGTCTCATAGCAATAGGCCGCCGCATCGAGTAGCGTTGCTGCATAGTTGTTGTTGTTGTTATTGGTGTTGTTGCTGCTGCTGCTATTTTGTTGCTGTTGCTGCTGCTGCTGCTGTTGGGTGACGACGACTGCTGCTGCTGCGGCGGCGAATTATGAATTGGAATTACGTTTAGTTGGCAGCTAGGATGAGCTAGACTGATTCATATTGCCAAACATGTGGGCTGAGAACGATGTCTGGCCCGCTGAATTGGCCTGCGATGTGGAGGATTGCTGCTGTTGCTGCTGCTGTTGTTGTTGCTGCTGTTGCTGTTGCTGCTGCTGCTGATTGAGCGAGCCGCGTCCATGTTTAGGTATGGGCGGCTGGATATACTCGTGCCGAGCCAAGGCGAACACATCCATGCGATCCTCCTTGCGATACGCCAAACAGCCGCGTATGAAACTCTGCAAAAATGGAAAAGTAAAGAAAAATTTGTGTGAATTCAGTTTTGAATGAGAAGAAATTGGCACATCACGCATTCGTACAGTTCCCTAGATGTACATAAAGTGAATTTTCCCTAAGAATGTGATCCATTTAGAAATTGTTGGTGAAATTTGATTTGTACCAGGTTCAATAACATATATCCTGTCCAACTACAGCAAAACATGGGGTACACAATGACCTAGCTGAGGTAAGCTGTCTTAAGCACAGTACGGAGTACTCAATAAAGCGCTCGCAAACGAAAAACGTTGACGTCAGACGTTTTACGGTGTGTACGGAGACAAACGAAACGTCGATCCACATGAACATCGAACTCGAACGTCGAACTCTGAATTTGTGGATGGTATTAGCAGCTGTTCGAGCCTATTTTGGGCGCCCAAAGTAATTAAATTTATTTATTTTGACGCTCAGAAGCAAAAAGATGTCCGAAATGAAGGGTGTGCGTAAGAATAATTTGAAGAGCCTTCATGAGGAAGAACAAATTGCGCTGTTTAAATACGAAGACGCGAAGATAAGTATTTGGAACCTCACCAATAAATCTAATTTTGATGCAGCAGTCCACAAAGATCTGCAAAAACCATGTCCGGTATAAAAGCAACAAAAGTAAAAGTTTTTTGATTGCACGACAATAGCTTCGTGTTGTGTCTGGAGAGGATGTTTCGTTTTGACACCAAGTGGTGTTCCAGCAATTCGAAGAAGCAAATAAAACTAAAGATTTGTATCGAACTGTTGTGGGAAGGTACGTCCCGAAAGGGGCATGATGACGTCCCTCGTCATAACGGGGGTGACAACTGTGCTGACCCCATTCCTTACCCTCTGAACCAATCCTGGGGCTTGCTGAGTTTTAAATTGAGTCTCGAAGTGGAGGTCTATATCAGCGATGGGCAGCCTCATAGCCCGGCCCGTTATTTACCTGATTCTACGACGCAATTGGTATTACAGCAAACACACGCAGCGTCGCGTCGATCGAAAGCAAATGACAAGAACAAGAATGTTGTTTTACCCTTTCCGTTATTTGTGCTGCCCACCGCTGGTCTATATCAACCGGAATTGTCATGTCCAACTGTTTGCTTTTCAAATGGCTATCTGGGAGACTCTGGTCTGCTGGGGGGCGCTAGTCGGGAGCCATTAGCCAGGCTCATTGATTCGTATGCAGGGTACCGTGATTTTAACGTTTCTATTGATGCCATTCTGTGTGAAGTACTTTAGACCTTAGAATCTGTCTTCGCAATATCAGAATACTCATAGCGCAGGCAAATCTTCCCGTATTTCTCCCTTTCCACAAATAAGGCATCTGAAACATTGGGGGATGCTGCTTCTGGCATCCTCCCCCTCATCTCTCTTCCAATACGTTTTGTGCGGAACAGGTGCCCCCTGGCTACACCCTTAACTATCCGTATTCCATAATCTGTATTTTGTTATTGTTGATTTGAAAATCTCATCAATTTTCATAAGCAAATCGCATTTGATTAACTTAAAAATCCCATTTTTGGCATTTTTTGGATATTTTAGCACACTAATTTGTTTTTAGGTTCCACACGCAACAATAAATGTCTGTTTTGTGCGCCCAAACAGTTTGGAGTTCTCCGTACCGTGCTTTAAGCTCAACTACATCTCCGCTAGGTGGAGAGAAACTAATGTAATATGCATACCGACGACAGCTGGCATAGCTTCACATGTGAAACCAAACGATTATAGGCCAAGTCCAAGCCTATTCTCGTTTCTTCTTAAAACTCTTGAGAGACTTATGGACGCACACCTGAGGTAAACTGCAGCGATGGCCAGCGAGAGCGGGGCCAAAAAGTGAGAGTGTATTAGTATGAGAAAACAAAGCTCCGTGAATTTGCTTTGACCTAATCGCTTCGAACTCTGTCAAGCAACTGACGCTTTCTTGCTCTCTCGATAGCAGCTTCGACAAGCGTTCGGCTCATGTATGTGTAAATAGCGAAATGTTGTCGCCCCCGGGATGGAACCGAGGGCCAACACTGATCTAGTGCACACGCAAGGGTAGGGTCTATTGAAACCGCCCGGCACTCCCAAGGATTGAAAGGACTCAAGGATTGAAATATCACTTGCTCTTTAGAAGCATTTCTCGACATGGACGTCCTCACCTCTGCCTTGTCATATGTGGGGGGCAGATGCGACGGTGGTAAAGGCTCTGAAAAATGAAGTTAGCTGAGGAATCTTCTTTTGCAGACGCTCCAGCCTATTCACATGAACGGCAGCGGAAGCATATTCAATCCTGGACAGACGCAACCGTGTATAAGAATCATGGAACTGATTAGAATTTCGCTTCAAATAAGCTTTGGGGAGGATATAATTAAGAATGCTCAGAAAACTGAAATTTTGAGTCAAACACAACACCTAAACTAAATCTAAGGCTTCGTACTGTTGCCCAAAAGCGTGATGAGCAATGGTATAGGAGGATAGAATCGGCGGCTCATGTTTGTCATATGTTACATGGAAGCATTTGGAGAAGTTAAGAGGCAGCAAAATCCCTGACTACTTTTGGTATACCAGCAAAGTACGTTCGACTTTGCATGATGACGTTGAGAACCACGCAAAGCTCCGTCTAAATAGAAAGGAACCTCTCCGAAAGAGGTTTTAGGCAGAGCGCACCTTATCGCGCTGAAGCGTGCCCATTTCTTTGTAAAGCTTGGTATGGAGATACCCGCGAAATGCCCGCGAAATGAAAAAGTCCATATAAAAAAAATGATTTCGCACGGATTTCGCAAGTTGCTGTTTCGTGAGTTGGTATGGAGTTCACGCGCGAAATTGGCATATCGATATCACAGCGTTGCCACCCGACGTCAACGTGTCACGCGATAGTCACCCGATAGGCAAGGATGAGAGTTGATTTCGAAGGTGTGAAATATATGTAAAACATATTTTTCGTACTCTACATGGCGGTAGACACTCATATACATACAAGTGTTGTGGCGCGGTGTTTTTAAATGAGTAGGACACCTATACAAAACCATTAAAAAGGCTGAACATCTTTTCATTGAGGAAAAGGTGATTGCGGCTTGACAAAAATAATCTCTAAAAGTATAGATATTTATTGAGTTTAAATATGCTATTCAAAATTGATTGTTTTTGCTAGGAGGTCATTGCAAAGCGGCTTGGGTTTCGGTTAAGGACAGCGCCACCGTTCGCTGGCGGCGTCCTAAGCACGCCAAGAGTTAAAGCGGTGGTGCAGTATCCACCGCAACGATGTGAAGTGGCAGTTAGCTCCACTTGCGTCGTTTTTTTACCAAATTGTCGGCACAAGTCATGAGTGCCATGCATGTGAACAAATAAGTGCTCATTCTCTTTTCAAGAACCTTAGCTCCTCGTACGAAGGGGATGGTGATGATGAGGAACTTGGTCCAGCACAAAGTGATTCAATTGTGAACGACGGCGATTCCGTATGTCGACCGGATAGCCGCAGAACTTTTCAGTGGTCAGACTTGGGACTTCTTTGTCGCCGCAAGTCGTGGACAACATCTTATAATCTATGATATAGCATTATAAGTACATAACGTCGAGATGAAATGGCCACAACAGTCGATTCTGCCATTTCCCAAGTCGTGTCCAAAAAGCACCAATTGCCAATTGGAGCAAATGATTGAAAAGTTATAAATAAAGGTAACGATGAACCTAAGTTATACAACTGCCTCCACATGGATCTTCACAGGAAGTAAGGATTAAAAAAAACTCTGCCGAACCCTAGGTGCCTTCACTAAAGCTTCTTACAAATCACATAAAGCTTTTGCTGCAACATTGCATCATTAAAGGCCACCATAAATATTCGCTGTTGATTAGTTTAAATTGCCCCGCCAAATTAAATTTGAAAACAAAGCAACTAGAGATGAGCGACTTATTTCGCACTTGCTATCGACGAAATAATGTGCAGAGATTTCGCACACTTTTCGCAAGTATCTCCAGATCTAATACTACGCGCATATGCCGACTGTGAACTTATAGTCTAAAACCAACGGGCGGTGAGCAGGGCGTTTTCAGAGATTGAGAGAGAGTCTCAACTGATGGACAAGAAGAAGTACCTAGTAATCGCGGAAAAAAGAGCTACGCGTCTTGGACAATCTGTTACAATGGAAGAGTACAACTTTAAAGTTGTATTTTAAAACTGTCTAGCTCGGAACGATGTTACGGGCTCAGTAGGGAGTTCAAGAGCAGAGCCACAATAATAGCGCAATACAAGTCGCTTATCACCAAAGTCCTGCAAAACGAAGCAGAAGCGTGGTAAGGCGGCGATCGGCGTTGGCTATGATTTCAGCATTCAAATGAATCGCCAACTGTATGAGCTTTATGGAGGAGTCGGCTACGCTGAATCAATAAACTCCTGCCAAAAAGGCGTACAAGGCGAAGGCGGCTGAACTTGGAGGCGGTGAAGGTGCGAAAAGACATTGCCAAGCTTAGTGTGAACAACTGGTGCCAGCCCGCACGGAGCAGAAGCGACTGGAGGACATTTAGATGGCCATTCAAATTATAACAGATCTTCTTCAAATCTCCAAGTGAACACCACACAAATCCCCCCCGCAACACTTACCTTGGCCTCATTGGACACAGTTGGCTTGTTGGAGAACTGAACTTCGGTGGCCTTGAGTATGGTATTCTCCTCCAATATGGTGGCCTGCGATTGATTATGACCAAATGGCTTTTTTCCATAAAGACACTGATAGAATATGACGCCGACGCTCCACACATCCACTTTAGATGAGATTTTCGGTGGATTTTTGCCCACAACAAAACACTCGGGTGGTAGATACCTAATAAAGGATTGAAGAAGGTTGGGGTTAGAGAGCTCAACACATTCCATGCCAATGGGGGGATCATCTCTTACCAATATGTGCCCGCTCCCTGCGATGTCAGATCCATGCCATGATCTGGATTATAGTTCTCATCGTCCATCACTTTGGATAAACCGAAATCGGTAATTTTGATCTCGCCACAAACATTGCCCTCGGTGAGAAGAATGTTTCCGGGCTTCAGATCATAATGGATGACGGGCGGTTTAATCTCATTTAGATACTTTAGTGCAGATACAACCTGGGAAGGGGGAGGGGAGTTTATAAGCTGATTCCCATTCGGGCGGTGCAACGAACTCACCTGCATTATTATCGAGCGCGCTTCACGCTCGGGTATAGTCTTATGCTGCTTTAAATAAAAGTCTAGATCATGACCATCGCAATACTCGAGGACGGTGCAAAATGAATTGGCATCGATCTCAAAGACATCATAGAGCTTAACCACACGCGGATGATCCAGGGCCTTGTGGATATTGTACTCCCGTAAGGCGTGTCTAGAGGAATGGGTAAGGGAATGAGGTTAGTTCCACTGCCTTTGGCGATCAGCTCTCGGTCTAGGTAACTACTAATCAACTAACTAGCTCAGCCTCACGACGAATCCGCTCTTCTACAACTCAGCCTACATTAGGTGTGTGCTCTCTTCTGCTACTCTCTCAGATTCATTCCCCCCCTCCTCATCTCTATCTACTCACTTGATATAATTAGCTTTCTTATCCTCCTTCCAATCCTTGTTCAATTGGTGCACCTTACATGCTACATAGCGTTGCTCCTTAAGGTCAAAGGCCTTATGCACCTCGGAGAAGCCGCCCTTGCCCAAGAGCATTAACAGCAGATAGCGATCATTCAGCACGGGATGATTATTAAAGCGGGACTGCAAACCAGAGAGAGAGAGGGGACGATGATTAGCATTGATTAGAGCAAGACGCCTGCCCGCACGGCTGGGCACTCACCTGATCCTCGTTGAGTATGCGCTTGAGCTCGCGAATATGCAGGTTGCGCTCACGCTCCAGCTTCTCCATCTCCAGCTGCAGATCCGCATCCTCCTTTTTGAGCGCATTCTGACGCAACTTCAAGATCTCATCGTATTCATAGTACTCCTGCGCTGTGTAGGCACCCGACACGGGATCAGGTTTAAGGAAAGTGCCCGAGTCGGAGCAACTGCCGCTATCATTGCCACCCAAGCCGGCGCCGCCGCCGCCACGATCCGAGAGCCGATCACCCACACCGCTGTTGCCCACATTGCCGCCAGAGCCGCCGCCACCGTTGTGCAGCAACTGAGCCTGATTGGCCTGTGTGGAATTGGAGCGTGAGAGGCCGCGACCGCTGCCGCCGCCGCCGCCACCACCGCCTGCATTATTGCCACCCAATCCGCCGGGATTGTTGCCACCCAGGCCGCTGTCCACGCTGCCGGCGGCACCACCAACGCCGCCGAGACGATCACTGCCCGGACCGACAACGCCGCCGCCAGCCAATTGGGATGAGTCATTGGAATTGGAATTCTGTTGCTGCTGCTGTTGCTGGTTGTTCTGGTTGCTATTGTTGTTACGCTTGCGTCCGGACTCAGCCGGACGCTTTTTCATCAGCTGCTTTTTCTGGCGATCGATTTCTTCGCGTTCGGCGGTGATTTCCTCCTGCCGTCGGCTCAGCTCCTGGAAGGCATAACCGTCCGTCCAGTTCTCCTGAAAAAAGGGGTAGAAGAAGGAAGAAAGAGATGAATAGGATTTTGAACAGTGGTAAATCCCCTCGCTAAGGTCTATGGGTCCAAATCATCTCAAAGAACTTGTGAACTTTCCCTATCCCCAACCCACACATCTCGCCCAGGGCCGGTCTAAGGTGCCATTTGGGACCGTGACGACAGTCAGCCTATGCCCCAAGTTACAAAAAGCCCAGTCTGAAGTGGTGGGCCTCTCAGCCGGTGGTCGACCATCTGAAAGCCCTTTTCTAAGTAGGATATCCTGTCGCGATACAGTTTGAGGTGAGGCAGATGGGCCCGGTAGCGTCCAGTCCTCGTACCGAGCTCCTGCGTTAAGGAAGAATTCCCTCGCACCAACAGGAACACGAGCCACCTCCTCGCCCACCGTCCTCCAAGAGGACAAACAATATCAGGAATCTAAAATCCACGAAAATCCTGACCTTTGTACTGAAAAGATGCTAAAAGAGTTGTAAGCTCAAACCATTGAATAGAGGTAAAACAAACACCAACCACTTAAGTTGCTTCTGTCCACCTTGAACTCTAAAAGAATCGACTATGAAAGGGTCTTCTCCCTCTCTACATGAGTATTTTCATTCGTTCTCGCAATGACTAAAGCTAAGGTCCCACAGGCAAACAAAATTTGAACACATTGTGCAAACAAAGTTAGCCTTGAACTGTAAATGTTTGCGTAAAACAAATTTGGTGTTCCCAGATGAGCAAATATTTGCTCTTAAAAAATTTGCGCAAATATTTCCCCTCCGCAAATAATTTGCGCTATTGTTCACACGGTTTGGGGCAAATTTTATTATACATTTCTTTGCCCAATCAACTAAATTTATAAATCAAGTAGGCTGATTTTTTTGAGCAAACAATATAATTTTTTTGAAGTAACAACGGAAATGGCATAGGGATGAACAGTCACAAAAATAACTGCCTAATGATTTTATGCTGCAGAGCTGCATATTTATGGGTACTTGAGCAAGAAGAAGTAAAGAAGAAACAAGCTCGCTGCAGTGTGTGGGTCACGCCGCGAAAGTTAAGGTTGCTGCGTAAAGCTCTTAAATGAGTTGCGATTGGAGGCTCCAGATCTTTACAAAAATTTTTTGCGAATGAAAGCAGCATCTTGTTGATCCAATGATTCAGCGTAAAGACACCATTATGCGCAATGCGATCTCGGCAACATGTCGTGTAATGGTTACACTGCGCTTTTTAGCCTCTGGAGATAGCTGTCGGTCATTGCAGTATGTTTTTCGAATTCCACATAATACCATTAGCAAGATTGTGCCTGAGGCTCAAAACTGATTATCTTAAGGTACGCATTTTTGTAGGCTATAACCCCTTGTTATTAAGAGTTTTGGTTTTTAGTTTCCGTCAAATCAAAGAGAAATTTTGTATTTTGACGTCGGAACAAATGGTCGCGTTTCTGATGGAGGAGTTTTTCGTCAAACTTCTTTATATGAGGCCCTAGTCTCTAACAGGTTGTATATTCCCGACGACGCACCCTTGCCACAGCGTGAGATTGCTGTTCCATACGTAATAGTGGCCGATGATGCTTTTGCTATAAGCAGAAGACTTTTGAAACCGTTTGCCCAACGAAATTTATCGTTAGTCGAAAGATATTTAATTACCGACTATTAAGAGCTCGACGTGTTATAGAAAACACTTTTGGCATTCTTCAACGCAATTTTTACCACAAGATCCGGGGGTATTGTGGAAGTGACCTTCTGTGGGATCATTCTTGGCCTTTTCGTCTCTATATCATTTCGTGGTATATTCATTCTTATGTCCTGGTATGTAGTGGAACTCGACTGCAGCGAGCTTTGTGTGATTATTTGTCTTTTTAAATAATTGTTTAAGCTATGTAGTTGTTCTGCTGCCTCTTGCCAAGCAATTGCACACTGTTTCGACTATCAGTATGATGGGAAGTTGTAAACGAAAGTACAGACGATATCAGCTCAAATTGATATAATTTTTATTTATTTGGTGGTCTTGTGATTTATTTGAATTTTTCTTGCTGTTACAGCTTGAATTTGGATTGCGTAAGCCAAAAACAAAATTTTTTTTTCAATATTTGCCTTGTTTGCTCTTACAATTTGCTTGCAAAAACAAACTCGCAAACCCGCCAAAAAATTTGCCGAGGGTGTTCCCACGTGTTCCCATTAGGCAAATATTTGCTTCAAATTATTGGTGCACAAACATAGGCAAAGGCTACTTGGCAAATGTTTGCGAGCAAACTATCCCAAACTATCCCACTAGGGGCAAACAAAATGGGCAAATATTTGCGCAAATTATTTGCCTGTGGGACCTTACCTTAAGGTTGGAATCCCTATTATCGATATCACGTAGGGATCACCCATATAGCTTCGGCGCCTTTGGCCTAACTGATTATTGTTATCACGTCGGGGTCACCAATTTAGCTAATGGACTAGTTATTGATTCAAAGGGGCTCCAATAGCCTTCAATACCTTTTAGATTGGTACGAAGGGGATTAAATTGGTTCTCAACTTGATCGACAGTCGTTCAGCCCAGCTAACAGTGACTCTTCTGTAGATGTAATAAAAAGTGGGAAAGATCTTCTTTTGAAGTGCAATGGTCGGTATATTCTCCTCAGTTTTTGGTGCTGCTTTTAGAACATTTTCATCATAAGTCTCTGCAAGGAGGCCTTTATCTGGGAGATGACATTGAAGTGCTTCAAAAAATGTTAGACAACTTGGAGAAATACTGCGTAGAATAGGGAATGGAAGTCCACCTAGTTAAGTCTAGGGTAATGGTCTTTCGAAAAGACGGCGAGACTAAGGCCAGTATCCACTTATCCACTGCATATGGAACTTCTTTTCGACAAAACCTAGAAACCCTGCGGGAAAAGGGTCTAGAGTTTACAAACAGAAAAGTGACAATCGCTAGAAAATTTTAAGGTTACGGCCTTGAAGACCTGAGTAGATGGTGGGCAAGGTATACTAAACAAGGCAGGAGCACTCGCTCTCTCGACAAAAAGTGCTCTTCTGTTGGTGAACAAGAGATCTTACTTGCAATGCAGTTGTCACCGATTCACACAATTATAACTTCCGCTCGCGTTTGCATAAAAACACGACTGACTTCGGGATCCTTTAAGCTGTGGGCGAGTACAGAAATTCATTACTCTCTCGCTCTCTTTGACACAAATATAAGGAGTTGTGAGAGCGTGAGTGCAGCTACCTTGTTAAGTATACCTTGTACAGGGGTACCCTGGAAAACTACTTTATTTCTCCTTGGCTTTGAGCCGCCGGTTTAAAATCGCTCAACTTTTGTCATCTAATCTAGTATAGCCGGGCATATTGAGCCCCTTAACATATAAATTCAAACAGCTTTAATCCTCTGGAGATTTCTATGGCACACCCGATAGTAGAACGCAGATATACACATACATCCTCCTCTCTCCTCACCCTCAACTGGAAAGATGGTCTAAGCTCTGTAGAAGATTGGAATACAATGACATTTAGGATAATAAAAGCTTTCGGAAAGACGACGCCTGCATAACGAATGATGCGGAAAGCATCTAGCCAAATAAGGACCCACACATACCTCTGTGGAATACCTTGCCCCTTTTGTAATACCGGAGAAAATAGCATTTGACTCACTTTTTAGAAAGATTTCCTTGTCTAGTAAAGAGGGATCGACTCACACTCACACAAATTAGGTATGTGTGCCACACATCACTGCAAACAAGATTCTAGCAAGCGGAGCAAGTAACTCTCAGAGACAAGCATCAAACAGAGTGCTAAATCTTCTTGCTAAGCTGTTTGCGATGCGCATTAAGACTTTGACCCAACTGGCTTTTGGAAGAACCAAATTGACGAGACTTTTTCGATCCCTTTGAATGATTAAAATGAGATTCATTTCAAAGGCGACTTAAGGAAAATTCGAAAATTACTCATGCAATTGCTCAAAATGTGATTCATTTAGCCAATGACTGGAAAAGGAGTCGGAACTGATCGGAAAGACGGGACAGAAATTACTTTTTATAAAGTGTCGTTGCTGGGGTACCATTTTCTTCCGACAAAAGTTTTATTTATGATCCAAAAACGAGCGCATTTATGACTATTCTTATCAGATTGATCCCACCTAACTTTTGGAAGATCATTGGTGAGCTTTTTCGTGTCCATTTGATGATTTAAAGTGATTAGTTTCATGAGCGATTTAGGTAAGACTCGAAAGTGACTTAAAACAGACTCGGAACTGACTCGAAAATGAGTCGAAACTGATTAGAAAAGTGGGTTTTAAACGACTCTTTAAGAAGAGTCGCGGCTAGAGTACCATCAGATCAGAGAACGAGCGCAGTTATGACTATTTTAATCAGACAGAAGACTCGAAAAAGAATCGAATGTGATCAAAAGTGACTCTTCTGCGAAGGTGACCATATGCGACACTTCCAATAGAGTCTTTGGCGACCCTTCTGGGATACTCTTTGGAGCCTCTTCAAAAGGCTTTCCTGCGATACTTTCTGTCCCAGGGATGTCCCCCAACTCACCTGGAATGTGGCGCCCACACGTTGGGTCACAAATTGTCCCAGCCGTAAGCGATTTTGCATACATTTCTGTCTTGCCTCCTTCTTCTCGATGCTGCTCTTCTCCTTGAGCAGCTTTTTGACCACATCAATGCACTTGGCTATATGCGATTTGTGCTGATCAATTGTCTTCTGATTGCCCAAAATCTGGCACTTTTGCTCATCGAACAGTCTTGTCATCTCGTCCAGTTTCACCTTGCCAGACTCGTGCTCGGCCTCGCGCTCCTGCAGTTCATGCAGCGAGACTTCAGTTTGCGTGGATTTGCTATAGGTGATTATGTTGGTGGGCATGGTCATGGGTGGAGGCGGTGGCAAGGGTGCCACACCCACACCCAGGCCCATGGAGCTCAGATGTTGCGTATGGGCCGAGACAACGGTGGCGGCTGCGGAGGAAGTAACGATGGCAGGTGGACCCAAGGGCTGTTGCTGCTGCTGTTGTTGCTGCTGCTGCTGGCTCTGGGCTGAGGGTGGAGGTGGAGGAAGCGAGGTCAGACCCATGACATGACCCAAAGGACAACCACCGACCACAACATGAGAAGGAACCATTTGATTGGAAGTCTGTTGCTGCTGCTGACGCTGCTGCTGCTGTTGCTGCTGCTGCTTGTAATGGAAATCACTGCCAGGTGGAGGCACTACTTGGCTGGTGGGTGCCTGCGATTGTGGACTAGCTGGATACATGGAATACGCTTGGCTGGTTTGCACTTGAACCTGATTGGAATTGGGTGCTCCTCCGCTGGAAGCCACCGAAGTGGGCGTGACCTGTTGCTGCGGCTGCTGGGCGGAGGAGGGTGACTTGCTGCCGGTGTGCGTGGGCCGCGTGCCGGCAGGTCCTGGTATGCCGCCGCCGCCCACAACTCCCACTTGCTGCTGCTTATTGAAATAGTCGTTGATTTTCTTGTTATCACCGCCGCCGGGCAACATCAGGCGGGCGCTCTTGCCGCCACCCACTCCACTGCCGCCCGTGGACGAGCCACCGCCGGCCCCGGCTCCCGTATTGCCACCGCCTGCTCCACCGCCGCCGCCAGCGCCGCTCAAGCGGTCCGAGCCCAGACCCAGTTGCAAGTTCACTTTGCTCATGGCCATGGACCCATCACGAAATGGCAGGGATTTGCCCTTTAAACTACTACTATTCACAGCTCCCGCTCCGGCGCCTCCGCCGCCAGGCTCCTCACTGGGAGGCAACTTTCGCTTGCGTTTCCTTTCGGCGGGCGTTCTGGGCTGCTTCCCACTGCTGGCCGCGGCGATGAACATGTCGTTCCCTCCGTTATTTGAATGCATGGCAAATGGTGGACAGGCGGGCAGCCCCAGGGCTCCCGCTGAACCGGCGGCTGCTGCGTTTAGCAAATCGTTGACATCCTTCTCACTGTGCGAGGAGCCAGTGCTCATATTCGAGTCGGGATTGCTGCTTCCACCAGCTCCGACCACCTGCACGCCCAGAGATGGCTGATGGTAGTGTTGCTGCTGCTGCTGCTGCGGGGCCAAGTGTAGTTGATGGGGATGATGCTTGGATTGCTGCTGTTGCTGGAGATGTTGCAAGTGTTGCTGGGGCAGAATCTGTTGCTGTTGTGAGGGATTCTGTTGCTCCTGCTGGGAGCTGTGATGATTGGCAAAATGTTGCTGCTGCGGGGGCGCCTGCTGCTGCTGCTGTTGCTGGGGTGGAGGCTGCAACTGTTGCTGCTGCTGCTGTTGGGACGCCTGCTGCTGCTGTTGGGGATGATGATGACTTAAGGTCGATGCGGTCTGTGGGGCCATCTGCAATTGAGCGCCGGCGGACATCTGCAAAATAGGAAGTGTATGGAGAGGGAAATTAGTATTCAGTTGTGTGAGTTGGGTTTAACAAATAATTGTGGAATTTTCTCAAGTTTCCCACTTTCCTGCTGATTACATACCGGTAAGGTGGCAACGCTCAAAGGGGTTGCCAGCCTCTGCCGGGAGAAAGCCGGAAGTGAAAGAGAGCAAACAGCTGATAGAACAAGAGAAATAAACTGTTTGTGTCCAATTCGGATACAAATTTCGCGAGAAAAGTTTTGGAGAATGAACCAAATATTTCAATAAATTCTTGTGTTTTTCATTTTATGTTTAATACTTAATACTTCACTAAAAAAAAAACCAAGTGTAAATTTTCCAACACTGTTGACTAATTTTTTTGTTTTGATCAGCAAGTTCGCTGCTTTTAGCAGCAGCGGCAGCAGGCAGTGTGACCATTTTGCATTGCTGTCACAAAAAAAAATATATGTATGTATATTTGAACTAGGTGGCAAAGCCAGCGCACACAGAGAATGTGTGCAAAATGTGTGAGAGCGAGTGAGAGGTAATTATGGTGGCTGGCATGCCTTAAGGAGAGCGAGAGAGCGCGAGCGTAAAATGCAGCCGTCTGCCTGTGTGTGTGTGTGTAATGTTTTATCAAAAAGCAAAGCGTAAAGACAATGAAAGACACAAAAGATGGAACACAAAAATGTTAAAAATTAACGTTCAAATAAAACTGGCCACCTTCACACATGCACAATGCTTTACTTAAATTATTTAAATACTTTTTTCTTTCTAAATGTACTCTCTTGCCACAAAATGCCGTTCACCTTTTTTAAGCGCCGCATATTTTTCTGCACACACATACGTGTGTGTGTGCGTGTGGTGCGTGTATTACAATTTTATCACATTCATTGCTGTTTTTCTTCACTTAGCACTTTTTTTTCAACATTATTTATTACTAATTAAACAAAAATATAAAAACCGCGACTCGATGGCACGCCGCAAGTTTAGTTTATGTTGTATATTTCTTTTTGGTTTTTTTTTTTTTTGCAGTCACTCGCTGCTGCTCTCTGGGGCCACAAATTGTTATACGCGTATTTGTAACGAGCGCAGCAGCAGCAAAGGAAAGAAGGTGAAAAAAAGAAGAACAAGAGACAACGATGACGACGACGACGACGGCGTATGTCTCGCAGAGAGACAGAGTGTGAGAGAGAGAGAGCTCGGCTCTGGCAGGCCAACGAACGACGACGACAGCGAGTGAGAGAAGCGAGCGCACCCAAACTATTCTCTCATTTGCAAAAATTAATCCGATTGACAGCCGCCGCCGCTTTGCTCTTCTTGCTTTGCTGCCTTTTGATAAATATTTTCTGCGACTTCCGCGCGCGCGCCCAACCAAAAACAACAGCGAAACCAAACTACAACAACTACTATTTTGTAGTTGCTGCGCTGCTGCGGCGTCGCATCTGCTGCTCTTCTTCTTCTGCAGCGGCAGCAGCAGCGCTGCCAACCGGCGTCTTTGTCATTTCCATTTCGCGACGTTGACAGCAGAAGCAGCAGCAGCAGCAGCAGGCAGCAGAAGCAAGGGGCGCCATTTGCCCAAAAACAACAACAGGAGAGAACAAAAAAAAGTGGAATGGAACTGAATTTGAACAGAAAAATGTACTAGTTCCAATTCGCTTTTAATTGGTGGTTCAAGCAATAAAAGATTCAGCACTCATAAAATACACTGCTCAAAAGATTTTGTATTATTTGGAATTTGTTGAAATATAAAATAAAAATAATGCGATTACGGTTGCGATTTTTTAAAATTAAAATTTTTTTTATATTGTTTAGTATACCCCATAACCAAAAAAACAAGGTGTTACTTCGTTCTCCATTAATTTTTTCACTTTCTATTATTTTTTTTTGTGGTTTCTTAAGAAATAAAGCTCATAAACCTTTTCCCCAAAATGTCGAAAAAATAGCACCATTAAGCGAATCAATGACCCCTCTTCATGTCAATAGACTGATCCCTTCAAGCCGGCTGCCCAGCTTAAAAAGGGCTTAAAATAAATGCGATGGACCAAACAGTTCGCACAGATCTTAGGCAACATAAAACTGAAAGCCTGCGGCCCAAGAAACGTCCCACTTTTAAGCGAGACACACTTTACTAAGCGCATGAAGTCTGCCAGGGATCATGCAAATTGGACATCCCAACAATGGAGGAATATTCTATGGTTAAATGAGTCTAAAGTGGTTATGTTTAGTGGAAAGGGGTATTGGTCATCCGTTAGACGTCCAAGGAACACAGAATACAAACCCCAGGTAGACCACAAAAACCATTAAGCATGGAGGGTGTATTGAAATGGTATGGGCCTGCTTCTCCTATTATGGATTGGATAAAAACCATGATGGATCATCACGCGTACGTAAATATCATGGAGATATCAAGGACGAACGTCATTTCAAACTATTATAACATATTTTTGGTCATACGATTAATTGTTTACGGTCTTAAGTACAGCCCGATTTACTCCCAAAATAAGTGCAGAAAGGTCGAATAATTCTAGAGTCAAACTCAAAACTGAAAAAATAAGTACAAAATGTTCTTGGTCTAAGCCTATAAAGGTCTCTGTGTACAATATCAAAATCCAAAGGAAATGAATTAACCAAAGATCATTATGTTTATACTGTGGGTCGGAAATCTTCCCTCACTCCCTAGCCAAAGTGTTAGAACCAGGACGGAATTTCAAGAACAACAAATTCAACGTAAAATAGTTCGCATTTTTCGTAGCACACTTTTGGAGCCTGCATTTTAAGTCAATTCTGTACCTAATCCAAGAATTTTTGTACTTAAACTAAGTACGAGCTTTTTTTCATTGTAGGTACGATATTTAATTGATTCAAGAACGTTTGTTCTATTAAATATTTTGTACATTCAAGAATAAAACATATTTTAAATTTCAAGTACAAAACGGTATAAATTCTACCCCGATCGGTCTAGAACTCTGCAGGTCGAAGGAAGTGCTGAGCGTTTGTTTTCGGGAATAGGATTTATAATAAATACTCGCAGGGGTCGCTTAGACTATTAAACAATCTCGATTAGGATGTCATGAACAATTGTTCAGTTTATAGAACAGCTCAATTTTGTTCACTTTGCTCGGTGGTTCGAACCTTGGTTCATAACTCATTTTCCAATTGTTTTCGGTAAACAAGAATGAATCGGTAAAATTTTGTTGAGGTCATATTCATTATTGTACGTGTTCAGCAGAACAACTTGCTCTCTGATCAAGTATAAATGTGCAATAATCTTCGGTAAATATTTTATATAGGTCCATTTCAGGGTTACCCAAGCAGAGAGCGCTAAAACGTGACTGTGTCTCTCTCTAACACACAATGAAGTGTGACTTCGGCATACATTCGGAGGGTAAGTTCGTGCTCCCGGGGCTATCGCTGGGGAACTCTAGTCCATTTTGAAGAATTTGTCGTTCACACACGGTTCTCTTGTAATTAAATTTCAAAGTTAGCTTACAAAATTTATGCGTAATCTCATGTGCTTTTCGAATTACCATTGAATTCTTACGAAACTCGATTGATGCGACATCATAATAGCCAATTTGAGGTATCATAATACAGGAGCATGAATCTAAAAGAAAAGAACGCTACTTAAAAGCTCCGTGAATTTGTTTCGACCTAAACGGTTCGAACTCTGGCGAGCGAATTGCGGCTTTCTGCTCTCTTGGTCTCAGCTTCGGCATGCGTTCGGGTTGCGTACATGTGTATAGCCAAATGTTTTCGCCCCTTGCGGGGAGCCAGAGGCCATCGCTGCTTTAAAGTGTTAATATTTTTCTGATACCTGCTTAGGGATCCAATTGTTCTGCTGAACACGCCCATAGTTACCGAACTCTTCTACTGATTCCAATTGATTACAATTAAAACCGTTGCTTTCATGTTTCCTTCCAAACTCGTATGTATCTCTCGTTTGTATCGAAAAATGATCTTCAGCAGAGAGGCAGTTCAAGAGCTGCCTATTCACAAGGTTGACAAGTGATTTCACCACATGGCAGGCGAAACCACGAACCAATCAATTGAGAAGCGAGTTTGGTGAGCAAATAATCTCACGTTTAGGACTAGTTCATTGGCTACATCCCTGGAAGACTACATTTCAGCTGTCATTGGTGAGGTACCTGCCGAAATGCTCGAAAATATAGGCCCAGCCGGGGGCAGCATTTACATTAAATAATTCTTTAAAAGTAAATGTCTGGCCTTTATCATGGCTAAAAAATAAATATATCATTCACTAAATTTTGTTATTTTTTTCCCAGTTTTATTTCCTAATTACTAGATCTCAGATTTGTTTTCCGAATTTTGGTATTGTCAAAATTTGCATAGGGAATCAGGTTAGGAAGGTCTGAAGTTTAGAATGTTTAGTTCATGGTCCAATTAGAAGGACTAACAAAATCTGGATGGAACCGGTACTGAGGGTTTCGGTTCTGGACCGCTTTGCAGACTTGACCGAAATTTCTGAAACGGTTTGGATCCGCGTTTTTTTTTTTTGGTTTTTAGTTTAGAATCAGGTTAACTCTGGGATTGATAGCTGCATTAAAATTTCTATAATTTTGTGTTTAACAAATTAGTTAAAAATTTGTCAAAGTTTAATTTTTTAAAACGGCAATGGGAAATTTTTGTGAGTGTAACAGCTGTTGTCGCTGTCTTGAAGAGTGAGAGCGCAAACAGTCAGCAGCGGAGTAAAGAGTGTGTTGCCAAATATGGCAAAAAAACACAATACTTTGAAAAAAAAAAAAGCATAAAAATTGTAACGGCCAACACAACAGCAAAATTGGCAACGAACGGCCGACCAGAAGAGCACACAACGATGATGATGATGACGATGATGATGATAACAAGCCGCGAATGTGAAAACAGAGGAAGAGTCAAGGCAGCGGCAGAGAGCCAGCACAGCGAGCGAACAGCGACGACTTAATTTTTCGGGCCTTTGCCTCACGTGCGCGTGAATGAGATAAATCTATGATGATGATAATGATGTTGCCCACTGTGCGAGAGGGGGAAAGCGTGCGAAAAAGCAGGCGAGGCGAGGGTGTGGCTGTGACATGCATAACGCATGCATTTCTTATTGGCAACACATGAGAGAGGGAGAGGGAAAGAGAGCGATTACAAGTCTATGCATTCCTATGCACTTCGAAGCAAAAAAAAACAAAAAACAAAAAACCGTTGCTTGCATTTTTTATTCAAATAATGTTAGTTTATGGCTTTGGTGGGAACCAGTTTTTTGGCAGCCTTTTTTCTTCCTCTTCTGATAATAACACATGTACACATTTTGGAGTGTGTGTGTGTGTAAACTGGTTGTGTCAAGACGTCGTTGACTTCCAAGCCAACACGAACTCTCGCCGCAGTCTGGCAACACTCATGCCGCCGCCGCCGCAGCAGCGCAACACAACCAACATTCGCCGTCGTTGTCGTTGCCGCAGTTTAACAGTTCACGTCGATGAGTCAAGGTCGAGAGACGTCACGCAAATTTTCGTTTTCATTGCCCACAAAAAAAAACTCATGCTTCGCTGTTTATTTTTAGCAGTCCCCGACGACAACGACACGAGAGCGCTCGCCCGAGCAGACACGAACGGCTGCAAATGAATGAAAGAAGAAACACGCAAGCAAACGGTAGTTGTTGTTGCTGTGTGGTTGTCAAACTTCTTTCAAATCTAATTTAAATACATTTTTTTTATAGTCTTTAACAAATCAAAGCCCTCCCCCCTCCCCAATAAGTTGTTAGTTAAGGGGTTAACATAAATGTTGCCCCAATTTGCGCTGCTGCTGCTGCTCTGTTAACAAAACGTTTGCTGGGCGCACAGCAAACACGTGCAATGGCCCCCAATGTAAACAGAGAGAGAGAGAGAGAGAAATGTAGAGGAAAAACAACAACACACTCACGCTCTTGGTTAATTTGCGACCACCGCTGCCGGCGTTGCGTTTGCTGCCATTGCTGGCGCTGCGACTGCGTTTACGTGCTGCTGCAGCAGCTGCTGTTGTTGTTGTTGTTGTTGTGGCTAACATATTGCCGCTGCTGCCAATGTTAGGTCCCGTCCCCGAGTCTGTTGTTGAATGTTTCTTCTGCTGTTGTTGTTGCTGTTCGTGCATCGCTAGAGCCATAGCACAATACATTTCATCCGAGAATGGCATACCAACAATGGCAGCGACAACAACATGCTTCTGGCCGAGAGCCGACCGAAACAGCTGACACAATTGCCGGCAAAATCAGCTGCCCATTCAACTGAGAGTGTGAGAGCGCGCAAGAGAGCACGCCGGCTCTGCTCTCTGTATTGTTTCGTGCCTTTTGTTTGATTATTTCGCTTATTTTGCGCACACACACACACACACACAAGCACGATTTTTTATGCTGTAGGAAGTTGGCAACAAGAAAAAAAATAAAAACAATTTTCAACCGACAACCACGACACGTCACGTTGCTCGCTCTTTAAAATCGACACTGTTTTGTGCTAGAGAGCAACGACAAGCAAGGTAAAATTGGCAAACAGAAAAAAAAACAACAAAAGAAATAAACTCAACGATGACGACGACGACGACGACCGACGATGTCTGTTAACCGAGTGAACTTAAATTTTTTAGCTGTCGCTGCCGCTGCCTCTGCCGCTGCCGCTGCCGCTTGCTTTGCGCGTCTGTTCGTTCTGCCGCAAGCTGCCCGCTTCTTGACGTTTCTCCTCGATGTGATTGTTGTTGGCAAGGCCGCCCACCCTCTCTCTCTCATTCTCCCTACCGACTGCGATTGCATTAGAAAGCTTTGCATTACGACCTGTGTCTGCTTTGATTTTTACTGTTAGCAGGCGCTCAGCTGCCGGGTGAAAGCATTTCGGAATAGAACAAATTGTTGTTGTTGTTTTCGGCAAGGCCCAACCCCAAAAAATTGCACTAGCAACTAGAGTAGAGAGACCCACCAAATGGTGACGGAGCGGAGCGCACCTGGCTAGGCATGGAGACCCGTTATAACTGTTATTAGTTGACAGTTGATAGAATCGAAGCAGAGAGAGAAAGAAAAGTTAAAGTAGAAATGGATTTAAGTTGAATATTGTATGTATGTATGTACATTCATGTGTACTTCCAGCTGTGTTCGCTGGAAAATGTCACCGACACACAAATGTCAATTTTACGGCGAACTGCTTTATTTTGATGGTAATTGCATTTCTAGTGTTGACAAATTGCTTTGAGTTTCAAAGGGTACGTCTACACGAAACATTCAAACATTCTTGTGTTAAGGGTATGTTTACACTAGACATTGAATATTTGTTTCAAATGCGTTTCAGTTTACTGTTCAGTTTACTAGTGAGAAAACCCTTATTTGCTTCCAATAGTAGAAATTTTATTCCTTTTGGTAATAATTATGATCTGTTTCCACACGATTTTGACGATTTGGTGAGCTGGGTAAAGCACTCAGCTAACAATGTTTAAAGCGAAAATGAAAATGAATTTGTTTCTGGTGAATACCGTTATTGTTTAGTCTGAGATTCCTATTCGAAGGTAGGTTTACACTTGCAACAAAGGTAAGGTTACACTATATCGTAGACTCCCACAGGAATTTTGATGTAAACAAAAACTGCATTTTAGACGAACAAAACACACCCAAACCGCAATGCCCTTAAGTTGTTTTTGTTTTATTTTTTTTGTATATTTTGACAAGGCCAGCCTCGAAAATCAGCGCGACACGAGAATGCAGAAAACACAAAACAATAAAAGCAAAAACATACATAAATTCCACTTTGGACACAGTTGTACAAATATACATAGATATGTATGTATGTATGCAAATGAAGCAAATCAATTAAGGCGAAAATTATAAATGGTACAAAAATGAGAAATTCGAGACGAGAAAAATGACGTGCCAATATACTCACTTTTGCATATTTCTCTGTCGAGAGTCTTTTCTCTGCAGAGAGTGAGCGGAAATGGAAACAGAAAAAAATCAATTAACGGCTATTTTCACTCTGCTCTTTTTGGATGAGTTGTGGATGGGTATTTGTTGTTGCTGTTGCACTTTACAATTTGTATTTCAAAGTTTCCACATTTGATTTTTGCAACTTTCACCTGGAACTGCCCATAGAAGACGAAACGTACATTTGTTTGTATGCTCTTTTTTCTTTTTGTATGTGTGTGTGTATGTACATATGTATGTATGTATGCTTTCCCCAGTTCCCCTAAAACGAATGTCAGCTGACGTAATCGCAGCAGCAGCATAAACAAAAAAATAAAGATTCAAAGTATAAAACAAAAGTTGGTGAGTTGGGCGCGTGTTGTGTGTGTGTGTGTGTGTGTTGGTCGTCAAGTTGACTCAATCAACAAAATTTGTATATATATATCCACCTATACATACATATGTACATAGTATTTGCCGTACATATAATTGTAAATTATTTAGTTTTGCGGTCGCTGCCTTCGACACCTCGCACATTGGGTAAAACAACTAAAAGAGCCACTAAAATATCAATTGCGAAAGAGTCGCTAAAAGTTATACCATAGACATACATACATATAAATGAAACCCTGACATTTGTTGTAATTTTTTTTTAGATTATTATTTTTGCCGTTTTTGGTGTAAAAAGAAAGAACTGCTAAATGCATCCCCAAAAATGCACTGTTTGGTGTGAGAGCGCTACATGCCACACAGCACACGAAGCATTCCGTCAATGCTTCACTAATGCGTCCCAACTGGACTTGAACTCAATACCTCACAGCAAACC
The DNA here is from genome assembly GCA_018904275.1 of Lordiphosa clarofinis. Lineage (NCBI taxonomy): Eukaryota > Metazoa > Arthropoda > Insecta > Diptera > Drosophilidae > Lordiphosa > Lordiphosa clarofinis. The sequence continues at coordinate 1,239,243 of JAEIGQ010000008.1, forward strand.
GAACGCCATTAATTTCTACACTGATGGCTCCAAACTGGATGGACAGGTAGGAGAAGGAGTATTCGGTTCAGAGCTTGGGATCAAAACTTCCCGATCATTGTAGCAACATAGGGGCGTCTCTGGCGACCCTTAAGCTACAAGCAAAGGAAACTATCAGGCCTGTTCCCGTTTCCAAAATACGATTAAAATATTCGGTTTTAAAAGTTTTGCCTTTGATTGGGTGAAATGAAAAGTAATTGACAATTTCCATGTCAACGGTTATATTTTGTAAATTGTTAGGTTAGGTTAGGTTGAGATGGCTGGGGCAGTAAGACTGTCCCTACACTTAGGCCAAGATAGGCCCATTGCGATACCATATTATTCCCTATTTAAGCCAGGGGGGTTCCTCCCGACTGAACCATCGTGTCGACTTTAAGAATTTTAGTAGAGATGGAATCTCAATAGCGGATACTTCCGAGAGGTTGAGTAGAAATGGGTGACCAAGAGTTTTGAGTCTCCTTCTACTAAGAGCTGGGCAATGGCAAAGAAGATGTAGTAATGTCTCCTCCTCTTCTTCACATTGGCAGCTTCTGCAGAAGTCGTTGTGAGCTACGCCCAAGCGTGCTGCGTGTCTGCCGATGAGGCAGTGACCCGTTAGGGCCCCAACCAGAATTGATATGTTTTCTCTACTTTGGTGCAGAAGACTGTTAGTTCGTTTTAGGTTAAACGTTGGCCACGTGAGTCTAGCTACGGCGCAAACCGGAAGGTTGTTCCATCGTTCTGTAGCCAGGCGCCACGTTTCATTCCTTGTAAGTAGTTTAAATGAGGCTAAGGGCATCCCTTTCAAGCTCTTATCTGGGAGGAGCTGAGTGGTAGTGCCCTGTCTTGCCAGTTTGTCGGCTGACTCGTTTCCCTCAATGTTGCGGTGGCCAGGCACCCAGACGAGGTGGATACGGAGATGCTGAGCGATCGCATTTAAGGATCTACGGCATTCCGTGAGTGTTTTGGCGTTATTGGTGTGCGAGTCAAGAGCCCTTAGAGCTGCTTGTCTATCTAAGTAAATGTATATGTTCCCTTCATCGATCATGAGTGTGCTAAGGTATTTGGCGGCGTCCTGGATAGCAACCAATTCTGCTTGGTACACACTGCAATGATCAGGGAGTCGGAAAGAGATTTCCATACTTAGGTCTGTGGAGAAAACTCCCCCAACTACTTTGTTATCGAGCTTTGATCCATCCCAGTTATCCCAGTCGAGTCTACTAGGGATATTGACGTCATAAAGTTTGTGGAATGACGTTGTGGGTATACAGTAGTCTGTAATAGCGGGAACCGCGCTATGGTGGTTTAGTATTGTTGAGTGTCCTGATTCACCCGTGTACCAGGCTTCAGACTCTCTTAATCTCAGGGCTGTAGTGCACGCTACCTGTTTAGACATCAAGTCTAGAGGAAGTAGATGAAATATGGTGTTTAGTGCTTCCGTTGGGGTGGTTCGGAGTGCACCGCTCATACATAATTCAGCACTTCTCTGAACCTTGTGTAAAGTGCTCAGGAATGATGTTTTCTCGATTGCTGGCCACCATACTAGAACTCCATAGAGTAGTATGGGACGTACCATGGCTGTGTAAAGCCAATGAACAATTGCTGGGGAAAACCCCCATTTGCGGCCTATCGCCCGCCTACAAGAGAAGAGGGCAATGGATGCCTTCTTCACTCGCTCAGTAATATTGTCATGCCAGAGTAGTTTCCTGTCCAGTACGACGCCCAGGTACTTGGCATTGTCTTTGAATTCTAGACTTATATTGTCTAGTTTGGGAGGGATAAGATCTGGAACTTTGTATCTCCGTGTAAAGAGAACTAGTTCTGTCTTTTTCGGATTTACACCCAGACCGCAAGAGGAAGCCCACTCAGAAAGTGTCGCCAGCGCGGTCTGCATGAGGTCACATAAGGTTTGTGGAAATTAAGAATATTTTAAAGTAACCATAGAAATATTGTGCATTTTCTTCTAATTTCTTCAAAATTGTACTCAGAAATTGTGTGTAGAAATTGTTAATGTTTCCATTCAGCTGAATTAAAGTTCGAAAACGATTCGAATTTTCATTCGATTTATATTTCACTCGGAAACGGGAACATCAAATGAAATCGAATCGGAGTTACAATCGTTAGGAAATGAGAACAGACATCGAATTTATGGCAACGACTGACACATGTGAAGTATCTAGGCTAGGGTTCCCCAAGCAGAGAGCGCTAAAACGTGACTGTGTCTCTCTCTAACACACAATGAAGTGTAACTTTGGCAAGCATTCGGCAAGTAAGCTCGTGCTCCCGGGGCTATCGCTGGGGAACTCTGATCTAGAATTACACATGTTCTACTCCTAACATCAAAAAATCTAGTTGATTTTACTGGACACTGCCTTATAGGATGATACGCCGCTAAACTTCTGTAGAAGCTGCATTTCTGTGGATAAGAAGGAGAGATACATGTTCAAGACATGGAATCAAACTGAACCGAATTTGGGTTCAAAACTACCGTTTCCGTAAAAGGTTCTGTTTTGGGTGCATTTTATTTCGGTATTCGGTTCCGGACCGGTACCTAGATTTTAATTTCGATATACCGGTACGCTTTAGTATAGACCGAAAAAAAACGAAACTTTAAAATACATGGGAAATGTGGGATAAATTTCGGATTTCCTCTGTAATATTTAAAAATTTTTTTGTAAAGTATTAATGTTACTTAATTCAGTTAGGGGTACATCTTAGCAACATTTTAAATATAAATGTTGGATATTTTGGGCTTACACTTGGTCATAATCATTCCAATACAGCCAATTTTTTATATTTTACCTAAACTGTTATAACTTTTTTGGTTTCCAACCAATTAAGAGTTAAATTTGAGCAAAAATTTAGCTAGGCTTGGTGCTTTTAATGCTATTGACTCATTTATCCAAATTTAAACATGTATCTAAGTTAAAATGCATGATGATCGATTTTCTTTGACAGTTAACGCTATTAAATTTACTTTAACATAAAACGAGGGTCTTTTTCTTTTTCTATGTTTACAATTTCTTCAATGTCAAAGGCGAAATACTGCAGATTTTGGTCTTGGCATTTTAAGCGATCGTTCAGAATAACTTGTAGTTCCTTAACTTATTAATTGCTAATAGCAATTTTACAACTATTAAAAGCTGAGCTCTTTTGTTATGCAGACAAAATAGACAGAAGCCTTTGACTTGGCAGAAAGCGAACATGCAAACACAGAACTTATGTGTGAGAGCTCCAAAAATATACATACTTTCTCAATGAAAATACATGCACAGACGTCAGAAACCACATCTTTTGTCACTCTCTCACACTCTATACAGTTGGCGCAGCTGGCACCCCTGAATATAGAGATGACACTCTCTCGCGATCTATATTATTGGCACAGGTAACATAGCGATGACACTACAATTGCTGACTGAGGCAGCTACGGAAATCTAAATAAAAAAAATTTTCAGAGCCGATACCGGTACAATGTTTTGGTTTTTATCGGTTCTAGGTTACTTGTCGTGATTTCCTCGCGAATTTCAGAACAGCAATTATCTTGATTTGCGTTTTCGATATTGGGAACAGACCTGAGTATAAAGGTTTTTCTTTCAGAATATCGTCCGATTGGCCCCTACAAAGTACTCTGTATAGACTTTGTGTGGATATTATTCATTAAACTGTTTAAAAAAGAATCAAATTAAATGTTTTATTTCTTCTACCTCCAATACTAAATTTATTAAATATTACAATTTTATGATAAACTACTTTTAAAGGGTATTGCATAATTAAATAGTTGGAGTACAAATATTCGCTTTCAGAAATAAACTTGCAGTGTGAACAGAACAGAGCACAGAAGTTGTTAGACAACAAACAACAAATAAAAGAGGAACAGCGCCAGGCTTAACGGAACCAGTTACACGAAATGAACTGTTCATAAGTATGTACATACATATGCACATAGAAGAAAGCTTATCTAGCTTGCAAACAGTAGTTAACTACACACCTAACCGTAGGGTATACACCTAGGGTAGGGTCACACTGACCAGCTCCAAAACCAAAAAAAAAAAGAGGTGCTTACTTAAAACCACCAAATTATTTACTTTATCTTTTTTTAAAGGGGACAGCAACAACAACTGACCATAAAACAATTATGACAAAAATAAAACTAATTAAATGAAAAAGATGCATAAAAAATGCGAGGCTGATAACGAACGCATACACACACACACACACAAAGGCACACAACAAATTAACATACGCGAATGTTAAAAACATACGCGAATATTAAAACAAAACACAATGGCAAAAAAATAGCAACCCGAGAGAGAGAGAGAGTGTGAGAGAGAGAGCGCGCGCGGCGGGCTGTCTAATTATGCTGCAGCAAAAAGCACACGACGACCCACTCAACACAAAACGCAGCAGCAGCAGAAACAAACGAGTTGGCAGTCCCGCTCTCCCGTCTGTTCTCTCACTTTTAAATCTACTATGCAAAAAAAAAAAACAAAAACACACACAACACAATTTAAAAAAAATACAAAAAGGGAACTGACATTTGACGATGTTGTTGTTTTTGCTTTGCTTTTGCGCTTCGCTTTGGCCGCGCGTGGTTTTCGTTTCAGTTATTATTGAGACTAAAAATGCGGCGTGAGATTTGATTGTGAGTAAGCGCCAAGCGTCGACAAACAGCGACGCAAGCAGAGCCCCAACGTCGTCGCCGTTGCCGCCGCAGCCGTCGTCGACAACAACAAAACAAACAAACACACACAAAGTAAAAGCCACCCAAAAGAATCAGAAAGGGGGGGGAGGAAGAAGCAGCAGCAGAATAAAAAAAAAAAGCGGATAAAAATCTTTCACACACAAAAATGTGGGCTGCAGCACATTGTAGGCGTGTCAAATCTATTAAAATTTAAACAATTCGCGTGTATATGAGGTAATCGGGCGCCAGTGTGTTTGTTTTTGTTTATCAAAAAAATAAAACATTTCATTTTTTAGCAACAACAACAACAGCAACAGCAACATTACCGCATCTGCTGCTGCTGGCTTAAGGGGGAAACATTCCAATTTTGAAAATGGAATTTTTATGAACACACACAGAAAATGCAGTCAACAATTTCTTTTTGTTTATTTATAGACTTCAGAGCAGGGCGAATGAATGTTGTTGTTGTTGTTGTCATGAAGGGAAGGAGTAGGTGGGGTTGGGGGTGGGGAGGGTGTGGCGCTTATCGTCTTGAAAATATTAAATTGGGGAGAAAGAACTTTCAAAAGATAACACTAGACGAACCATAGCTGAACCCTCTGCAGCGGACAACTAACTATGAACAGTGGGCGCAATAGTGTTTGACACAAACAAAAAAAAAAGAGAAGATGTATATTAAAGAAAAGTGCTAGGAAATAGAGAAAATGATTTTGAAATTAAAAAAGCAACTCTAGAATTGGGAGAGGATATATAGGCTGGAATGACACTTTGCTCTTGGGAGAATCTGAAAAGGTGAGAGCGACAAAGTTTTGAATTCGCCGCACTGCACTTAGGGGCAGGGCAGGCAGAGCAGCCGGCAGAAATGTATTCGATAGAGACCAATTTGCTATGGCAAAAAAGTATCCTCGGTACCCACAGTCCATACAATATCAATTCATGGGCCTGACATTATTGCCTGAAAATATTACCAAAGTCGACCAGTGCAGTGAAAGCCTTTCCTTAGAAAAGTGTCCTGTTATTATATCCTGGCTATGCTGTTTAACTCGATGATTCGATTCTGTGACTTCCCGTTTCAATGGAAGTGCGCAGTAATTGTGATGGTCCCAAATATGGAAAAGGAGACCGATTGCACACCTGTTATTCGAGGGAATATCGACGCATTTCAGCGAAAGTATCGTTTGTCAAAAAAAACAAATTGTACAAAAGAAGGGAAAAGCATTATAAACATTTTTTGAGGTTGTTTTGTATTAGCAAAGACACTTTATATATATATAGATACCGCATCTCATACAAACTTTTTTTTTTGGTATCCAATGTCAGATCCCAGGACCATATGTTTTTGGCGTCTCATGTGACATGTATAATATCTATAAATTTTTGCTCTCAGCCGTATAGCTAATTTAGAAAACGTATAACTAAATTTCAATAAAGATATCCTCTTAAAGGCGGCGAGAACCAAAAATTGGGATCCAATGTCAGATTCCAAAAACATTAGTTTTTTGTTTCACATGCTTCATCTATAATATCTATAAGTCTTTGGTATTAGCTACTGGAACGAATGTCAACTTAAGGGAGTATTCTCTATGTGCAAAAATTTTTTTTCGATTTTTTTCTCTGCATTTTTTTATAGCTTGGATATTTGAGAATATGGTCCCAAAGGGTTTTAAAACCGTGAAATTTTTGACTGAAATCAATAAAACTGTGATATAATGGCTGGTTCTTGAATTCGATATCGATTATTAATCAACGTTTAATCGATAATTATCGAAGGCTATCCTACGCAATGCTACTACTGACTAAAGAAGGCAGAATGACACGCAGAGCAAAGAGAGCTGCTGGTGAAAACAGTTTTTTTGAAAATGAGGAAGGTCCGCTGTATGCAGCTGGCATCGCCGACTAATATCTGTAAATATTATATATTTGTAAATTTGTTGGTTACTTTCAAAGCAACTTTTTCGGACTGTCAAGCCACTGTTCTCCAGTTCTACTAAACCGATTTTGATAAAGTTATATGCAATCGACGCAGAATTGTCACCATTCTAAAACTGCATTTTTTTATTTTTTTGATTTTTTAAAATTTTTTTTCCCCTAAAATTCGAACTTGAAACTTTAAACGCGTTTATCTCGAAACCACGTTTTTCGAACTGGCGGCCATGATATCTCCAGTTACACTTAACCGATTTTGATGATTAAAACTGCAATCGACGCAGAATTGTCACCATTCTGGTCTGAATCTCAATCATAACACAGGCCAACAAAATGACCATCTTTGTGAGGTGCAGCCCTGTTGATTTAAAAATATGATAAGTTTATGTTTACTGATTCCTAAACTGGTTTCGGTTTAGCTCCATCAGCTCTTCTTTCCAAGATATGGCGGAAAAACGAAAATCTTGCATTTTTGGCACTCTAGGAATTATGGAGGCCACACTAGGCATAAATGTCTGAGTTTATGAGCTATTTACGATAAAGGACATATCATTGCAAATTAAAAAAATTATAGGGACCATATAAGTCCAGCGGAAAGTGTCTAATTTGGCCTTTAAAGAGAGACATTTTTCGATTTATAGCATTTTTATCAAAATAAATCATCCCGTTTAAGGAAGCGCGGTAATTGGATTAATACATTTGCCATCTGAGCATATAGCCAAACATAAGATCTAATTTTGTGATTTTTATGGCATTTAAATAAGTTTATTTAGCAAAGATATGGCGCGTTTAAGACGAAAATACATATTTAAATTTATGGGAGGAAAACTAGATTGTTACTCTAAGGGCCGATTTCACATCTTCCACATAGAGCTATCTGTCACATAAACTAACAAATAACAGTGTAAGTTCGATGACTATCTGACACATAGCAGCTATCTGGGAGAACAGAAATCGGCCCTAAATCTGTATAGGAACTGTAAAGGGGCTACTTGGTTCGGCATAAATTGTTATATGTTTACATGTAGATGATAAATTGTATTTGGAAACAAGTAGCCTTTTCACAGTTCCTATAAAAATTTGAGTTACAAATCTCCCATAAATTTAAACATGTAATTTCGTGTTTAAGAGGCTATAACTTTGCCAAATAAATTGATTTAATCGCCATAAAAATCACAAAATTAGATCATATATTTGTCTATAGGCTCAGATGGCGAAAATATTAATTCAATAACTGCGCTAGCTTTAACGGGCTATAAAAAATGCTAAAAATGCTATAAATCGAAAAATTTCTGTCTTTAGAGGCCAATTTTGACACTTTCCGCTGTACTAATATAGCGGCTATGATTTTTAAAATTTGCATTGATATGTACTTTATCGCAATTAGTTCATAAATTCAGATAATTATGCCTAGTGTGGCCTCCATAAATCCTAGAGTGCCAAAAAGTCGACTTTTTGGTTTTTCCGCGATATCTTGGAAACAAGAGCTGATTGAACAAAACCAATGATACAGTTTTGTTCAGTGAAGTCTATATTAACATAATCTGTTAAAAATAGACCTGCACCAAAATCACTGTTGGGCTGTGTTATTCCTATGGCAGGTATATAACTTAGCAGAATCATGTGAAAGCGTGTTATATTTGAAAACTTTGAGTTTTGGAGCGATATAATTGACAACAAAAAAGTTTTTCTTATTAAGTACATTTCTTAGACCAATCTTTTCTAGGGCAGTTTTACTATATAGTTATCCGATTTTCGTAAAACTTGCTGGAATTGTGATAACCCATGGAATACTAGTATATACGAGGTATTGTAAAGTTTGTTTCGATGAGCGTGTTCAGCAGCATACACCAATCATCTATCAAAAATCATCTATCAAAAAAAAAGTGTTAGTCTGCTGGTGAACGAACTTGTTAAAATTTTTAGTCAACAAAGTTATCGATATATTTTTGTTGGCGGAAGGTTTGAATTTTTGACAACAAACAGCTTAATATAATTAAGAACTGACCTCTAAATATTATGACCGTTGTAACTACAACTGCACCAAGAATTCCCCTTGAACTTTTTCTAAGACTTGGTTAACCGGTTAATGTTTTCAACTTTGTTGTAAGCCCAGCCCCGGCGGGTCCATTAAAAAGGACTCCTGACCACGCAAAGAAGGGTCTAAAAATGTTAATTTTAACAAAGTGGCAATGGGCTAAGAGTAGAGAGAGTAGACCAACAAATTTAAATTCAATATCGTCGTACTTGATCCCCTACTTCTCTCGGATACCGCTGGAATCCCGTCGCGAGCCCATCTCTAGCTATGAGTCCTTGAGCGACGCCCAAGCGTGCAGCATGCCTGCCAATAAGGCAGTGACCCGTTAGGGACAAGACCACAAGTAAGATGTTTTCGATCTCGTGACCCTAGCTATAGCCCAAGTCGGAAGCATTCTTCCGTAACCAGGCGCCGGGTTTCATTCTTTGTGATTATCTTGTAAGAGGATATGGGCGTCCCTATCAAGCTCTTATCTGGGAGGAGCTGAATGGTAGCGCCTTGACACACTGTGTTGAGGTGTCCATGTACCCAGATGAGGTGGTTAGCTTTTCATGCTTTCCTCCTCCTCCGCAGTAACCAGTAGAGCCTTCACGAATTTCCGAGAGCCACTTGCGAAACCACGTTCTCTGCCAATTCATTTATTCAAAACAATTTGCAATTGCCTTCTCAAAATTCCTTGTTTGATTACTTCTGACAGCTGTTTGCTATCGATAACATATCACAATCTAACAAAAATAGTCGATTTTTTGTCATCGATTTATGCTGCTGAACACGCTCGATGTTTCTTAAACATAGAATCGAATCGATGTATTTGCCAGCTCTAATAGGGAGAGAGCTGGCGGCAAGGACGCTACCAAGACGTCTGAAAAGGCTCCAAATTGGCTGCAGCTTTTAAAGATTTGTAAGCGCATTGTGTTCCGCGTATATATGTATTTGACCTAATTAAAGGGCATGCTCTAAGAAATATATTACAAAGTAAAAAAAGAAGGAAAATCGTTTTACGTTTACGTTCGACAGAATGGAAATGCCCAACGGTATGAAAAAGAAAATTGAAACAGGCTTGAAACTTTTGTTTTTTTGTTTTTTGGATGAGTGTGGCAACTCTTAACTAAAGCAATATAATTTAATTAAAATGGACAGAATGTTTTGCCAAGTCCCAACTTAGTTGTAGCTTTAAAATCTGGTTATGATTTCATCATTTTTTTTGTTGCCTACTTACAGGGTCAGCTGTCCTGAGCAGGAACAAACCCAAAGGCCTCCCCCTAGCAACACACACAAGGCAAGGCCTCCGCTGGAATTTAATTGAAATCTGTAATTGTGAGCTAAACAAATCCAATTCAAGTGAAAAATAAAATATGTGTGACAAACTCGTAAATATTTATCAGCAACGGCAACACAGAAAGAGCCTCAGCCAAAGTCTGTGTGGGGGCCATATAAATGATATACATACAGAGTTATATACATGTTGATGTGCCTAGTACATAGGCGGGTATATGGCAAACGAAAAAAAAAAAAAAAAAAAAAAAAAAGAAAAGGCAAAATGCGCACTTTAATAAAAATCACTCATACGTAATTTCATTGGAATTTTGTTCTTTTCTGCTTCTTCTTCTTCGTCGTCATCGTCGTCTTCTTCATTTTATACGTTTTCGTTTCGTTTAATTTGATTTTTATTTATTTCATTTATTATTTTGTATTGGCAGCGGCAAGAGTTGAGTCAAATAAAGAGTAAAACTTTTCCAAAAGAAAATGTTTAAACAAATCTGTAAAGACTTGTTGAGCCACCAACTATACAAATCGCTTCGACCCTTTACCTTAAACAAGTACAAAAATCGTATGACAGTGGGTAGAAGGCAGATAAAGCAGCCAGCGGGGCCCGGCCAAACGGCCAAATGGTTAGCCAAACTAAAAGCTGAAAATCAAAATCAATAACTAATAAATAGAGAGGCATGAAAATTTTATTGTAGTTTGCAAGGCACCAACAGCAAAGTGGAAGACGCTGAGAACAACAATAAACAGAAACAAATAAACTGAAAATTATGTGTGTATGTATGTGTGTGTGTGCGTATGTACTAACTAAACGGAACGAGTTGAACAAAGCGAAATAATCGAAGGCTACGGCTACTGCGGCTGCTACTGCTACTGCTGTCTACTGCCAGCTGAAATGTCACACGACTCTTGACAGCAAAGAGAAAGATCAACACTCTTGCCGTTCTCACATAATCATCTGCGCGCAATAACGGTTTCCTATTACTCATCCAATGGAAATGTGGTTTTCAAATTAATTTATCAATGAACAATTGGAACAAACATTTTTCAAGGAACATTAATGATTACGATCCTAAAGTAAAGACACGTAGTCTACTTAATTAAAGATATTCGGAATTCTATATTTTTTACTATTTATATTATTTTATTATAAACACCCCCACACATGTAAGACTAAATTTCTAGACGGACACAGAGAATTGCGCTCATCTTCTACCGTTTTAAAAAAGGCATTGATGCCGCTTGTTGATACACTGATTGGACCTTATCAGTGTGGCTTTAGACCTGGTAAGTCCACCACAGACCAGATATTCACATTGCGCCAAATTCTGGAGAAGACCTATGAGAGAAACATCGAAAATCACCATCTTTTTAACGATTACAAAGCCGCTTTCGACAGGCCGATAAAAGGTCAAGCTTCTTCAAAGCCCTGTCTACTTTAGGTATTCCAGCAAAGTACGTTCGACTTTGCATGATGACGTTGAGAAGCACTCAAAGCTCCGTCAAAATAGGAACGAACCTCTCCGAGCCTTTTGATACCAAAAGAGGTGTTATCGTGTGACTTCTTGATGAAATATATACTGCGTCAGTGCCCAAATGCCAACAGATCGTGCACCATCTTTAATAAAGATGTAACGATGATATTGACATTATCGGCAAAACCGTACAGGCAGTACGCAAGGCGTTTTCAGAGATTGAGAAGGAGTCTGAACTAATGGGTTTAGCGGTAAACGAGGACAAGACGAAGTACCTAGTGTCCTCGAAACAGAAGTCCACGCGCCTAGGGCAATCTGTTGCAATGTGAGAGTACAACTTTGAAGTTGTAGAGAACTTTGTCTACCTCGAAACGATGATAACCGGCGACAACAACATCAGCCTGGAAATCCAAAGAAGAAGGGCTAAGTAGGGAGCTCAAGAGCAGAAACCTCAAGCGAAGAACAAAAATAAAGCTATATAAGTCGCTTATCATCCCAGTCCTGCAATACGGCGCAGAAGCATGGGCATGAGACGGCGATTGGCGTTTTCGAGCGAAAGATTCTTCGCAGGATTTATGGACCTTTGAAAGTTGGCGAGGACTTTCGCATCCGAAGGAATGACGAACTGTATAAGCTCTATGGGGATACTAGTCTGGTCAAGCGCATAAAGCAACAGCGGCTGGGCTGGCTGGGACATGTTACCCGAATGGATGAACAAGCTCCAGCAAAAATGGTCTACAAGAGGAATGCGAAAGAACTGGGACAAGGCAAGGTGGGACGACCAGGTGCGGAAAGACATTTCCAAGCTTGGCGTGAAAAACTGGTGCCAGCTCTCACGGAGCAGAAGCGACTGGCGGACTTTAGTTGCAGTGGCAAACGGTAGTGATGCAAGCATCGGGCCTATAACGAAGAAAGAAGAAGTCCCAGGGATGTAAGCCGCTTGGAAACTAGAAATTATTCAATGGGCTTCCATGGAAGTCCGGACATTATATAACAATGCCTTCATCTGCCTGCAAATATAAGAAGTTAATGTCCCATACAAAACAGTCTATTGCGCATTATAGAACTGCAAAAATCTTATTCACATTTAATCAATCAACAAAACTCAGCCTCATACCAACGACGATCTAAATCTAGACTGAATGATTGCTTGGTCGAAAGAAGCTTTGTTTCAGACTGCAACCGCCTTCGTCACGAACTCGAACCGTTTTTGTCACGCACTCGAACCGTCAGAGCCCTGTCTCACTCCAACCCATCACCGCGAAAGAGCAAGACAGGGCGAGGTTCCAACCTGAGCGCCATAGCAGCGCAGCTAGCAGCGAAGAGGCACCGAGGTTTACCTCATCTGTGGTCATACCGGCAAACGCATCAAGCGGTTGAGCCAGAGTTCTCTGATCTAACATTTATGTGTATATTTATTCATCGAACAAAACTCAGCTTTGAATACAATCAGCGTCTGCGCCCTTGGTACAGAGTAGAGGTGTACCCGTGAGGTGAATTTGAACGTGTCACGGTGTGTCAGGAAGTGCTGATATCAGCATTTCACTAACAATTTCAAAATTGATCACAGAATTAAGAAAAATTGCGTAATTTGGCCGACTACAACATACTTTTTGTACCCTCTAGATTTTGTATTTATCTGATGAATTTTGGATAGAAGCCAGTAAAAGTGGTAAAGAATGGTGGATGTCGAAAATATTATCGATATATCGATAGTTTTGCCCAAAATTTCGAATATCATTATAGCATATTTTTTTCCGGGCCGATATATGGGAAATCGAATATTTTTTGGTACTATTTATGTTTTGATCTTCGGTCACACTGTTGCGAATAACTGTTTCTTGTGCTCTGGATATGTAAAGCAAAATGTTCTATAAAATCGCAGTGCAAACTGTGAAATAAAGTTGTTGTTTATCCTGATTTGGGACCCCAGAAAGTTCTGGATGAAAGCGAAAGACGCATTACCCGTGCTTTCTCACTTGCCCTTGTCATATCTTATAACACCGGAAAGCTCTGTGCCATCGAAACGCTTGTTTTCGGTTATAAGAAGTGTGGTTTCTTACACCATAAGCAGAATTACAGATGAGCACATAACTCAACGGGCCTTTCTTAAGTCTCTGTCTAACGATTATTGGTAAAATCAGCAGTTTTTACATTTCGTAGATGAGTTTCTTCATGCTTTGTGGTTCAAGATGATGAATTTAAAAAGTGAACACTGCTTTCGCTCCATTAATGATTGCCAGAAATATCGATATAGATATTTTTGACATATCCGACAACTCTGTAAGGAAGACATAAAGTGTGTCAAGTCAGCATAAATATACCTTTGCAAAGGGTATTATAATTTTGCTATTTTGGAGAGTTTGATCGAGGTCGGATGTATATATATTGTAAACGACTGACCATGCGAAAGTAGCGCCATCTATGGGTGAGCTTGGGTAATCAACTAACAACTAACATAGTTCAAAGTGATAATGAAATTGTTTCATGAAACCTTTTTATACCCGTTACTCGTAGAGTAAAAAGGGTATACTAAAGTCATGCAAATGTATGTAACAGGCAGAAGGAATCATTTTCGACCATATAAAGTATATATATTCTTGATCAGCATCAACAGCCGAGTGGATATAGACATGTCCGTCTGTCCGTCTGTCTGTATTGACACCTAGATCTCAGAGATGGTAAGAGATAGAGGTTTGACATGTATGGGACAAATGCTTCTTTTATCTGCACGCAGATCAAGTTTATTTCAAATTTTGGCCACGCCCCCTCCCGCCCCCGCAATTTGGAAAAAACGTTATATCTCCCACAGTTTTAAAGATAGACGATTCGTACCTTCTATAGATAGTTAGTAATTAGTAAAACGAATAAATTTGCCAAAGAAATGATAAGGATCGGATGAGCAGTTCTCAAGTTATGAGCAGAAATGTGAAAAGTAGCAGAGTTCAAAAAGTGTTGCATACTTTTCAGATGTTCACCCTAAGGAACGCAGGAACACTGTTAAACATGTTTTTCATGAGTAACGGGTATATCGAAGTCGGTTAGAGCCGACTTTAACTTGCGCTCTCGTTTCTGACAGTTTACGAGTTCCAAGGGTATATAAATTTCGAGCCGAAGTTAGCTTTCCTCTACCCCTTGGTCAGCATGGGTATTACAGACATCTGTGATTCAGGTTTTCAAATTCGGGTTTAAGGCTTTAAAGAATGCAAATTCAATTCAATCAAATTTCATACAACATATTTGATGAGTCTTAGGCAAAGTCCACAAAGTCCTAAATCTGACATTCAAACTTTACAAACCCAATCAATCATCCTATCAATTCCATCGCTTTCAATTTCAATCAACAATCAGTTCAGCTTTCAACCAAATTCAACAACTAGAGAAAAGTTCTCCACAATTAACCTCAATTCCATATGAATTTTCACCATTTGAAGAAAAATCTTTACACATTTCAGTTATTTTTCCATGTTAACGGGCGGCTGTGCAAAAATCGATTGTCTGGGCTGTGATAGGAGGAGGAGGAGGAGGAGGAGGAGGTGTGGGTGAGAATTGTTCGTTTTGTTGCTTTGCATTTTCGGTAGCTGGAAAAATGTGGTAACACCCGCCCCCGCCGCCTCCGCCGTACACACTGGAAAATGTCATCGTCTCGTTGTCGTTGGGCCGCGTCGTCTGTGTGTTCCGTGTGTCCGGCAACGAAGCGACGGTAACGGGTAACGGGTAACGGGTTGCTAACCAATAAGTTTGTGACTTCCGCCAAATAGCGCGAAGCACGCACACACACACACACACACACAATCGCACTTCCAGGCTCCGAAACTAGCAACCTCTCCGCCATTTTGAAATTGATACACAGCCAAAAGGAGGGGAGTGGAGCAGCAGCAGCAACAGCAGCAGCAGGTGCAGGGCCACAGAAATGCAATTGGCACACACACACACACACACACACACACTCATGCACGCAGCTCTCCATATTTCCAGGCCAGTTTGAAATATTTCCTCCTAGTTCTCGTTCTCGTTGTTGTTGTTGTTGTTGTTTAGTTAGTTTTGCGTGCGAGCAAGCGAGAGCGAGGCCCATAACAAACATGATTTCGTCGTGTTGAGGCAGCATCCCAGGCTAGAGGAGCAGCAGCAGCAGCAGCAGCAGCTACCGCAGACGCCGCCGCCGCCGCCCGAGCCTCTTTTATCAGCCCCGGGACGACTAATCGTTGTCCCAAGTGCGCCCATCGTCGCGAGCCCTGGCCCCCAGATCCCGGCCACGCATTTTCCAACCAACCACCAAGCAAGTGGGTGGAGGTAGCACAGCACAATACATACATCTGTATACACACACACACATACCATTCATGTGTGTACAACAAAACCTCGTTTGCCCAGTTTAGGCCACTTTCCATCATCATCATCAGCAGCAGCAGCATTCACCATATCAAGCATACGCCCTGTGCGCTGCTTTAGATAAACCAAAAAAAAAAAAAAATTGCATCACACTCACTCAACTGAAATTCTATTCAACTTAATGCTGAAAATGCATACGAGAAAAGATGTAGAAAAATTGTACAAAACCTTTCATTAAATCGATACCAAACCAACAAAGCCTTAGCCTCTGTCATAGAAATGATCGCTCCGAAAACGGGTTTTGTTCTCAATACCAATTTTGCTCTATTGTCTGAGTTTACATTTCTCCTAAGCAGCTCTATTTCCTATACAAAAGCCAGGATTTTTGTGGGTTCCAAGTTACTGATGTGTTCAGAGGTCTCTTCCTTTCACACCAATCCGTGTGGAGCCCTTTCAGAATTCTGAGGGCATTCTTTCCTTGTTGGATTAACTTTTGGAACCTTTTGAGGTTGTGGTTCAATATCATCATCCCCCAGGTGTTTACCCAGGAGGCTGTTCTAAGCGTATTATCTTTCTTTCTAAAGAGACTTTTTATGCCGCAGTAGAGGTTAAAATATCCACTTTAAGATCCCTTTTTATTTATATTTTATACATATTTATATATATTTTTTTCTGATATATCCTTTTTAAGCGAAAATAAACCGACTTCAAAAATATACAATGGATCCCAAAAAAGGACAGTTAACTCTATCCAGTCCAAATGGATACCGAAAAAATACCTGAGGATCATCAAAAACTATCCTTTTTTGATGTAAAACATCTTTAATTTCGGTACGGAAGATTTTAGTAAGAGGAAAACTTGATTCCAGCGTCACGTGACGCTGACGTTAGAATATTTTTAATGGTTGATTTAGCGGAGTGTCCCAGAGGGTGATTAGTGACAATGGGCGGAAAGTGGAGGGGATACTGAGGGAAAGTGGAGGTGACTCAACAGTGACTTGACAGTGACTCAAGAGTTACTAAACAGTGACTTGACAGTAAGTCAACAGTGATTTGATAGTGACTTAACAGTGACTGAACAGTGTCTTGACAATGTCTAAGTCGTGACTTTTTAGTGACTAAACTGTGACTTGATAGAGACTTAACAGTGACTAAACAGTTACTAAACAGTGACTCAACAGTCACTAAACAGTGACTTGACAGTGACTTAACGGGGACTTCACAGTGTTTGACAGTGACTAAATAGTGACTCGACAGTGGCTAAACAGTGACTTGACAATGACTTAATAGTGACTAAAATGTTTTCTAACAATGACTACACAGCTCTTAAATTTAACATTATGTTTTACATCAAAGAATCGTGAGTGTTCACGACACTCACACCATTTTTTTTTTTCAGTGGCGCACAGAGAAAAAACCTGTTCAGAAAATAAGTTGCCATCAACTCAAAATAAGAGCAAGATGGTCTCAAAATTCTTGAGAACAAATGTTCCAAATGTTCTTGAAATGAGTAAAGTTTTTCTCATTCGGATAATATTTGCTTTAAGCAACAACAAAGAGGAGCGAGTGGGATCTTTCTTTTGTCAGCTCAACAAAGGATAAGTAGCCCTGTAGACGTGAATTAGCAACACTGTTAAATGGCTGAATGAGCTAGCGCGTTATTCCAAATGTTGAGTTCATAAGGAACCGGGCTCAAATCCCAGTCAAGCCCGAAGAAATTTTTTTGCGTTTTTCTAAAAAACTTTAATGAAACTGAAATGTTTCTGATTCCTATGAAATAATATAGTTGGCTTGCCTCCCCTCACTTCCAATTAAAAGAGGCATGTCCCCGTTCCCTATTCCACCCAAATGTAAATTAACCAGAGGTCGCAATAATCGGTCTCTCTCGTGCTTGTTGTCAGAAAACAACCGCTCATTCACTGACACGATGCGTAACTGTTGCGAAAAAACACACAAACTTCGTTCTTCTTTGGCTTGCTCTTCGCTCAACCGCCGACCGCTTTTGGTCGCTCGCTCGGCTCAGTGTTCACTCGAGACCTTTTCGGTCGTAAAAACTCGGCAATTGGTCTTTTGCGCATGTATGTATGCATGTGAGTTGCGCGTGTGGATAGCTAGGCGTGGATGGGCAAAACAAAAGAAATACGGCGCACTGACTATTTATACATACGCATATGCACACAAATGAGCGCCATATCACCTTCTCCCTTCCTCTTTAATGCTTTGCCTGTGACGAAATTCTAAGGCAACAACATAAGGCAAACGCAACAACAAAAATAAAAACTTTTTTGCTGACTTTTTCCTTGCTTCGCTCACTTACTGACTCTCAGTAGCTGAACAACAACCGGTTCTGTTCGCTTCGCGCGGTCAGTAAAATACCGACTCGTGTGTTGCGCTCAACCCGAAACCGAAGAGCGAGAACACGAAAGAAACGAAAAAGAGGGTTGCTGGTCAGACACTGAGCGATGCCGTTTCATTTTTTTCGGTCTTTGTTGTGAGCAGACCGCGCAGAAAATTTTGGTTGAGCAGATTTTGCGACCTCTAAAATTAACTCAAATCATGTTCTCAAAAATGGAGCAATATCAACTCAATTTGAGTTCTTGCGTTCTCAAAAAAGTGTTCTTAAAGTGCGAAAATTGAATGCAAAGTTTTTGGTAACGATTGTGCTCGTTTTAAGTCCAGCGCTCTCGGTTTTTTCCCTCTGAGTATGTATGTGATTTATAATGCAAGCACCAGGATTTCAGTTTGTAAGCATGATTAATTTTAATGTCTAAAATTGTCTGTTTTTTTATTTGTTTAATTGTTTAGTAAGCATGATCTTCATTAATACTAATTTATTTCAATATGTTGCTGGTGCTCTATTACAGATTGAAAAATGAAGGAGCCTGTTTTACTAAACTAATGACTTTCTCTTATTAAAACTCAATAAACTTAAGCAAATTATTGTGCTGTCTTTTATTTGGAAATGATCTTTATAACAGATCCATGGGATATGTAAATCATTGGATCTGATCGGATATTAAAAGGATATGAATGAAAGATCCATGGAATATGTCATTAAGATCCAATGTATATGAAGAACTGGATATTAAAAAGAGATCAAAAGGACATTTCATAAAGATCCAATGGATATGGAAAAAATTATATTCTCCAACAGTTCAAATGGAAAGTTCTTAAATATCCTATGGAAATTTTTATATCCTTTTTTTTTAAAATAAATCGGATGGATCCTAAAACGAGAGCATAAGTTAAAGTCGGCTCTAACCGACTTCGATATACCCGTTACTCATGAGAAAACATGTTTAACAGTGTTCCTGCGTTCCTTAGGGTGACCATCAGAAAAGTATGCAACATTTTTTTGGGTGGGTAGCGGGGGGCTTGGTTCACTTCTTTGCTCATAACTTGAGAACCGTTCATCCGATCTTTATCGTTTCTTCGGCAAATCGATTTATTTTTCTAATTACTAACTATCTCTAGAAGGTACAAATCGTCTATCTTTAAAAATGTAGGAGATATAACGCTTTTTCCAAATTGCGGGGGCGGGAGGGGGCGTGGTCAAAATTTGAAACAAACTTGATCTGCGTGCAGAAAAAAGAAGCATTTGTCCCATACATGTCAAACCTCTATCTCTTACCATTTCTGAGATCTAGGTGTTCATACAGACAGACGGACAGACGGACATGGCTATATCGACTCGGCTGTTGATGCTGATCAAGAATATATATACTTTATATGGTCGGAAATGATTCTTTCTGCCTGTTACATACATTTGCACGACTTTAGTATACCCTTTTTACTCTACGAGTGACGGGTATAAAAAGGATATTTAACTACAAATGGATAGTTAAAAATCATCCTACGGATCATCAAAAACTATCCTTTTTTTCTCTGCGTGCTAAGCGCATTATTTATGATAAGTTATTTCTCTATTATGGTAGTTCTCTTCCATATTAAGGTCTATTAAACGGCTTGAAATATGTTTGTAAACTCTCCCATTGCATCAGACCCAACCAACACCGCACAATCTTAGAGAGAGAGAGAGAAAGAGAGGGAGACTTAGAAATGAGAGCAGCACCAGCACTGCATTCAGCTTCTACTCCAGGTACAGAGTATGCTATAGTCGGGCTTAACCGAGTGTACACCGAATTGATCTTCGATAATTGCAATAGATCATAGCCATGATTTCTCCAGTTACACTGAACCGATTTTGAAAATTCAAACTGAAATCGACGCAGAATTGTCACCATTCTGGTCTGATCCTCAATCATAATTTTAAAAAAATTTTGACAATTTTTTTTGTTACACTAAACTACAAAAAAGGGCTCAATATCGAATTTTCATTTTTCAATGGCCGCCATTTTGTCTAAAAAAATCACAAAATTTTGTTCGAAGGTCAGACTAGAATTACATCTATACTGATTATAACCCCGTTTTTAGTTTTTATTTCACACAACCTGGAGACGTTGAATCGTGGTCGCCAGCATTATACCTTTTTTAGACCCCCCACTTTGACGGCTGAGAACTTTTTGAACAGCCCTCGTATTAAAGCAGGAAAAATTTAATTTGTTTACTCTAATATGTTTGTAACATAATAAAAAAACAGAGTTGAAAAACTTTGCGTTTTCAGATAATCGACTTGGAGAATGCCCCCCTGAAACCAAAGTGTTTAAAAAGAGACCAAATTTCATATATTTAGCTTCTGGAAGAGGAGTTAGTCACTCGCAACATATACGCGTTTCATTCATAAAGAGGCAGTAGAGTGGATTCATTTCAATGCTAACTGGTTTCTTTCAGTAATTTCAAATCGATTTGGCCCATGTCAACCAAGTTTGTAATTGTTTTTTTGGGTCAGAAAATATTGAAAATACTCACATAAGACAGATACATCGCTTTGCTATATCCATAAAAAGTACTTTAAGACACACACATAAAACAAAAAGTAGTTTATCCTTACCTGCAATGAAAAAGAAAGAAGGAAATGATTAACTAAACAAATTCACGTCATAATCATCCTTCTTCGGTTGGCGCATAAAAATATGCTACAAAAAATAAATAAATGGCACAAAAGCTTTTTCTCAACATGAAACTGATTTCAACACACACACACACACACAGACAAACAATTCACCACAGCAGCAGCAGCAGCAGGAGCAGGAGTAGGGGCAGACAGGCAAAAAGGGCGTTAAATTATTTAAAGTTTACACAACAAGAAGCAGCCAAGTAAAACAAAGCATGTAATAAGTGTTTAAAAGGTACAAGGAGCAGCAGCAGCAGCAAAAGAGGGGCAGAAAAAAAGCACGAAGGACAACACACGCAGGCGTCCTCGTCCTCGTCCTGGTCGCAGTCGTTGGTTTCGGTGGTGGTTAACAAGTACAATTTTTTAAAGCTTCAAATGAAGAGAAATCGACAACAGCAAAAAAAAAAGGTCAAAACGAAAGAAAATGAAAAAGAGTTACAAGCTGCAAGGCAGCGGCTGGTGGGAGTGGAAGTGGGAGGAAGCGCGTCGGGGGGGTGGGGGAGTGTACATGTACATAGGTGCAACTTCATTTTCTGGCTGTGTGTCTATAACAATTTTCTCCCTGTGCGTTGTTGCTGGCCTGGAATTATGAAATTATTTCATGGCTTGTCACGCGATTAAAGTTGCAGACGACAAGAAGAAGAGGGGAGGGAGGAAGCACAGCCTGAGAGGTAGGGGTTCGAATGGGGTGCAAGTTCTTATAAAGTTCTGCGACAACTGGGCAAAAGTTAGGGCGGCTCAAGCCAGAATGCAATTCGTTGTTTCCAGGCCAACAAACCCCAAAACGATCTTAAGATCGCATAAGAGTTCTTGTTCCAAGAACTTTCAATGATTTGAGATGGTAAGAAATGTGAAAAACTATGAATTAAGGTGGATCGATAAGAAAAGATGATTCAATTATTTTTTTTTAAAAGGTTTTGAACAACACACCTCGAAAATTGCGGAAGAGAATTGTGAAACATCTTAAATATCTGGGTACGGAAGATCTTAGTTGGAGTAAAATTGGATTTCAGCGTCACGTGACGATGTGAAAGAGGAGGGAAACAAGGGGAAGAGGGAAAAAGAGGGAATCCGTGACTAAACAGTGACAAAAAAACGTCTTTACAGTGATAAACGTTGACTTAACAGTGGCAAAAGAGTGACTTAGCAGTGACTAAACAGCGACTTTACGGTGATTTAAAATGGGCTTAGAAGTGACTACAAAGTGATTTAACGGTGACTAAACAGTGATTAAACAGTAGGGGACAGAAACGGTACAATGACTTAAGAGAAGCTTATAAATTTTTTATAAATTTTGCTTATTAGGGAGTTTTTTGGAGTTTCAACTTCCTTTAAGTTTTCGTCTTTTAAAAGGTTACAATTGCTGCTTGTGATTTTGAACTAAGTCCCTTAAATTTAGCATTTTGTTTCACATTAAAAAAAATAGAGGCAAGCTAACTTCGGCTCGACCGAAGTTTCTATACCCTTGGAGCTTGATATGTCGCTGACAGTTTGTATGGCAGCTATACTATATAGTGGTCCGATTTCGACAAATCTTGTTGAAATTATGTAAAATCATTGAAAACTTATAAATACGAGCGTTTGGAGCGATAACATTGAAAACAAAAAAGTTTTCTCACAAGGACTATTTTTCAGACCTAACTTTTGTATGGCAGCTATACTATATAATTGTCCGATTTCGACAAGGCTTGGTGAAATCATGTGAAATTATTAAAAACTTATAAATACGAGCGTTGGGAGCGATAGCATTGAAAACAAAAAAGTTTTTCTCACAAAAACTAGTTTTTCAACCGATCGTTCCTATGGCAGCTATATGCTATAGTCATCCGATCCGGCCGGTTCCGACAAATGTGCAGCGTATTTGTACCAAAAGACTTCGTGCAAAGTTTGGTTAAGATAGCTTTAAAACTGACGGAGGAGATAGCATAGAAACAGACGGACGGACAGACGGACATGGCTATATCAACTCAGCTCGTCATGCTGATCAAGAATATATATACTTTATGTGGTCGGAGATGCTTCCTTCTATGCTTTACAAACATCCGGACAATTTCAATATACCCTCTCCAAGGGTATAATGAAGAAGAAGGGCATATTTCATCATTTTTTGTGGAGATGTGATGGGTTCTGGGGATTAAGCCCATAAAACGGCCGAGCGCTCCAGCAAGTTCACTTCTCGTTCGAAGCTCAAAGCATCCACGTAAGCCGTACATCATCGTATACATATGTACGTAGTGTTGTCCATGCCTAATTTTGAAGTAGATGACGTAGACTTTGTTTGAAATCATAACATTTGACACAGAGGTACCATGACCATTTAAAAAATAGTTTTTTTATAACCAGCACAATATGTAAAAATTATTTACTAAATATATATTTTAAGGCAAAATTTCTACTATTCTGCCCTGTTGCACTTCTAGATGAAAGCAAGTTTTAGCCATACACTAAGAGGCTATTCGGATATCTTTGAAGTGAGGTGCCCTCATACGAACTGAGCTAAAGTGTTGCGCATCACGGTTGCAGCCGTTTCTGCGTACAGTCTATTTTTACTGTGCTGCTTATAAATAGATTATCGTCCATTTCATAATTTCCAATCTTTGAGGTGCTAAAAATAATGCGGCAAAAAGTAGAGGGAATTTGTTTATAAATCAAAAAATCTTTATTTATTCTTTTAGATTCATTTCATTCTGAAAGTAGTCTCCCCCGGACTACAACGTTTTTTGGTGGTCACTCAAAATGGTTTCCACTGTTATGTAGGATTTTCGAAGATTAGGCACAGTAGATCGATTGGCACGTGGCGCCGTCTTGTTGTAACCAAATATCGTCAAAATCTTCCGCTTCAATTTCCTCAAGAAACCAATACCTGGGCATTGCGTGCGGAAACAATTGAAAGTATTCTCAAAAATTGGGTAAATCGAATAGGCTAATGCCAAGTCAGAATAGGCAAATGACATGAACCAACCTTTCGAACCTTTGAAAATTTTTAAATGGACCACCCATATCTGACTTGTTGGAAGCCCGATCGTGAACTGTGGCCCACACTAGTCGCGCTTTCCGAAATGGAAAGACTTAAAAATTTAGTCCCATATAAGAGAGTGGATAAATCGCGTCTCTACGTTGGAAATGGGCTAGCTCTTAGCTTACCGACCAAAAATGCTATCAATTCCTGCTCCATATTTGTATGTTGTTTAATTAAATTCAACTTTGAGAACTTTCAAAATGATGCGGAGAATTCGTTGACGAAAATTCGATTAGGTGAACGTGTCGTATACGTAATATTTGTGGAAACTTTGAATGCTTTGTAGAATTTTTTGATTTTTTAATGAACTTTAGATGGAAATGGGCAATTAGTCGACATTACAGTGTGCCCAATATGTAATAAATATTTATGAATAATACTACTTCAATGTTTAATTATTTTTTACTGTCTGCATGTATATGCATGACTGGAGCCATGCGTACCTGTCCGACAGCGGCAATCGAGGTTTTGCTGGAGCTAACACCACTCCAACATAGCATCGGCCTGAAGAAAAAAGCAACACTGCTCAGGCTAACAGCAGAAGGAGTGGGTAGAAACCACATAGTAGGCCTCAGAGACTCTGAAAAGCTGGAAAAGGAAATCCCTTTAATCCTCCAACCAGGGATGAAATGGTGGCCGAGTAACACTTTGACAGGAATTTCACTGTACACCAAAGTAATAAGAAAGAATGGATCTCACTTGAAGAGACACATAAAATGAAACCACAAACAATTATGTGGTACACAGACGGGTCCCTAACGCCCCAAGGAACCGGACTTGGGGTAGCAGGACCAGGAACGAAAATATCTGAACCAATGGGAGAATTCACAAGCATATTTCAAGCTGAAGGAATACGGGGAAGAACTACCATAATAGAGAAACAGCTATCCTCTCCGATAGCCAAGCAGCGCTTAGAGCACTCAGTAGCAATAAGTTCACCTCTAAGCTAGTCTTAGAGACAAAGAACAAATTGGACCAACTAGGCAGCAGGAACAACCTGACCCTACGATGGATACCGGGACACAACAATATCCCCGGAAACGAATTGGCCGACGAACTGGCACGCAAGGGTGCAGCCACCGCAATGGTAGGGCCAGAACCCTACTGCGGCATAGGCCAACACACAATAAAAGGACTTTTAAGAAAGGAAGAGAATACGCTTAGAACAGCCTCCTGGGTAAACACCAAGGGAATGAGACAAGCTAAAGCACTAATAGTGAACCACGACCTCAAAAGGTTCCAAAAGTTAATTCAACAAAATTCTGACAGGGCTCTACACGGGGACTAAAAATTTAGGAGAGGGATTTTTGACATACTTAAATTTTGCGCTGTTAAGAGTTGGGGGCAGTTTTGGTAATCATTTAGATTTTGATAGATGGCAATTATCGCAAAGTTATAAAAAAGACGGGTAAATCGGAGAGTTTAACCCATTTTACGCCGCTGTTCGACTAGTCGATCAGCGAAGTTGCTTTCTTTTAAAAAATTTTCTGTAGGATCTAGTGAAACCAATTCCTTACGTAATTACATTATACTATAGTAAATTTCATTGGCTTTCAGATAAAAATTATTGCGGACACCCCCCAACTGGCAGGTGGGGTCCAGGTGGTGGTTGAAAAAACCTAACAAAAAGATGAATTTTTAACAAAAAAAATAAAAAATTAAAACTCGTAACCATAAATATTTTTTTCCGAAAGTCATGTAAAATTTTAAGAAAAGTTCGAAAATAGTCCGTAATAATAAAACCCGTAGAAAAAGTAGTACCAGGAGACTGTAATACACCTGTGAATGTGACTTTTCGAGTAATTAAACCATCTCACCTGGCGAAACTATCATAGGTAGAATTTTTTTGACTTTGGATTCGTGTTTACTGGGTCCTAATTACCCAAGAAAAGTTGCTTTCACCTCTAAGTAAAAAAAGGAGTGAGTGTCGCTAGCACTCACAAGTCTTTGATGTGAAACAGAATGCTTAGCTTAAGAGCTTATGTTCAAATCACAAGCTCTCTCAACGGTATGTGAATGAGCAAGGGCACTCTTTCAAAAGAAAAAAATTAACATGGAGTAGAAATACCAGAAACAAGAACACTCGCTGCAGTGTTTCAGGAAGTTTATTCTGCTAAGATACCACCAAGGTGAAATCTAAGATCCCACCCAGATCTCTCCCGGATACTACCCAGATACTACGTAAATCCCTGCTAGAGCCCACACAGATTTCACCAAGATCCTACTCAAATCCATCCCAAAACCCATCTAGATAACACAAAGGTCTTACCCAGATACTACCAAGATTTCATCTAGATCCCGCCCAGAACCCAACCAGATACCACCCACATTCCACCCAATTCCCATCCGGACTCTACCCAAATCCCAACCAAATCTCACCCAGATCTCACCCCGATCTCACTCAGAACCCTCCCAGATCCCGTTGAGAACGACGTCAGCGTCACGTGACGCTGAAATCTAAATTTTACTCCTACTAAAATCGTCCGTACCGAAATTAAAGATGTTTCACATCAAAAACTTCGTGTTGCGCGGCGTAAAATGGGTTAAAGAAATTTTACCATTTGCAATATTTGTATAAGAGTTTAGAATGACATGAAGACGGGTAAATAAAAGTTTAGTTGAAGATTTGATAGATGGCAATTGCCAAGTAAGCTTCACTTCTTCGTTTTGAGTTTAAAATTCTAAAGGGGCGCAAAAACTCTTACTTAAACAAAAATCAAAACTGCAGACAGAGCACACTTCATCTGTTGATCAGGCGATGATTGGAAGCAGAAAGTGTTAGCTAGGACGCTTGCCTTGCTAAAAAGTCATAAAGGTTGACTGTTGATGACCTATTCTTATGCAAACATTTTTAAATAGCACATTCATTGATGTTGTTGTATTTTCACTTACATTTTCTCACTCATTTTCACTTAAAAATTTGATTTATCCGAACAAAAAGGTTCACTCTGTAAATTGCACAGCAAAAAAAAATATATAGAAAATATTAAAGGTTTTCACGGCCACGCCCAGACGAACGTCGAACGAGCACAGAAATGACAGACAACTCCCCCCTGCCCCCCGGCCCCCCCCCCTTCCTCCTTTCTCCACAACTTACTCCCAGACCAGGCCTAGGTGGCGTATGCGTAACATTATTAAGTATACGTCCAGTGGAAAATGAAAATCATTTCCAATTAATGTGTGAAACGGCCAGAAGAAGGTGAAGTAGGCGGCGACGAGTGGGAGTTAAGCCAGCTTACGGCTGTGGAATGTCGCGAAAGCCAAACACGAAACACGAAAACTCGAACTCCCCAACTCAAAAGTTCCGAATAGACTGAAACACAAATGTCCTTCGCCCCCGCCAGAAAAAGGCGAAAAGTGGCAAGCACACGCGCGCACACACACACACACAGACAGAGCCAGACGCTGGCAGCGACGCCAGCAGCAGCGCATCATCTCCAGCTTCAACAATAAAGAAAAAGCAAAAGAAAAAAAATATATATAAAATAAAATAAGTGGAAGAGTGGAAACCAAATAACCTCCAAGGCAAGCAGCAAATATCACATAAAGGACTAAAAGGACTAAAGCTGTCGCTTGGTTGGTCGCTTTGACGCTTTTTGCGGTGGCGACGGCGAAAGCTTCTTGGCCTGGTCCTCCCACTATTAAGGCAAACAACTGATTGAGTTTGCTTAGGCCCAAACACAGTGCAGACTGAAGATGTGCCCTTCCTATTAACTGATTGACCAACACTTTGTAGAGTATTCCCCAATTCAAGTGGAGCGAGGGGAAATTTATAAACAAAGTCGATTACATTTCAATTGAATTTCCATTAGATGGGTTTTCCAAGAAATTTCCACTCCGAGATCAAATTTAGGATGCTTTAACTTACACTTGGAATTAAACTGCATGAAGCTTTTGATGGTAGGAAGAAGGTGTAGGTGGTCCAATAGCTCATCAAGGTGGACGTTTGTGTAAAAGTTTTTAAAGAAGGCCTATTATAAGGCTTACCAGCTACTTTGCGCAGTTCGTGTGGCGCCACAGTGTCGAGATCTGTAGTACTTCACACAGTTGGTGTGGCGTCACATGGAAAAGTTATCAGTTTCATATTCCATTGCTTGGCAAAGACTTATGAAGCCACCCACGTAATTTTGGGCACACTAGCAAAAACTAGAACAAAGCTCGTATTAAGCATACGTCGTGTTGCCCCAGGACCTTTATGTATAAGTGTGCGTGTGTGCGTGTGTGTGTGAGGTATGCCGGGCGGGGAGTTAAATCTCAATATTTGCTTTGGCTACAAAATTTGATTAATTTTGTTTGGTTGTTGTTTTTCGTAGCCTCTCGGTTACATAATTTGACGCATTCAAACATGGCGCTCTTCGCTCACACACACACACACGCATATGCTCATTAATTATTTGACAGTGTGCGTGCGTGAGTGTGCCGACCACCCAACGCACAACGCCCACCTGCATCCGCATTCACAGAGACGCGTGCGTGGCTCTCACAACAACTCAGCTCAAAATTCACCTGTCCAACAAAAATCGAGGAGGAGGAGGACGAAAACGTTGAGAAGAACTCAACCCGCAGAAAATTTATATCTATATATATATGTGTTGGTGTGTGTGTGTGTGTATGCTCCCATGGGGAAATGCAGCTGCCGCCTGTGCATTGAGGTGGCACGTTCTCTCTCTCTCTCACACTCTTCCACCATTCGGGGCCCTCTCTCTTGTTCTCCGGGTAACTCAACCTATTTTGCTCTCGCTTTTCCCAGTTGTCGTCGTCTTTGGTCATAAAATTGCAGACGCAGCACCCAAAACAGGGATAAAAACTGACAAGAAACACACTTACACTTACACAAACGCCCCAAAAAAACATAATTTAAGTTATGTAAGAAAATCCAATTGAATTAAACAAATTTCACATTTCAAATAGGTCAAGCTTCAGCTTTAAAAATTATTCTTAACTTATTTTTTAAATTTAAATTGGTAAGTGAGATTTCAAGAACAGAAGCAAGCAAAATTTCAACCATTAAAAATATCATTAATGTTCTTTAAAGGATTTCAAACTCCAGTAACCTGGTTTGGCTTTTAATTAAAATTAAAGCAGGGCTCTGCCGGAAATAATGTTGATATTTTTGTTTAACAAGAAAATTTAAGATATAATTGAAGAGTGGCAATTTGTTCTTATATTTATATTAAGTTTGTAATTATTGGTTGTAATCAATTGCCAGACGAATGAAAGTTAAAACTGATCTTGGCGAAGTTTTTTTTTTTGTTGTGGATATTACCAGCCAAGGAAGAGGAGATATAACGGATTTTTCATTGGCGCCCGAGCAGGGCCACTGCAGTTGTGAGCTCGAAACTGTCTACAAGCTAAAAAAAAACACAATTTCTTAAAATCTTGGAAGCGGGCAAAGCGGCGGGTTGAGCAAGTGATATAAATAAACGGTTTATTCATTTTCAACTTCCAAAAGTAACCTAACAAGTCGTATTTTAGCTGTGTACTTGAAATTTTTCTTTGATAGTAGCTCTACTTTAGCGAGTGTAAGTCAATGTGATGTCCTTGAAGCTAAACTTACTTAAGGGTACTGTATACCTTCAGAAAATTTTTTTTGGATTTTTTTTTTATTTGCTTAAACGTTCTATTAGGATCTTATAAACATCCTGCAAAACTTTCAAGCTGATCCGAAACTCAGTTTTAAAGATTTCAATAAAAACAATTATTTGTTCCGACCCTTTTATATGAAAATTGTTTTTATCGACCCTCGTATTTTTAGAAATTCCTATTTTTATACTCTGTACCGAAGGTACATAGAGTATATTAAGTTTGTGCAAAAGTATGTAACAGGGAGAAGGAGTCATTTCCGACCCTATAAAGTATATATATTCTTGATCAGCATTAACAGCCGAGTCGATATAGCCATGTCCGTCTGTCCGTCCGTCCGTCCGTCCGTCCGTATGAACAAACAGATCTCGGAGATGGTAAGAGATAGAGGTTTGACATGTATGGGACAAATGTTTCTTATACTTGCAGGCAGATCAAGTTTATTTTGAATTTTGGCCACGCCCCCTCCCGCCCCCGCAATTTTGAAAAAACGTCATATCTTCCACAGTTTTGTAGATAGATGGTTCGTACCTTCTAGAGATAGTTAGTAATTGTCAAAATGTATCGATTTGCTGAAGAAATGATAAAGATCGGATGAGCGGTTCTCAAGTTATAAGCAAAAAAGTGAACCAAGCTGCCCCCGCCACCCCCCTCCCACCCTTTTATAACCAACACCGCACAATCTTAGAGAGAGAGAGAGAGCGAGAGAGAGAGAGAAAGAGACTGAGATAAAGATAGAGAGAGATACAGCAGCAGCACTGCATTCAGCTCCTACTCCAGGTACAGAGTTTGTTATAGTCGGGCTTGACCGACTTTCTCACTTGTTTTCCCTTATTTGGTCAAAAACTTTATAAATATTTCTAAAATGTTCGATATTATGGAAAAAAATTTTTGAAAAAAAAAATTTTACTTGGAAATTTTTGGAGATTTTATTTTTTACCATGTCTTGACGCACTTTGACTCAAATTTCTGAAGAACTGCTAAACCGATTTTGATAATCTTTTTCTTCGGTGAAAGTTAACACCTTAATGCACCAAATCCGATTTATACATTTATTAAAAATAATTTTTATTTCATCGAAAACAGATGTCGAATCTTTAAATGCGATTATCTCGGAACCTCTTTTTCCAAAATGGTTGCAAAGATTTAAAGAGTACCTGTTGACCGATTTTCAAATTCTTTCCCTTAAATTGCTACTAATACCCACCATTCTGGTGTGAACTAGGATATTTTTGATCGGTCAACAAATAACGGAGCTAGGACCAATACAGTGGACAAAAATAGTCGATTTTCGAAATTTTGACTTTGAAACCTCATAACTACGTCATTTATTGACCGATCCAAAATATCCTAGTTCACACCAGAATTACATTATTTCTTAACAAAACCCTGTCTTCAGTTTTAAATTCAGATCATCCTTTCTCAAAAAATTTTTGCAACCATGGGCCTATGTTTTAAATTTTTGGTTTGGTTGGAACAGAAATACAACAACAACCGTTGGTACAACAACAACAACAAAAATTTCTTAATTTAGTTCAACCGATTACCTATCTAATGAAACAACCCGCTTCTTAATACCACTTATAGTTTTTGAGTAATCTAATATTTTGTAAACCGTTAAAAAATGACACCTGAAGGTATACAGTACCCTTAAAATGAAATCTAATGCGATAGGCCTTGACGACATTAACCCTAAACTTAAAATTATTCTGCCCAAACTCTTAAGCACACGACGTACGTAATGATCTATTCCTATCTATTACACGTGATATCGCTCAAGGTTAAATATTAGGTCTGACAAATTGTAATGTTTATATGCAGGGCTTAATACCGGAACCGTTAACCGAAATAAATCGTTTCAAGTCTCGTACCGGAACCGGAACCGTTAACCGATACACATTGTTTTTTTGAGAACCGAATACCGTTTACCGTTATTATTGGAATCGATAGTACCGGAACAAAACCGAAACGTTGGTACCGGTACAGTTTCGGTTTTTTTTCTTATCATCTGCTCCAAATTTGCGGCTCCAAATGACAACATTCGTGTGCATCAGAAAGTATGGTACTCAGTTTGCAAAATTGTATGCCTTTTAACACCAGCTGAGGTGGCCACAACTACACTTCAAGCGGAAAATGTAGATTTGGGTAAGTGAAATTGTTTGTTCAGGAAGTAGAAAAGCGAGAAAAACCCCTTTTTGAAAACAATGCTTGTACAGTCGAAGTTCCCCATTACGAACTTCCTTACAAAGAAGTTCGTTTCTGAACACTGCAGTTTCGTACTAAGTATTTCTTTCTATATATCCTTCTGACAAACTTTTTTCTGTCCCCTTAATATTCGCTATAAGGAAGTTCGACTGAACATGTGACATAATTTTGGACCCTAGATAAACCGTAACGTTAAGTACTGAGTCGGTAGCTGAGCAATAATTGCTTTATGATGAATGCAGTTTTCATACTATTGTATCTGAAAGCGCCGACAAAGTTGATATGGCAGGAAAAGAAACTTGTTCGAGAAACAATGAAAAAGTTCTCAACTTGTGGTCAGAACCCTCCACAAAGTTCCCAGAATTGTATGAGATTTTAAAAGTAGGTTTTTTTCCAACTACGCAGATTAACGTTAATCTCATGACCTGGGCCTAGGATGGTGATGTTAAAATTTTTCGGAAGTTATTTTTAAACAGATTTAACAAGTAATATAAAATAGTTTTTCTAGTTTTACTTTGACTGTGAAACCATACATCTAAAATAAAATGATTAAGATTTATCTCAGAATTTATTTTTTCCAATATTAAAAAGTACTACACTTATACCGGTAAGCACCGGTATACCGAAATAAAAATCCGGGTACCGTATCGAAACCGAAAACCGAAATTAATTGGAAACCGAAATATAACCTTTAACCGAATCATTCATTTCGGGACGTACCGGTAACGGAACCGGAACCGAAATTCGTTTCGGGATTAAGCCCATATGTATTCTGTATGCGTTAAGATCACCATTCTAAACTAAATTAATAAAAAAATATTTTCGTTCAAATGGGTCATATATTTTTTTATTTTTGTAAACTAGTGTAATCTTTTAAAATCTAAATGCCTTGTAAATTACAAAAAAATCGCACATTGAACCCTCTTCAAAAGCTCTTAAGACCACAAGTGAACTATTCCATCTCTGATTACAACCAACTGGAAAAAAAACAATAAAAATGTTGGCCTTAGCGTTTCAAAGTTTGAACAAATCAATATTGGACAGTTATCTGCTTCTTCTTTTTTCGCTATTCGTTTGGATAGTGTTTGCTAACATTACACCGTTACAACAACACTTTCAGCGCACTTACACTGACACACACACACACACTCACATACAAATATAAAAAGTTACACAGAGAATATTGGGTTTTGGCAAATGTAAAGTAAAGTAAAGTATATATTTTTTTTATCAGAATCAACAGACAAGTCGATAAAGACTGGGACCGTTTGTTCGTCCAGTCATCTAGTCTAGTAGTTAGCATTATTAAACGAACGGCTTAACACTAGAAAAGTTATGAGCAATAGAAAGTTCGCTCAATTTTGCTGCTTCTGCAGGTACAGAGTATATTACAGTTGTGTACTTTTTATACTCTGTACCAAAGGTTCACAGAGTATATTAAGTTGGTGCAAAAGTATGTAACAGGGAGAAGGAAGCTGAAACAACCAGAAGAAGTAGACAAACAGCCCCAAGTTTTATACCCAGTCCCCTTTGAAAATGGGTAAAAGGGGATCATGAAGTTGTAGCAGGCTGAAGGAAACAGATCTCAGAGATGGTAAGAGATAGAGATTCTTATACTTGCAGGCAGATTAAATTTATTTCTATTTTAAATTTTTGCCACGCCCTCCATCAGCATTTAGATAAGAGAGTGAGAGAAGAGAGAGTATATTATAGTCGGGCTTGACCGACTTTCTCACTTGTTTGAGGGGAGGGGAGGGGAGGGGGGAGAGAGAGTAGACTCATAAAACGCCCAGGCAACAAACAATTTTACGATTGCCTTTTAGCCAACATCATCAGCCAGAAGTAACCTGCACACACACACACACACACACACACATACAAATGTAAGTATATTTCTGTGTGGGCGTGGCACACTAGTGGGCGACACACACAGTTCTTAACCAAAGAACCAAAGAGCCTGCTTGCTGCTTTCATTTCGTCTTCTTCTCTTCGCCTGTTACGTGTCATGCATAAATAGCAAAATGTTTGGCAGCCATTTTTCTCGCTATGTGTGTGTGTGTGTGTGTGTGTGTCTGTCAGCCATTTCTTTCTTGACTTGACATTTGTATTGGCATTTTAAGGGAGTCAAACACTGCTGCTCCTGCCTGCCTGGCTGCCTGGCTGGCTGGCTGTGCTCTATACCAATCGACCAAAAACTTTTGCTCCTTTATTATTTGGTTTCATTTTGTTGTTGTTGCTGTTGGTCTTCCTTCCTAACAGGAAAACTACTTGAATATTTAAGCATCTGTGTGGGTGAAAATGTGTGTCTTGTTTTGGACATTATTGATTTACCAAACATTCTTCTATATTTTTTTGGGGCCATCGTTATCAATTGAGTGTGGGACAAAAGAAAAAAATTGTAATATGCAAAGTGACAAGTAAATCTTTGGCTGCGAAATCAGATGGTGAAAGAATCACAACCGACCCCATTAAGCAAGCTTATGCTTAAGCAAAAACAACCATAAGACCGACCACAGGATGATGAACGCATGGGCCAACAACAAATCCTTCGCTCGAAGAGGACGAAAGCAGAGAACAGATTTAAAATTGTTGTTGCTCTACGCAGCCAGTAGCCCACATCACGCATTTCAGAAGCCCACACACTCTTACTATACTTTGTATACAGAGTTTTCATACGAAATTTATTATGTCATCGATGTTTAGTTTGTCAAAAATTCGAATGGCTTTTGTATGCTTCTTCGTTTTTTGGGTTAAACTGTTAGGTTACTGTTAATGCACTATTACGTCACTGTTAAGTAACTGTTGGGTCACTCCTATGTCACTCCTAGGTCACTGTTTATCTCCGTTAAGTCACTGTGAAGTCAATTTGAAGTCACTGTTAAATCAATTTGAAGTCACTGTTGAATCACTGTTATTCACAATCACAGTTTAGTTACTGTTAATTCAATATTACGTTTTTGTTAAGTCACTGTTAGGTCACTGCTAGGTTCTGTATAAATAAATGTTATATAATCAAAAATTAGGTCACTCTCCAGTCACTGTTAAGTTACTGTTAAGTCGCTGTTAAGTCACTGTTAAGTCACTGTTTAGTCACTATTAAGTCAGTGTTTAGTCACTGATAAGTCACTGTTCAGTCATTGCTTAGTCACTGTAAAGTAACTGTTAAATCACTGTTTAGTCACTGTTAAGTAACTGTTTAGTCACAGATAAGCCACTGTTTAGTCACTGCTTAGACACTGATAAGTCACTGTTCAGTCATTGCTTAGTCGCTGTTGAGTCACTGTCAAGCCACAGTTTATCTCTGTTGAGTCACTGTTAGGAAACTTTAAAGTCACTGTTAAGTCACTGTTAAGTCACTGTTTAGTCACTATTAAGTCAGTGTTTAGTCACTGATAAGTCACTGTTCAGTCAGTCATTGCTTAGTCACTGTAAAGTAACTGTTAAATCACTGTTTAGTCACTGT
Source organism: Lordiphosa clarofinis (assembly GCA_018904275.1). Taxonomy (NCBI): domain Eukaryota; kingdom Metazoa; phylum Arthropoda; class Insecta; order Diptera; family Drosophilidae; genus Lordiphosa; species Lordiphosa clarofinis. The sequence goes on from JAEIGQ010000008.1 coordinate 1,274,263, forward strand.
TAATTAACTGTTTAGTCACAGATAAGTCACTGTTTAGTCACTGCTTAGTCACTGTAAAGTAACTCTTAAGTCACTGTTGAGTCACTGTCAAGCCACAGTTTATCTCTGTTGAGTCACTGTTAGGAAACTTTAAAGTCACTGTTAAGTCACTGTTTAGTCACTATTAAGTCCGTGTTTAGTCACTGATAAGTCACTGTTCAGTCATTGCTTAGTCACTGTAAAGTAACTGTTAAATCACTGTTTAGTCACTGTTAATTAACTGTTTAGTCACAGATAAGTCACTGTTTAGTCACTGCTTAGTCACTGTAAAGTAACTCTTAAGTCACTGTTGAGTCACTGTCAAGCCACAGTTTATCTCTGTTGAGTCACTGTTAGGAAACTTTAAAGTCACTGTTAAGTCACTGTTAAGTCACTGTTTAGTCACTATTAAGTCAGTGTTTAGTCACTGATAAGTCACTGTTCAGTCATTGCTTAGTCACTGTAAAGTAACTGTTAAATCACTGTTTAGTCACTGTTAATTAACTGTTTAGTCACAGATAAGTCACTGTTTAGTCACTGCTTAGTCACTGTAAAGTAACTCTTAAGTCACTGTTGAGTCACTGTCAAGCCACAGTTTATCTCTGTTGAGTCACTGTTAGGAAACTTTAAAGTCACTGTTAAGTCACTGTTAAGTCACTGTTTAGTCACTATTAAGTCAGTGTTTAGTCACTGATAAGTCACTGTTCAGTCATTGCTTAGTCACTGTAAAGTAACTGTTAAATCACTGTTTAGTCACTGTTAAGTAACTGTTTAGTCACAGATAAGCCACTGTTTAGTCACTGCTTAGACACTGATAAGTCACTGTTCAGTCATTGCTTAGTCGCTGTTGAGTCACTGTCAAGCCACAGTTTATCTCTGTTGAGTCACTGTTAGGAAACTTTAAAGTCACTGTTAAGTAACTGTTAAGACACTGTAAAGTCACTGTTTATTTACTCTTAGGTCACTGTTAGGTAGCTCTTAAGTCACTGTTAATCTCTTTCAGTCACTGTTCCCCTTTCCCCCTCACACAATCACACTCCACACACCCACAAACGTCAACCCACCTGCTGCTACGGCCAATGGTAAAAGCGGCGGACTTTGCAAATCCCACAAAACTTTTAACCACTTTGCGGTCAAATTTTCCTTATATTCTTTCTAAACGAATGCCAATGCCTCTACAATATGCGGTCTTGGCTGTGGGTTAATCATCAGTCAGTCGGACGTACATATTATGAATTTAATAAACTTCTACAGTTGTAGAGAAAGCTTGCAACTTGAATTTAATTTTCTCTCTTCCAAACACAAGGCCCCCGATTAATGATTTTACTTATCAGTTTAGTTGTAAAACTTACTTACATCCCCTTCTTCACCCACCCACAAAATGAAATGTCGTCCAAAGAGCAAAAAGAGTTTTCGGAATGCTATGAAAGGCAAAAGAAAGATGAAAAAAGATGAGGAGGAGAGGCAACGATAAATAAACAGAGTGGCCAAGTGGTGGGTGGGGGGGGGATACGGTACATATATATACATACTTGTATAGTAGCTCTACAGCCATTCTCTGTTTAATTAGAGGAGGGGGAACGGCGAACACAGTCAAAGCTCTTTTCCACTTTGCTAACGTGTCAAAATTCACTTGAATGGAATTTCATAAGTAGGTAAACTATTTATGTCTAATTGCGTTAGAAGAAGAAGAAGAAGGGGGAGAAAGGCACAGATTGTACTTACTCATTACTCACTCACATTGGTTCAATCATTTCAATTGTCTCTCTTTCTCTGCCTCTGTCTCTGTCTGTCTCTCTTTCTTAATAGTTATCGTTTGGCTTTGGTTAGAGAGGCGAAATGATTTAATCAAGACATATGGGGATTTGTGACATAATGACCCTGATTATGGCCAAGTTGGAATCGGAATAAAGTAGTGGCTAATGGATTATTCAGCTAACAACTGCAAATGCAACGTTTATTTTCACATCATGTGACTAAAATCTGCATACCATTGCCACCTGAACATGTTGAAAGATAATAGTTGAATGAAAAGTAGGTACTAATACCTATGCTTGAACCCTGTAAGCCATTTCAGACATTTCCTGAATTTCCAGCTCAACTATAACTCCCATTTTGTCATCCTTCAGTACATACATATAAACTAAAACGAGAGCGTAAGTTAAGGTCCGACTTTGATATACCCGTTACTCATGAAAGAACATGTTTAACAGTGTTCCTGAGGGCCTAGAATCAAACAGACCAACTTGACTGATTCTACACATTTTCCAATTTTTATACCCTGTACCCATTAAAAATGGGAAAAAGGGGATCATGATGTAACAGCCAGAAGGAAGCACCTCCGACCCCATAAAGTATATATATTCTTGATCAGCATCAACAGCCGAGTCGATTTAGCCATGTCCGTCTGTCTGTCTGTATGAACGCGTCGATCTCAGAGACTGCAATAGATAGAGCCACAAGTTTTGAAATGTATACAGGTGTATTAGACTGGCCCTTAAAAATAGATTTCAAAATACCGGGCGGAAAAGGGTTCGTTTTGGTCCCAATAGATATGAAAAAAAGTTTGGCAGCGATCGGACTTCATTTAGTGGACGCGCGTTCGCCCTCAAAATCGAAAATTTGAAATGTATGGGAAATGAGGGGGATGAGATTTGAATTTAATTTCTAAAAATTCCAAAAAAAATTTTTATGTGTTAATTCTTTTTACATCCTTTTAGGGGAATATCATAGCAACATTTTAAATATAAATGTGTCTTATTTTGAGAGTCAGCCTGGCCAGAATCATATCAAAAGGGTAAATTTTTCAAATTTTTTTTGGTATTTTTTTCGAAGAATTTTTAATACATATGAGATTTTGATTTTTGCTTTTGCCCGGGCGGCAAAACTATCGTTTTGGTCCCAAAAGATATAATAAAAAGTTTGGCTGCGATCGGACTATATTTAGTGGACGCGCTCTCGCCCTAAAAACCAAAAATTTTAAATATGCTACCGATATATGGGATGAGATACGGATTAAATCTGCAAAATTTGAAAACAATTTTTTTGTAATTTTGCTCTTTAAATCCTTTAAAGGGAATACCATAGCAACATTTTACATATTTTTGTTGGATATTTCGAGCGTAAACTTGGTCAGAGTCATATCAAATCGGTCAATTTTTCAAAAAAAAAATTTTTTTCTGAGATTAATTTTGAATTTAATCTGTAAAATTTTAAAATTTTTTTTTAAGTGTTATTTCTTTTTATATACTTTAAGCGAAATATCAGAGCAACATTTTGAATATTAATGTTAGAAATTTTGAGAATAAATTTGGTAAGAATCAAATTTAAAAGCACATTTTTCACATTTTTTTATAATTTTTTCTATGTTTTTTTTTAAGATAAAATAATATATACGAGATATGCTCTAAATATCCGACATTTACATTTAAAATGTTGCTATGATATTCTTCTAAAAGAATATAAAGAGAAATAACACATAAATACTTTCTATTAAAAATTTTAGATATTAAGCCCAAAACTCACCCCAAATATTGCGCATATATTTCAAATATTCGATTTTGAGGCCGAGTGCGCTTCCACCAACTGAAGTCCGATCGCTGCCAAACTTTTTTATTTTATCTATTGGGATTAAAACGAAACTTCTTCCGCCTAGCCAAGAGCAAAAATCATAGTCTCGCATAAATTAATTTATCATTAACAAAAAAAACCCCAAAAAATGAGAAAAATTGGAGTTCTGATATGATTTTGACCAAGTTTTCTCTCGAAAAATCCAACAAAAATATTTAAAATGTTGCTATGATATTCTGCAAAAAGTATTTAAAGACAATTAACACTTTGAGAAAATTTGAAAATTTTAGAGATTAAATCCGAAATTAATCTCAGAAAAAATTTTTTTTTTTAAAAATTGGCCGATTTGATATGATTCTGACCAAGTTTACGCTCGAAATATCCAACAAAAATATGTAAAATGTTGCTATGGTATTCCCCTTAAAGAATTTAAAGAGCAAAATCACAAAAAAATTGTTTTCAAATTTTGCAGATTTAATCCGTATCTCATCCCATATATCGGTAGCATATTTAAAATTTTTGGTTTTTAGGGCGAGAGCGCGTCCACTAAATATAGTCCGATCGCAGCCAAACTTTTTATTATATCTTTTGGGACCAAAACGATAGTTTTGCCGCCCGGGCAAAAGCAAAAATCAAAATCTCATATGTATTAAAAATTCTTTGAAAAAAATACCAAAAAAAATTTGAAAAATTTACCCTTTTGATATGATTCTGACCAGGCTGACTCTCAAAATAAGACACATTTATATTTAAAATGTTGCTTTGATATTCCCCTAAAAGGATGTAAAAAGAATTAACACATAAAAATTTTTTTGGAATTTTTAGAAATTAAATTCGAGTCTCATCCCCCTCATTTCCCATACATTTCAAATTTTCGATTTTGAGGGCGAACGCGCGTCCACTAAATGAAGTCCGATCGCTGCCAAACTTTTTTTCATATCTATTGGGACCAAAACGAACCCTTTTCCGCCCGGTATTTTTGAAATCAAAAAAAAAAGTTAATATAAGGGCCAGTCTAAGGTGTATACTGTACCCACATCGCGTTTGTTTCAGATTTCGAAAATTCCTTTTCCATCTTCTTCTAACCGCGAAAAACTGTCAGAGCTACAATTTTTAAGTTTGAACCTAGTACCTTAATATATATTCAGTGAGGCCCAACATCTATCTATTCTGTGTACTACAATGAGATCCGAGCAAAAACACCGAACATATGTACATTAGGTCGGACATTTTATATATGGAAAAATGTAACGTCATACTGATACCCGCTTAAACGATGCATATTTGTGTATAAAACGCATAGCAAAAAAAATTTTTGAGAAAAAATAAGGTTTAGGGTCTGCGACTTGGAATAAAAATTTATCACTCGTACGTACTGTTGCCCATGCCTACATTTTTAATTTTTTAGTAGTTGGCGTAGACTTGGTTTGAAGTCATAACATTTGACAAAAAGGTACCATGACCAATAAAAAATGTTTTTATATAACAGACACAATATGTTGGTAAATATATTTGGTACAATATATTTGGTAAAAATTTTATATTACGGCAAAATTTCTACTATTTTGCGCTGTTTACTTCTAGATGAAAGCAAGTTTTAGCCGTTCATTAAGAGGCTATCTAGATATCTTTGAAGTCAGGTCCCACACTGAACTGAAGTGCTGCGCATCACGGTTGCAGCCGTTCCTGCGAATAGTCTACTTTTACTGGGCTGCTTATAAATAAGCGTCTTCAGGATCGAAAAATAATGCGGATTACTATGCTACTATGGGCAACATATACAGGGAAATTATTCATAAATCAAAAACTCTTTATTAAATATTGTCAATTCATTTCATTCCCTTGAAAGTAACCTCCCCCTACTGCATTACACTTGTGCCAACGTTTTTTACAATTTTGTTTGTGTTTGTAAGACAATTTTAAAAACATGCTAGAAAGTCTTCTTTTGGTATAGTCTTTAATTTCTTCTTCGTTTGGGGCTCTGTCTCTTTATCGATTCAAAACGGTGTCCACGGAGCGATCTCTTGAGTTTAGCGAATTGCCCACAGTAGCCAAAATGTACACTCAATATGGTTTTCACTTTGATGTCTGTAGTATCTGACTAGAAGGACTGTGCGTTCATGCGTACATGGCCCTTTGTTGAAACCCTGCTCGTGGACCATGCTGACTTCAACTTGCGAGCAACAATAGTCGTACTCTCTGAAATGGGCAGTCTTAAGAATTTAGTCCCATATAAGTGCATGGATAAATCGCATCTCATCGTTGGAAATGGGCTCACTTCGTCAAAATTTGGTCCTAGTCTACCAACCAAAAATACATTCGATTCCTGCTCCATTTTTGTTTGTTGTTTGATTAAATTCAAATTTGACATCTTTTTAAATGATAGGAAGAATTCGTCGACAGAATTTCGATTCGGTGAACGGGTCGTATACGTACTATTTGTGGAAACTTTGAAGGCTTTTCGCAGAGGTTAAAACATGATATAAAATTTTTTGATTTTTTAATTCATTATGTACACCCTAAAAGTAATCGTTTAAGATGGTATCAGTTATATTTTTATCGGCGTCCACCCTAATGTACATAATAAATTTTAAAATAAATGGAATTCAAAGCTAAAGGAACCACATTACTTGGGACAGGGTATTTTGCTGTCGGGGCACTCGACCGCAACACTCTTACTTGATTTCTAATTGCATTTTGTATTACTCACTCACTCCACAACGTTTGACGCCAGGCAATTTGGTAACTTACCTAGAAGAAAGAGAAAAAGAAAAATATGTTAGAATTTTTAAGAGGTTAAATAAAATTTAATGAACTTGGAGAATCACATTAAAAATTTTACATTTTCAAAATTTGTCGCCCCATTAAAAATCTAAACATTTTTGGGGCCAAAAGATGAAAATAACCTTTGAAGTGTGTGTCGAATTTGTGATACCCTGGAATTGAAATCTTTTGAAATCTTTTTTCTAACAGATTTTAAGAAATAGCTTTGGATTCGTTGCTGAAATGATATGCCCTTCTTTTGGTTAAATGTTTTTGTTTTGCTTTCGTGTTTAACACGTAGAAAATGGTCATCAATGATTGTGAACAAATGGCAATTTTTACATGTAAATTTTTTGCTTTGTTTATGGCTAAGTATATACATACATACATAGGAATGTTCAGGCGATTACATAAATACGAAATTCAATTGAAAGTCGTTCAAGTGCAAAATGCAAAGAGAACAAAGGCAACAAAAAAGAAAACAATTAAAAACAAAAAAAATTAGCACCGAGAGCAGGCATTTTGTGACGGGGGTGTAGGAGGGGAATTGGGATGAAAAAATTGCAAAAATTGTCCAACTTGTCTATTATTGGGCAGGTTTGAACCTCTCTCTTTTGGTTTCTGTTGTCTTTTCGGTTGGGTTTGTAATTGCAACCATTCAAAACAATGCAGAGCCAGAGAACTTGAAACCAGTTTTATATATCAGTACACTATATACATATATAGTTTGCACAATTGTCAACCCAAGTTTAGTTATAGATACACACACACACTGGCACACATAGGCTTTTACACAAGTTGCTCAATGGGTCACAATTCGCTTGATTTTGTATATACATACAGACATAGGTATGCGTATATATATACATACGCCTCTGACCACAATAGACAACTGAAAATATCTCGTTGTGAATCGTGGATTGTGCATTATAAAAATAGAATTTGCTATAATAATAATAATACAACAACTGATAAGCCACATACAAAATAAATACAAAAAGGGGCGAATAGAGTCGAAGAAACAGTGAAAAGAAGAGAGAGAGAGCGAGCGAGAGAGACAGAGTGAGAGAAGAATTTCAGACGTCGGGGTCACCACTTACAGAATGTAATCCAATTAACTGAACCTTCAACACATTTATAAATCAAATTAGTTTTGCTGACGTTGGTTCCCAGGTATTTCTTTGATAAAGTGACGTCAACATTAGGCGACAGGCTAGCAGGCAGGTAGATGAGTAAGTTTATGCCTTTCAACTCAAATTGTAGCTCTATATATACATATATGTGTGTAGTATAAAAATAGCCATCCATAATGGAGGAAATGGCAAAATAAGTAAGCATACACACACACACAGAAAAGCCAACTAGCGCAATCAATAAATATTTATTTAGAATCAGCTGAAAACAACTTATCGAGTGTAATCAAGTAAGACACAACTTGACCAACATATAAGAGCATAAGCACAGGTCAAGTTAATCTTTGACATTATATAAAGTTCCGAAAATATTTGCTAGCTTAAATGTGTGCTAGTGAAAAGAAGTAATTAGTACTCATTTGTACGACTATTTCGCTACTTAAGTCAAGACAAACTTAGGTAAGACAAATACTAAATTTTACGATATTTTTATACCCTTGCAAAGGGTATTATAATTTTGCCCAGAAGATTGTAACGCACAGAAATATTCATTTCCGACCCTATAAACTATATATATTCTTGATCAGGGCGACGAGCTGAGTCGATTGAGCTTTGTCCGTCCGTCTGTCTGCTTCTACGCAAACTAGTCTCTCAGTTTTAAAGCTATCGAGCTGAAACTTTGCACAGAGTCTTCTTTTTACTGCACACTGCTAATATGTCGAAACCGACCGGATCGGATGACTATATCTTATAGCTGCCATAGGAACTATCGGTCGAAAAGTGGGTTTTTATAAGAAAACTTTTTTGTTTCTAATGTAAACGCCTTCCGCTTCAGCAATTATTAGTTTTATACGCTTTTACACAGATTTGGAAGTTTTGGTCAAAATCGGATGACCATATCTTATAGCTGCCATAGGAACTATCGGTCGAAAAGTGGGTCTTTGTGAGAAAAACTTTTTGTTTTTAATGTAAACGCCTCCCGCTTCGGCAATTATTAGTTTTGTACGCTTTTACACCGATTTGGAAGTTTTGGTCAAAATCGGATGACTATATCTTATAGCTGCCATAGGAACTATCGGTCGGAAAGTGGGTCTTTGTGAGAAAAACTTTTTTGTTATTAATGTAAACGCCTTCCGCTTCAGCAATTATTAGTTTTATATGCTTTTACACAGATTTGGAAGTTTTGGTCAAAATCGGATGACCATATCTTATAGCTGCCATAGGAACTATCGGTCGAAAAGTGGGTCTTTGTAAGAAAAACTTTTTGTTTTTAATGTAAACGCCTTCCGCTTCGGCAATTATTAGTTTTATACGTTTTTATACAGATTTGGAAGTTTTGGTCAAAATCGGATGACTATATCTTATAGCTGCCATAGGAACTATCGGTCGGAAAGTGGGTCTTTGTGAGAAAAACTTTTTTGTTATTAATGTAAACGCCTTCCGCTTCAGCAATTATTAGTTTTATATGCTTTTACACAGATTTGGAAGTTTTGGTCAAAATCGGATGACCATATCTTATAGCTGCCATAGGAACTATCGGTCGAAAAGTGGGTCTTTGTAAGAAAAACTTTTTGTTTTTAATGTAAACGCCTTCCGCTTCGGCAATTATTAGTTTTATACGTTTTTATACAGATTTGGAAGTTTTGGTCAAAATCGGATGACTATATCTTATAGCTGCCATAGAAACTATCGGTCGAAAAGTGGGTCATTGTGAGAAAAACTTTTTGTTTTTAATGTAAACGCCTCCCGCTTCAGCAATTACACTAGTTTACAAAAATAAAAAATAAAAATGACCCATTTCAGCTGAAATTTTTTCTTAGTATTTTTTGGAATGGTGATTTAAAAAATCAATTTCAAAAATTTTTTCATGGCTCCGTTTTTGATATATTAATTTTTTAAATTTGTTTGGTAGGTACTCTTACATTTTAAGCCATATCTCAGTTCATAATTGTCAGATAGAGTCAAGTAAGAAATAAATCGGAAGGTAATGGAGCTGCCAATAATTGCGTGGAGCATTGTTTGTAAATCGGTTCAGTAGTTTGAATTCAACAACCAAGAATATTTCAAAAAAATCGATTTTTTGCTCGAAAATCCAAGAAATTTCATTTTTAAACGACTAGAAAAAATATAAAAAAATACAAAAAAATTATTTTTATTTTTTCTACTTAAGAATCGCACCTTTACGAAGAAAATACGGTATTTGTGAGGAAAATCGTGTAACACGTACCATAGATGGATTAAATTGAGTCGAGGAACTAACATTCAAATTTGAGTATATTGTGTGTTTCCAAAAATTAACATTGTACTTTTCTTCGTTTTTTGGTCAAATTATGAAGTGAACGAAAAGCCAGAACAAAAATAAAAATTAAAAACGGAACAAAAGTCGAAGCAAACGAAAATTTATTTTAAAATATTCAGGAAAATATCACATTTTTTTGCACTAAATTGCTTACAGCTCCTGTGTTTGTTCACAGATTTTGATCAGCGATATCTGTTTTTCTTCGTAGAAGTGCGGCTCTTTTGTAGAAAAAATAAAAATAGTTTTTTTGGATTTTTTTATATTTTTTCCAGGCGACCAAAAATTAATTTTCGAGCAAAAAATCGATTTTTTCCAAATATTTTTGGATATTGTAGTCAAACTAATGAACCGATTTAAAAACAATGTTCTACTCGATTACCGGCAGCAAAATAACCTTTCGATTCTTATCTTGCTTGACTCTATCTGACAATTATAAAGTGAGATATGGCTTAAAATGTAAGTGCCCCTACCAAAAAATAAAAAAAAATTATATTTCAAAAACGGAGCCATGAAAAAATTTTTGAAATTGATTTTTGAGATCACCATTCCAAACTACACTAAAAAAAATTTTCAGTAGAAATGGGTCTTTTTGGCTGTAAACTAGTGTTATTAGTTTTATATGCTTTTACACCGATTTGGAAGTTTTGGTCAAAATCGGATAACTATATCTTATAGCTGCCATAGGAGCTATCGGTCGAAAAGTGGGTCTTTGTGAGAAAAACTGCTCACTTCGGTCGTTTTAAAGAATTTAAAGCAGGGTTTGTCAAGAAGAACGACGCAAGACAGTTCCTCTTGGCACAAACCTCGTGCCGGTGTGAATAACGTGGTCTTCGCTGACTTAAAGACTCATCAGACTCAGTAAAGTGGTTTGTAACATTCTTAATGCACTTTTCTAGATTCTTCATTATCGGTCATCCATGGTAACTTTATTGCGGTTCAGTATAAGCAAATTCAAATACAGCAGTCATCTCATTTTCAGCCTTGAATCACTGTTTTATAAGTATTTACCGGTTCTATGGAGATCCTTGAGCTAGATCCTTAAGCTGGAAATACCCTGATGTTTTGGGATCTACGATTTAAGGACCCCTGGTAGAATCGATATATAGCTGATCTGAAGGGTACTACCTATTCCGATACCATCGCGCTTTTAAAAGTTGTGGACCATAAAAACCATAAAAATTACGTTATTCGAATGTACCAAAAAGGACTAAAATTAGAACATTTCCATCCATTAGACAGATGGTTTATTCCTTCTAGGAGAGAGACACTTAGACAAAACCCGACGGTTACAGAGCATATTATAGTTGGGCTTGATAGACTTTCCCACTGGTTTTATTAGCTGAAAATCAGCAGGAGAATAATTTCTGCTTGCTTAAGGTAGTGCTTAGGGACTTATTCCTGATGGAAGGTTAATTTCTCTCTCTGTAGGCGTTTTATGGCCCCATAATCTTTGAGTTGAGTTAAATAAAAACCCACGCATTATGTTCTGCTCTTTTTTCTGTTGCTGCTTTATGAAATATTTATTTTACATATTTATTTCCTTGTGCACATTACGAAATTGTATGCAACCTACTCCAGCTCATGAGACGACTTCGACTACGACTCAGTTGTTGTTGTTGCTGTTGTTGTCCTCCGTTTCGTTTCAGCGAGAGTTCGAGAGTCACTTCATGGGCATGTAATAATGATGATGATGATGATGATGTTGGGGAGGAGCAGGAGGAGTAGTAGGAGCTGACGCACATGCGTGCGCTGTGTCGCAGCTGCAGTTTTTGGTGGCTGTGGGCAACTCGGCACCTTTCACGGCTGCAGCAGCAATACCAAAACGAGAGCTCAGGCAATTCACTCACACACAACAGACGTACGGACGTACGGACGGAGGGACGGACAGACAGGCGCACGAGAATGAGCAGCAGCTGCTGCTGCTGCTGCTGCTGGTCGGTCGTCAACAGCATTAAACAAAAAAAAAAAAGCTTCCAATATAGTCGGTGTGCTAGGCACACAGAGCCACCCGACAAGTTAGTCAAGTATGATTTAGCAGCGAACATGCAAAAACAGAACTTAAGTAAGAGAGCTCCATATAAATACATACTTTCTTTACAGCTTTTGTTTTAGTCTTCCACACAGAAAATTACATGCACAGACTTTAGAATCTATATAGAGATGACACTCTAAGACCAACTACTTTATCAAATCTTCATAATAATTTTAGGTATAAGAAAATTTTGCGAATTCCCCAATTTTAATAATCTTAGGTCTGATGAGTCATACGATAAATTTGCAAATTTCATAATACATAATACCATAATATCAAATGAAAATTTTTCTTAATCTACACCTTTTATATACATCTATCCATCATTTATCTATAATTCATTCATAATTCTTAGATTTTTTAAAAATTTGTTTGTTCCAATTTCGCTATTTTCTTGTCAATTTGTTGTACTTCTTCTATTTACCCGCCGGGTAACAGGTCTTTATGATAATCTAAACTCAAATGAGAATGTATTAAAATTGAGCGGGTTTTTCGCCCGTAATTTGCAAGTTTTGTCATTTATTTTGGTCTGTTTAGTCTACACCTCTTATTTTTATTAACTTTTTGGACTGCACTTCTATAATCTTAGGATCATAGACCATTAGTTAATTCTATTAACCTATTCTGTATTAAGGTTTTACAAATTTCGCGGTTCTTTGGACCTTTTAAATAAAAGCTATGTAGCCTATGTTCAACTCCAGTTTATTCACTATTTGTTTGTCAAGTTTCATCCTAGTCTTTTCACTCTTATAATAATATTGATAATTTCGCGGTTTTTGGGACCATTCGCAGACTTGAGATGAAGCTTATGACTCTGTCCTAATCTTTTTTTTTTAAAGTTTGACGGTTTGTTGAGAAAAAATTTAATTATCAAAGTATGGTTCATCGCTGACACTATTTTTCCCATCCTTTGGCAACGTATTTTGCTCTTCAGTGATGCTCCTTGTGATATACAACATTTTTCGTTTTTTCATCAGGCGCCAGAATAAATAAAGCGGATAGTTTGTCGACACGTGAAGATAGACGGGCAAATAGAAAATGATTCAATCTTCATCATAATCTAAGTCCAAACTTATTAAAAAATGTTTGGCAATTTCGCGATTTAATTGGACCGATTGACCTTGGAGGAGGGTGGCGGGGGCTTGGTTCCCTTTTTTGCTCATAACTTGAGAACCGTTCAACCGATCTTTATCAGTTCTTTGGCAAATCGATTCATTTTACTAATTACTAACTATCTTTAGAAGGTCCGAACCGTCTATCTTCAAAACTGTAGGAGATATAACGTTTTTTCCAAATTTCGGGGGCGGGAGGGGGCGTGGCCAAAATTTGAAACAAACTTGATCTGCGTGCAGATAAAAGAAGCATTTGTCCCATACATGTCAAACCTCTATCTCTTTCCATCTGAGATCTAGGTGTTCATACAGACAGACGGACGGACGGACAGACGGACTACGAGTAACGGGTATAAAAATAAGGAAGAATGAGAAAGATTAAAATTTTGGTTAGCTGCTTCATCTCTTTTTCGTTCGCTCTCCTGAATTTGTGATTGAAAGGAAATGATGATGAATGATGAAATGGAAAATTAGGAAGGTAAAGATTTTTGTTAGCTGCTTCATCTTTTTCGTTTGCTCTCCTTACTTTGTGATCAGTAGCAAAAATGCGGAGCATAACCCAAGCCCACTTTTTATTATACCCGTTACTCGTAGAGTAAAAAGGGTATACTAAAGTCGTGCAAATGTATGTAACAGGCAGAAGGAATCATTTCCGACATTATAAAGTATATATATTCTTGATCAGCATCAACAGCCGAGTCGATATAGCTAATACTTTTAGAAGTATTATTTGCCGCACTCTCCCTATAAGCGCAATCACTGTGCAAAGTTCAAACCTGTCTTAAAGCTTAAGGTTAGGTTTTGAAAAGATTGTGGTTCTATTTTTGCCGGTTTTTTCACTTCAAGTGGAAGGTGAATTTTTCGAAGTAAATTGAGAAATTGAATTTTTCACAAAATGTTCAACTTTTTATTATATAATTAATTTAGGATTTATCAGGTGCGTTCTAGCCTTTTCTCTCTCTCTCTCTCTCTATCTCCCTCTTGCCTGTCCTCTCTGTGTCTATATTTGTGTTTGTTTGTCGGTTGTGTTGTCTTTTGAGATTTAACTGCTTACGCCTGGTGCTTGCCCCGTGTTCTTCTTGTTGTTGCTGGGTCGCGCTTTCCTTAAAAAAAAACCAACAAACTTTGTTGTTGTTGTTGTTGTTATTGCCACTGAGCCCTGTACAGTTGAGTTGAGTACGAGTATATTATGTAAATAAGCATATGTATCTTGTAGATACGATACAAATGAACGGCCAGCCCCAAGGCCCAGCGACAAACTGCGACAAAGAACGGCGACGGCGATGTCGACGACAACATCGACGACGATTCCTGTCTTGATTATTACTTTTCTTCGGCAGCTTCTTGTTCTGCCAATGTGGCTTCACCTCGGCCCTCTCTTCGCCCACCAAATAAGAAATATGAAAATTTTGTAAGCCGCAAAAAAAAAAAAAAAAAAAATAAAATGAATGGAAAGAAACTTGTCGTTGTGTCTTTTGCAAGCTTTAGATACATTGTCATTTTATGATGTTTTAAACTAAATAGGAAAACGTAATTAAATGCACGCAATAGATGGCGTGTTGACAAATGATGGCAGAATACTGCTTGGACCACAGATTTGGCACAAATTAAGATAAAAGTATCAAAGTCTGAACACTGAAATTCATTTACCGCGATTAGGCCCAAAATTAAACACCGCAACTTAAAGTCTGTTAAGTAGCTTAGTGCTCGATCCAAGAAATGTGTAAGGGAAGTGAAACCTTGTGGGTGGAAGGGGCTGGAAAATCATACAGGATATCCGATATTTCCTTGGAACCAAAACTCAATATTCTATAAAGCCCAGATGCCAGATGTAAGGAACTTGTGCCTGTTGAAAACCCTTCACGTCTTCAAGCACATACCTGTCGTTTTCTAAATCTTCCGTAATTTGGTAAGGTCCTTTGTATTTCGGAATTAGTTTTGCTATCGAAATTTTTTATAACCACATAATCTCCGTAGTAACATAGTTCTCGCTATAATCCTGAGCTTTCTTTGGATTCTTTAGTGCATTCTCTCTAATGTCTTGCAAATCACATAACCACATAACCATGATTTGGACAATACTCAACGGCGATAAATTCCATGGATGGCCAATGGATCATAACGAATGAATGCGAAAAATACCAAAAAGGATCAAATATTAAAATAATGCCAAACAAACTCTACTCGCAACCAAGTGAAAAATCATGCAACGATCAATGCATTAACTTAATTCACAGATAAGGGATCTTCATGGACCATGCACTAAGAGAAGAACCAAGAATTTTCAGTGTCAAAACTTCAATAAGCCACAAAATTCTTGATTTAAGTGCAGAACTTCTTGATTCAAGAACGTTTTTAAAAATCCATAAAGTGTTGATTTCAAGAACGTTTTCGATATGTTAAGCACGACTCGGGATTTTTTTTGAAGAACTTTTAGAGCTCAAATGTTATATTAGTCAAGACCGATTTGTACTTAATTATGAGCTCGTTTTTACATTAAGAACAAAATGTCTTTATATTAAAACTTTATTTCTTGAATCAAAAATTTTATTTCTATCTTTAGCGAACAATTTCGAATCAGGAAAGAATCAACAGCGATTTTTGTGAGTGTGGTTATAAAACCATTAAACACTTAAGGAGCCTCACATAAAAGTTAGTTAAAACAACAAAATTCATGCGTACCAAGCCAGAATATGCGCGATCGAGACTCGCTTGGCACTAATGCAAATGACTTTGTGTCTCGTTTGTCGACTCGATTTTAGCTGATACGGGTTTTCCTGTTTTTATTATTGAACTGCTCACAAACTTGAATTTCGTGCCCACCGCTGATATAAAACATTGTCCCTAAGTATCCACAACTAATAAAGAAGTTCCACTTATCTTTATCTACATTCGTTTTTCTGTAATACTATAACTATATGATCTTATTTTCGAATATCATTTACACACAAAATAACATATAGGGTGTTCAACAGCCCGCGTAAAAAAGTAATTGTGTAAATTTACGCGACGCAGCTATTGAGCGCCCCTAAAGGGTTTACCCTCGAAATTTTTGGCGTAAATCAGCTGTTTTTGACAAGCTGTGAGTTTTTCTGTTACTTGTGTGTGAAATATGAATATTTATATAACAAATCTTGAGATACAACCATGATGCTGTCGATGAAATGATAGACGAAGTTATGGAGGTTTTTACTGCAGTTGCATGCTGGCGGCGAGGACCCAAGTTCTGTGTGCCCAAATGAGTCAACTGGCGAACCAATGTTCTACCATTTTTCAATGACCAAAGGGTCCGTGCGGCCCCATTCTTGTTGTGGAATGCATTTCGACCCCAAGTGGAACTTGAGTTACAGGGAGCACTTTTCTGTTAGGGGTAGTTTAGAGAAGCTGCATCAATAAGGAAAACTACAACTATGTTTACAGTAGGTGATGAGGGCTCTTTGGGTGTAGCTACATACAGCTATTTTGAGGAATATGTCTCAATTGATTTATTGGCTAGATTCAGTTAAACTGACAAAAAAATTTAATTATTCTAGGTGTGACCGCATATTTTAAAGAAAAAAATCTCAAAACCGAGTATTTTTGGGCGATACTTTGAAGAATTTTACAACACTTCAACACTTTACTCTTTTTACACTTTTACGCTGATTTTTTAAACATACTCCAGGGCAGCAAAAAGCGCGTAATTTTTTTCTCATGTGTTTTGTTGTTGTGGCGTAAACTTTTGGAGTTTACGCTTTTTGCTTTACGCTTTTACGCGGGCTTTTGAACACCCTAATATAGTAAGAAACCGAAATTGCTTATGATTTTTGTGTTTCTCTCAGTAAGAAACACTTTGAAAATATGTGATATGAGTTATTCTTGACCTCTGAATGAATATGAATTGGTTGCTTACTTATAATGGCCTCAAAGGCAAGAGAGCGAAAGAGAAAGAAACAATGCAGCTAACACAACCCTTACATTTCCCATCTTTGTTTGCGCGATCGTCATTTTCAAGTTAAACTCTCTTTCCCTCAATGTGAATAGAAAAGAATACTTCATCGGACTGACACCGTAAGTCGCTTGTACAAAGTTCTCAAAACGATTAGAGTTGCCCGAACGACACATATCCCCAAATAATATAAAAAGGAAAAGTGTATGTTGGGATCCCTTAGGACGATAGCAGGACTGCAAAGTGGTATCTGTACAGTTGTAGGCTTCCTCCTCAAACTGCTCCTTTTTGGGAGTATGGGGCAACGCTACCGGCATGAACATATCTGTGTTCCTGAACCCTCTAAATTCAAAGAGGCTATATTTGGCCTTTAGGAAAATTTCCCCCAAATATATGACAAAAGTTAACTCCGCTATTTATTAAACGATCTTTATAAAAAATTGACAGATTATAAATGTTAGGTATGGAAATAAAGGTGAGTTTAAAAATAGACATTAATAACCTAAAAATTGTGGAACTTTTAATTGTGGGGGCGGAATCTGATCTGCGTGTAGACAATAGGTTGCTCTAGCTCCTCTAGTCTTTGAGATCGAGAGGTGTTCATACTTAATCAAGATTATATATACTTTATTGTGTCGGAAATGCTTGCTTCTGGAAGCATCTTTATACTTTTTCGTTTTACTTCTTTTTTCGAATCGACAACGTCATGTGGAACCTATGGAAATTAACAAGAGCCAAAACGGAAATGTGTGTGTAGTATCTAGATACATGCCCAAGCGTTCTATATATGTGTGTGTGTGTGTGTGTGTGTATCTGTGTCTATTACCTTAGGTAGGCTGGCTGATTCTTTTGTATAATTTGTATAAGCGTGCATTGAAGATAATTGAATGAACAACAAATATTTGAGGCAAAAAAAAATTGTGCTCACGTTGCTCGCTCTCTTTCTCTCTCTCGCTCTCAATTCTGAGGGAGGGGTAGGGGTTGCTTGACGGGGCATATATAAAAACAACCCTCAACTAAAAAAAAAAAAAAAGGGCAAAACAAATGGACTCCGACCTTTGTCTCTTGCGCGAACATGTTAATTACGCATTAAGTTAAATATCTGAACAAACCGTTCCGGAAGGGGGTTAGTTTTGTGCGATAAATCGCACATGAATTTGCGGCCAGTGGAAATTTTATGACGCCAAATCCAAATTGTTACGTGGCCCAATGTCGTAGTCGTATTTGTCAACGTCGTCATTGTTGTCATCCCCTTCTCCCGGGAACCACATGGTGGCATGGTGGACGGACGGGGTTTTGACATTTCGCCAGACTTTTGTGGTCACTCGCTATACCCACCGACCGACCCCCACATTTATTTTTTCATTGATTGAAATGACATTGAGCTAATCAAGTAAGAGAGAGCTTCAGTTTTTTTTTTTTTGGGGTACAATTACAAATTTGTTTATATGGGGGTTAGGGATAATTATCAAATGTTAAGCTCCTTGTCAAACTCAAATTATTATTTTTGTCCGAAATAATGAAAAATGTCTTCTAAAGAATCGCTTCTAATGTGGGTATCAAGGGTGCTTTAACTTATTTAAAGAAATTGCGTCAAATTTACACAGTATATTTGGAGACGATCAAGAAAGAGCAAAAAGGCTATGTCACAGATCTGTGAATCAGTTCAAAAGTGGTTCAGAGTCATAGCATAGAAATTATTTGAGCTAAAAAGTGAAAAAGTTGGTGATTGAAATCCCCCACCCATATGTATTTAGAGCAGCGTTGGCCCTCGGTTCCATCCCGGGGCCGAAAACATTTCCCTATTCACACTTAGATGACCCGAAAGCTTGCCGAAGCTGACATCGAGAAGACAGCGTCAGTCGCTCGACAGAGTTCGAAGCGATTAGGTCGAAGCAAATTCACTGAGGTTTGTTTTTGCACACTAATATACTCTCACTTTTTAGCCTCGCTCTCGCTGGCCATCGCTGATTTAGAGAGCGTAAGTGACACCCTTGAAGCGGTGTCGACTGAGCAAATTTTCTCTCTAATACTTATTCTGTATGGCCGCTCAGCGACAGTATTCGATCTTATACTGCTCTCTTTCGCAACAACAAAGATGTGCTAAATGAGCTAGCTCTCGAGTGGCTTAACACACACACTGAACGCAAAATGATCATGTGTGTTTTGCCGTCCCCTGATATAATTTCATATAAATTATTTTGAAAGTAATAAAGCTGTAAACCCAAATGAATACACTTTTAAACAAGTGAGAAAGTCGGTCAAGCCCGACTATAACATACTCTGTATTTGGAGTAGAAGCTGAATGCAATGCTGGTGCTGCGCTCACATCTAAGACTCTCTCTCTTTCTCACTCTCTCTCTCTCTCTAAGATTGTGCGGTGTTAGTTGTAATAGGGTGGGAAGGGATGGGGAGAGGTAGTTTACTTATTTGCTCATAACTTGACAACCGCTCTTCCGATCTTTATCACTTCTATGGCAAATCGATACATTTTGCTAATTACTAACTATCTCCAGAAGGTCAGAAACGTCTATCTTCAAAACTGTAGCAGATATAACGTTTTTTCCAAATTGCGGGGGCGGAAGGGGGCGTGGCAAAAATTGAAAATAAACTTGATCTGCCTGCAGCTATAAGAAACATTTGTCCCATGCACGTCAAACCTCTATCTCTTACCATCTCTGAGATCTGTTTCTTCATACGGACGGACGGACAGACGGACATGGCTATATCGACTCAGCTGTTGATGCTGATCAAGAATATATATACTTTATATGGTCGGAAATGATTCCTTCTCCCTGTTTTCTCTGCTTTCACACAATTCCACCAAGATAAATGAAAATCGCACAACTATATAGTACAGCTTTCATACAAAAGAAAGGTCTGAAAATAGTCTTATTATGAAAACCTTTTGATGTGAAACATCTTTAATTTCGGTACGGAAGATTTTAGTAGGAGCAAAATTTGGCTCCAGCGTCACGTGATGCTGGGGTTAGAATATGGTTGATTTAGCGGAGTGTCCCAGAGGGTGGGGAGTTACAATGGGCGGAAAGTGGAGAGGATACTGAGGGAAAGTGGAGGTGACTCAACAGTGACTTGACAGTGACTTAACAGTGACTTGACAGTTACTAAACAGTGACTTGACACCAAACAGTGACTTTTAGTGACTCGACAGTGCCTTGACAGTGACATAACTGTTCCTAAACAGTGACTCGACACTAAACAGTGACTTTTTAGTGACTAAACTGTTACTTGATAGCGACTTAACAGTCACTAAACAGTTAGTAAACAGTGATTCGACAGACACTTAACAGTTACTCGACAGTGACTTGATAGTGTTTGACAGTGATTAAATAGTGACTTGATAGTGGCTAAACAGTGACTTGACAGTGACTTAACAGTGCCTTGACAATGTCTAAATAGAGACTTAACAGTATCCTGACAGTGACTAAACAGTGACTTAACAGTGGCTAAACAGTGACTAAGCAGTGACTTGACAGTGACTAAAGTGATTCCTAACAGTGACTAAAAAGTCCTTAAACAGCCCTTAAACAGATCTCAAATTAAGCATTATGTTTTACATCAAAGAATCATGAGTGTTCACGACACTCACATCATTTTTTTTTCTTTTTGATCCTATTGCTCCCCAAACTTGTTACTGATCTGTCAAGTTTCCAAATCGTATGACTATAGCTTATAGCTGACATGGGAACGATCGGTCGAAAAAGTAGTTCTAGTGAGAAAATCTTTTTGGTCTCTTCTTTTCAGATATGAATATGATCTGTTTCAACACAATTTTCAAGAGTTTGATCAAGATCTGATAATATATTTTTCCATTCTGTCGAACGGGACCTTCGAACCCAATTATAATAAAGTAAAGTTTTAAGCTAAAGCTTTTAGTAAGCCCAATTATTGAAAATGCCCATATATATGCAAGCTTTCTCGGTTCGGATTTCATTTAACACGACCATTTCACGAACCAGCACGAATTTGCCATTGTTCGTTAGGACTTACTTTGAACTTAAATCGTAAAAGATTCTGCCCTTTTTTTGCCTTTTTTGCTTAACAACAATTCAATGTCTATGAAACTTATTACGCATTTGTGAACTATGGAGAATTAATCCAATTACATTATTCTTACGTAAATAGAGAATTGACGCAATATAATTGTAGTTTTGGTAGGGGTAAAGGAGCGCTACGCAGGAGGATGGAGACTGGATATTGTAAAGTGAGTGAGCGAGTGCTACACTCTTCTACCTTTACTGGAATGACGCACTGGTTGGAATGGCAAGGCGAGGGAGGGGGGGGAGTCTATGACGTACACGAGATGCCTTTTTGTAGGCGCGCTAACTGCCGCAGAGGCGTCGAAATTTGTGTTTTTGTGTGTGTGTGTGTGTGTGTGTGTGTGTATGCAGAAGGGGTTTTTTCCTTTCTTTCCACTTTTTTTTTTTCTTTTTTATTTTGCTTGAACAACAAGGGGCTACTACAAACAACAACGACAACAAAATCTGTATATAACTGGCTTATGTATCTTGCATTGTGTCGCTATGTATCTCTCTGCTGTTCCTCCACCTCCTTCTCCTTCTCCTCCTCATCCTCCTCCTTAGCTCGAGAACAAACTCGGCACACGGTCGTTAGTCGTAGGTATGTTTGTCTGTATGTAAAATAAAAAGAGCGCACGAGATTATTGTGCAAAAGCAACAAAAAAAAAATCTATATACATGCATATGTATGTGTCTGTGTTTGTACATGTATATGTACATAATTCGTATGTACCTTAGACGAGGTCAGATTCACACGAATTTGTTTGTCAAAGAGAAACCCCCCAAAAAGCCAATAGCAAAAGTTGACATTTCATTATTGATTCCCCACTAGAAAAAGCTAAATAAAACATTTAATGTGCAATTAAGTCAACAACAAAAGAGGAAAGTGTATACACAAAACGATTTGTAAATAACTTAATACAGTAGCTAAATCAGAGCAGTTTTTCCTTTTTAAGAGACTCCCTGAAGAAGTCAAGAAAAAAATAAAAAATACTGCCGAAATGCGTAGGAGAAAAGTCTCTTTTTGACTGCAGTGAGGCAAGACGAAAATTAAAAACCCCAAACAAACCAACAGAGTGTCCTGTTAATTTTGATACAGTCTGACAGATCAGTGTTAGATTCTCCTAGAAGTAAGCGCGACTTCAGGGAACATTTATGTAAGAAACGAAAGTGAGTTTTATTTGTTTCTGTATCAACTTTAGGTATGACCAGGTTCACTTTCCAACTAAATACTGCCTAAATATTTAAATATTTTTTTAAAGGCAAATGTAAATGATTGTTGAATCATTTAAAAAATGTTTGTCATCATTTGTCATCTTACCCTAAAAAAAAAAGCAGGTGGCAATGGTTTGAACACCATAGATTGCTCCTCTCATATTCCAATTATTTTGTGCATACATACACAATACTCTAAAAGATGACGCATTATTTGGCAACACAATAAATGCGATATGGATATAAGTCCACATCCCCATTATTCATTCACAAACATACAACACACACACATACTCTCCCTCCTTCCCAAGTGACGATATATTGACATTGACATTGAAATGCATTTTTCTGTGTGTAATTATATAAATAGACCTAGAAAATACATAGATATACATCGAGTCATCATACTTATTGCATGGCATAATATATCAACACATAATATTTGTACATAAAATATAAATCAAATGAAAAAATATTATTGAAGGAGAAAAAGTGCAGGCTCTCTATAGATCAATATCTGAATAAGTCAGGAGTTTCCTCTTATACCCAAAAAAATTATATGGAAGTTAAATAGAGCATTTGAGGCTTATCAATAAATCTAACCACAGCTTAAATATCATTCATGGTTAAGGGTACTGTATACCTTCAGGTGTCATTTTTTAAAGGTTTACAAAAAAATTAGATTACTCAAAAACTATGAGTGGTATTAAGAAGCGGGTTTTTTCATTGGATGGGTAATCGATTAAACTAAATTTAGTAATTTTTGTTCTTGTTGTTGTACCTACGGTTGTTGTTGTATTTCTGTTCAAAGTTAACCAAAAATTTAAAACATAGGCCTATGGTTGCAAAAAATGTTTGAGAACAGATGATCTGAATTTAAAACTGAAGACAGGGTTTTGTTAAGAAATAATGTAATTCTGGTGTGAACTAGGATATTTTGGATCGGTCAATAAATGACGTAGTTATGGGGTTTCAAAGTCAAAATTTCGAAAATCGACTATTTTTTCCCACTGTATTGGTCCTAGCTCCGTTATTTGTTGACCGATCAAAAATATCCTAGTTCACACCAGAATGGTGGGTATTAGTAGCAATTTAAGGGAAAGAATTTGAAAATCGGTCAACAGGTACTCTTTAAATCTTTGCAACCATTTTGGAAAAAGTGGTTCCGAGATAATCGCATTTAAAGATTCGACATCTGTTTTCGATGAAATAAAAATTATTTTTAATAAATGTATAAATCGGATTTGGTGCATTTGGGTGTTAACTTTCACCGAAAAAAAATTTTATCAAAATCGGTTAAGCAGTTCTCCAGAGTCAATGTGCGTCAAGACATGGTAAAAAATAAAATCTCAAAAAATTTCCAAGTAAAATTTTTTTTTTCAAAAAAATTTTTTTTTCCATAATATCGAACATTTTATAAATATTTATAAAGTTTTTGACCAAAAAAGGGAAAAAAAACAAATTTCTAAAAATACGAGGGTCGATAATAACAAAAGGGTCGGAAAAAATAATTGTTTTTGTTTATATCTTTAAAACTGAGTTTCAGATCAGCTTGAAAGTTTTGCAGGATGTTTATAAGATCCTAATAGAACGTTTAAGCAAATAAAAAAAAATCCAAAAAAATATCGCAAAATTGTTTGCAAAAGGCGTAAAATGTTTGGGAGTTCGTTAAACGAATCAAAATCATGGTTCACAAAACGAGCGCAATTATGACTAATTTTAATCAGACAGAGGACTCGAATAAAAGTCGTATGTGGTCAACAATTACGTTCTCAGCGGTGTAATAACAAATATAAGGAAAGATGAGGAGGGTAAAGATATGATAATTGTCAAGTATACCAAACTAAACTCAAAAAATTCCGAAAAAACATCCTCGATGGACCACGAAATGTGAAGAATTATCATTCAAAAAAGTTGCGGCGGTCATTCATGGTTTCTTTTTAAATTAATTTTGAAATATTCAGTTTTTGTTCCAAATGTTTGTCTGTCTGTAAATGGTTCATCCGATTGTATTGAAACTTCGGGGGATTGGTTGGACGCTTGCCCTAGAAGGGTTTTAAGCGAGGCTGCAAACCTCTAAAATTTTGCAGAAGGTTCGGTCCAGGGATTCGAACCCGTTGTAAAGTCCTAGGTTCGGTTCGCGGACTGGTTCATGGAACTCGTGAACCCTAGGTTTTAGTTCGAAACTCGGTTCGCTTGAATAAAAAAGAATAGTTTCGATTTTTTATACACTTGTTACTTAAAATAATATTCTTCATGTCAATAAAGCAATTTCAAATTATCAAATGCATTACACAGCCCAACAGTGATTTTGGTGCAGGTCTATTTTTAACAGATTATGTTAATATAGACTTCACTGAACAAAACTTTATCATTGGTTTTTTTCAATCAGCTCTTGTTTCCAAGATATCGCGGAAAAACCCAAAAGTCGACTTTTTGGCACTCTAGGATTTATGGAGGCCACACTAGGCATAATTATCTGAATTTATGAACTAATTGCGATAAAGTACATATCAATGCAAATTTTGAAAATCAAAGCCGCTATATAAGTACAGCGGAAAGTGTCTAAATTGGCCTCTAAAGACAGACATTTTTCGATTTATAGCATTTTTAGCATTTTTTATGGCCCGTTAAAGCTAGCGCAGTTATTGAATTAATATTTTCGGCACCTGAGCCTATAGACAAACATATGATCTAATTTTGTGATTTTTATGGCGATTAAATAAATTTATTTGGCAAAGTTATAGCCTCTTAAACACGAAATTACATATTTAAATTTATGGGAGGAAAACTAGATTTGTAACTCACATTTTTATAGGAACTGTGAAAAGGCTACTTGTTTTCAAATATAATTTATCATCTACATGTAAATATATTACAATTTATGCCGAACCAAGTAGCCCCTTTACAGTTCCTATACAGATTTAGATTAACAATCTAGTTTTCCTCCCATAAATTTAAATATGTATTTTCGTCTTAAACACGCCATATCTTTGCCAAATAAACTCATTTAAATGCCATAAAAATCACAAAATTAGATCATATGTGTGGCTATATGCTCAGATGGCGAATGTATTAATCCAATTACCGCGCTTCCTTAAACGGGATGATTTATTTTGATAAAAATGCTATAAATCGGAAAATTTCTCTTTTTAAAAGCCAAATTAGACACTTTCCGCTGGACTTATATGGTCCCTATGATTTTTTTAATTTGCAATGATATGTCCTTTATCGTAAATAGCTCATAAACTCAGACATTTATGCCTAATGTGGCCTCCATAAATCCTAGAGTGCCAAAAATGCAAGATTTTCGTTTTTCCGCCATATCTTGGAAACAAGAGCTGATGGAACGAAACCGAAACCAGTTTAGGAATCAGTAAACATAAACTTATCATATTTTTAAATCAACAGGGCTGCACCTCACAAAGATGGTCATTTTGTTGGCCTGTGTTAGCTGACATTTAGAACTTTTGAACTCCGCTTAGTTTGAGTTAAAAAGCGTTCTATCTGCTATAAGCTGTTTATCTATACTAGCTCTTAGATTGGAAAATGTTAAAAAGGCCGTTTAAACTGATACCGTTAACACGTATAGTTAACGCAATATTTTGTATGTACTCGTTGTTTTAACATTTCCAAATCTTTAAAACATTTGTCGATGTATTATAACCACGTTAACTACATATTTAGTATAATACACTGATTAGTCTTTAGTTCGGTTTATTGACGGTGGGCGTGCTGCCGTTACGAATGAATGTAACACATCGGCAATGAGATGAGTGTGTGTGTGTGAATTAGAGATGTACATAAAAATGTGCGAGAATCGAGCATTGATAGTTGTAAGTAATGTGTGAACTAGATAGAGGAACTGGATCCGTGATTGGAACTGGGTGAACTGGGACCACCACAAATCTAGAACATCATTTACAGAATTGATATTTAATATTTGATTATTGCTTTTAAAAACTTCATTTCTTCGCAATCAGAAGTTGATTTATTTAAGGGTGAATTTTTTAAACTTTCATAAAGAATTTCTTCTTGGAGCTTCAGCATGTTTGTCATTTAAGAGTTATCAAATCAGATAATATAAATTTCACCTAGAGAAATGTCGTAGGATTGGAGAACTTTGGAATGATACAAATCAGATTACAAGGAATTTCTATATTTCTATATTGTGTGTGTAGTTGAGGAAACTACTTAATTTGTTGAACCGAACCTAATTTTTCGAAAAAGTGCTTCGGTTCGGGTTCAGGTTCGAAGAGTCAAAAATATTAGGGGTTCGGTTCATGGAATGACATTTATACTGATTATAAACCAACTTTTAGTTTTTATTTTATACAACCTGGAGACGAGAAACCATGGCCCAGAACTTTTTGAACATCCCTCGTATCAAAGCAGTACAAATTTTTTTTTGCTTACTTCAGTCTGTTTGTAACACAAAAAAAAAAAAAAAAATCGGAACTCGAAAAATTTTTTGAAGAAGAATCTCCTTTTAAGTTAGAAGGTAAAATCCGTAATACCAAATTTTCTTTTGTCACTTTAAAAGTTCATTAAAGTGAACATTTACTGTATGACATGAGGCAATTTCGTTTGTTTTTAGGGTGTGGATTATTGTTTAATTTTATATGTACCATCCAGCAGCAGCAGCAGCTGCTTTGTTTCCCCTCCCCCTGACCACTTTCTCCCTTCTTGGGGGAATTGAGAAATTAATTACAAACTAACAAAAATTGTGGAAAAAGCAGCAAATGAAACAACTTACATAAAAATCTTTATAAAACAAATAATAAATATCATCATCGAGATTGTTGTTGTTGTTGTTGTTGTTGCTGCTGTTGTTGTGGTGTTGAAGTTGTAGTTGTGGCTGCAGCTGATATGGATTATAACTATTGCTGCTGCTGTTGTTGTTGTTGTTGTTGTTATTGTTGCTCAAATGTTGTTGTTGTTGCGGCTGTTGTTGTTGTTGATAGCTTTGAGCCTGCAATTGCCAATTTTGCATTGCAACACTTCTAGGTATTTGGGAATATTTGATACCTATAAACACCACGACGTATGTATGTAATTATTAATTCACTGTTCCACGCACTTTGTTGTTGTTGTTGTTGTTGTTGTTGATTATTATTATTTAAACTTGAAATGAGCTCAAGGTAAGGTAAAAAAAAAAATTGTTATTTTCAACCGAAAACGGCGACGTTAACTGCGACGTTGACTGCGTACTGCAAGAATAAAAGCAGCTGGTTTTTTGTTTATATACTAAGAAGTATATATGTATAACCTTTTCAACTTTCTTTCACTTAACAACATAAAAAAAAATTTCACAAAAAAAACACACACACAAAATTAAACCGTTGTGGTTGTTGTTGTTGTTGTTGTACTTGGACTGAGCCCAAAACGCTGATTCTCAAATGTGCCTAGCAAAATAATATCGAAGTCGATGACGACGAGCAGCTGGCTGACGGCGACGGCGGCAGCGACGTTAACGACGACAGCGGCAAACATGCACACACTCACACAATTGGACTCACACAGACACACATACTCAAATGCACTCACACAAAATACGCAAAAAGGCTTTCCGTAGGGCTCTAAAATTGTATAAGAGAATCTATGTGTGTATGTATGGGTGTATGTATGGGTGTGTGTAAAAAAATAAAACTGTTTGTAGCCACGCAATAACGAAATAGCATAACTGTTCTTGTTATGGTTGTTGTTGTAGTTGGCGGAAATACACCAAGCGCATTCGCTCAGAGAGCCAAGTCAAGTTTTGGTTGGTCGTGGCACAGGGAAAGGGAGGAGGAGGAGGAGGGGTGGAACATACGCCTTCTCTACAGTGACAACAATCACAAAATTGCATCAAGGCACCTACCCATAACCTGATCCCGCATCCAAACCAAATCCAAAAACCCTTTCAAATCGACACAGGTTTTTTGGGTGCTTTGTCCTTGCACAGTGGTCGGAAAGCTAGTTTTTCAAACTTAAAAATTTGGAACATAACACATGAAATAGTAATGGTTGGCCTCCTTTTGGTCCCACTCATCAGCAGACTTGAGTTTGAATTTTAATTTTATATTCATTTAAGCAAGCGATCACTGCGTGCTTTTGTGCTCCGTTTTTTGAAGAGCCAAAAGTTTCAAGCAGGGGAAATCAAACCAAATCGAATATCGGTTCCGATTCGGTTAAACTTTGTGTTTTGGTTCTATTTTATTTCGGTAAAATAAACAGACATTCTAAAACTCAAGTCCAATCAACGTGGTTAAGCAAGCTATACACATATGTATGTATACATAAATGATGATCATCGAAATGCACAAATTTGTATTTATTGGATGACTAAAATAAAAGCTAAGAAATCAAAAATAAGTCACAAAGAAGCCAAAATTAAGATTACTGCTCTTAAAAGCATAAAAGCGATCAATGTAATTCCATCTATCCGATTTTTTTAAGCGGATACAAACTTCACACCGGAAAACAGTAAGAATAACTTCAGTTTTAATTGATTTTTTATCCCAGTGCATCAAGGTTAGACCTTTCAACCTTTTAGACCTTCATAAGATTTTGTCCTTTTTCTTTTCATACAAATTCATACACTCCAAGCCAGATCCCCAAACGATCCCCACCAAATCCCACCCGGTACCCACGTGATCCTTATCCGATTCCAGATCAGATTCTCACCAGATCTCCAACAGATCCCCCCATTTCCCTTTTCAGATCCGCACCGGATTTATATATATTTTTTTAATCAAATCCGAAAGCTTTTAAAACATCACCCTTTATCTATTCATCCCCTTCCAAGTAATCAAACTCTAGTTCGGAAGGTCGCCTCCCGGCTCAAGGAATATTCCTTATTGACCTTTTTTAGTATCTGGTCACTTGAATTGGGATGATTGGGCTTCGGTCTTGTCGTCATTACCATATACAAATGTTTCTTTACCAGCTATGACCCTATTAAGCAGGTCCGAATCTTCGTCAAATGAAAGGAACTGTGCAAAAAAGCTGATCAAGTCAAACTCATAGCATAACTCAAAATAATCCATTTTGAGAAAAACACGTTTAAAGTTCTCAATGGACTTAACCCAGACAACTAGATCTTTTAGTTTCAAGTTAATCAAGTAAAATATTATAAATTTGGAATGCTTATTAATATGTATGAAGTATGTTTGTTCAATATCGACTGCAGGACAACATTAACATGAAAATGAACCTGTAAAATGATATTGAGACACATTCTCAGATCACATGTAGTGGAAGAGATATCAATCAGGGCTGTTCCCATTTCCGAGTGGATTTAAAAAGTAAAACGATTGTATTTCTGAATCGTTTTCATTTGATCTTCCCGTTTCCGAGTGAAATAGAAATCGATTTACTTTTCGAATGAAAGTTCGAATCGTTTTCGAACTATAATTCAGCAATGGTAACATAAACAATTTCGATCAGCACTGCGCATGCGCTGATGCGGAATTGCGAACAGCTCGGTTTCATTTCGATCGTTTTTGCTTTCGTCTACATGCAATTTCTGGGGTACAACTTTGAAATAATTAATTTTAAATCAAATTGAATGCCCAATATTTGTATGGTTATTTTAAAATCTTCTCAAAATATGACTTATTAATATAAAAATATTGGATAGATAAAAAATATAACCGTTGACATGAAATTTGTCAATTACTTTTCATTTCACTCACTCAAAGGCACAACTTTTAAAACCGAATAATTTGATCGTTTTTCGGAAACGGGAACAGCTATCAATTCCGATTCCACATGATTTGATCGAAATCGAAAACGGGAACAGGCCTGAATACGAAAATTTTTACACAAAATAGTACACAATACAGCGAATATTTCTGCATCATTAAGTCAAAAATGGTATTTTTTGAGTTATGCCAGTGTTGAAGTAAGTGATCTGCACGAGTGCACCGCAATTACAAGTTCACCGCATTTGTACTTGATATTTTTCACATTCGAGTGTCTTCAGCCACTGCAAAACATGTACGCGGTGTTTAAAATGGCTCAAGGCATCTTTGTGCTTTGACAATGAGAGCCAAAATAACACCTGCTCTACAAGAAGAGAGCGAATGTTGAATGATCTTTGTATTTCTCTCTCTCTTGTGAGATAACAACAACAACCATACGGAATTTGCCGATGCTTTTTCAATGAAGAGAGCGAAAGCAATGCAAGTTATGCATACTTATGTTTATACCCGTTACTCGTAGAGTAAAAAGGGTATACTAAAGTCGTGCATATGTATGTAACAGGCAGAAGGAATCATTTCCGACCATATAAAGTATATATATTCTTGATCAGCATCAACAGCCGAGTCGATATAGCTATGTCCGTCTGTCCGTCTGTCCGTCCGTCCGTCTGTCCGTCTGTCTGTATGAACACCTAGATCTCAGAGATGGTAAGAGATAGAGGTTTGACATGTATGGTACAAATGCTTCTTTTTTCTGCACGCAGATCAAGTTTGTTTCAAATTTTGGCCACGCCCCCTCCCGCCCCCGCAATTTGGAAAAAACGTTATATCTCCTACATTTTTAAATATAGACGATTTGTTTCTTCCAGAGATAGTTAGTAATTAGCAAAATGAATCGATTTGCCAAAGAAATGATGAAGATCGGATGAACGGTTCTCAAGTTATAAGCAAAAAAGTGAACCGAGCCCCCCCGCTACCCACCCTAAAAAAATGTTGCATACTTTTCTGATGGTTACCCTAAGGAACGCAGGAACACTGTTAAACATGTTTTTCATGAGTAACGGGTATATCGAAGTCGGTTAGAGCCGACTTTAACTTATGCTCTCGTTTTACTTATGTATGACTGTGGCATGCGGTACAGAAACAACCACTTTTTGATAGATGATCAACCGAGAGACTCAGTCCCAAAAATACCAATTACAGAAAGAAAGTGTGTCTGACTCGACAGTAAAGTTTCGCATTTAAAGCGAGTATTGATGAAGTGAAAAAAAATAGGCACTCTTGCAAATCTCTGGTATGTGTGTACCAACATAAAAAAAGATGTGAGTGTCGCACGAGTCTTTGATGTGAAACATGATGATAAGTTTAATAGCTTATTTTCAAATCACAATTACCCCCAAAGATACCACCAGATCCCTTCCAGTTCCCACACAGATCCCATCCAGATCCCACCCAGATTCCGCCCAGATCCCATCTATAACCCACCCTAATCCCACCCAGATTTCGCCCAGATCCCGCCCAGATCCACATCCCACCCAGATACCACCCGGATCTCTCCCAGATCCCGCCCACATTCCACCCAGATCCTACCCAGATCTCACCCCGATCCTACCCAGATCCCACCCAGATCTCGCCGAGATCCCTAACAGATACCACCCAGATCCCATCTAGATCCCTTCCAGAACCCACCCAGATCTCACCCAGATCCCTTCCAGATTCCATCCAGATCCCACCCAGATCCGTTCCAGCTCCCACCCAGATCCTCATCCAGATCCCACACAGATCCCACCCAGAAACCACCCAGATCTTACCCCCATTCCCACCCAGTGCTCTGCCAGATCTCGCCCAGCTCCCACCCAGATCCTCGTCTAGATCCCACACATATCGCTACCAGATCCCGCCCAGATAAGATTCCACCCAAATCTCTCCCACATACCACAAGATCGCACCAAATATTTTGCAGAACCCACCCAGTTGCCCCTCTTCAGCATCTTTCCTATCTCTTCACTTCCCCCCTCTGCCCATCCTCTTGTGTGTGTGTTTGCCGGGAAACTGCACAAATAAAAACGACACAAAATATGAATGACGTCAGCGTCACGCGACGCAGAAACCAAATTTTACTTCTACTAAAATGGTTTGATGCTGCTCTCAGTGCCCTTTCTTTTCAGAGTCACGTGACGCTCAAACCAAATTTTACTCCTACTAAAATCGTCCGTACCGAAATTAAAGATGTTTCACATCAAAAATCAATAGAATCCCGCCATATCTAAAAGTTAACCTTATTTCTCCTCCCTTATATCATTCCCGTCATATGACGGTTTAAAATCTTCGGGGACAAGGGAAGACAAAGGGAAAGATTTCCTGTGCAATCTTTGGATATTTGCCGAATCGGGAAGGTCGTGGGTTCGATCCCGCCTCCGATCAATGTAATAAAAAAGGTTTTTCATTTCTTTTGGCAGATTGCTGACATTTCAAGTATAAGTTCTAGATGATGTTCCGACGAAATAACCTGTAGGATGGTTGACATTTCAGGTATAAGTCTCTGGTATGCCTTTGCGATGGTTACACTTAACTGATTGCCGAATGGAGGCATTGTAAATAGAAAACCGTGTATATAAAAGAAGATTCTAACCAAGCTAACTTAAGCTAAGGTCCCACAGGCAAATAATTTGCCCAAATTTTCATGAAAATCTGGATAAATCGACGAAATTAGGCAACTTTTCGGCATATTTTACTTAGTATTGCATATGAAGCCATAGTTTCAGTTTTAAGTCCTGCAAAATCTGCAAACATAGCTATTTAGCCAAATTTTCATAAAAAATTTGGGCAAATTATTTGCCTGTGGGACCTTAGCTTTAATTGTTTTCTGTATTTCTCATAGAACATTGTTGTGAATTTCCTTAAAAAGAATTGATTTTATTTTATTTTATTTAATTAGTAATAAATGTCAGGTGTCTGTTAGGGTATGCAATCTTCGGTATAAGACAATATTTTCCAGTTAAAGCAACCCAAAATGTCTGAAATACCTTGGGAGGTGAGTTATGTGAATCACGCTGTGAGTCAAATCAAAAATTGGGATGAGAGCAAAGAAGAATGTATGACTTATATTAAGATTGACTCATGCTAGATTTATGAAAAACTAAAAGTAAAGATAATTAATGGGGTAACCTAACCTGTTCAGTTAACTAATTAGCAATGAATTACCCAGTTTACAAGCGACTTTTAACCCCAATTTGAGGAGAGCAAAAAAAAAAAAGAAGAAGGTGGAGAAAGAGACAGACAGATAGAGAGTGAGTGAGTGAGCGAGAAAGTTGAGTATAATGTCAAATGATGCATGGAATGAAAGAAAAGTTTGTTTTTTTTTTTTTGAACGTAAAAATGAAGCAACGCGATAATAATATGTATATATATATCAAGTATGTATAATGAAATGGTAAAGTGTAGGCATGAACAACAACAGCAACTACAATTATTTGTAGCTGTATAAACACACAGACAGACGGACGGACGGACAGACAGACGGACAGACAGACAGACAGACGGACGGACTCTCGTTTTGTAGCCTTATGTGCAGTCGTCGACGCGTCGCGACGTCAACAATTTTGCCGCTTCGGTATCTGTAGCCACCACAACAACAACAACAACAACAACAGACATAATACTTGGCGTGCTCGCCTTCTGTACATAATGTATCTGCATCTGTGTATCTGTATCTAAAACATATTCACCCACCGCCTCTCCCCACAACCGTAAACACTTCATTTTCTTTTTCAACCGGTTAAAGTATTTTTTGTATTAATTTTGTCTAAATTTCATTTGTCTACACCTTGCTTAATACTTAGTTAATAACCCCCCTCCCCCCCTCCCCCCTTGCAACCATCTTCCCACATCATTTGTGATAATTTCTCGCTCATTTTTGTTGAGTTGAGTGCAAATTGTGTCCCCCCCCTCCCCTCCCCAGCCGAACTGAACCGAAAAGCGAAGCAAAAAGCAAGCAAACAAACAGAGAGTCAGAGACAGAAAACAGAAAACAGACGACCAACAGACCAGACCAGACCAGGCCACATTGAATTCAGTTCAAATGCCTCCTGGCCTGGTCGTGTCGTAGCTGACTCTATGTGTGTGTGTGTGTGTGTGTGTGTCTGGTTGGGAGTCTTGTGTATTAATTCTAATAAGAAAAACAAAAAAAGTATCTGCAAAGACAGCCAACACAAGGTAAGTCAGGGAACACAGCAAGCTGCAGCCACAAATCTGAATGTGTACAGTGAAGACTCCTGGCAAGTCACCTCATAACCACGACACAATAAACAAGCAAATGACAGAGTTTCACATGTTGGACATAAAGGACCAGATTCTGAAAAAGGTTTGGTCTAGCCTAAAGATTGAGTCCGTGTATCGGCTAATGGACCTTTTGTAAAGGTATTGAACTCGAGATTATTCATAACTAGAGCCCGGATATATGTATATGCTAAGTAAGTAAGAGCGTTGCAGTCAAGTGGCCCGACTTCGAAATACCCTGTACAATTGACACACGCCTATAAATACACACTGACTCTGAAACAGAAACAGCTCTAACAGTTTGTTGAGGTTTAAAGGGGGAAGGGGGGAAATTTCGCCAATTTTAAACTTAAATTTGTGTCTCTATCTCTTATAGTCTTTGAGGATAGACGCGTTCATACAGACAGTCGGACGGACGGACAGACGGAAGATTTAAGTTGAAGTGAAATTTTATAGGATTTGGGTGAGATCTGGATGGGATCTGTTTGGGATCTGGTTGGGTTCTGGTTAGGATCTGGGAGTGTGGTATCTGGGTGGGTAAACCATCATTATTTATCTATGGATCAGCATAATAAACAAGACTTGCTGGAAAAATGAAAGAAAACTGCAGCAAGTGATCTTGTTGCTAATATTTTCACTCCCTGTTAGCTTTCTTCTGTCGAAAGAGTGCTCATGAATAAATGAATGAAAAATATTCCCGAAATTGGAAATTCTATCTCCCACGTAAGAAAATAATATCGGTCATTTGTAATTACACTGTGACACATTTTTGAACTCGAAAAAGTTGATACGTTCGCGACCAAAAATTTCTAAAAGGGTGCGATGGTAGTATAGAAACCCTGTCTGGGTTTGGTCTGATTAGCTACTGTTTCATCTTCAGAGTAGGATTAACGATTCCATATCTCGTAAACTGTTTTCAATTTTGCTTTTATGACTTTAGCAAAGTTGTTGCTCTTGGCTTAGCCTACAAAGCAAATCAAACAAATTCCATCTTCGTACTTAAAATTACAAAAGATGTCAAAAAAATCCAAGTTTTCACAACTTTTTTCCAGTTTTTCAACTTTTTCCTGAAACCCGTTATAAAGAACAACTAATATTGGTAAAAGTTGTTGCTTAGGCCAAAATAAACAAACCGTTAATACGAACAAACTTCATTTAAGTACTGTTTTTCTATAGTTAAAGCATGAAAAACTGTCATAAAATTCGAAAAAAACGACCAATCGGCCATGTTCTCAATTCCACTTCCACTAAAACTCTGTGATTTAAAACCGGTTTTAGTACTAAATTTGCACTTCAAATCACAAAACTTTTGTGGAAGTGGAATTGAGAACATGGCCGATTATCGGATAAAAGCAGAGATTAAAACCCCAACAAATAACGGTTTCGGTTACGGTTACTGTTTTCGCCGATCGCTTTTTTCCGGTTACGGTTATATTTCGGTTATGGAATATCGGTTACGGTACTGGTTACGGTTATTAGCCTAATTCGGTTTCAGGTTTCGGTTACGGTTACGGTTTTAAGTATAAAATATCTCTTTGACAAATCATGCAGACATTTATTGAGTAAATCTATCGCAACTTAAACATCGTATATACTATTGCTCACACTCAATTATAATTACTCTAAGGGCCGATTTCACATCTTCTACATAGAGCTATTTGTCACAAAAACTAACAAATAACAGTGTAAAATCGACGACTATCTGACACATAGCAGCTATCTGGAAGAACAGAAATCGGCCCTAAGGGTACTTTTCTCATATGCTAAATAGCTGTTATATGTCAGCTAAACTTAAAATTTATTTTTTTATGTTACAGAGCGATGTGAATTCGGCTCTATAAAGCTTAAGCTTGAAAAAAGACTTTAACGATTGTAAAAATAACAAAGTTAACCCTCCAAAGTAGCATAATTGACAGGTTGAGTAAACAAAATATTCCATTAAATTCTTGAGCAGGGCTGTAAATCGAAGTTTAAGCCTGCTCGAGGTCATGTTATGATTGTACAAAACTATAAACAGGAACACACCACACCACAATGAAGTCTGGTCGAGTGTATAGCTGTTTCAGGAACCTCACGGTACCATCATCAGCCATTTTTAGGTAATTAAAAATTTAATAACCACTACAGTTACAAATATTTTGTAATTTAAAGAAGACAATTACCTTTACAATACTAAACCTTGACATTTGAAATTTTTTTAGAAACGTTTATAGGACAAATGGTCCTTGGAGAATGGGTAAATAAGCCTTTTTCTGTATTTTTATGTCCATTTTACAGTTATTCCATTAGAAATATGGAATTTCTAAAGCCAGATTCGGGTTCAGCGTGAAAAACTTGACTAGAAACAATCGTTTTTTGCATTTGAAGCATTTGAGGTCCTGCGCTGAGAATAAACTAATTTTGATATGTTGTCAAAATACAACTCAATTAGCACATTTTGATTTATATCTTTTTACCTAAGCAGCTGATCGTCCACTACATATGTTTTATTGAAAGCTTACTTTTATACCAGTATTCGATTTCAGATTCTTAGGATTTTCTATTAAAAAGATATAATGGTTTAATTATGAATTTTTTTTCTAAATAATTACAAAAATGCATCCATTAAAGTGTCGATGGCACCACCTTTATATTTTCCCTAGTGACTTCCAGTACTAATTTTATAAACGCAACTATTTTGTTTAAATAAGCCCTCCAATTTTTGTAAACAAACAAAAGCTGACTTTATTGGCTGTTTTCTGGTCATTTTTCGCTCCGACAGAACTGTCTGCGTCTGAGTACCTTGCTTAATCAATCAACGACATTATTTAATGGTCAAGCTCAACAACATTTTTTTCCTCCTCAATGCTATATGACACTAATGTATTTAAGATACTTTCCAGGCACTTCGAACTTTTGCTAGATACTTTTAATCGAAAATTTTACTAGAAGAGGAGAAAGCGAAATTAACCCATATATTTGTTTCGGTTACGGTACTGATAACCGGTTATGGTTATGTAAATAAAGGTTTTACGGTGACGGTTATAAAAATATTTTTTATTTCGGTTACGGTTACGGTTTCGGTTTCAAATTTTAAAGTGTTTTTAGCGATTACGGGTTACGGTTTCGGTTACGGTTTTAATCTCTGGATAAAAGGATTTAAATTTAATTTCTTTACTTACATTTTTCAAGTTATATTTTTTCACAATTTTAATGATTTTTGATTGTGTCAGCCAATATCTACCAAAAACTGTAATTTTTCGAGTTTTGGTTGAAATTATACATACTTTAGGACCCTTAACTATATGAAGGACCAATCGAATGAAGTTGGTATGTTCCAACCGATTGATTATTTTAGTCTAAGCTGTTTAGTCAAATTCGTTACAGTTTTCAAGAAAAAGTTGATG
The DNA here is from genome assembly GCA_018904275.1 of Lordiphosa clarofinis. Taxonomy (NCBI): domain Eukaryota; kingdom Metazoa; phylum Arthropoda; class Insecta; order Diptera; family Drosophilidae; genus Lordiphosa; species Lordiphosa clarofinis. Next base: position 1,311,722 of record JAEIGQ010000008.1, read on the forward strand.
TTTTTTTTGACATTTTTGCAATTTTGAGTTTAAAGATGTGACTATTGTGACTTGTTACTTAGAAATCTTTTGTAAACCAAGACAAGAGCAACAACTTCCTCAAGTCAAAGCGAAATTCCGAATAGTTTACGAGATATGGAGTTACAAGTCCCTATAATATGCTTAAAACTTCAAAATCCTATAAAAAGAAATCGGCAGCTAACACGACCAAACCCAGCGAAGGTTTTTGGTACTACCATCATACCCTTTCAGAATTTTTTGGTCTCGACCGTATCAACTTTTTAGTGTGGGCAAAACAAAGCAACATGTTAAAAGACACACACATAAGAACAGGTAAGAAAGTCGGTCAAGCCCAACTATAACATACTCTGTACCTGGACTAGGAGCTGAATGCAGCGCTGCTGCTGCGCTTATCTCTATGTTTCCCTTTCTCTCTCTTTGTTAAATGAGGGGGGTTTTTGTCTATTTGCTCATAGCTTGAGAACCGCTTATCCGTTATTATAACTAAATAATCGACTCCTATTGGGTAGCTTATTATTAAAGCTACTGACATATTTGATATTCATTTGGATATGAGAAGAAGGGAGTATTTCCCCAAACTAGACCTGTTTCCCTCCTCTGCACATTACTTCCCTTCCAGATGCATTTTCATAACCCAGGCAGTTCCAGGCGCATCGGTGTGCAAATTCACTTCTTCTTGCCATTCCAGCGCAGAAAAAAAAGACAACAAAAAGAAAAGACCCTTTTCCCACCAAATCACCATCTAATACTCTCTCATAGAAACAAGAAGTAGAAAAATTGTCCAACACACAAAATGCGCTCATGAATTTTTACAAGCTTTGCTTTTTAGCTTCGACGCCTCTTTTGGGGTCTGTGCAAAGTTTTTTTTTTTCTCCAACTTTTCCGTTCCTTTTTGCTGTTTTGTTTTATGTGTGTGTGTGTGTGTGTGTATCTGTCGTATATTATACTTTGTGCTTTGATTTCGCATTCGCCACAAACAAAAAAAAAAAAAAAAATTATCTCTATGTGAATGTAAGCGTAGTTGTGTATTTGTGTATCTGTATCTATGGCATGGCGCACAAATCACGTATTTTGTTTGTTTCTTGCATAAAATGCGCCAAGCAGCAGCCAGCAAACCAGATAACGGTTTGTTTAGCGACGAGAGATCGCTCTGAGTGGAGTGTGGAGTGGCAAAGTAAGTATCTTATAGATACATACACATAAATTGATACACTGCCGGCCGCCGCCGCCGTCAACGCCGCCGGGGCAATTAACATCGAACAAAGTAGCTGGGCAGAGGCAGAGAGCAGTGCCTGAGTATGTTAGCCAGTGCATTGTTGTCCAGAAACACTGTGGGTCTGGATATATGAAAGAAGCGTTGATCCTAGATTCAAGTCAGTTATTCGCTGAAACCAATTACAAATCTGAGTTTGACAAACAAATGCGACATAACCAGAGATTGAAACCATATCCAAAACTGTAACCGAAAAAAATAAATTTTTCTTATTACCCTATAGCTTTTATTTACAAATGAATGGGTTAATTTCGGTAGAGAAATTTTGATAGTAAAAATATCAATTTATTTTCGATTAAAGCTCCGATTTTTTACCAAAAATTGTAAGCTTTTTTATTATTAGCCGCATTATTTTTTAATGGACGAGAATGAAACAAAGCGCAGCTAACAAAAATCTTTACCTTTCTTATCTTTGTGAGTGAAAAGGTAAGCATTCACACATATTGTTGTCCCGTTTTACAAGTTGGGCTACATTTTGCACTGATATCATGAATCATGATAGTCTAGTACAAGGTATACTAAACAAGGTAGGCGCACTCGTTCTCTCACTCTCTTGACAACTTGTTAAATTTCAAACAGTAAGCAACTTTTGTAAGCGAAGCATCTCCGTGTTATACTCAGTAGCTTAGTAGGCTTTGTATTGAAACACATTACTCTCTCTCGCTCTTGCACTCTTTGACACAAATATAAGGAGTTGTAAGAGAGCGAGTGCGCCTACCTTGTTAAGTATACCTTGGTCTAGTAGTTTATAATAGAATCATGACAAATTACAGGCCTACTATATTATCAATTCTCATGTAGCAGTAAATGATATCAGTGTGAGGGCAACCCCAACAGATGCACTTAACATAATGTTACACCTTATGCCTCTAGATCTTCTGGGAAGAGAAATCGCTAGTAATACTGCTCTCAGGCTGAGAGAAAGTGGTACCTGGGAAGATAGTGGCTCTGGCCACTCTTCTATACAACTGCATCAAGTGGCGATACCGCCAAAACTTGACTACTGCACCCCAACAATTACGTTCACCACATACACTTTATACATAAGTCACCATACCAAGTCGGATGAACTGGAACTCAATGACACACTCAAAACCGAATGCCATCAATTTCTACACTGATGGCTCCAAACTGGATGGACAGGTGGGAGGAGGAGTATTCAGTCCAGAACTTGGGATAAAAACTTCATTTAGACTTCCTGATCATTGTAGGGTTTTTCAGGCAGAGGTTGTGGCCATCCAGGAGGCTTCCAACCTTCTGGAAACCACTGCAATCCCAGGAAGTAAAGTATTTATTTTCTCAGACAGTCAAGCTGCATTAAAAGCCCTTGACGGCTTTGTTAACAACACCAAAACTCTCACAGAGTGCCGCAGATCTCTTAATGAGATGGCTCAGCACTTTGAAATTAATCTCGTTTGGGTGCCTGGACATTCCAACATAGAAGGCAACGAGATGGCCGACCATCTCGCTAGACTTGGCACCATCACGCAGCTCCTACCGGATAAGAGCAACATAGGCGTGCCTCTTGCGACCTTTAAGCTACAAACAAAGGAAACTACCCATCGAATAACAATGGATCGATGGCAAACAATTCACACATGTGAAATATCTAGGCTTACATGGCCTACCCTTAATACTAAAAAATCTAGGGCGTTACTCCGTCAAGATAGAGTGAATATCTCTTTACTAGTAGGGGCCCTTACTGGACACTGCCTAATAGGAAGACACGCCGCTAGGCTTGGCATCAGACACAATGACTTCTGTAGAAGCTGCAGCTCAGTGGATGAGGAGGAGAGTGTACAACACCTCTTCTGTCATTGTCCAGCTCTTAGTAGAAGAGACTTACAGTTCTGGGTCGTCCTTTTCTAAACGATCTGTCGGACATCTCTGAAATAGATATAGCCTCGCTGCTCAAATTTCTACTATTTTCTAAATGGTTTAACGGGGAAGACCCTCCCTCTACGTGGACAGCGTAGAAAGGGTTATATGGTAGCACAACGGGCCTTCATTGGCCTAAGCGAAGAAATAGGATTCTCCTATTCTAACCATTTCAACCTAACCTAACCTAAGGGCAGTCTTACTCTCTTCGACTAAATGTGAATGAAGATATATATATGTAAAAGTAAAATGTTTTTGGCACGCCGTCATCTTGACAGCTTGTCAGCTTGGCGCCTGTAACTTAGCAAGTTGCGCTGTAATCTTGACAGTGGATGAAAGAAAGGAATGAACAATTATTATTTGCTTGTGTGACCCTAACGGGAGGGTAATCATTTGCAGTAACTACATACATAATGCAGTAATTAATGAACATGGAAAGATTTATTGTGACTTAAAGTTTTCATGTGTATTTCCTATCACATGTGCATAGGCCAGTGCCAGTTGTTGTGGCTTTTATTCATCAGTCTGTCTCACTGTGTCCTAAGCATCTTGGCTTATCGTAACCAAAACCCGAAACAGAATAAGGTTAATAACCGCAGCCCGTACCGTAATCTGTATCCCACAACCGTAATATAATCGTAACCGGAAAAAAGGTATCGGCGAAAACAGTAACCGTAACCTTAACCGATATTCGTTCCAGTTGCATGCTGCTTTTTGCGGCTCTCGGTTCCGGTTCTGCTATGTACCGAAACTTATGTTAAAGTTCAAGCCCTGGAAATGAATGATTACTTTAATGAATGAAGTCCATTCGGGTATTGATAAATTTTTTTAATAGCTTCGTTAAATGAAAGCTTCCTTACTAATAATCAGGCCTGTTCTCGTTTCCGAATCCGAGTAATCGGTATTGGTAAGAGCTGTTATTTCTAAGAAACGATTATAGAGTTCGGCCGAATCTTTTAACAATTCCGATTCCGCATGATTTGATCGAAATCTAAAACAGGAACAGGCCTAAATATGATTAATTTTTTTATTAAATATCGTTGAGATACAATATCAGAATTCATGAAGCAAGCTTCGAACCATAACCTTAGGTTTGATAGGTAAAGAACCCGTTTTGAGAAGCGATTCTAACACTTTCCAAAGGATTTGAATCCCCGGATCGAACCCTCTTGAGTGTTTCAGAGGTTTGCCGCGTTGATCAGAGCTTTTTGTTGAAAGATTATCATGACATTATAATGAGGATCTGAGAATATAGAATGCAGACTGGTTTTGCCTTTTTTATATCACAATACAAATGATTTATCAAGCCAGAATCATTTTTTTTTTAAAGCATACGATCTAACCAAGTGCCCCAAAACTAAGTGCCAGAACCGAAACTGTACCGGTACAACGTTTAGGTTCTTTTCGGTCTTTTCGGTTCCGAGAATATCGGTTCTCGGATACTGGTATACGAAAACTTTCAAATATCGGTTCCGGTTCTGGTTCCGAGTTTTAATCGGTTCTTTTCGGTATGCGGTCCGACTTCTGATTTTGATTCCCTGCTGTAAACTTGTAGATGAGCTTGAGTTCTGTCAACAATCGCAACCCTAAGTAAGGGAACTAAGGGAAGTAAGGAACTGATATATGAATTGATTCCACCTAAATATACGAAATCTCGAAAGGAATTTGGTCTGAAAAGTTTTGTGAGTAATTTTTTTTTATGGAATTTTTTGATTTTGACAGATCGTTTGCTGAGATGTTTACTTGAGATTCTTGAAAAACCGGCGAACCATTAAACCGAACTAGCTTTTATTTCCAAAGGGCTTGCCGTTTTATATCTTTTAGAGATAGTAGCCCAGTTATAATCAAAACAAAATACACACACACATATGCTGGGCAATGTTTTGCACTTCACACAGTTCGTATGGCGCCACAGCGGTTGATACTTCACAAGTTATATCCAAAGTTTTAAGCTTTCTATGTATTTGTGCACTTATTGAAGTCTTTTACATTAAACTAAACTAAAATGCCAAATCAACAGCCAAAAGAACAAATTTGGCCCACATTTTGTTCTTTCCAGTTTCCCTTACCCTCCTCCTTGCTTCTTCGCCCCCCGCTTCCCCATCATATTTTTGCCTATTGCTTTTGTTTCGTTTTTACACACACACACACACACACATACACTGAGAAAAAATACAACAAGAACAACAACCGCACTCGCTGTTCACTCTCTCACTTTTAACTTGTGCTCTCTCTCTCTCTCACTGTTTACACTTTTTTCTTTCATATATTTTTTGTTGAAATTGTTTAAACAAAATGCAGCAAAAAAAAAAAAAACCAAACAAAGTAAATACGAAATACAAATTCTTTTTACTTTTCGCTTTTGTTGTTGTTTTTCGTTACCGTTTTGATTTTGATGGCGTTTGAATTGCGACTGAAACTGAAACTGAATTGATGCTGTTGCTGGGTTGCTGCCTGAAAATGCAAAGAGCAGCAACAACAACAGCGACGAGGAGAGGGCAGCGACGTCAGCGACGCAGTCAAAGAAAACGGCAACACACAGCTATGTGGGGCGGAGGGGAGGAGGTTGGTTAGGCGGGGGCGTCTCTTTCGCCTAGCCGCATTTTCAATTTAAACGCACACACACACATACACGAATGCACGCAGAAACAGCAGCAGCAACAGCAGCAGCGCTGCCAACTTAGCTAAAAACTTCCAAATGCGTAGAGACGTTGACGTCGCAGTCGCAGATTTTTTTTTTTTTTTTTGTGTTAGGTCCAAGCCATCGCCATCCATGCACGAGGCTCAGGCATCGTCAGCTTCGGTATCGTCGTTTTCGTCGCGGCAGTTAGCGGCCTCATCGTGGTTACTACTTCCACCCCACTCCCCCCCGTCTAGCCCCACCAATCCCAGGCCACCACATTTCACCATGCCATCCTTCCTTCCATCCATCCATCCATCCATCTATCCATACTCTCACATAGCAGCAGGCAGGCAAATGAAGAAAGGTGGCAACAATTGCGATAAAGCAGATGTGCTCTGCCACAGAGGTTTGGTGTTCGAAGTCCACATGACCTAGACATCACCGCCAACGATTCCAAATTTCAACATTTAAAGCCAAGGGATTGGGAATCGATTACATACACACGTGGGGAATACAGGGCTCTGGGCCGATCTGTAGTTTGAGTTTCCACAACAGCTAAAGCCGCTTATTGGCACACTGATTGGACCCCATCAGTTTAGCCTTAGACCGGGTAAATTCACCACAGACCAACTATTCACATTACGACAAATCCTGGAAAAGAACTATGAATGAAATATCAAAGCCTGCCATCTTTTTGTCGTTTAAAAAGCCGAAAAAAGGTAAAGTATACCTTTGGTATACCAGCAAAGTACATTCAACTTTGCATGATGACGTTGAGAAACACGTAAAGCTCCGTCCAAATAGGAAAAACCATTCCGAACCATTTGATACCAAAAAAGGGATACCTTATCGTGTGACTTCTTTAATCTACTGAAGGAGTATATGCTGCGTTCGTTAAGATCTAACGAGGACAAGGACCTGACGAAGTACCTAGTATCAGCGGAAAGAAAGTCTACGCGTCTCCGGCAATCTGTTACAATGGGAGAATACTACTTTAAAGTTGTACCCGACAATAACATCAGCCTGGAACTCCAAAGAAGAATCACACTTGCAAACCCAAGCTACTACAGTATCAGTATGGAGGTTCAAGAGTAGAGCCGAAAATAGCGCTAAAGAAGTCTCTTATCATCCCAGTCCAGCGAAAAGTTCGTCAGAGGATTTATGGACCTTAAAAATTCGGCGATGTTTTTCGCATTCGAATGAATCGCGAACTGTCAGAGCTCTATTTGGACTGGTGTCTGGTCTGGATAGGATATGTCTGCTGGATGGATAAAGAAGCTTCATCCATGAAGGATAAGGCAAGAGATGGGGCGATCAGGTGTGGGAAGACATTGCCAAGCTTGGTGTGAACAACTAGTGTCACCTCGCACAAAGGTTAGGTTAGGTTGCAATGGTTGAAATGGGAGATTCCCATTTCTTCACTTAGGCCAGTGAAGGCCCATTGTGGTACCATATAACCCTTTCTACGCTGTGATCGTAGAGGGAGGGTCTTCCCCGTTAAACCATTTTGAAAGTAGCAAGAATTTAAGCAGTGAGTTAATCTCTATTTCAGAAATTTCTGACAGATCGGTTAAGAAAGGACGACCCAAAGTTGTAAGCCGTCTTCTGCTGAGAGCTGGACAATAACAGAAGAGGTGTTGTACACTCTCCTCCTCATCCACTGAATTGCAACTTCTACAGAAGTCATTGTGCATGACTCCAAGCCTAGCGGCGTGTCTTCCTATAAGGCAGTGTCCAGTAAGGGCCCCTAATAAAAGGGAAATGTTTGCTCTTTTTAGGCGGAGCAACTCCCTAGATTTTTTAAAGTTAAGAGTAGGCCATGTAAGCTTGGATACTTCACATGTGTGAGTGGTTTGCCATCGATTCATGGTTATTTGATATGTAGTCTCCTTTGTTTTCATCTTAAAGGTCGCAAGAGGCACCCCTATGTTGCTCTTCTCCGGTAAGAGCTGAGTGGTGGTGCCAAGCCTGGCGAGGTCGTCAGCCATCTCGTTGCCTTCAATGTTTTAGTGTCCAGGCACCCAAATAAGATTAATTTCAAAGTGCTGAGCCATTTCATTAAGAGATCTGCGGCACTCCGTAAGAGTTTTTGTATTGTTAACATGACCGTCAAGGGCTTTTAATGCAGCTTGACTATCTGAGAAAATAAATACTTTGCGTCCTTGAATTGCAAGGTTTACCAGAAGTTTGGTAGCCTCCTGCTCCAACCTCTGCTTGGTAAACACTACAATGATCAGGAAGTCTAAATGAAGTTTTGATCCCGAGCTCTGGACTGAATACTCCTCCTCCTACCTGTCCATCCAGTTTGGAGCCATCAGTGTAGAAATTGATGGCATTCGGATTAGAGTGAGGCATTGAGTTCCAGTCCAGCCGGCTCGGTATAGTGACTTTATACATAGTGGTAAACGTGATTGTTGGGATGCAGTAGTCAAGCTTGGCCGGTACCGCACCTCGATGTAGTAGTATAGACGAGTGGCCAGAGTTGTTATCTTTCCAGGTACCGCTTTCTCTTAGCCTGAGAGCGGTGTTACTGGCGATTTCTCTTCCCAGAAGATCTAGTGGCATAAGGTGTAACATTATGTTAAGTGCATCAGTTGGGGTTGTACGCAATGCACCTGTCATACATAGTGCAGCACTACGTTGAACTTTTGTAATGGTTCTCAGTACGGATGGTTTCCCCAAAGCCGGCCACCATACAATAATACCGTATAATAGTATTGGACGTACAACGGCAGTGTACAGCCAGTGTACTACTTCAGGGGAAAATCCCCATTTACGACCAATTGCGCGTTTGCACGAGAAAAGTGCAGTATTTGCTTTTTTGATTCGTTCAGTTATATTTTCGTTCCAATATAACCTCGCACAAAACATACCGTATAAACGAAACTATGGCTCTATTGAGATATCATTTCGTTGAGCAGTTACATTTCTTGTTCCGGACCTGTTTAACTGACCGCCTAGATCATGTGATATCTCACACCTGTGGAATTATGTAAAGTCAAAAGTTTTCGTCGATAAGCCAGCTTTGATTTAAGACTTGGAAGCCAACATTACTCACGTAATATGCAAGATACCCGTAGAAATGCTGGAAAGAGTGATCCAAAATTGGAACATTTAAGGAGTGGACACGGTCACCATTTGAATAAAATTATCTTTAAAAAGTAAATGACAAAGATAGTTCTTTTAGCGATTTAATTCCAATTTTTGTTTATTTGTTGTTTAAAAGAAAACTTCTAAATGGATCACCCTTTAGGTCAACGAAATATTGCTGCATATTCCTTAGTCATACATTTTTACTAAGGCTGCCTTCACACTGTTCGACACATGACCCATGATATCTAGTAGGCCCGCATTTCCCCATGAAATTCTATGAATTTGACAAGCTATTCAAATTTAAAACAGAACAAAAAGCAGGACTTCTAGACTATCATGCGTCGAACAGTGTGAAATCAGCCTTAATACTAGGAATACAGATTTCAGTAATGTTCAGTCAATCGTTACCTAAAAGGATATCGCTACCCATACGATCACTCCGCCCTTAAGGCTATGGTGAAGGCTTTAATAAAGTTCGTTCTTTCGCAAATCGTGTAAATAGTATTGGTAATCATCAGGGCCATCTTATTTAAAACGGGTTTCAACAGTATCATTTCTTTATTTAAACAGTCCACCATAAATAATGTTTTTGCTTGCGAATCACATAGTTCGACAGACCCATTCTATAGACCATTTGATGGATGATCAAACTGACGTCATTCTTTCTGTGCTTTTCCCTCGACCTGTTTATTTTTACCTGAATGTACTAAGGCATGGACTGACTCAAGGTGAAATTACTGTAAAGGTGACGTACCGAGTACAGCTGCTCTGTTTCGAGGGGCCTTATTAATTCTTTTTCTAGTATATGTCTCTCAGAGCAGCTGTCATCTGTCTCAGAGTCACCAATTCTGTAAAGAATCCTTACAGAAGTTGAAAGAAGATATAGCTGATGTATAGCACTGCTGCGTGACACACTCTGGTGGGGTAAACCCCACTTATTCGACACAAGTTCTCCGGGATTCGATATCATCAATAAAAGGATTAATCTTTTCCATAGAAAGGACTTGTTGTGCTTCCGACTGCAAGCCTAGTAAAGCCCACGACGACTGGGAGTAACATGAGGAGACCAGGTGTGGTCTTTGGTGTGAACAACAGGAGCCAGCGTTCTCAGAAGCGATGCCCTTCCAACCTCATCTCATTTTAAGCAAGTATTTAGGATTAATAAAATTATTTGAAAAACATTTAATTCAATGTTGGAACTTGTACAAATTTCAAACTTTAAGGGACGATTTCACATCTTCTAAACTAACAAATAACAGTGTAAAATCGATGACTATCTGACACATAGCAGCTATCTGGGAGAACAGAAATCGCCCCTAAATTTGTGTATTTCCCACAGAAAACTTTATCTGGACAAAACAAATGACAATCTTAGAGATGAGGGTAAAAAACTGCTTGGATATTACTGGTACAGAGTATATTATAGTCGGGTTGGACCGACTTTCTCACTGGCTTAATCATTCGTAAGTTCTCGTAGTGTTGGGTTGTGCAGGTGAATGGTGAATGATTTGCCAGTGGTTGGGCTCGTCTCAACTCTCAATTATTTCAAGTTAAGTTTTTGTTTTGTGGTAGTTTTCTTCACTTCATTGTCTACGTTTGGTGTTTTCTTCTGCTGGTTGCTCTTTAAGCCAATTATAAGGTTCCGTCGTATTCTCTCACACACACACACACACACACACACACATCGTTGTAATTAGTAGAGAAGTCGTCGTCGCATCTATTTGGGGTGTGCGAAATGCAATGTGCATTTGGCCAAAGAAAGATTTTGGGGTCCACCGTTGCCTTCTGCTGGTGCTGCTGCTGCTGCTCCTCTCTGGTATTTGTATGTATGTGGCGTTTTGAGTACTGTACACTGTTTTGCAGTCCATTTTGCTACACTTAAAGTGCGCTTGTTGCTGCCACATCTTCTGTGTGTGTGTGCGTGTGCTGGTGGCAGTGGCATATTATGCGCCGCGCGCGCACACACGAAGCAGAAGAGCAGGCAGCAGCCGAAACAACAAACGACGCGGCGGCGGCGGCAACATCGTCATCCTCGACCACTTCATCATCGGCAGCAGCGACAGCCAGTTGAAGGTAGTTGGCTAAAACAAAAGCCAACAGTGGCACCAGGCCCGGCCAGGCCAACAAAAAGGACGACTTGTCCTGTGCCCCCCTCCCCTCCCTCTCTCTCTCTCTCTCTGATGCCTGCCCAGCAACCATGCGCCTGTTTCCAGTTATACCCTAGAGATGGCTCCATGTCATTTTCATTGGATTTGAATTCAAATTGGGGGATCTTATCTTAAAGTGCTGATACTCTAGTGACGAAAGCATATTCAAAACATGCCATAAAATGGCAAAAATTATGTGCAGTTAAGTCGACTTTGGGATACCCTTTTCAAAATTTTGCGAATCGGCGAGAAAAATCTCTTTTCTGTTCAGATAGAATAAAAACGGAGTATCAAAATGCAAACCGACTGTATAAGGATTTATGTACAAAAAAGCAAAAGCAATAGTAAACTCTGGAGCAAAACTATAGACGCACCTTGTTTTTTCAGGGTACGCATAGAAAGAGTAGAGGTAGAAAAACTTTGTGATTACCTTTTGAAAGAGCGCTGGTTGGTGTTGCCGATGTTTGCACTTGGTTGAGTTTCTTTTTGTAATAAATTTGTAAGTGGGCCAAATGGGCCAGTGCTGTCAGATGTTGAAATGGCCCAAATTCTAGCGCTCTAAAGTGAACATTGCTCATTTTGTGAAATTGTCGAAAAAATTGGTAATGGAAATGAATATGGAAAATATAACAGGGAGAACGTACACACAAAAAAATCTGGTGGGTAAAATTAACTACGCTGACAGTAACTTTTTTCAAAAATTTTTATGCATGCGTTTTTGTTCTTGTTTGGTAACTGTACTAACAGTAAAATGTACAGCAGAGATCTGTAAGGTTTACGTATTATTTAGCACGAGTTTTGTTGTTGCATTTTATAACTGTACGCTGAGTAAATTTAACTACAAATATTTTTCCACATATTTTGTTGTTTTAATAAGTTACTGTAAACTTCAGTAACTTTACCATAGAAATAGTAACTCTGACTTGATTTTTTCATCTCATAATTTGTTGTTGTTACAACTAACTGTACCCACAAGTAAATCCAACCGCACATATAGTATAACTTTTTGAATGCATTTGCTGCACTGATTCTTGACTCCGTAAATTTTAGTTGGACTTATATTGCATACTTGAACGGAATTTGAACTTGAGAATTACTATTGGTCTCAACTATGCGATAATCAAGAAATTTTTCGTTCATGTGCTTAGGCAGAATTCATACAAGTAAGAAGTTAGAGGCATTGCTTTTAACGTGCGCCGTAGCGTAACTGGTAAAGACGTCGTTACAATCGTGTTGAGACCAATGGTCCCGAGTTCGAATCCACCCAGAGTAAGTAAAAATTTTTCAAATTTAATAAATATTGTTTAATTCTAACAAATGCTTCAGGACCACAATTGGTGCGTGGGGGGCAGTGGGAGTTGCCTCTGTGGGATGACCTCAATTAAATTGCCAATGTGTGACAGCTACAATAGTCTCCCACCCTACTATTCTACAGTTGTTGGTAAAATTACTGTAAATCCAGTAGAAAAAGTACTTACTGCAAACATCGGTAAATATTACAAATTATGTGGGTTGGCGCATTTTTAAACGAGATTTTCGGTTGGATTTACTATAGCAATAGTTCTCCTTACGTAAAGGCTTACGAGAAAGTTACAGTGAAATTTGGTTAATTTGAACGACTTTGTGGGTTGGCGCATTTCCAACCCACAATATTGGTTAAATTTACCCACAGATTTCTTTGGGTGTAAGCCGAAGATAAATCAGCGTGACCAGCGCCGATTAATGAGCGCTACAAGTAATTTATTAAAACACACTAATGCATTAGCGGCTAAATGTGGCCTAAAAGGAATCTGAAAACATAGTGCGATAAAAATTGAAGGTAACAGAAAGTTTGCCAGACCGCCAAATAGAACCCCTGATGAAATTTGCCAGAATTATCATGGGAACTGAATTGACAAAAATAATACAATTTTATAGAGCAATGCAAATATTAATTTATCTTTCTAGATCATTTTCTCGAACGAGAAAAAGTTTTATTTGGACAGTTCTCAAGGGGTTTCGCACTATTTGAAGAATTTGAGGCAGGATCACCGGTACTTTTCTAAGACAAATTTTGGAGGAGGATCATTAATGATTTGGACTGCGTTCTGCGAGTGTGGATTCTTAGAGATGGCACTTCCAAGCACTTTTATGAACTCCAGAGAGTACATGGACATTCTGCCATTGAATTTATTTGCTTTTCTTTGCGGTTGAAGGCTTTAAAAGTTTATTTTCCATCAGGACTATGCTTCAATGAACGCAACACAAGGCAATAATGTTCGGTTTTTGAAGTGGCCCGCGTGCTTCTGGGACTTGAATCCGATGAAAAACCTGTGGGCGTTGCTAGTCGGAAGTATTTATGCTCAAAACCCCGAGTACCATAGTACTAAGGGGCTCAAATTGTCAATTATTAAGGCTTGGAAAGAACTTTCCCTTAGTGATTTAAAAACCTCGAAAGAGTATACCGAATGGGATCTATGAGTTAATTAGTGCTAAAGGAGGTTATAATTATTATTAAAGTGAATAATAATATATTAATTTAAGATTTTTCAATAAGTGCGGCTATAGTAGTGCACCACTCACAGAACGAAAATGAAACAACGGTTAATTTTTGCACTGAGAGTGTTGATGTTTGTCACTTTTTTTCTCTTATTTTTAACGCTCTTTCAAACGGTATTCGCAAAGTTTTTCTACCTCTTCTCTTTCTATGCGAACACTGAAAAAACAGGGTGCGTCTATAGTTTTGCTCCAGAGTTTATATCCTAAGTCTGGAATTAGAAATCTTATTAAAAACAGAAAAATCTTTCTGGAAACGGTACGGCGACTGTGAAAAACTTTTATCTATCGGCCAAAATGAGTTACAATTTCAGTTTGGACTGCCGTACATAGTACACTGACTCTTGACATAGGTACATTAGGTCGGACATTTTATATATGGAAAAATCTAAGACCATAGTGGTACCACCTTAAACGATGCATATTTGTGTAAGAATATGAAAAATTAGTTTTAGGGTCTGCGACTTGGATTCATAGTTTATCACTCATACGTACTGTTGACCTCGTCTTCATGTTTAATTTTTAAATAGTTGGCGTAGACTTGGTTTGATTCCTGCTCCATTTTTATGTGTTGTCCGATTAAATTCAAATTTGACAACTTTTAAAATGATACGGAGAATTCATCGGCACAATTTCGATTCGGTTAACGTGTCGTATACGTAATATTTGTGGAAACTTTGAAGGCTTTTCGCAGAAAATTTTTAGATTTAGATTTTTAATTTATTCGCTTAAAAATGGTAGGGGTGGGCGTGGTTCGATCGGTCTAAAATTGTTCCCGAAATTAGGATCTAGTCAAAATATCTGTGCCAAATTTGAATCCCATAGATATCTCAATATTTTGACTTTATGTCACATTTTTGAGCTTTTCTGACCACTGTGATTTGGAAACTACAGTTCAAATTTGAGTCTTCTCCCTGCGACAGTTTAGGCTGTGCGTAATTAGTCAGTGAATGAGGTGGAAGTCTGGTTTGGGCGCCTAAAAGCGGGCAAATCAAATTTTTAACTTGATGAACTGAAAGGTGTTAAAATTGGTAACAAATTTTAACATAAAAATTAAATGAGTGGGTGGAGAGAGAAGGGGGAGAGAAATATGCATACATACATATGTGGACATTTAGGCATGGATGAACGTTTGCACTATTATTGGGCAATGGAAGCAAGTGCATATGTATGTAGGTATGAATGTGGCAAAAAGGGCTAAACACATATTGGAAAGATGTGGGAAGGGGGGCGGAGGGCGCTGATTGAGTGAGATACAGAGGGCCCAGCCAACAGTAACCAGTTTTGCCATATACATATACATACATACATACATATGTATGTACCTACAACAACTGCACGAGTAGCAACAGCAGCAGCAAGTCGAACACAATCGTCAAATACACAAAATCCACTTTGCAAATCATCAAGCGATGGATCGGGTCTGGGTCTGGGTCCGGGTACGGGTCCGGGTCGGGGCCTTTTGGGTGTCCGCCGCGTGCAACATGCAACTTGAGAGCTGCTTCTGCCGCTGCTTTCCAGCTTACACACCACATTCCAGTGTTGCACAAATGCAGCACCCACTAAACTAAACTAAACTTTCAGATTAAACAGAAGCTTTTTTCGTTCCAAATTAGCAATTTTTGTACTAAAGTCTCCTGCAAAAATGAGCTTTAATGTTTGTGTGTGTATGTGTGTGTGTATACAAATAAAAATAATAAATAAAAAAAAATAAAGCAACCACAGTTAAAGTTCTTCTCGCGCATCAAACACACGCCAGTCCAAGCAACAACTTGCAACAAGTTTGAAGTCGCATGCTAAAAATAAAAACCAAACAGACAGAGCGCGAGAGAGAGAGAGACAGCTCCACTCAGCGACCCCAGAGAAAACGAGCGAAACGAACAACAGCAAAAAAAAAAAAAATGTAATACGACAGTGATTACGCGATTTTCCATAATAAATGTTGTGGCAAAGGCGACCTTCCGGTTATGGCTGACACGGACGAACACCGCCGAGCCACGACCACGAGCACTTGTTCGGGGCATGCCGATGATGACGTTTCGGTGGGCTACGACGACCTTCCTAAGCGGCTTACGCTCTCGCTTGATGGCTGGCTCTCGCGTTCCCTCTCTGTTGCTCTCGCTACGTAGCGGAAAATGTCGGTAAACAACCGGTTTTTTTTTTTCTTTCCTTCAATTGCTCACTCACACTCAAAAAGGGCAATGGGGGGGACGCTTTGCTAGGCACAGTGGGGCAATGTTAACTAAACTGAGTTTAGAAAGCAAAGGGAGATTTCTTGAGCTTAAATACCAAAGAGACTAGAAGATTATTCAACAAATAACTGTGCCTAGGAAGTCATCATATCATCCAGATTAATAGCGGAAGGCATTCATTACCCCGCTGATCAGCGTTTTCTTTCCCAAAAAAAACAATTTTGAAGACCCAAATCTGCCTTTAACTTCGACAAATATGGATACAATACAAACATTTTGTAATGTTGAGTCCAAATTTCAAACAAATTGGTACACAATCAAAAAGTTTGTGCTGATTGACAGTATATTTAAAGTTTTCGTAAACAAAGGTGAGTATTTTATTCTTACAAGCAGTGTAAAGGCCTGATTCCAAATGACATAAATATCAATTTATTACAGGGCGATACGTAAAAACAGCAATAATGGGGAATGAGGTGGACAAAATGATCAAATATCTGCGCAATGAAGGTAGAAGCATTCGCGAAATAGCCAATATTGCGAACATATGCAAAAATACCGTTAAACGAGAAGGCCAAGCTAACTTCGTCTTTGCCGAAGTTTTAATACCCTTGCAAATGTTTTAATACAACAGAGTTTACGAACGTCAGCATTAAAACACATCATTTTTCTGATAAAAGCCAATTTTCGGCGGATAGTTTCAATGGCAGCTAAAAGATATAGTCATCCGATCCTGACCAAAACTTCCAAATCTGTGTAAACGTATAAAACTTATAATTGCTGAAGCGGATGGCGTTTACATTAAAAAGAAAAAGTTTTTCTCACAAAGACCCACTTTTCGACCGATAGTTCCTATGGCAGCTATAAGATATAGTCATCCGATTTTGACAAAAACTTCCAAATCTGTGTAAAAGCGTATAAAACTAATAATTGTCGAAGCGGAAGGCGTTTACATTAAAAACAAAAAAGTTTTCTCACAAAAACTCACTTTTCGACCGATAGTTCCTATGGCAGCTATAAGATATCGTCATCCGATTTTGACCAAAACTTCCAAATCTGTGTAAAAGCGTATAAAACTAATAATTGTCGAAGCGGAAGGCGTATTCATTAAAAACAAAAAAGTTTTCTCACAAAAACCCACTTTTCGACCGATAGTTCCTATGGCAGCTATAAGATATAGTCATCCGATCCGGTCGGTTCCGACATATTAGCAGTGTGCAGTAAAAAGAAGACTCTGTGCAAAGTTTCAGCTCGATAGCTTTAAAACTGAGAGACTAGTTTGCGTAGAAACAGACAGACGGACAGACAGACGGACGGACAAAGCTCAATCGACTCAGCTCGTCGCCCTGATCAAGAATATATATAGTTTATAGGGTCGGAAATGAATATTTCTATGCGATTCAAACTTCTGGGCAAAATTATAATACCCTTTGCAAGGGTATAAAAATTATTTAAAAGACCCGAAAACATATAGGAAAACAACGCCAATTAAAAAATTTCACGGCATAAAAAGCGTAAAGTGTCTCTTAAGATAACCCTCCGTTGCATATACATAGCAGTTATTAAGTTCCGACGGCTCGTCTACTGATTGCAGAGATTAGGACAAGTAAATGGGAAACTGGATGGTCTTGACGAAATTTCTACCCAATAAAATCTTCTAATTCATAAATTACAATATTTTAATTTACAATCCAATTTGTTCCCACTGTGCGCGCCACTATGCATTGCTATCGCAGCATTTGCTGGATGAGAGGAGTCAGCAGCAGCAGTCGTCGTCAGCAATTCGTCCCCAAAGCCAAAAAGCTTTGCTCGCAGCGTGCGCTTTGTCTGCGATGCCTTCGTCTGCCTTCGCCACCTTTTGCTATACACTTCGTCGTTTCGTTTTTACTAGGCTAATCATGTGTTCTGGTTTCGGATTTGTGTATGAGAGGAGACTTGTGTTGGCTATCGCACACACACACACACATACACACAGCAGTAGCAGTGTTTGAGCATTCATTCAACGCTTTGCTGCTTCGCTTTTGGGGGCGCGCGCACTTTGAGAGCTTTGCAATTTTGTCGGTCGCTTGCTGGCTGGCTGGCTGGCTGGCTGGCTGGTTGGGTTGTATAGGAAATATTTCACACGCTGCTTTGGCTGGGCAAGCAAAAGCAAAGCACTTGACTGTTGAGTGGCGGTTGTTGTTGCTGTTGTTGTTTTTGCTATTGGTGAAATGTTGGGGTTCGTTGCCGTCGTCGTTCGTGTTGTTATCATTTTCAGTTGCTGGTTGTCGGTTGTCTGGCCAGGGTCTGGGGGGTTCTCTCTTCGGCGTGCGATTGTAATCGGTTTCAGTTCATTTTCATTTAAATAGAATTAAATATGGTAAATGATGAAATCAAGGGACGGGTCGGGGGGCCATGACGGACGCACATATGTCGTGTGGTGAGGTTTTGTTTTTGTGGTGAAGGTGAGTGCGACGACAACGCCAACGACGACGACGACGAGACCCAGACCAGACTCGGCCAGACTAGCCAGCCAGGCAGTCAGGCGTCGGCATTTGTTATTTTGGAATTGTAATCTATATAATAAATAAATAATTTCAAACACACACAAACACACACACACACACATTGCAAATGACTTGTCCTGCTGGCTGTCCTGGAGTTTAGTTTTAAACTAAACTATTTAGTAACTAAATCTCATCGAAATCGAGATTCGATATTCGAGGGAAAGAACAGGCGCACAGTAAGCGACAACAGCATAACGATTAATGAGAGAGCCCCACTAACCAGCCAGTCCAAAGACAGAGAGAGAGAGAGATCTAAATCGATAAACTTGACGCTGCTGCTGCTGCTGATAACAAACGAACGGCACCAGACAAACAACCACCACAAAAACAAAAAAAAAAAAACAAAACTGTAACTGTCGGGTTACCAGCGGCGGCGGCTGCGGCGTTCGCTTTTTCGCCCCATGTACCTGACGCGCGCGTGTAACCGCCAATTTAACAGGCAAACAGGCAGCACAGCAAGAAGCAGAAGCAGCAGCAAGCAACAGCAGGCTGTTGCTTAACATGGCCACAGAGAATGAGAGAGAAAGAGCGACACCAATTGAGTGAGAGAGTATTTTAGGGTTGTCGAAACTCACAAATATGTGCACAAATGGTACAAGTTTTAGGTCAACACAATCAAATGAAAGGAATTGGCCAAATTGGCCAGTTTCATATAATCAATTCATTGAAATTTCCTAACAGTTTGCCTAAGTGAGTTAAAATAAACTCAAGCAGAGATTCCGATGTCTGTCATTGTTATATTTTTGAAACACTTTTTGTGAGCCACAAACCTCTCGGAGTTAACTTCCCACTAAATCAATTTTTAAATTTATTTATTCTCAGTTGTTTATTCTGGATTTTAGCAGATGAGTCAAATTTCAATTCAGCATTTACAATCTGAAAGATTCTTTGTTTGCTTTTGTTGAAACAAAAAATATAAACTGAAAACACTTGACAACCCTACCAGCTGAGAGCTCGTAAGCTCACACTCTCTCTCTCCCTCTCTCTCTGTAGTCACCTTCTATGCCGACTATTTGCTCCGTTACTCAACAAACAATGAATAAAAAAATACTCTTATTATTTGCAAATTTTTAAATTGTCCCTCTCCCCCCCCCGCCAACCCATTAGAAATAGTTTCAATATTGTTTGTCTAATAAAAAGAAAATTGTATCGCAAGACAATATTTACCTACACCCGATTTATGAGCAAAATTGTTTAAATTTTGTTGTATGGCGCGTATGCCAAGTGCTGGGTGTTGAGGAAATGCGAGCAGGCAAACTTTTAACTTGCCATATCAAACTGTAAGAGAGGGGGAGAGAGCGCGCGTGTGTGTGTTTGTGTGTGTGTGTGTAGCACAAACATATTGCGACACTTGAACAAAAAATATTTGCTAATTGAAAATGTAAGCAGCAGAGGACAAAGAAAATAGCTAAGCGGCGCTTTGAAGTGGTGGGGGGGGGGGGAGGTAGAAGGGTTAGAATGGTATGCATACGATGACAACGAACGAACGAATATTATATAAATCATGTTAATTGGGTGTGCCAAAATAACAACATTGTAAATCATATGGTCTCTCTTAAACAGTCAGAGTGGTACAGTGAACCCTTGACGGAACAAACGATAAGTAAAATTTTCTCAAAAGAAAATATAGCAGGGGAGGCGCAGAGTCAGCTTACGGCCGCGTCGACACCAAGATATTTCAAGCAATTACAAACCTCAAATTTTTTTTGCCCATGCATGATGACGTTGAGAAACACGAAAAGAGCTCTGTCAAAATCTGCTAGCAAAATTTTGTAATATACTTGAGAAGTTAGACTGTTCAGTAGACCGAACGTCCCTTATATGAAAAAAATTTTTTTTGGAAATGTTCTGTTCCTCAATGCGCAAAAAATTCGTAATATTTTCTAGTTAACGTAATGAAAAACAAAACTTGGAAATTCTTAGGTTTAGTGCTGGCGCCGTGGGTTTAAAGTTGCTACATTAAATTTTGATTTCCCCTTTTTCATTTTACGTTTTCATTAAAGCAACCTGGGATGCCAAACGTTTTGGTTCAACTTAAAAACGGTTGATGAGCCAGAAACAATCGAAGCTGTGACTGAATTAAAACTGCAGGATCGGCATACCTTTAGATAAAGTGGTCCGTGGGCGTAGGCATTTTTTACCCAAATATTCCATGTTCCGCTAGCTTTGTTCGCGTAGAATTCTTTAAAATTTGACCATTGTCCAAGAATGAAATAAAGTGTTGAGCAAATTTCAGCGCTGTGCTTTAAAGGTTTTGTACTAATCATGGATATGCATATTAGCCGAACGCCAAACCAAAACTAAAATGGCGTCCTTACTGAAGCAAATTTTCAAAAGATCATTTTTGAAAATGCAGATTCCAGTCCTCATTGTGTTGCTTCATCATATGCATCTTAACAATTTACAAAATGGCTGGCAACAAAGAGAACAAATGAAACATAGATATTCAGTTTTTTTTAATTTCGCTGCTAGAAAAAAACTCTAATATTCGAAAGGGTTTAAAGCGAAAATGCAAAATGCAATTAAAATAGTTATTCAAATTTATTCATAAGAATTTTTTTATTTGCTATTTGGATAAGAGTTCTTTTTTCCTCTTCTTCAAAATCCATTTGATATGGATGGCGACTACTTCCACTAGATAAAGACTCCTCGTCATCGGACCTCTGTCTTTTAAAAGCAGCATCAGGACTTAATTCAATCGAACTTTTTAAAGCAGCATCAACAATTTGTTTTAAATGGTCCTTAAGACTCCTTTCTCTGTTGCGGTACAACTCTTTATCGCTACCAGCATTCCTTCTGCGGAGCACATATTGATCATAAAGGTTCCTCGAGCTCTTCCTAGTTTAATGGTAAGCCCAAGTGATTTCAATACACCATCAATTTGAAGGACAGTGCGGCTTAGGCTGTCCCTTGATGTGTATTTGAATTCTCCTACATTATGCAGAAGAACCGCTTTTCTAGATGGTAGCTTGCTGAATCCAGCACTACCCGCAACGCGCCCATGAAATAAATGCTCGAATTCTCTATATCCAGCATTTTGCTTTGAATAAAATATTTTTAAAAATATATTATTAATTCAAAAAATGTTTGGCATCTCAAAGGTTACTTCTACGAAAAAGTAAAATTAGAAAGGGGAAACTGAAATTTAATTTAGCAACTTTAAAGCCACGGCGCCAGTATTAAACCTTAAAATTTCGAAGTTTGGTTTTTTATTACGGTAACTAGAAATTTTTACGAATTTTTTGCGCCCAGAGGAACAGAACATTTAAAAAAAAAAAATTCCCATACGATTATGTTCAGTCTACTGTTCAGTCTAAGCAACTTATTGAAAGGTAAGCCTAGGTATCTAGATGAAGTTAAACGTCGTTGATCGTCAGCGAAATTTAGAGTTTTCTCCACAATGCACTTCTCAGTTTTTCTGTGAACACTGAGCCTGCATAGGCCTGTAAATAACACATTGTATTGCAAATGGTTAGTTTTTTAATTTAAACAGTTTTCCGCCATGATTGAAAAAAGCCAAAAAGGGTGAAACTTCTTAGAGATTGACGATGTGGGTGAAGGAAGAGCCCAAGCAATACAAAGAGCGATCTTCCCACTAAGGTAGAAATAATTACTGCCATCCAAGCGCTGCCCGACAACAAAGCAGCTGGTATTGATGGCATACCTGCGGAGTTCTTTAAGTGCCAACCGGCAACGGCGGCGGAGTTACTATACCCGGTCATACAACGGGCATGGGAAACTGAGGAGCTCCCCTCGGAATGGTTAGAGGGCATCTTGGTAAAAATTCCCAAAAAAGGCGACCTTCGTGAGAGCGACAACTGGCGCGGGATCTGTGTGCTGCCCACTATTGCAAAGCTCATAGCACGAATTATTTTGGATCGCCTGAGAGACACCATTATGGACACCATAGGCGAAGAGCAAACCGGTTTCAGAAAAGGTTCTTCATGCACGGATCACATTAACACTGTCCGCATCCTGATCGAGCAATGCACGGAGTACAGAGCGGACCTTCACATGGCTTTCGTAGACTTCGCGAAGGCCTTCGACAGCGTAAACAGGGAGTGCATCTGGCAAGGGTTGCGAAGGAGGGGGATTCCGGAAAAACTTATATCCCTCATCAGAGCTACATACGACAGCGCCCAGTGCAGAGTGCTTCATGGGGGAAAGCTTTCGCAGCCTTTCCCAGTCCTCAGCGGCGTTCGACAGGGTTGTGCTTTATCTCCCATCCTGTTTATAATGGTGGTTGCAGATGTGTTCTGCACTATTCGACCAGCACCCAACAACAGCGGCATCCGGTGGACAATGACAACCACATTGCGGCATCTGGACTATGCGGACGATATATGCCTCCTGGCAAATAGGCTAAGCGACCTGGCAAGTGCGTTAGCCGATCTTGGCACCTCATCTAAATCGCTTAGCCTTCGTTCCGGACAATCCCAATCGCTGGTTTTGGATGATCAGCCCATTGAACAAGTCCAGCAATTCAACTACCTGGGCAGCGTAGTCGCTGTGGATGGAGGTACGGAGCTTGATGTGGAGTCGCGCCTTCAGAAAGCTAAGGCTGTGTTTGGGATGCTGTCGGCCGTTTGGCGATGCTCATCATATCCACACTGGCTCAAAATAAGGCTTTTTAAGTCTAACGTAATGCCAGTGCTCCTATACGGTTCCTCCACTTGGAAAATTACAACTTCCATAGTGTCCAAACTTCAAACATACGTGAACCGATGCCTGCGTCGGATATTTTGTATATTCTGGCCTGACAGAATACGAAACTCCGAGCTACTAAAACGCGCAAATATGGAGAGTGTCGACACCATAATACGCAGAATGAAATGGAGCTGGATTGGGCATACATTGCGTAAAAGTGAGAGCAATATCGCCAGGAAGGCAATGGAGTGGAACCCACTGGATGGATTCGGCCGGACACCTGGCAGACCCAAAGAAACTTGGAGGAGGACTGTTGGTAGAGAAGCGGAAAGCATCGGAAAGACCTGGAGAGAACTGAAAGCTACGGCAAACAACAGAGTACGTTGGAAGAGAGGAGTGGTTGATGCCCTATGTCCCACACGGGATTGGAACTAGAAGAAGAAGAAGAGGTTTTTTTTTTTTTGGGAAAAAAACCGTTTTTTTTTTTTTTTTTAAAAAAAACACAGCTCTAGTTTCTTAAGATTCTCTGTGCTCAACATTTCTTCAGCTTCTAAGCTATAATTTCGTAGGTCGTAGAATCCGGAGAAGTTTTAAGACATGTTTGTAGGATGAAAGTGAAATAATTTAAACGAAGGCAAGTTTTTATCCGCGAGACTGCGGAATCAATAGCGATCTCTTCCAATATTCGATGAATATGATATATATATTGAATTTTCACAGTTCTAAAAGTTCGGAGTTCAACTCTGATTTCTTCACAGATCAATTTAGCAGCACCATAAATTTCCGATATTATGAAATCTACATTTTGTCGGTGACCGTTCACCAAATTGAGTGATTTTCTTTACGTGGTCCAATCTCAGTGATTGTTGGACATTAACCACTGGCTCAAGGTACGCAGAATATTTGGCTATAATAAAAAGGCATATGATAAAAGTTGACTGGATAATGGCAGAATGCGACTGAAAAGCAAATGATGTGGTACCAGAGTTTCCTTCTATCGTACTTCTCCGACCATAGCGTTTCTCATAGAGCTGAAATATACTTTCTTCTGTTAAATGATACGCGAAAAAAATTAATGACACTTTTAAGATTATTCACTACTAAATTTAGCTTGTGACACACCATTATCCTTTCCCGATATGGTCGAACAACCATCATACACGTGCCCCTTTAGTTTAAGGGGATAAAGTCCTGCACCTGTGATGAATTCTTTGCATCCATAGCTTCCAAATGTACGAAACCCATAAATGTTTATACAATTTTTCTGAATTCATTTTCCCCATCACCTATTCCTTGCTTTGAACTGTCAAAGGTTAGTCAATCTGTAGCAGTTGGAAAGATTCAGTCTAAAATAAATTTTGAACAAATTGTAGTGTCCCATATTTTCAATATATATTTTATGTAAGTCTAGTCCAACTTTGAGCAGCTTATCTTATCTTTTTCGTTTCGTCGGCACAGCAGCAAGTCAAAATGAAGGTATTGCCCCTAATCGTGACCGCTATTGTACACCAGTTGTTCAATGCATCAGTGTTCATACACCAGTCGAAAGAAAATGCTGTTGTACCAGAGGCTCTGGTGGGCAGTAAAATATTTTATTTTGCCATTATGCAACTTTTACACGCCACCGATGTGATGCCCATGAGAGTTAAGGACAAGGTGCCGCCGGTCGCTGAGTTGATTATTGAGACGTTGGTAGCTTTTTTGGCATCGGAATTCGCTATGGTCGTGTTGTGGTACAACCTGGAGACGCTAGGTATTCTGTTTGTCGGTCTAGTGTGTGAATTGGGATTGCGAGGCTTGTATTCGACAATGTTGGCGATTATTACTACAATTATGGCTTTGTTCGTGTTGGTAGTGATAAGTTGGGCCTCACCCCGGCATTCGGAACTGAGCAAGGCAATTTGGGGATTTGTTTTGAAGATATGGAACAAAATTAAAAACCGGAATCAGATGCCGCGATCGATTTTGAAAAGAACCCGAAATGCTTTCGAATAAAATGTTCAAATGAGCTGAGATTAAAGAAGCTCAAGATTTTAATGGACTTTTATGTGTGCATGCACCAATTCAATTACAGCTTAACATGTGGCGCAGTGGGCGGTCATTTCATTTCTATTCTATTACAATAAGCTTACCCATAAATTTGCAACCATCAACCATCAAAAGTAGTTTATTTTGTCATTAGTTTGGAGTAATTAAACCATTAATAAGACATTGTTCTCTCCTTGACTGATGTCACAAAAAAAAAATTTATAAAAAAAAAAGAATTTGTTATTGTTTCACAAGTTTTCACATAATTTCGATATTCACTTGTTTGGCACACTTTTTGTTTCACTTAGTGAAGGTTTACTGTATCTCCAACGCGCGCACTCTCACGCTTACGGGCCTATTAAACTAAGCCCCGCAAAACAAATTAGCGCCCCCAAGCGGCCAAAGTAAAACAATAAACAACAAACGCTCTCGCTCGCTCTCTCTCACAGAGTCAATTTCAACTCTCGGGGCAAATCTTTTGCAAGTTTGTTAAAGTTCGTCGAGTCTGTGGTTTTTCTCGTGTCACACGTTTTGAAGTTCTGTGTGTATTTTTGTTGTGATATTAATTCGCAATGTATTTTGTTTTGTTTGAATTTCAGTTGATGATGATGATATTTGTACGTCGCAAATGCGGCCAACGTCGCTGCAATGACGCTGCAGTCTACAGAAAGTAACAGGAGCTCAGCAAAAGCTTAAAGCAGCCCAGCGAGTGAGCGAGCAATCTCCAGAGAGGGAGAGAGAGAGAGAGAGCGCTCTCGCGCATGTGTGTTTGTTGTTGTTCGGCACAATGAAAATTTGATTGGCAAACTACTCCACCGATTCCGAGAGACACTTGTGATTACATTTCTGCCAAGTTTTGTTTTTTCTTTTTTGGTTTTGTTTTATATATTAGCTCACCGATTTTCCGCCGACCAGGCAAGTGCGTTGCAAAAGCCCCAAATCGCTGGCATTTCTTTTGCTGCGCATTCTTCAGCTAGTCAAATTGTAAGTTCTCTTCTTTTCTTTTCTTTTCTTTTACTGTTTCGGTGTAAGTGTGTGTGTGTGTGTGTGTGCTTTTTTTTTGTATATTAAAGCAGCTGCTGCAAATGCGCGGCGCAGCAGATGAAAACCATCACTTCCGGAGGCGCTTCAAGTACTGAGGAATGTTGTATATACATGAGAGTATGTGTGTGCAGCACAGCACCAGGCTCGAAGTCAACGTCGACGCTGGCCGCGGCGGCTGCTGCTGTCGCAATAGAAAGAAAGAAAAAAACTCAACGCGCGAAGCGAGCGACGGACGACTACGACGACAACGACGACGCGAGCCACGCAAAATAAAAGGAAAAGCTGCAGCAAAGCCAGAGCCAGTCAAAGCTAGCATCATCGGAGGAGGGGGTGATGAAAGGACTCCTCCTCGTCGTTGTCGTCGTCGTCGTTGTTACCCAAAATCAGGTTCTAACTCTAAACAGAGCCAGCCGCAGCAACTCTGGTTTGAAGGAAAGTGCCCAACTATTGCGGCGACTGGTTTTCTGGCTAGACCACCGCCTATCCACACACACACACACACACATACATACACTGGAGCGACACCCAAGAACTCTGACACAGTTTGAGGACAGAACCAAGAAACGCGAATCAACGAAACGAATTGGACTGCACCTCGGTTATCGGTTAAACGTTGGTCAAACAAACCAGTTTAGGCTAGGCAGGGTCAGCTTAGACAAGCTTAGGTTTCGGTTTGAGATTGTAAAAGGTCAGTTTCGATTCAGCCCAGTGAGACATGCATACATATGCACCATTTGTGCGAGAGGAAAGGTAACTGTGAAATGCCCGCCGCGGGCGTGAGCTTTCGACTAGATAAGGGCTCCAGAGCACAGCCCGAACGCAAGCCGAACTCAGAATGGTTTACCCCCATGTGATAGTAGCTTTGGTATCGAGTGTGTCTTGGCTTACAAATTCTTAGAAATATTACTTCCTAGCTACTTGATCCCAGCCAACATTTTATGAAATTTTTTATCACATTCGAGTCTTTTTTGAGTCCTCAGTCTGTAGGGAGAAAATGGTACCCTAGCCGGGACTCTGCATAAAAAGTCGTTTATACCCCGCTTTACTGATCAGTTTCGACTCATTTTCGAGTAATTTGCGAGTATTTTTCGAGTCGTTTTATAATGAATAGCAATGAATGAATCAAGCTAATTCCTTTTAAATCATTGAAATTGCTCGAATAAGACTCGCCAAGGTGATGCTTGTTAAAATGATCTTCCAAATGTTAGATGTGTGTGTTCCTCAATGTTCAGTCCTTCCTAATTGTCCAATAGGCTGTGATGTCCAATGGCAACTTTATGTAAGTCGACCCTTACTGATAGGATAATAATAGCCTGGGACTCTAATTTAATATTACCCTAACGTAGAACCACCACATTAGGAACATACGGGTGTTGGTTAGAAAGTTGTTTCGCTTAAGTCCGAAGTAACGAGAAGTTTTATACAAAAACTGAGCTGATGTTACGATTTCGCCACTTGAACTTTTTGCACGTAATGTTACGCTTAACAGTCAATGTTACGCTTAACAGCACACTTGTGGCTGTGGATCTTATTGTGCTTTGAGCAGAAGACGCAGCATTGAGAATGCACCATTTGAACTCTCTCTGCTTCTACCTGCATTGATCAGCTGGAAAAGACATAAAAAACATAGCAGAAAATCAAAAGTGAAAGTCTTTTGGTATTGTTTTCGCATGACGAAAAAATGTCTTTAAGGATGTCCTATGGGATTTATCCCACCCCAAGCACTCGGATTTAAATTTTGTGAACAAGGCTTTAAAAAAAACCAAACAACTTTGCATCAAAACAAAATTAAGTTTATGAAGCAGTGAGACAGACCTACCGTCAATTTAATGAAAAATGCAAACACTAAAATATTCGGGGTACAAATTCTTACGTTCCACGGCGACGAGACTTAGGACGAAGATAGCTAAATGACGTACGTCGAATGTCCGTATGGGGCTTCAGGGTAGGGTTGTCGATATTTCACAAAATATCAATATCGATAAAATCAAAAAACCACATTTTTAATATCGATATTTGATATATCAGGTCCAAAAAACATCGATATATCGATATATCGTTATTTTCTAAAGCTTAATAAAAGTAAAAGTTTTTAAGGAACGTCCTTACCGCCAAATGAGCATTTCTAGTCGCTGTTCCTTATTTTTCTAATATGATAATTTTATGATTTAAGTGACTTAATTTTCTGAAACTAGATTATTAAAGCTAGAGATTATAGCGAATAGCAAACACGGAATCTACGGCAAATTCGACGAAAAATTCACCAAGATCCAATTCACATGGATCCAAAATGAATTCCTAATCGGTGCAAATTGATCTTAAATATTATAGATATTTAAGGATTTTGTCTTTTTGAACGGGATTCGAAAAAGGATTTGTATATATTTTACGTAGAAATCGCACTTCTACGAAAAAAAGGGTATAAGTGCAGATAATCTCACCAAGAAACCATGGGTCTAAAATGATAAAAGATCAAATGGGTCCTTGCCAGCGCAAATCCACCTCAAATATTAAAGATAAAGATTTTGTCTTTTCCAACAGGACTGAAAAAACTATTTTTATTTATTCAACTTAGAAATCGCACTTCTTCGAAGAAATACCGTATAAGAGAACAAAATCTTTGCCGAAATACCGTACCTGAATCAAGTTGAATGAAAGAATTCATTTTAGACCCACGGTTTTTGGACGAAATTTTCCGAAGATTTCGTTTTTTCTATAAGCTTTGGGCAGAACAAAACCGACAGTCTTGTCTTTTTTGTCTTTTTCCGATATATCGTGTATAAAAATATCGATAATCGCCTATATCGGTACAAAAAATATTATATCGGAATAACCCTTATCGTTCAACCAAAATATCGATATATCAATATATCGATAAAATATTGACAACCCTACTTCAGGGTGTATAATAAGCGTAAATAAAAAACAAACGCGAATAGTCTCTAAAGTTTTTGTGATTCACTTATACGCAGTGTTGCCTTTTTTTGTATATATATATGTATTTGATTTATAAAACGAATGAAAAATAATAAAAGACTACTAGTATGTGTAATTTCAAAAGATGACAGCAATTGAAATGAACAAATAGTTTCGTTGTACAAAATTTGTATTCTATTAACGTGTCGTATGAGTAATTTCTTTCAAAATACTCACTAGATATTGCCGGCAATAGATACAAATTGTTGCTAAACTGAAGTTGAACATAGGTTAGGTTAGGTTGTGATGGCTGAGAGCGACGAGCCACTCTTCCACTTAGGCCACTTTGGACCCATTGCGATGCCATATTTATTCCCTATTAACCCTTTTTAATAATGAGGTGGGTCCTCGTTACTGAACCATTGTGTGGACAGAATAAATTTGAGTAGAGCTGGGATCTCTAGCCCGGATGTCTCCGAGAGGTTGAGTAGCAGAGGTTGACCAAGTGTCCTGAGTCTCCTTCCACTCAAGGCCGATTCCTCCTCTTCTTCGTGTCCGCAACTTCTGCAAAAGTCATGGTAAGTGACGCCTAGGCGTGGTGCATGTCTGCCAATAAGACAGTGACCTGTAAGGGTCCCTACCAGAAGTGCTATGTGGTTTCTTCTGTGACGTAAAAGTGTGTTAGAACGTTTTTGATCGAATGTTGGCCACGTAAGCCTCGCTAGTGCACAGGAGAAAAGGGTTTTCCACCGATTCGTAGCGAAACGAAGTGTTTCAGCTTTAGTGTGAAGCTTATAGGTAGCCATAGGCATTCCTATCGTGCTCCTCTCTGAAAGGAGCTCGATGGTGGTACCTATTCTGGCCAAATTGTCTGCAGACTCATTACCTTCTATGTCTATGATACCCATATCAGGTGTATACTTAATTGTCGTGCGATCTCGTTGAGAGATAAGCGACATTTAGTAAGTGTTTTAGCATTGTTGGTGTGTGAGTCGAGTGCTTTAAGGGCGGCTTGACTATCTGAGTATATAAATACATTTCCTTCCTTGACCGTGAGTGTGCTAAGGTAGGTGGCAGCTTCCTGGATGGCTACCACTTCTGCTTGGTACACACTACAGTGGTCAGGAAGGCGGAACGATAAGCTCAAATCTAGGTTGGGAGAGAAAACTCCCCCTCGTACTGTGGGGCAGGTTGTCCCAATCGTTTCGGCTTGGGATATAGACGTTGTAAAATTTGTCGAACGTCGTTTATGGTATACAGTTGTCTGTACTTAATGGTATAACCGTTTGATCTTCGAGTATGGTAGCGTGTCCCGAATTGCCCCTATTCCAGGTATCGGATTATCGGAGTCTTAAGGCTGTTGTGGTAGCCATTTGCTTAGCTACGAGGTCTAGTGGTAGAAGGTGAAGAATAGTATTAAGAAAGAAGATTCCGAGCTCCCGACTAACTCTCAAGTAACTAGCAAATGCTTCACCTTGTTAATTCCACCAAGGGCTGGGGAACTCTTACCATTCTCTATCGTACTCTGAGCAAAAGAGCTTAGTTCACAATGTTGTTTGAGCGCCATAGCTCATTTATGTGGCCCAAGCAAACTTTTCTTTTTCATTCTAATGCCTAACCCTGCCTTCATTCTAGGTCAAACTTCATCTTGATTTCTTGTCAAAAGTCATCGAAAATAGAACTAGTCCAGTCGACGACACTTTCCACTTGTTGCACATCATTCATCACTCTCTCTCCCTCTCTCTCTCACACACACACACACAGGCACACACAAAAAACTAGAAAACGGGTTGTTTGTTTTCCCTTTTTCCTTGTTTCATGGTTGGTAATTAATATTTACCAGTAAATTTCTTAAAATCATGCTCCTCCGGAGGAGCCCGCACAGAAAACACACAACCGAGAAGCACCGAGCGCCGCCACAATCGTTCCTAGACTTTTTTGTTCTTTTTTAATCGAGAGAGTCAACTTTTGGTGACGACTCTGATGGCAGACTGTCCTGGTCCTGGTTTTGGCCTAGGACGGTCGGTCGGGTTGTTGCTTTAGCCGGTGCAAAGGTTTATAAATAGCCGAAGCGGGGACAGACGACGACGACAACGACGACGCACAACGGACCTTAAAGTGGCAATGGCAACAGCGGCATACAAAGGCTGCCTCCTGACTTGCTGCAGCCGCCTGTTAGCGTTAGCCTGCTGACTGAGTGAGAGCGAAAGAGCAAGAGGGTGTTGTTGTGTCCTGGAAGCGGGTGTCGGGTGGCCACTTTTTTCGGGTGTGGGAGTTGAGTTATGGGCAAAATAGAATCTGAAATTTGGTCGTCGACAGCGACGACACGTACAACCGAAGCGCCTGGCAAAGGTGGTCAGGAGGTGGGTGGATGGTTGCATGCAGCTTTCGGTTCGTTGCAAATTTTTGGGAGATTGTACATTTAATAAACGCACGACAGGAATATTGGAAGTTTGAGCTACGCTTCGGCACCAACAACGAGCACGAAAACGAGCTACGAGTGTGGCATTTGTTGTTGTTGTTGTTGCGGTTGCACCAGCGAACCCCGGGACCAGCCGGGGCAGCCTGAGCTGGATAGTAGAAGAAAGGGGCAGAGCAGAGGGGGTGGGGGCCACAAAAGATGCAAGTACACCCGAGAGATAGCGAGTGCAAGCGAGCACAAACGAGAGTCAGTGTCAATGTGTGCGTTATGCAAAATAGAAAAAAAAAAAGGAAGAAAGGAAGTAAAAATATAACTGCCAAGCCTCCACCCCATCAGCCTAGGCCTTGGGGCTAATGAAGTGTAGAAAGGGTTGCTAAGCTGCAAATTCATGCACAAAAAAAAAAAACGAAACAGTTTTAATAAAAAATTGCAAGAGATTTATGAGACGACCGTACGACGACGACGACACCCAAGTTCAGTGCTGACTTTAACTCTTCAAATAAAAACGTTGTGGGCAGTCGATGATATGTCCTTCTATTGGGCACTCAGAATAAAAGTAGAACGAATTAGTTCGGTTTGCAATTTTTAAAGGGTCTAGAGACCGAATCAGGGAATCAAACCCCGATTAAAACTCAGGACCAGAACCGGAAGCGATATTTTAATTTTTTGTGTACCGATATATGTACGAGTACCGATATATTTGGGATCAGCTATTGTCATGGAAAGACAGCAGCTCGATGGTAGAACTAGATGACGTTATCGCAGTTGAATCCAGCAGCATTCATAATAAACGGAAAAGGAAGGTTGCTTCAAAAAAGGAACGGTTCTGTGCCAACAATTAGGCTATTGAAGTGGAGGAGGCCCGTACTGAAGAGCTAAGCAAGCTACGGGAGGTTCTTCCGGGCTCCTAAAGCAGGATCTTTCCAAAGCACTCCAATAAGACTTATAATAGTTACAATTAAGTAACCTTTAACCACTAAGAAAAACTTTAACCACCGATACCGAAAAATAACAATTTATCTTAAGCCCGTTACCCTATAATCTTTATTAACATAACCGGTTATCAATACCGAAACAAAAACACAAATATATGGATTATATTCCGGGTTCTCCTCTACTAATTAAAGTTTCTATATATACGTAAATTTATTTGATAAACAAATCAAAGGAAAGATGAAAAAGGTAAAGATTTTAGTTAGCTGGGTTGTCTCGTTCTTGTTCCTCATCTTTCCCTTTATTTATAAAGCCATCGTAGTTTGTATGAAAAAGTAGGTATTCACAAATTGTTGTGCAGTTACTCTCTTCCTCCGAAGGTCAATGAAAAAGAAAGCCTTTAACATTCATGTTTAGAGCGAAGCTCTTTTACGGACGTCAGCCTGGGGGGTAAATCTTGAAAAATTTTGTCTTTGCGACAGATTCTTTTGGGGTATGTCTTTGATTTTGTGTTTTGTATTTTGTATTTGCAAAATCAGCTGCTTTTACCATTACCGCGTAGTAGCAGGTGGGTTGTGTGTGGAGTTGAATAGTGTGAGGTGGAAGTGGGGGGAGGTGATGGGTATTTGGTAGAGACCTGGTGGGGATCAGGTGAAGATTTGGTGAGGATTTGGTGGGGATTTGGTGCTGATCTGGTGGGGATCTGGTGGGGATCTGGTGGAGATCGGGTAGGGATCAGGCAGGGATCTGGTGAGGATCAGGTGGTGATCTGGTTGGGAACAGGTGGGGATCTGGTGGGGATCTTGTGGTGATCTGGTGGGGATCTGGTGGCAATGCCTTAACAGTGACTTAACAGTGACCTAACAGTGACTTAACAGTGACTTAACAGTAACTCATCAGTGTCTTAACAGGGACTGTGACTGGATGATAATTTAACATGTATTTATACAGAATCCACATGTGTCTTTTGCAATAACTTAAATCGGATTCATCGACGTAAAGTGCTTCGCTCGTTCCGGGCGTCTCATGACACACACCCTTTATTATATGTATAAGTCTCTACGCCCGACTGACCTTTGTTTAGTTATGTAAGCGCGCACTATGAAAGAAAATTTGGAAATTTTGACCGCGAAGTGGGTGAAAGTGCCTAAAGCTAAGGTCCAACAGGCGTATTTGAAAATTTGACTAAATAGACCAACTCAGGAAACTTTTCGGATATTTTTAATTAAATTTCTTACGTATGGAACTATAGTTTTAGTTTTAGGTTATGAAAAATCTGTAATCATGGCTATTTTGCGAATTTTTTATGAAAAATTGGACAAATTATTTAACTGTGGAATTTTAGCTTAATAAAAGAAAGTTTGTATAGGGTTAATGAGCCATGGCAGTTTGTCAAAAGAAGAAAACTAACAGGGATATTTGTGAGAGAAGAATGCTTCTGGTAAATTTTTGAGTCACAAAGTGTCACATTCAGTGTCACAGCGTAAAATTCCTAAAGCATTTTATACGTTTAGTATACTTTAGCATTTAGTATTAAGAAATGAGATTCCAAATCGATAACCAATAACCGTAACCCATATGCCACAACCGTAGTATAACCCTAAGCGGCAATCGACCGCAACAGTGACCGTAATCCTAACCATTATCCGTTGCTGTTTTAATCTCTGGTATAGAACTTGCAGTTTTCAAGCAAAGGACGTTTAAAGTGAAACATGATATTTCCTTAATAGATGACGAATTTATTATTCTATGTACATTAGGGTGGACGCCGATAAAAAATATAACTGATACCATCTTAAACGATTATTTTAGGGTGTACATAATGAATTAAAAAATCAAAAAATTTTATATCATGTTTTAACCTCTGCGAAAAGCCTTCAAAGTTTCCACAAAGATTACGTATACGACCCGTTCACCGAATCGAAATTCTATCGACGAATTCTTCGTATCATTTTAAAAGTTGTCAAATTTGAATTTAATCGAACAACAAATAAAAATGGAGCTGGAATCGAATGTATTTTTGGTTGGTAGACTAGGACCAAATTTTGACGAAGCAAGCCCCATATCTAACGAAGAGATGCGTTTTTTCCACGCTTTTATAAGGGACTAAATTCTTAAGACTGCCCATTTCAGAAAGTGCGACTAGTGTGGCTCGCAAGTTGAAGTCAGCATGGTCCACGAGCGGGGTTTCAACAAAGGGCCATGTACGCATGAACGCACTGTCCTTCTAGTCAGATACTACAGACATAACAGTGAAAACCATTTTGAGTGTCCATTTTGGCTACTATGGGCAATTCGCTAAAATCAAGAGATCGCTCCGTGGACACCGTTTTGAATCGATAAAGAGACAGAGCCCCAAACGAAGAAGAAATTAAAGACTATTCTAGAAGAAGACTAGAAGGTTACTTTCAAGGGAATGAAATGAATTGTCAATATTAAATAAAGAGTTTTTGATTTATGAATAATTTCCCTGTATTTTTTGCCCATAGTAGTATAGTAATCCGCATTATTTTTCGATCCTGAAGAAGCTTATTTATAAGCAGCCCAGTAAAAGTAGACTATTTGCAGGAACGGCTGCAACCGTGATGCGCAGCACTTCAGTTCAGTGTGGGACCTGACTTCAAAGATATATTGATAGCCTCTTAATGAACGGCTAAAACTTGCTTTCATCAGTTTCAGAAATAATCAGCGCAAAATAGTAGAAATGTTGCCGTAATATAAAATTTTTACCAAATATATTAAGTACCAAATATATTTACCTACATATTTTGTCTGTTATATAAAAAACATTTTTTATTGGTCATGGTTCTTTTTTGTCAAATGTTATGACTTCAAATCAAGTCTACGCCAACTACTAAAAAATTAAAAATGTAGGCATGGGCAACAGTACGTATGAGTGATAAACTTTAAGTCCAAGTCGCAGACCCTAAACCTTATTTTTTCTCAAAATTTTTGTTTGCTATGCGTTTTATACACAAATATGCATCGTTTAAGCGGGTATCAGTATGACGTTACATTTTTCCATATATAAAATGTCCGACCTAATGCACATACATATGTAGGTTAATACAGAAAATCTTTTATGATATCCCGTTTTCGTTTCCTCTCTAGTGATATTGTGATCTAGTGATAGTGGTACTCATATCGGACTACAGCTTAAAAACCCCACTTATATTCATTCAATACTCTTGAATTCTTTAATCGTTTTTAAGAAAGCAAAATCATTGCAAATTCCAATCATTCTAATCATTGGATTTAGGCATACAGGTCTGTTTCCTCTTAATTACGGGCCTCTATGTAAAACTACGAATGATTGGAAAAAGGAACAAATATTTTTCAGCGATTGGCAAATGACATCATCCCTAACATTATGCGGGTTGAACAAGATTTCGCATCCCATGCCTTAAATAATTGAGCTTAAGATTTTCCGAAAGCCAAAGACATATCTTTCATTTCTGGTTAAACATTGCCGGAAAATGCTTGATTGTGTTCGAGCCATCGCGCATTTTAACAATGTTATGATAACAATATTGTCCACAAGCAAAGTCATCAAAAGTCAAAACGCGAATAAAAATTGTTCATTCCTCACTTCCACTTCTCCATCCACTGTCAAGATCACAGCGCAACTTGCCAAGTTACCAGCACCAAGCTGTCAAGATGACCGAGTGCAGAAACATTTTTTTACACATAAATAAGGCTTTCTTTTCTATTCAGACAACAACCATATGGTAAATACCTACGTTTCATATAAACAAATTTCCAGTGCAATAACAAAAATAAGGAATGATGAGGAAGGTAAAGATTTTAGTTAGCCGCGATGTCATTTCTCGTTCGCTCTCTTTCCTTTGTGCCCATCCTGTTCATTGTACATCAAATAAATTTACGTTCATTTAAACCAAATTAACCCAGATATTTGTTTCTGTTTCGGTAATGTTAATAAAGGTTAGATGAAAACAGTTTTTTTTTCGGTTACGGTTTCGGTTCCAAATTTTAAAAAGTATTTAACGGTTAAAGGTTACGGTTTCGGTTAGGGTTTTAATGTCTGATTGGGACGGAACTTTAGATGAGTCAAGGTTTACTCAAGGCATATAAACTGCACATATAAAAGATTCTATGCGGATTTTATTCCCAACTTTTATTGCAACGTAAAGAAGACTGTTGGCTGTCGCTCACATGTATTACCCAACTAATTTCAGATACTTAACAGGCAGAAGATATTTGGATTTTGGAATTTGGTTGGAGAAGTATGGAAGATCACAAACAATGGCCAGGAACTCTTCAAATGTGAATATGCTCACCCCGCTAACCTAATATTTAGGTGCTTCCTCAGCCCTCTGGCCGATTGAATTCCATTTCCATTTAATCCTTTTGTTTAGCCATTCACAATAGTCACGCACAGAACCTTAAGCCCTGATATAACGTAATCACATAATAACGGAATCAACCATTCGCCATTCAGATCAGGTGCCATAAACCTCAACTGGTTGCATCTTCACCCCCACACAGAAAAAGTATCGTTCTCTGTGTGTGTGTGTGTGTGTGTGAGGGAGAAGGCAGGGCACATCCTTGAACTGACTGAACTGCAGCAAACTAGCTAATAAATGAGTATCTATAATTGTTTTATGCCTGCCTGCATACACTCTCGCATTATACTGTAGTGGGGGGCGTAAGGTGGGGCGTGGCAGTGGCACCTGGACCCAAAGGTCCTTTGAGGATGAATGTATCTATGTGTGTATGCACATGGCTGATGCGTGACTTGACTGAGTGCAGGATGCGCGCGCGCTGCACAAAACAACACAAACTCAAGCAGCAACACTCAAAGGATTGGAGGGGTCGGTCGGTGGGTCGGTCGGTTGGTTGGTCCTCCGCTCGCTCGTTTGGTGGAACATTTTCGGTCATATTGACATTCGTTCTCGCTTGTGTAGGCCTCCTCCACCTGGGCCCTGGGAGAGAGTGTGCGAGGAGCCCGTGGCGTATAAAACATCGAAATGGAAATTGGTGCATTAACAACACGACCAAGGTATCTCTTTTTCTCAATTACTTTAAGCCAACTTTATCAATGTTCCAAGGACTTTCTGCCTCCAAAAGGAATGCCGGGACTTTGTGGAACGGTCAAGCATCGGAATCGAAAACGGAAACAGGCTTGTTTACCCGTCTATAGCGGAAGTGTCATAGAAATCTTTAGAGATTTTAGCCTCGATCGAGCTCGAAAAATCCTTCAAAAGATTTAATTTTCTTATATGAAAATCGAGTTGGATGGTTTGTGTCCATTAGCATGGGCTAATGGACAAATCTCTAAACAGGATTGCCCCACTCTCAAACAAAAATTTCCCATCTTCTATCTCTTCTTCTTCGCCAAACACGCAGAAAACACGGCTCGCAAGATAAGAGAGAGCAACCGAGCACTAAAGGCAATTTTAGGAAGCTCATGGGGGAAAGAGAAGGAGACTCTGCTAATCACCTATAAGGCCATAGGGAGAACCCTCGCAGACTATGCAGTCCCGGCTTGGTCATCGGCTATCAGCGAGACACAGTGGGGAAACCTGCAGAAGGCCCAAAATGCTGTTCTTAGAACGGTCACTGGATGTCACTCCATGACCCATGAGGACCACCTCCATGAGGAAGTCCAAATGCTAGACAAGCAATTCCTCGCCAGCAGCCTTATGGTCGAGCACGCAAACCACAACTCGCTCCAAATTGTCCTCCCCTCAAGTACCAGCAGACAAGATGTCCGCATCTTCATGCCGGAAATCAAACAGATGTCGATTTCTGAGGCTCTAAGTGTGAGGGATGACATCCATAAGAGGACAGTCGAAAATGCGATCAATGGGCTCAGGAACAACGTAGTGCTTGGTGGTCGCCCACCACCCATCAGCGACACGGAGAAACAGCTTCCCAGAACCACGCGCACGACCCTTGCACAACTAAGGTCAGGATACTCATGTTTCCTAAACAGCTACCTCTCCAGGATCAACCCTGAAGGTAGCAGATGAGTGTCCTGACTGTTAAGGAAGCCCACACGACACCAAACACCTTTTCGACTGCCCCAACGCAACCACTAACCTGACCGCCGAAGACCTTCCTAGGGCCTTCCTAGGGCTAGCCCTAGCTGATTCGACATCCAATCTATCCACTATATAATCCCACCTCTCTATACTTCCCCCACCTTTCAACTCACTATCCTCACCTCTAACTTACTCTCTTCTTTCTTATCCCCTTTTGTACAACCCGAAAAACGAAGCCGCTACAACAACAACAACCAGGGACCGTAAGGTCCATTTGTGGCCGCCCTACATGGGGTCAACCGGAAATACCTACCTACCATGACAATCTAAGTACATAAAACTTGTCCAAATTCGCAATTTGTATACCCTTGCAAAGGACCCAAACCATGTCGGAAACTACAGGGGCATCTCGTTTATGAACTGTGGAGCAAAAATAATGATGGGAGTCTTGAATGATCGACTATCGGAATGGGTGACAAAATATGGTAAACTAAATAAATATCAGGCAGGATTCCGCAAGAAGTATTCTACAAACGACAACATCTACAATCTTGCATCAATAGTCAAAATCAGGTTCTCAGAAAATAAGAAAACGTACGCATACTTTGTTGATTTTAAGGCAGCATTTGACAGAGTCCCAAGACAACTATTGATATTTAAGCTACACTCAATCGGGGTACCAACGAAAATCGTTAACTTCATTGAAAAAGTATCCAGCAGCGCAGTATGGAACGGAAGCCAGTTGTCGGAAAGTTTTGAAACTTATAATGGAGTTAAGCAGGGATGCTTGCTATCCCCTTTACTATTCGCATTATATATTAATGATCTCCATGAAAACTTAGGTGGTGGCCTTAACATAGATGAACCAAATATCAGGCTCCTTTTATATGCAGATGATATCGTCCTGCTAGCTGACACCCCAATCACATTGCAACGTATGGTTAATCGTCTTGAGAGTTATTGTGGCTTATGGGGAATGGAGGTAATTATGCTGAAATCGGAGATTATGGTTTTTCGTCAACGAGGAAGGCTTGCTGCGGGCGAAAAATGGACCTATCAAGGAAACCCAATAAGAGTAGTAAACGAATACAAGTACTTGGGAATTATTTTTACACCAAGCCTGACTTTCAACAAGCACTTAAGCGAAAAAACCCGGGAGGCCAAACAAGGAATCAACATGACATGGAACAGTTTTTTAAGCAAGCCGAACATAAGCCTAAAAGCCAAATGGAAACTTTTTCAAGCCGTTACCCGTGCAGTACAAACTTATGGCGCGCAAGTATGGGGCAACTCCTTATTTGATGAAGTAGACGCGTTGCAACGATATTTTATTAAGAAAATACTGAGGTTACCTGCGAATACCCCTAACTATGTGCTGAACCTTGAAACTGGAGTAGAGGAGGCGTTCCATTACACATATAATTTGCACCTTAGATACATAACCAAGACTCTATTCGAATATGAACCCACCCGACTACCCCACATTCTGTCAAATGTAATCAGAAGAGAGAAAATTTATTGGTACAACGACCTAGCTATGCACCTTCAAGCTTTTAATATACAACTGCCTGATGAAGTAAACCATTCGGAATGGCGCAATATATGTGTTGATATACTAACACAAATAAAACTTAGCAGGTCAAATCATTTAATTGATAGTGCACGAGCCAGCGAAACTAGGATTTACAAGTACCTTGACTATAACAAGGGATCTGAATTCTGCTGCGAAAACTTCACACTCAAGAAAATATCCTGGATTATAAAGGCGCGCGGAGGCCTTCTATGGTTAAAGGGAAACTCTATTAACAGTACCCGGTCCAGACAATGCAACCTGTGTAACCTCAATGAAGACGAGACGATGCAACATTTCATAGGAAGATGCCCAGTGCTACGCGAATTCAGATGGAGATACTTCAAAAGACACATTTAACTGAGGTGGAGATTATTGATGTTTTGAATGGAAGTGATGATGAAAATTGGTCAAAACTTGCAAGTTATATAGAGCAAGCAATACTTTATAGAAAAAGCTTAATCGAAGAATTTTAGTCTACATGTTTTTTGTTGTATTTAAGTCCAATTAATTTAACAATATATGTAAAAGACAATGTGAATGAAATAGTATATGTTAAGATAAGACTTATGATCTTTTGAACTTCTTTGTGCTGGGAATGATGCGGTATCTTGAGACGATCTTGGCAGCCGTGTGTAGTACCAGAATAGAGAAGAACAAAAGATGTGGCTGACGGTTTATAAACCAAGCCACTAAAGCTATATAAAAATGTCTTTAGTAATTTGTTATATGTACACAACTTTTAAGAAAATAGTGATGAAATAAAGACTACTACTACTACTACCCTTGCAAAGGGTATTATAATTTTGCCCAGAAGTTTGCAACGCATAGAAATATTAATATCCGACCCTATAAACTATATATATTCTTGATCAGGGCGACAAGCTGAGTCGATTGAGCTTTGTCCATCCGTCTGTCTGTCTGCTTCTACGCAAACTAGTCTCTCAGTTTTAAAGCTAACGAGCTGAAACTTTGCACAGAGACTTCTATTTACTGCACACTGTCAGTGCATCCTGAAAAATGCACTGTTTGGAGTATTTTTTAGAGATGACGAAGGCAGGAACCAAAATGGAAGAGCTGGACTTGGCTGACGTGTAGTTTAAACACATATGAGAGGCGGTGATCAGTTTATTTCACGTTTGGGGCTGGTTAATTGGGCGTCTAGATCGTGCTCTGTAAGCCAATATGTTGGAGAGAGTATGCCAAAATTGGATCCAGCGTATGAACCATTTAAGGCTTAGCCGCGTTCATCTTTGAACATTAAATTAAACAGATCGTTCTATCGACTTAAGAAAATGATTTCATAAATTTTTCTGAATTTTATTAATTTCTTTTTATCAAATCCAAAAAATGATCCTTTACTTAGTTCAGGGCCGGTTAAATGAAAAGAACAGAAAAGTGTGCTTCTGTTGGCGAGCAAGTTAGTCTCTTGCGATTTACTTGCTTTTGTGTAATCACCAATATACAGCTTAATAAGATCGATTGACTCTTGTCATGAGTGTGAAAATCTCATTCATGGAAACTACAATTCCTATGGTGAGTCATCATACCCTTGTGTGTTTCTTGGTGCAGGGTATACAAATTTTGGTTACGATTTATGTTGTTACAAAGTTTGAGTCTAGTCCAATAATTTGGTTACCCAATGGCTAAGGTGAACGCGTTCCTTGTTTTGGGAAAGTCAACATATTTTACAGTTTAAAAGCAATTCTCCTTCACCAAGTCCAAGTGGTGGTCACTTTTCCCAGTTGCAAATGCTAATCGAAAGGCGACCCGTGTGTTGATTTATGTATACCAAAAACTAAGCTACTAAGCGTGAGCCAGAGGTGGGGGGGGGAGGGCGGGAGTTGGGGAGTTGGAGACCCGATACCCGGGTAAGGTAGCACAAATCAAAGCGTGGTATGGCATTGCCATCATCATCCATTGCATTTCACAGAGAGAGAGACTGAGGTATGTGTGTGTGTGTGTGTGTGTGTGTGTGTGGTAATTGACACAAAACCGAACCGAGGCGGCTGTAGTTTTAGCCTTTGTTGTAGCAGCGGTGACTACTGGTGCCTGGTGCCTGGTGGCTGGAAGTGGAAAACTAAACTACAACAACATTTTGCTAAATACACACTGGAAATGGCAGCAACCGCCTGGCCGACTGCATCATCATGTGCATTGGAAAACTAAACTAACGACGCCGACGACGAGATGGCGGCAGCGTCACCGTCACCGTCAGCAGCCAGCAGCATCAAGCGTCGGCATCAGCATTTCAGTATCAGGCCATCCAAAAACAGGGCGGGGGGGATGGGGGGAGGTAAGGGGGGCGTTGAGTAGGGGGTCAGGTAGCTAGCTTCGCTATTTTTCCTGTTTCTGGGTTTTATTATTTCACCACCAACCAACCAACTACCGCCCTCGGAAAAATGACAAATAGCGACAACAAATTTCACCAAACTTGTCCCGAAAGAAACCAAACAGAAAATTGACTTAAGAAATGATGACAAAACTGTGTCAACTTTCGTGTTGAATTGGTTGGTAAACCCATACATGGTCCAACAAGAGTTCAATTCCTTCAAACAAAAAATATTAAAATGTTTTTCCATGGCTTGCCGCCAACTCTCCCAAAAATTGTACAGGAAAATCTTTTCAGTTTCTTCCTTAACAATTTTCGGAATAATACAGACTTCGGACAAAGCTCAGAGAGAATATTCTTCTCGTTTATCTTTTTACTGGAACAGATTTTCACATATTTTTTACTCTGTACTAGAGGTGTGCGCGTGAGCGAATTATCACTGACGTCCCAAAAGATTCACAAATTAAAAATCTCTGTACGCACGATTCACGCACGTAATTTTGTCGAGTGTTTTGCGTCACTTACGTTACACGCACGATTTAAGAAGGCGATTGATAGGCATGGGCCAATCCTTAAAAGATCGAACTGTGTAGGATATCCAGGAAGTCGGGATGGAATTTTAAAGCTCGTGCCGGGCTTACTCCAAAATTTAAAAGATTGAAAATATCTCGAGGTTTTGAATTTTTATAAAATTATAAGCAACCAAATTTGAGCTTTAGGCTGCCTTCACACTGTTCGACACCTAAAATATGATATTCTACTAGGCCTGCATTTCCCCATGAAATTTTTTTTATGAAACCTTACTAAAAGTAGTACATGTCTCGCTTAATTATTTTTAAAATTTCTTAGCGAAGTCATACGGGGTATAACCTCTTCAACCGGAAATATCCAAGAAATCTCCAAAATACTTTCAAATAGTTCATATAATTCCAGAAATACATTATCTTTATTTTGCAAACGTTTTAGGCTCAGGAAAACCTTGATCAGGCATCATACGTTAAACTGTCTTGTGAAAATACTTAACTATTTTTATTATCCTGTTTCTTTTCATAGAAATTCATATAAAAATCAATTTTATCTTTACTTTTAGACAAAGAAGTTGGGTCAGAGCTGCTTTCCTCATTCTGGCCTCCTTAAGCTCCACCATTAGCCCTCCTAGGAAACCTCGTTAAGTTGCAAAATATCAATTTTTTTTTGTTCCTTCAGATAATAAAATACAGCTTTAACGAAAAAAAAATATTTTTTCTCCAAAACAATTCTAGATGCAACTAAAAGTTCACCTTTTGAATCGCCTGTTTTCGCTTGAACTTTCTGGCTCTTTTTTTTACTCGCTGGCCACGACACTTTTTACACTTTTTTAATTTAACTTTAAGACTTTTTGGCACCCTATAAACTTAGCCGAAATAATCTCTACGCAGCCAATGACGTATATTTTAACTTTCCTTATTTTTCGTTATGTTCTTGGAATTTTTCTATACCTTTTTAAATTATCTTAAATTTGTAACTATAGCTTATTTCTTGTTATGTATCCTATTCATTTTTTTTGTAATTTTTGTTTGATCTTCTTTGCTCTATAGCAAACACATTCACTTAACCGTAGTTTTTGAAAACTCCAACAATTGTATTGCTGTTTAATTCGTCTCATCGAACGTTGAAAGTTAAATAAATTTGGTTAATTTTGACGTATGCTTTATAAAAAGATTTGACATAAAAAATTTTTCTAATTTTATACTACTTTTTTATTTTCTTCTTCCTTAGTCCACTTTTCGGTTGAGCGAGGGCCAATTGTCTACATATCAGTCGAAGCAGTTACACATGTACTTTTCTGTTTAGAGGTTAGCGTGATATTTTAACGAGGGTCTAAGAAAGTGCCACTTATGAATGCATTATTTTCAAAGGAACTGGTCTCGCGATTTTGTATTTCACTGAACTAAAGTTTTGCTAAGCCAGAATCTTTTTTTTAATAGAAAAAAATAGACGCCAGCTAACTTCGGCTCGACCGAAGTTTATATACCCTTGGAGCTTGATATATGCCTGACAGTTTGTATGGCAGCTATACTATATAGTGGTCCTTTCACTTGTGAATTTATCTGAAACTAAAATCTTATTGAAATTATGTAAAATCATTGAAAACTTATAAATACGAGCGTTGGGAGCGATAGCACTAAAAGCAAAAAAGTTTTTCTTACTAAAACTAGTTTTTCAACCGATCGTTTCTATGGCAGCTATATGATATAGTCATCCGATCCGGCCGGTTCCGACAAATGTGCAGCGTATTTGTACCAAAAGACTTTATGCAAAGTTTGGTTAAGATAGCTTTAAAACCGGTATCCAAAAATTTAAGAA
The DNA here is from genome assembly GCA_018904275.1 of Lordiphosa clarofinis. NCBI lineage: Eukaryota > Metazoa > Arthropoda > Insecta > Diptera > Drosophilidae > Lordiphosa > Lordiphosa clarofinis. The sequence goes on from JAEIGQ010000008.1 coordinate 1,356,270, forward strand.
TATCGGTTCCGGTTCGGGTTCTGAGTTTCAATCGGTTCTTTTCGGTATACGGTTCCGGTTCCGGTTTGATTCCCTGATTATAAGGGATCTCTATATGTCTTTGGAAAAACTTTGTGAACCGAACTTATAATTTATCGAAAAAAGTGGTCTGGTTCAGGTTCAGATTCTGGGGGGCCAAAATATTAGAGGTACGGTTCATGGTCCGGTTCTTAAGTGTTCAGTTCTAAACCGGTTTGCAGCCTTGTTTTAGACCCTATCTGCAAAGCAGAAATTCGTAATTTATCCATCGGTTTAACTATTTTATTCTAGGCGATTTTTTCTTAAAGTTTATTGTAAAAGCCCATTTAATTTTTCGTTGAACGGTTGTTGTCCCAATAAATTTGGATACCGCGAGTTTCTGAGAAACATTGACAATCTAATATTTTTTTTGAGTATGCTAACATATTATATTTATATCCTGCTTAATTCCTACAAGAGCTATATATGACCGATTCCGTTGTGATTTTCTCACTTTATGTGATGATCCATCCAAGTTCAAAAATTCCACTAAATCGAACTTTTATTATTAGTTAAATTCCGTTAACCCGGCCCTATGGCCCACTGTGCAGCGCTTGTCTTTGGTGTCGGATTTTGTTATTTTATTTGCTTGGCGTTTCCAAGCATTCGGAGCATTTCTGACAAGAGAAGACAGTTGTAGCGCCATGTTTACTGAACATAAAACCGAGAGTTTCTTGGAACAGCTGTACAGTTGTATGCCTAAATACCAAATGAAATCGAATATATTACAAAATGATTACAAACCCGTTCTCCTTCTAGGAACAAGGGCGGCCAAACTTGCCTTTGTTGTCGAGGGACTTTTTGTATTTTGTTGTTATTTGAAGAAAACTCACCTGCAAAGAGAGAAAAAAAAATGGGACACATAAAGAAAGAGCATAAAAATATGGTGTGTGTGTGGGGGGGGGGAAATGCGATTAGCAAAAATAACAAAAAAAAAGTTATGAATACTCAAAGCTTGAGCGTTAGACAATGGAACTGAGCTCAGGCATTAAAATAAGAGAGGAGACACGACGACAGATGGTCAAGAGGAATGTATCTGTATCTGTATCTGTGGATGTGTGTGTGTATCTACTTGCTACAGCATAACACAAATCAAAACTTGGCTGAAAGTGCAGGCAGTCAAAGCGACTTGGAGACTGAGGACTGGGAACTGGAGACTGAAGCTGAACTACACATACATAACTAATAGATACATAAAAGCCGTATCTTTTGGGTGAATGAACTGTAATGAGAATGTGAACCTAGAGGCAGGCAGCAGGCAGGCTGGCAGCCACCGAGATGTTGAAAATCGCAACGCAAAGTGCGCAATTTACGTTGCTGCCGCCGCCGCCGCGCCGCTCCGCTCCCGACTGGCTCTGTGTGTGTTGCCACACAAAACTGACCGACGACAACGACGAAGTCGACCACGAGACCACGACGACAGCAGCAGCAGCAGCAGCAGCTTTAGCTAGAGCCAAACTAAACAAAACGAATGCACAATTCAAAAGGAGCCGGAGCAGGGCGAGGGAGGGAGGGAGCGTTTGAGAGGCGTATGATTGTGCACATAACTGCACGCGGCGCGCCCGATGGTCAGCGATTAAAATTGACCAACGACTAATAAGTAGTGCATGCAGAAACCGAAACAGAAACAGAAACAGCCACCAAAAACGAATCAACGATTCTCTGTTTTCATGTATAGTTTTATGGTCCACTAATTTCACGGGAGATATGCTTAACAAATACCAGAAATAAACACTTTGACTTTACTAAAAATCTCAGTTGCCTAAGGGTAGAATATGTGAGATCGGCCCTTAATTCAATCCACGAGTTGCCCTCAGAGTTGAGACGGCATTCCAAGCGTTTTAAGTCCAAGGGCCCCGAGGCAAAATGGAAGGAAAGTTGGGAAAGGTTTATAAAAACATGTTGCTAAGTTTGAGATCCCAGAATCCACTCAGATTGCACCCATATCCCTCCCAGATCCCGCTTTCCCAACTCTTTCCCACCCCTGCCTATCATATTATGTACGTGTGTTTGCCCTGCCACTCTACAGAACAACAACACAAAATATTAATGATGTCAGCGTCACGTGATGCTGAAATCAAATTTTACTCCTACATTCAAAAACGAGAGCATAAGTTAAAGTCGGCTCTAACCAACTTCGATATACCCTTTACTAATGAAAAAACATGTTAAACAGTGTTCCTGCGTTCCTTAGGGTGACCATCTAAAAAGTATGCAACAATTTTTGAGTGGGTAGCGGGGGGGGGGCTTGGTTCACTTTTTTGCTCATAACTTGAGAACCGTTCATCCGATATTTATCATTTCTTCAGCAAATCGGTTGATTTTGTTAATTACTAACTATCTTTAGAAGGTACAAATCGTCTATCTTCAAAACTGTAGGAGATATAACGTTTTTCCCACATTGCGGAGGCGGGAGCGGGCGTGGCCAAAATTTGAAACAAACTTGATCTGCGTGCAGATAAAAGAAGCATTTGTCCCATACATGTCAAACCTCTAACTCTTACCATCTCTGAGATCTAGGTGTTCATACAGACAGACGGACAGACGGACGGACAGACGGACATGTCTATATCGACTCGGCTGTTGATGCTGATCAAAAATATATATACTTTATATGGTCGGAAATGATTCCTTCTGCCTGTTACATACATTTGCACGACTTTAGTTTACCCTTTTTACTCTACGAGTAAAAACGCTCTTGATTTTATCCTGTTTTGGTCTTATTCTTACTTTGAGTACGAATCGATCTTAAATTCCAAACTGACCGTTAAAATTTCAAAAATAGAAATCAAATTCTTGATTCAAGAAAAAAAGTTCCAGTTTCAGATCATTTCGTTCTTGAGGTAAAACGAACTCTTACTTTGGGTTCAAAATCGCTCTAAGCTTAAATTGCTTATTTGGATTTAAATTTTTCAAATCCCGCTACTCATTTCCAAAACGTTCTTGAAATTAAGAATTTAGGGAAAAACGCTCTTGAATCAAGAAACTCCGTACTTAAATCAAGATTTTTCTAGCTTATTGAAGTTTTGAAACTGAAAATTCTTGATTTTTTTCTCCGTATCCAAATTAAAGATGTTTCCCTTCAAAAAAAAAAGTAGGTCTCAGCATTCCCAATTACAGTCGTACAAAGAAGTTCTCTATCAGCTGTGCTCCGGCCTGAAAGCATTTGCGATTTCAACAAATTTGTACGAATTCAATTTGAAGTGCTTCGAAATTCGCAACTTTTTGTTATCGATTCTGTTTCATTCATTTAGAAGCAATTGTATCGACAAACTTATCGCTTCAGCCAAACACCACTTATAAATTTGAAGCAAAGTTGGGCTGCCTTCACACTGTTCGACACATGACCTATGATATCTAGTAGTATAGTTGCTTTGTTGAGCTTTCAAAAGTAAGTAAAAGTATTGGGCAGACCGCAATAATCGCTATTTGTTGGATCCCTTATATTGCATATGGCAATCAATTTTGTTAAATCTTTACTGTCATTCCTTTGGAATCACCCTTGAAGTGAGCCGCAAACTTCATTATCGGCCATCTTCTGTGCACCCCAAAAAGACCAAAAAACGAAATCCAGCCAGTTTTTGTGTCCTTTAATTACTTGAAAATGTGCCAGAATGCACACGCAACCGACGCGTCGGTTTCTCCAGCTGCACTTGCTCCTTGAACGACTGTCCTTTTATCCTTCCTCTTTGTACTTTTTTTTTTTTTGCTTGCATTTTATGGACAATTTGGGGCTTGTATTTATTTTGTTGGCCACGCCTTCAACCCCATTCTTGCCAAAAATATTGAACTTAACTTGGTTTGTATGTAAGTAATATGCGTGCGTCTGTGTGTGTGTGTGTGTGTGTGGAAAAGTTGCCGTTTTCCACCTTCCGTTTTTTCCCTTACTTTCATCTTCCGATTTTTTTTTTTGCGTTTTGTTTTCGTTGTCAACTTTTACGTTGGCTTTCTCCTTCTTTCTCTGCTGCTGGCAAGCAAATTAAAAATTCAATTTTGTTGTGCAACTTTTGCACTTTGCAAGTGCTACCCCCCCTCCACTTGCACTTCCCTTGTTGCGTGCATTTAAGCAATATGTTATTAGAGAAGACCCCCGTACCCCCTCCCTCCTTCCCTGTTGATGCCTTTGGCGACTCACTGGCTAGCCTCTTGTTTGCGTATGCGTGAGGACCACGCCTACAATATTGTTTTCTTTTTTTTTTTTGATACTCCCCCCGAATAACCAAAAAAGAGTTGACACAAATGTGTTTCAAGGAAACAGGAAAAGGGATGGCAGGACATTGCAAATGAAGCTGGGGGCAAAATCGATTTTAAAGTAAAGAAATTTTGATTGAATCTGAGCAAAATTAAAGCAATTTGAAAAAAACGTCATATCTGCCTCAGTTTTTTAGCCAGATGTGGTTCATACTTTCTAGAGAAATTTAGTAATCAAGATTATTTATCGATTTGCCAAAAAAATGATAAGGATCAGATGAACTATACTCAAGTTATGACCAAATGAAAGCGGCCAAAGTGGTGGCGCCATCTATTGGTTTTTGAAAATACTGATAAACCCTCATATGATGCGTTATGTAGTAAAGTGGGCAAACCTCAAATGCGTATTGAATTCAATGTATATCACTCATGCCTACTGTGGCCCCTACCTACATTTTGAATTTTTAGGTAATTGGCGTAGACTTCGACTTCGTCGTTCGAAGTCATAACATTTGACAAAAGAGTATATTGTTTTTAATATAACCCAGACAAAATGTTAATAATATTTGGAAAAAATTACTGCAAAACTTGTACTATTCTACGCTGTTCATTTCCAAATGAAATCAAGTTTTGGCCTTACACTAAGAGGCTATAGGCAGGATATCTTAAAGTGAGGCCCCTCGCAAACTTAACTAAAGTGCTGCACATCACGGTTGCGGCCGTTTCTGCGCGTAGAAAAAAAGGATAGTTTTTAATGATCCTCAGGATATTTTCGGTATCCATTTGGAATGGATAGTTAACTTTCCTTTTATTGAGATCTATTGAATATTTTCAAAGTCAATTTATTTCCGTTGGAAAAATTTTAGTTCTTGATCTTTATTCTTCATCCAAAGAAGCTTAAACGAGAAGGCCAAGCTAACTTCGTCTTTGCCGAAGTTCTTATACCCTTGCAAATGTTTAAGTAAATCAGAGTTTACGAACGTCAGCATTAAGCCAAACAATTTTTCTAAATAAAACCCGCTTTTTGACTGATAGTTCCTATGGAAGCTATAAGATATAGTCATCCGATTTTGACCAAAACTTTCACAACTATGTAAAAGCGAATAAAACAAATTTTTGGTGAAGCGGGAGGCGTTTACATTAAAAACAAAAAAGTTTTTCTCACAAAAACCCACTTTTCGACAGATAGTTCCTATGGCAGCTATAAGATATAGTCATCCGATTTTGACCAAAACTTCCAAATCTGTGTAAAAGCGCATAAAACTAATAATTGTCGAAGCGGAAGGCGTTTCCATTAAAAACAAAAAAGTTTTCTTACAAAAACCCACTTTTCGACCGATAGTTCCTATGGCAGCTATAAGATATAGTTATCCGATTTTGACCAAACCTTTCAAATCTATGTAAAAGCGTATAAAACTAATAATTGCCGAAGCGGAAGGCGTTTACATTAAAAACAAAAAAGTTTTCTCACAAAAACCCACTTTTCGACCGATAGTTTCTATGGCAGCTATAAGATATAGTCATCCGATTTTGACCAAACCTTTCAAATCTATGTAAAAGCGTATAAAACTAATAATTGCCGAAGCGGAAGGCGTTTACATTAAAAACAAAAAAGTTTTCTTACAAAAACCCACTTTTCGACCGATAGTTCCTATGGCAGCTATAAGATATAGTTATCCGATTTTGACCAAAACTTTCAAATCTGTGTAAAAGCGTATAAAACTAATAATTGCCGAAGCGGAAGGCGTTTACATTAAAAACAAAAAAGTTTTCTCACAAAAACCCACTTTTCGACCGATAGTTCCTATGGCAGCTATAAGATATAGTTATCCGATTTTGACCAAAACTTCCAAATCTATGTAAAAGCGTATAAAACTAATAATTGCCGAAGCGGAAGGCGTTTACATTAAAAACAAAAAAGTTTTCTTACAAAAACCCACTTTTCGACCGATAGTTCCTATGGCAGCTATAAGATATAGTTATCCGATTTTGACCAAAACTTCCAAATCTGTGCAAAAGCGTATAAAACTAATAATTGTCGAAGCGGAAGGCGTTTACATTAAAAAAAAAAAGTTTTTCTCACAAAAACCCACTTTTCGACCGATAGTTCCTATGGCAGCTATAAGATATAGTAATCCGATTTTGACCAAAACTTCCAAATCTGTGCAAAAGCGTATAAAACTAATAATTGCCGAAGCGGAAGGCGTTAACATTAAAAACAAAAAAGTTTTCTCACAAAAACCCACTTTTCGACCGATAGTTCCTATGGCAGCTATAAGATATAGTCATCCGATCCGGTCGATTCCGACAAATTAGCAGTGTGCAGTAAAAAGAAGACTCTGTGCAAAGTTTCAGCTCGATAGCTTTAAAACTAAGAGACTAGTTTGCGTAGAAACAGACAGACGGACGGACAAAACTCAATCGACTCAGCTCGTCGCCCTGATCAAGAATATATATAGCTTATGGGGTCGGAAATGAATATTTCTGTGCATTGCAAACTTCGGGGCAAAATTATAATACCCTTTGCAAGGGTATAAAAATGGATCTTATAGTGGATAGTTTAAATATCCATTCCCAGTAAAAGATGGATCACTTTCAATGATGATTTAGCTATTGTCACAACATATAGCTTTTTTTCCCCTAAAAGGCTAGATTCTTATCGATATGCTATCGAACACCCCAAGTGTCACCAATAGGAATAGCCGCTGTGTCAATAAACTTGATCTGCCTGCAAGTATAAGTCGTGAAGTTTATGTCCCATAAAAGCCAAACCTCGGACGGACATACATACATATGTTCCCTATTAACTTAACATACTCTGTGTACCTTTGGTACAAAGTATAAAAAAAATTGGATGATTTCTTTGGTACAAAGTATAAAAAAAATTGGATGATTTCTTTTATTTTGAAATTTAGCTCACGCTCCCATCTCTAGGTCCTAAGTTTTAAGTGTGTTTGTTGTGTTTGCGCGCCTGGCAACGCATTTTCGTCGGACTGCAGCAGCAACAGCAGCTAAAAGCAAAATCAGCAGCCGTTGCCAGTTAGCTGCTGCTGGTGCTGCTGCCACACAAGAACACACCAAAAGAAGTACAGGGTGACGGACGGAATGTTGGAGGGAGGAGTAGGGGCCTGGCTGGGTAGTTAGTTGGTCCACCATCATCCACATCGACATGCACATCTCTCTGTGGCACTTTGCACATAGTTATCCCTACCCTCCCTTCTACTCTCCCACCATTGCAGCTGCAGCTCATGAGATACTGCATACACAGACACACCGACACAGCTTCAGATACTGTGATACATATGTATCTACTGGATGCACATTGCTCTTATATAGCAGATACATTTATGTATGAATACACCATCTCTACCTCTCCTCTTCTACATCTACCGGCCAAACATATATCACACAACAACACACACACAAGTGCAAAAGTTTGGTGGGGTCGGGGGGGGGCAGCCCAGTGAAGAAGTGCATCCATCATCCATCTATGTTTTATATTCATTTTTTATTCTCCCTTATTTGTATTGCCCGAGTAACAAGACTTAAAAATTGCATACATTTTTGGTGCATCATTTTGAATGCTTTCTACTGGAGTTAAGAGAAAAGAGCATATTCCCTTAAAGGAAAAGGAAAAAGAGCAAAAGTGTAGCATACTTCCCTGCGCACACTTATGTATTATACGAAATTTTGTGCTTTTTCAAAAGTTTTTGAAGCTAATAGCAACATTTAACATCTCGAAGCAAAATGTTCCATAAGGTAAAATGTTCGTTACTTTTTAGTCCACCCCTAAGAATATTGAGCATAAATCACTTAGAAACAAATATAGGTGAAGTTGACTTTTTGAGAAGAAGGAAGATTGTGATTATTTGTTCACTTTTCAGACAGGAGAAGCAAAAAATTGGTCTAAGTAGTGGCATTTTGTCAAGTTGGGACTACTATGAAAAGATTATACAAATTTTTGGATATATTCGTATGAACAATTTCCATGCGGAATCCTTGGATAACTACAGTATGTAGTTCTTTAAAGAGTAAAATAATTAAACAAATATACAAACTGTTAATTCAGAGGATTCAAAAGAGTTCGATCCAGAGCAAACAAGCAGTTACTCCTGCATGCTTCTGAATTTAGGGAGAGAAAGATTGGAAAGAGAGTCTTGCGGAAGATGACATAACACAGCTGCTTTAAGTCACAGTTGGTCCACAGCCATGGATCACACATGTCGCGTTGGGGGAATCTTTACACAATCAGCGAGTCACCCTTAACCCGTGCCTCGTAGTAAATTCAAGTTAACATGCCAGTTAGTTGGAAAGCCGGCTCATTAATACCCATAGCGTTGGCACGCTTCACCGAAACTGTCTCCTCACGTACGACTACCTCTGTATAAGAGAGTGTTACCATTTGGTTGGACCACTTTAAGCCAGAGGCGGCCAAATGGAGAGGAAAAAAAAGTGAGCTTGTGTTAGTAAACAAGAGAGCTCTCTCCAGATAACAAGCATTTTACTTGCTAGGCAGTGCTCACCGATTCACACAACCATAACTTCGGCTCGCGTTTGCTTAAAAATACGACAGACTTCGGCGGCGAGCCTTAGGTGGACGGGTCTGCTTTAAGCTCAACTGGCAACTTCTGGCTATGCTCGGAGAAGAAGCAAAGTAACACCTAGGCCATGATTGGCACTATAGATCACTGGATAGACGGAAGAGCCACGAATGATGTGGCTTAAGCTGGGCATATAAGTCCATCAACTGCAGACCTGTCATCTTCTGAGTTTGGCTATGCGGTTTGAATTTGATTCCCTCTGACGCCAAATCCTCGCAGCTGAAGGGTCCCTGTAATGTGACAATGTCGTGGGTACCCATGGCCACCAGGGTAAATGTTTTGGAGCAGCTTATCCTGCGGATCAATGAAACTTTTGCAGGACTCTTGGGTAAGGGACACATTGCGAAGCAAAGCGGTCACAGCATGTGGAAGAATCTGTGCCAAGGAGGAGGCAACACTTAGCACCTGTTGCTGGGTTAGCTCGAAAAACTCAAACTTTGGCTTAGAGAAATGATAGTCTCGTAGTCCGTTAAATAGCTTGTTAAATTCATAGAAAATCATTATTAAATGCAGGCCCACTAGATTTTCATATCTCATGTATCAGACAATGAGTAAACGCCTTAAAATTTGCTGCAGTGGTAAAAAAAATGAACTATAGTGCAAATTATGAACTATAGTTCAATAGTTCAAAAAACGAACTATAGTTCAAAAACTATTAGTCCACTACTTTTTTCGCTACTTTTTTCGCCCGCCGCCTGGCAGGATGGCGTTACTTTTGGCGGCCAAACCGTTAAAACGCTGATGTACGCTGACGATATGTGCATCCTAGCGGAAAGTTCGCAAATGCTTCAAAATATGCTAAATGCTCTTGGAACCTACTGTGAGCTATGGGGCTTGCAAATAAACACTGACAAATCGAAGTTTATGTCTATAGGACCACGGAGAAGCAGGCTAAGAAATGGGGAGTATCTGCACATAAATGGAAGAGCGTTAGAGATAGTGCGGTCCTACAAATATTTGGGCGTCACAATATCCGATAACATGAACTTCTCGGATCACATAAAAGGGAAGCTTGGAGAAGCAAAAATTGCAATAAACACTTCATGGAGGACATTGCTGAGTAAAAACAATGTGAAGCCAAGTTGCAAATATAAGATGTTCCAGGCAACTGTAAGAAGCATCATGTGTTATGCTGCTGAAATTTGGAGTTTTCTCAGATTTGACGATGTTGAACGTTTGTTGACTTTTTTCATCAAAAAAGTATTCAGACTACCGCAGAATACGCCAAATTACGCGATTTATATTGAAACTGGCCTTCCAACTCTGTATACTTATACACTGCAACTGCATTTTAACTATGTATCCAAGGTCATGAACATGCCGGAGAAAAGAATGCCTAGGCAAATAATGAGTCAACTGCTTCTTGAAAAAAGTCAGTTTTTTGATGATTGGACCATCATTTCAAACAACTGCGGGCTTAACTTTGACTGGGACAATATACAAGGATGGCGTCATACTCAAGCAGAAGTCATAAAAAGGCTTTGTGAAGATGAGCGTGAACTCTTTATAAGCCGAGCTAGACAGAGCACCGAAAGGACCTCATATAATAAGCTAAATCACAACCTGGGTCAATCTAACTATTTTCAAGATAGCCTAGGAACAAACTGTATTAGCAATATTTTTAAAGCGAGATGCGAAATGATTGCATTAAACTTTAGGCCATACAGAAGGGACTTGGATGAAACCTGCAGCCTGTGTAATATGCGCGAGAAGGAAAATGTGGGACATTTTATCGGTATTTGTCCTATCCTTAAAGAGGTTCGATATCAGCACTTCCATCGCATCACTTTAACCGAGTTTGAACTACAAAGAATTTTAAATGGAGAAAATTGGAGCACCCTAGCATCCTTTTTAACAGAAGCCACAAAATATCGGAGACAAATTGTAAACGAAGATTTTTAAGTTTTTATTTTATTATTATTTTTATTTTTATTTTTTTATTTATCTAAAATAGTCTGTAGAGCCGCCCTCATTGACGGAAGATCCACTATCTCGTGACGAACGGGGAAGGTGGGTGGAGTAGTCAAATGAAAGGTGACTCTCAGACAAGCATATATTTATAGTTTTTTATATGGAAAATACACCAAGAATCAACTGACGGTTTTAAATAAACCATTGTTGTATAACACTTACCGTTTTTATTATTGTAAAGCCAGCAAAAATATGTAATAACTCTGTTGATATTTTACCCTTACTCAATAAAAACAACTACTACTACTACTACTACTAGTTCAAAAACTGAGAAATACATGACCTAGTTCATTAGTTCATTTTAAAGACTAGTTCATTTGAACTAGTTCAAAAAAATCGGCACAACTCTAGTGTCGAAATCCTGACTTTACATTGATTCTAATGAAAGTAAACAATTCATCTTCGTCAAACTCTGCAATATGCTGATTATTGTCAAACATAACAAACAAGTGGTTGCAATATTTTTATAATATTATATTATAACAAGTAAGAGTGTTGCGGTCGAGTGCCCCGACAGCAAAATACCCAGTCCCAAGTCATTTTCAACAGTTAAGTTTGATCTTTCTGATCTAAGAGCTAGAAGATATAATCCTTATTTACTTCAACTATACAGTTCTTACAAGTTTAAATTAATTCTTAAAAGAAAAAAACTGTGTTTTCGGGGAGTAGTGTAAATATAGAATAACGGGAAATTTTGTAGGACCTTTAAAATTTTAAGACTGTGGCGCCATTGACTTTTCTAAGAATTTTGATCGCATTGCCTCCAGTCTATATTCCTATTTTGCTCGATTTAAGATGTTGTAAATACCCTCTCCAAAGGTTACAAAAGGACAGTAAACTGACTGACCAAATGCATTGCTTGAATATTTTTGAGATGGTTTAAGGCAGGCCATTTCTCTGCTGACATTTCTTAATTCGACTGGAGAGGATTTAGGCAGATGTAACATTAAAGAATAATATATTTTTAGCAAAATCCTTTTTTAAAAAGTGGCTGGCAAAATAAGCTATGGATGTGCATAAATTTGTACATATGTGTGTTATCCTATAAGCAAACAAAGTGCAATTATATAAATATTGCATAAGCTGTCCGTACGTACACACACCCACACCCTTCTCACACACACACAAGCGCATACATAGGGATACATACATTTAGCTGCATGGAAATGTGTTAGCTGTAAGCATATACTTAACGCATATTATAATAAGAACACACACACACATGCCTTTACATACTGAACTAATCAGGAAGTCAGCAAGCGAGAGGAGCAGGCTAAACTTCGTTTCTTTTTAAATCAATTGTGATTTTTCTCAATGTTAAACAGAATGAAGAAAAATTTCATAGCCTACTTTTGAGGGTCGTCTTGACTGATTCCTAATCCTTTGGCTGCCCTCGCATCTTGTTATCTATCTTGCTTGCCTGTGTGTGTGTGTGTGTGTGTGTGTGTATGTATTGATTTGTTGCCTGTGTGCTCGACACAAATTTGTCTGATACAATTTTCCCCCCTGGCAATTGAAAATTAGCGCATCTCTCTCTCCCTCTTTTTGTTGGTAATCCACAATTTGGTTTGTCCAATAATTTGACTAAATGTTGAAGAATTAAAATAACTCAGCACCATTGAACTGTTATACACATTGACAAGTGTTATACATGCCCAACTGTTAGCCAGGGTTTTACATAACAGCTGCCTGGCTTTTGGGTTTCGGTTTTACATGGTTCTCCTGCCCCCCCACCCCACTATCCCCCCCCCCCCCTTTTCTGTGGCTTATGCGTGAAAATTTCTGTAGTAGCGTTTTTCCTTTCTCTGCCTGCTCATTCGTCAATGCAGTTGCTGGAGGGGGGGGAAGGCGACGGGGTTTAGCATCTAACTTTTCCACCAAATTTTTTTTGGCTTTATTTTCTGTAGTTTTTCTGTGTTTAGAGGCACCGCAAAAAAAAAAAAAAAAAAAAAAAAAAAAAACAAAACAGTTGACTTGACTACCACTAATGTGCGCACTGGCCTGTAAGAGATGCACCAAAATGATGAGTCACTTCACTCGGGCACGAGACACGATGTAGAATTCTATAGCATACTTTTTTGCTAACATTTGGATGATAACATTTCTGACACTAGGTGGCGTTTGGTAACCACTTGAAGGGCAATAATTGATCAATCACATTATGATCTTCTAGCAATATTCATAGACCCAAAGCACACTGGGCCAGCGACCCCAAAGGCCTTCAATTAAGCGCAGAGTTTTTCAAGTAACGTACGAACCGTTATGTCAAACCTCTTACCATCTCGGACCTGACTAAATAGACTCGGCTGTTGATGTTGATCAAGAATATATATACTTTATATGGTTGGAAATGATTCCTTCTCCCTGTTATATACTTTTGCACAAACTTAATACACTCTATGTACCTTTGGTACAGAATATAAAAACTTGTGTGTCATTTGTTCGGCAAAATCATGAGTAATCAGTTGGATTCAATTTCGATCAAATCATGTGCAATTTTAAAACTTTAAAAATTAGTTTAAAATATTTTGGCTTTTAGAAATTGTGCGTGTTTTCCGTTAATTAATGTTTAAGAGGAAGGTAAGTATATTTTATGTTGCAGAAGCGGAAAACTGCAAGGCCAAAAGTCAAACCAAAATTGCAGAATTTGCATCAAAACGCCATCTAGAGGAGTTGGTTGTCAACTAGATGCGTGCCTGTATGTGTGAGAGTGTGTGTGTTTGTTTGAGCTAAAATGCAATTCGCGTGTGAAAACTGTTAAATGAATTACAAACACACACGCACTTACACGCACACACACACACACACATATGCAAAAAGCCAGTGTGAAAGAGAACGAAACTAAGGAAAGTAAAGTAAAGAGCGGACAGAAAGATGTGGGTGCCACGCCCACACCTCCTGCGCCCTCTTGCTTGCTACCCATTCCAAATGTCCAAAGCCACCTCCCTCACCCCTCCCTTAGCCCACTCGAAGTATATAAAAGCGAAACATGCTGAAAATGCTTACATAAGCAGTGAAATGGAGGAGACACGCGGGAGGCAGGGAGCACAAGAGCATTTTTCTCTCTCTATCCATGTGTGTGTGTGTGTGTGTGTGTGGGTGAGTTGCATACATTAACAACAAGAACAACAATAGTAAATATTGAAAATTCCATATCCGTTTTGATGTCAACACTCCTCTCATCCCCCTACTAACCCTTCGCCCTCACCCTCTCCCCAAAGAAGAAAAAATATGTATGAACAAAAAGAAAAAAAAAACATTTCAACGGCCTCTCTAAGGGGCGGCAGGAAGAGCCACCTTCTCCTTCTGGAGCTGCCATGCAAAACACGTAAAAAAAACTTTTCAGAAATATTATTTATTTTATTTATTTTTTGCTTACTCTTAAGCTGGAGCTGGTGGGTGGATGGATGGTTGGGGTGAAGTTAGGTAATTTATAATTAACTAAAGAGGCGTATACGTAATTCGTCTACGCATACGTCATCTTCAAATGAAAGATTATTATTTTTGCTTGAAAACTGCTGACAAAAAAGTGGAGTCCTCTAGTAACCCTGCCCTTCGTCTGTGTCGAGGTTTTTATCTGGGCTACCAAATCGTCATAAAAAAGCTTAAGTTCAACAGCGCACTTCCCCCATTTAGAAGCTGAGAAAATGGACAATATTGTGAAAACACTATTTCCCACTCACCCGGTCAGACCAGCCCATGTGGAACTTTTTACTAGGAGCGAGCTCACCAAAGCGGCAAAAAGCCTTCCCATTTATTCAAATAATTTTTAAAATAAAAGGAATTCAAAGCTTTAGGAAACACATTACTTGGTACAGGGTATTTTGCTGTCGGGGCACTCGACCGCAACACTCTTAGACTTAGTCTAGAGACATACAAGTGAAATTGTATATATTTTATTCAACAAATGTATTAGATTTCCCTTGATTTTCTAGCCTACTGTGATAACTTCATAAAGTCTGCTTCATCGTGTAAATTCCGACTTAAGGCCTGTATCCAGCACTGCGGAAAATTCCTGTGAGGAATTTGCTAATTATTTCTTGTGTGTGTGGAACATAACTAAGACAGTGTGACCATGCACCTAAGAGGTGGAAGGTCACTCTGATCAATCAGCTGTTTGGCACTGTTAACTATTTGAATTTAAATAATAGTATTTTCTGAATAAAGCATGCTGCTCGGAGTATGTAGCAAATCTTTATTCTTAGGGATAATAAGCCGATGGCTTGACACTTTGCAGTGGGTCCCGGATGGCACACAACATCACTGTAGCATGTTGTTATGAGCGCAACTTTATAATGCTATTACCGCCCATCGAATGAAGTCTTTTATGTTCGGATACAAGATTGCCTAAATACATTCGCATCTACATTAGGGATTTTGTCAACTTAGTGGCCGAATCAGTAACTTAGCTTTGGTAAATGTTCGAACCGCTTGAACATAGCCGTTAATCGTTCAAAGAGTCAACACGATTGCTATGAGACCCGTAAAAGTAGCTTGAGTGCAACTATTGGGAGTAAAAGATCCATATACAGATATGGCGGCTAAATATCTTGGCGTGTCTTGGCAAGGAAAGTCCGTGTGACTCGGGCAGTAGCTATGGTTGCAGCTAATGGCATTGGCTTCTTAAGCCTTGTATGGGCGATCCCGTTATGGGGTACGGCATGACCGACTGCCCTCAAGAATCTAAAGTCATCTACATACATACATATGTGGGGCCCCTGGTATGTAAGGCATATAACAACATACATATATACCGCGGTGTAGACGCCTTGCCATTATGCGCTTAAATTAATATGCACACCAGCAGCTATCATGACCACTCTAATAACTTTGCCTATAATCTGGCGAAACACAGATTAAGAAGGCATCTATATGGACAACATCTCTTCGACCTTTGTGTCTATGGAAAGCATCCCTCTGGCGGTTTCATCAATTTGGTGCCCTTGGCTCCATTTCCTACCAATCTTTGCAAGCAAATGGTCCTTCAGCCATATGACAGCTCATAACAAAAAAATCATAATAGATTTTCCCCAAAATTTTCGCTCGTGGCATCCAAAATAATTGTTGACAATATATTCCTGCGCTGTGTGTCAGCTGTTCTCGCCATCCACACACGCTATCGATATGCCAACTATCGATAAGAAAATGTGGATTACGTTCATGTTGCTGGATACACAAGCAAGGAAAACACAAACTAAAAATTCCTGGCGTAGTTTTTATACCCTTGGAGAGGGTATATTGAAATTGTCCGGATGTTTGTAACGCACAAAAGGAAGCATCTCCGACCACATAAAGTATATATATTCTTGATCAGCATGACGAGCTGAGTTGATATAGCCATGTCCGTCTGTCCGTCCGTCTGTCCGTCCGTCTGTCCGTCTGTTTCTATGCTATCTCCTCCGTCAGTTTTAAAGCTATCTTAACCAAACTTTGCACGAAGTCTTTTAGTACCAATACGCTGCACATTTGTCGGAACCGGCCGGATTGGATGACTATAGCATATAGCTGCCATAGGAACGATCGGTTGAAAACCTAGTTTTTGTGAGAAAAACTTTTTTGTTTTCAATGCTATCGCTCCCAACGCTCGTATTTATAAGTTTTTAATAATTTCACATGATTTCACCAAGCCTTGTCAAAATCGGACAACTATATAGTATAGCTGCCATACAAAAGTTAGGTCTGAAAAATAGTCCTAGTGAGAAAACTTTTTTGTTTTCAATGTTATCGCTCCAAACGCTCGTATTTATAAGTTTTCAATGATTTTACATAATTTCAACAAGATTTGTCGAAATCGGACTACTATATAGTATAGCTGCCATACAAACTGTCAGCCACATATCAAGCTCCAAGGGTATATAAACTTCGGTCGAGCCGAAGTTAGCTTGCCTCTATTTTTTAATATAAAGTTTCACAGGAATTTTTAGTTTCCGCTGGATACCCGGCTTTACTACCGGCATAAAAAAGCAAAATATGTTGCCTACTTTCTTTCCTTAAGCGCCAGACATTTTGTCATGAGCTGTTTACTAACATTATGTTAATAAGTTAACATTAATGTTGATGCTAAAAGGTTAAAAATAATGTAGGTAATATGTTAGTTAACACTAAGGAAGACTTTTAAATTGTTCTTTTGCTCAGTAAAGGAAATATCAAAGTTGGGCACGTCCGACTTTAACTTACGCTCCTGTAAGGGGTGATTTTTTAGCTATTATCTTTTTGGCCACACTGGTTTAAACAGCTTACGCACGTTTCGTCTTTTGTTTCACTGTCAAACCTGTTCAGTTTGGTCTATAATTTAACCATGAATTGTATTACAAACGAACAACGCTTGCAAATTATTGAATTTTATTATCAAATGCGTCGTGCTCTGTTAAGAAAGTTCATCGCGCGCTTCTTCCATTTTATTTTCAGTTTAATCGACCCACTGAAGCGGCTATTCGGGCAATTGCGACCAAATTTACATTGTTGAACATTAAACCACCAACACGCTTACGTAGAGTGTATCGGCCAGTGTTAATGATGTCCATCAATTATCGATTCGTCGCCGTTCGCAGCAATTGGGCCTCTGTTACTCAACAACGTTCGGGACCGGTCAATTGGCCGCCTAGATCGTGCGATTTAATGCCTTTAGACCAGGGTTCCCCAAACAGAGAGCGCTAAAACGTGACTGTGTCTCTCTCTAACACACTATGAAGTGTGACTTCGGCTCGCATTCGGCAAATAAGTTCGTGCTCCCGGGGCTATTGCTGGGGAACTCTGCTTTAGACTATTTTTTGTGGGGCTATGTTAAAGCTCATGTCTATGATGCATTGGAAGACAACATTGAAGCATTTATTCGTGAGATACCGGCCGAAATGTTGAAGGGAGCATGGCAAAAGTGGACTAAGCGGATGGACCATTTGAGGCGCAGTCACGGTCAACATTTGCATGAATTACGTACTTTCTGAATTTTTTGTGTTTTTTTTTTAAACTTTTTTATAGCTCTTAAAAAATCACCCTATGTCCGCTTGCCATGTTTGGCTTTCCTTTTAGATCATGACTTGTTAAACCCCAGGCGTTCTTTAACGATTATGACAAAATTCAAAGGACAAATACATCTTTGATTCTTTTATAAATGTGTAAAAGCAGAACGGACATTTGATAGGGTAAAGTAATGCTCAATTCAAATCAGCTGTATACATACATATAAAAAAAAAACGTGTAAAAACATAATTTTAATTGTCATTTAAAAACCGTCACCATGTTTATGTTTGGCGCAGTTAACCACCTGAGCTCCCATTCAATAAACAGCTGAGCAGCTCTCTCTCTCTCTCTCTCTCTCTCTGTTGTTCAACTTCACTGTTCACTGTTAGCCAAACGGCAGCTGTTAACTTTCAGCAGCAGCAAAATTTTTGCATTTTAGGTCAGGTCGCAAATCTATGCAGCACAACAGCGATAGTGACGCTGACGCTGACGCTACGACGCCAGCAGCGACGCATGACTAGTTTTTTTTTTGCTCAGTTTCTTCTTTTTTTTTTTGTTTCTTCGGTGTGTGTTGCTTGTAGCCGCATCGTGAGCTCTGTCGGCGGCGGCGGCGACGGTGTGTAATTTTCATGGCAAGTTCATTGAACTTGCGATTTTTTTTTTTAAATTTTTTGATTTTGTTAGCGCAAAAAAATCATACAAAAAGCTGTCATTTATATCAATTTTAAAAGCTCAGCTACTCTGAGTGTATGTGTAAGATGTATGTGTGAGCGGCAGTGGCAGCCAAACTCCCTAATCTTTTGTTCTACTTTTGAAGCGATTCTGTTGTTTATTTTGAAAATCTTAGCACTTAATTTTCACGAAAATGGTCACAACAATTTTCATATAAAAGGGTCGGGGAAAAATAATTGTTTTTGTTTATTTCTGTAAAACTGGGTTTCGGAATTCAAAAAATTAACAGCTCACATATGAGAAAACAAAAGATCTGGCAACACCAAAGCAGTGTTAAGTTATAGCCTATTTCCACTGGCTTCATTTCTTGTCATTTTCATTTCTAAAAATTTTGCCGTTTCCATAGACAAATTGTCATTTGTTTAACATTCACAACGACACGTTGTGAAAAACAGCTGAAAAGTTTGATTTAAATAACAGGCGCCACTTTCAAACTCACATGGAATATTTAGCAAAAAATAACATACCCGTCGTGACAGCAATTTTCAGGGGCAAACGCATTGTTATCATCCTGAATTATCAACAGAAAGCTAAATACACAACTTTTATTGACTAATTTATATTTTAAACAAAATTGCGCCTACTATTTAAATTCAAATTAACAAATTATTGGTGATGACACTTTCCGTTTCCAGAGAGTAGCGAGTAATGCCAGAGAGTAGCTAGTATTTTTAAAAAAAATACCAGATTCCTTCGTGGGGAATGTCATCATTTTTAATCATTTTTCAGAAATGAAAGGCAAAATGAAGTGACAATTCGTATGGAAGAAATGATATCATTTTCTTCATTTCTTGTCATTTCATGAAATGAAGCTTCATTTGTTCAGTGGAAATAGGCTATTAGCTGCGTCGCGGCATTTCATGAATTGATTGCAAAATGAGCATAGGCATAAACGTAGTAAAAGCCAAATGCAGGGACAATACTTTGCCATATTTCTTTGCGGCATAAGGATAAAAACATTAATTATTTGTTTGCCTACGAATCATATTTTGGCTCCACCTAATACAAACGAATAAATCATAAACTTTGTTTTTTGTTGGATCGTACTTTCTCTTGAGATTAATTTAAATTTCCCCCTAGATTTTCTTTTAACTCGTTGATTCTTTTACAATTTGTTGTAAATATGTATTTATACTAACCTTAAAGCGGCTCATTTTCCGCTGCTTTACCACGGGCATAGCTGCCGCTCCTCTCTGTCTCTCTCGCTCTCTCTCTCTCTATATCTTCTTTTTCTACCGGTTGTTGGTTGTTTTCTTCTACTTCTTTTTACTTGGGTTAATTGTGGTTTTTAATTTTTCACACACATACACAGACACACTTTCGATTTAATCATCTTTTCAAGCACTTTAAAAACAATAAAAAAAAAAAAAGAATATTTAAATTGGATTATTTTGAGCAAGCATGTGCATGTTTTATGCTGTTTATTAAAACGGTACTTGCGCGCTCTCTCGCTATCGCTCTTTCAGCAAACTTACTCACACACGACGACGACAACAACAACAAGCGACACGAGACTCCATTGAAGCGTGGCAATCAACTGAGAAAAACTTAAAAACTGTGCAAACTGCAGCAGCAGGCAGAAAGAAGCAGAAGAGTTGGTTGGGCCAGGGAAAAATTGGTAGGTGTGTGTGTGTGTGTGTGTGTAAAGGGGGAAATCGGCGAATGCAAACTGTGAAAATAAATGTTGCTGGCTGCTGCTGCTGCTGCTGGTTTGCCGCTGTTCGTTCAGACGCCACAAAGAGGAGGGAGAGATTGAGATGAAAATGCAGGACAACGACCACGCAGAGCCGAAAGCCCATCACGAACGTTTCAACACGGCTGGCGCTTAGCTTCGCTTGTGGCGGCGGCTGCTGTCAACTTTGTGTTTTTTTTTTTTGTTTTTAATGTTTGGGTTAAGCTAAGCTGTTAAAAATCCCTAACATACATATGTATGTATGTAGTATGCATAGCCCTTTAATTGAAATTTAAAACAACGGATAAACCAAAAGCCCACAAGCCGGCACAAAACAAAACCCACAACAGAGATTAATAGAGAGACAGAGAGGGAGAGAGAGAGAGAGTAGCGTGCTGCAACAACCATCTAACATGACGCTTGACTTTGGCTAAGTTTAAGACCCGTTTACACCACACAATGTGGCCGTTACCCTCAAGGCTAATTTTTTTTATTGTTAACAGTTTTTCAAATTTAACAACCAATTCTGCTTACGGCGACCTACATATGTACGTTTACAATAACAGAGCGTGAGTTAACAGAGCTGAAGCTTTTTACCCATAATACAATAACAAGGTGAGGCAAGACTGCAAAAAGTGATAAGCACAAAGATACAAGTGAGAGTTATTTTTTTAGCAATATTTTATTTAACATTTGTATTACGAGTATTACGATAGTTTCTTTTAAAATCAAAATCCTCTTATTTTTATGTTCGTTATGCCTGCCTAAACCGTTTATCCGATTGTGCTCAGACTTTGGAGAATGGTTGGACGATTGCTCGGCATGTTTTCTAGGTTAAAAAATGTTCTAAAGTGTGTCAAAAACAGCAAAATTTGCACAATTATACAGTTTATACGATTGTAATGAAACTTTGGCAATTGATTGAAGATGAAGTTGAAGAAATGGGCTGGAAATGGTAAAAAAAAACCGTGAAATTTGCTATATTTTCGGGCATGGACTTGGTACACGGATAATTGATTAACTGGAGTTGAACAAAGGCTATATAACTTTTATTTAAGTGGTCCAAAAAATCAAGAAACTTTCAAATTTTTCATAGGACCCTAAGGTTATCAAGATCGTTTTTGAAAATATCGGGTATCGTGAAGATTTATTAGATCGTAGCAGGCTCTAGGTCATTAAGTTCTCATGTTGTTCATAGCTTTTCTAAAACAATCGCACTATCTTGATTTGATTAAGGGTTTTTCTTAGAAACCACCTATCCCAACCAATGCTAGATGTATAAGAAACGCGAGCTCTAATACATTGCCTCACCTTGTTAATGCATCTGTGACTACTACAATAACAGAGAAAGACTGAGAGCAAAGTTTTACTAAGCTCTGTTAATGGAGCTTTTTGGTGTAAGGCCGAAAGCTGTTATGCAGAAACTTTTCGAGCTTTTTCAGATTGGGAGGGAAATTCAAAAGTTACAAATTCAACTCTTATGAGCTTTGTCGTTCTTTTTCTTGTCATTTTTAAAGTTCACTCGTCTATTACTTTTTTTGTATTTGTAAAGTATAATGGTTTTTCATCTTTTTTTTCTTTTTTCCTTGCCATTGTAATTTGCTCTTGAGTTTGATTTGCTACATATTTTTTAAACTGTTGCACAGTTTCATTCTCCAAACTTACTTCCTCGTTTGTTCTTTTACTTACTTTATAACAGAGATGGGCGCGTCGCGACGTTCCTATGCACACGTGCATTGGGCCTCTGCCGCGGCCGACTGCACAACATCACAAGTACACTATAGGCATTGTTTCAAGCACGCAAATTGTGCTTGTATGCGTGTGAAAAGTGTGACGATATGTGTGCCTGCCCATCTCTGCTTTATAACTATTTCAGTTGTCTTTGGACTTTGGCTTGTATCATTATTATAATGTATTATCTATTTACTTACCCTAACTCCAATAAAACGCGCCTCAAGCAGCTCCTGTTTGCGCGGATTTAGCGATGTTTGAAAATGATCCATGTTTTTTTTCTAATATATTTGATTCGAAATTCCTCTTGGTGTTTGTTTGTCCTTTCAATTCGAAGTTTCTTTTGTTGCGTTTAGTTTTTAATGTTTTTTAAACTGTTCTTTGTTTTTATCAATCATTTTTACTATTTTGGATATTCTCTCATATAATAGCCAATGCATTTGCCGACCACAAAGCAAGTAACAATGTTTTTCAACACCATTTCAACGGCTGCAAAAAATTAAGAAAACAAATTATATGGTTAGAGAGAGACTTGAACATTGAGTAATAAACCTAAAGCAGTAGAGCTATAAACTTGAATTACCATTACCATTTTTCACATAACAGAAACAATTCCTGATTACCATTTTTAACTTGGAATTACGAATATTCAGTGAATATTACCAAATTTAATTACTTTTACAATTACTTGGATAATTGTAAAGGTAAAGGGTGATTATTGAGTAATTGTGCTTGGAAAGTCAAATTATTTATGAATTCTTAGGTGTCAAATGAAATTACTTAAGCCCAATTATCTATTTCATGGTTTATACAACATGTTCTTGTGTAAAAATAATAACAAGTTTATTTCATATTACGAAACGAACGAAAAATCGGAAATGGCTGGCGTCTTGAGTCATTTATAATATTTACAAATGAAACCATTCTTTCAACTGAGGCTGACGACGTTAAACATTGGATATTTTTGAAAAATCCCGAAATGTCTCGACGAATCAAGCAAATATCTTCAAATCTATTCTTTAATATACAGGCCTGTTCCCGTTTCCGAATCCGATTAGTCGGAATTGGTAAGAGTTGAAATTTCTCTGAAACCATTTAAGAATTCGATCGAATCTTGATGCCATCCAGAGAATCGATTGAAGGTAATTGGGATTTTAAAGTTAAAAGTCGAATAGCACAGTCGGTTTTTGGAAGCAAGAACATTTAACAATTCCGATTCCGCATGATTTGATCGAAATCGGAAACGGGAACAGGCCTGATAGTATTTTATTGCAGATAGCGAAGCGTTAATACCCTTTGGCGTTTGTATGTTGTATGTTTTGCACGCAATAACGGCTTAATGGATTGGGATGAAATTTGAAACTCAGATAGTTGATAGTTTGGACTTGGACATAGGCCATATAACTTTTATTTAAAAGGTCCAAAAATCCGCAAAATTTGCAAAATTACTGTGGGAGTATTTATAAAACCGCTTGATGATTAGATGACAATTTAAGAGTTTGTAAGTAGAAGGTGTAGATCCAATGGTCGAAATTTTCAAATGATCTAAGATTATTGTGAAGTTTGTATAATTGCCAATTGAAAACGCATCTTTAAGAGGTGTAGACCAAAAAAACGCGAACATTGACAAATTTCATTTGAATCATATTTCACTATAACAATTTGCTGAATTTCAACAGATTCCCGACCACGAAAAGCAATTTCCAAGACAAGTGGAATCAGAGATTATCATTCTAGAGAAAGTCCTAAGATTATAATGAAGATTTGATGATTAGGAGTTGTAGATCGACATTTTAAAAGAAACGCGAAATTTTAAATTTTTCATTTGACAAAATTTTATTATGAAGACCTAAGGGGATAGTACCAGATGCGCGTCCACCTCATCTGGGTACCTTGATCAGCAAACAATTAAATTTGGTCTTTTCCAAACTTGATTTGTAAAAAATTCATAATTCTCACCTGCAAATACAAAATAATTCAACATTTCAAGCACAATTACTCAATTAATCACCCTTTACCGTTACAATTATCCAAGTAATTGTAAAAGTAATTAAAAATTGGAAATATCAAGCCTGTGTATTAAGGATTGAGTTTCTGGGCTCTAGGGGGGACGCAAATGTCGAAAATATTTTCAATAAGTCATAACTCTTAGCAATTTTAAAGCGCAATTTATTTATTTTTTTTTTTAACTATTACTAGAAATTTTTTTATTTTCGGGTAAAGCTCAAGTAAGGAACAATATTTTCAAAATAAGTGTTAAAATATGAATTATTCCAATTGGAAACTCAAAATAAATCGACTCGGCTCTTTGGGCATTCCCCACCCCCGAGGGCCACTCTAGGGTTAAACCCAAAATTAAATGTACTTGCAATGGCAGCCACACAATAAGCACCGGCAAATGTTATAAAAACAAATTACTAAAGGAAATAGTTAAATAAACTAAATAGTTTTAGGCCACGCCTCCCGCGCCTCACCACGTACATTTTGCCTTTGCGCCGGTTGTTTGTTGTTGTTGTTGTTGTTGATGCCGCCACAAAAAGAATTTTTTTGCTCGTTGTCCACCGTTCCGTTCGTGTGCAGGCACGCGTCGTTGCGAAGATTGTCGTGGGGGGGGTCGTTGGTGGAAGGGAGGGGAAATGTAGCGCCCTCCCGCTCACTCTCTTTACCTTTGCCTTTGGTTTTTTTCTTTTGCTTTTTTTTTTTTTTTTGCAAACGCTCTGCGAGGTTAAGTTTGTCTTTTTGCCTTTGCACTGCAGGTCGGCGTGGAAAATTCGTTGTTGCGGGACAATGATAAAGGATTAAAGGTGGCCGGATTAAAGTTAAACACTGCACTTAAACACACACACACGAATTGGCAACAAATTGTGTTGCTAAATACTCAATTTGCAAAATTGATTTTGGGTTTCTTGTTGTTTTGTCACAGTAAAAAAAAAAACGCATCACTGAAGACTAGAGATGAACGATGTACAATGTATCGTGGCACAAGTGACAGGCTGATCACGAGCCATAACAGTCCCATCTCTAGGTCAGCCGGTTTGGTTAGGAAAACTTACGTCAAAGTTGATGTAGAATTGAAGTTATCTACATACGTAAGAACGATTTGACAGGAGAACATATCGTTATTTTGTAGAATTAACTATTGAGTCAGCTGTTTGGCACTGCGTTTACTTAATTTTTATATAATTGTATCCAGTTTGAGTTATTTTCTGCTGTTTACTCGATAGTCGACGAACACTTAAGGCTGCCTTCAGTCCTAATTTTTGTTCTGTTCAAAATTTGAATAGCTTGTCAAATTTAAAGAATTTCATAGGGAAATGCGCGCTTACTAGATGTCGAACAGTGTGAAGGCAGCCTAAGGTATCGGTTCGGGTTGTCGTATATATCAAAAATATCCATATCGATATTGAAAAGTATCATTTCGATATAAATTGCGCAAACATATTCTAATTTTATTTACAAACACTTTTTATTTATCATATTTTAATAGCTTAGCTCGAAACTAAAAGAACCTTCTTTTTTCGACAGCGTTTTCTGTGCATTTAATTTAATAAAATAACTTTTAAGCATTTTGCTTAACATGTCCAAAGCACAGAGAAACACTAATATCAAATATATCATCGAAAAATATTCCATGTCCGATATATCGCCTCGGAAAAATATGCAATAAGAATATCGATAATATTTTCGACAGCCCCACTATCGTCTCTGTAAAACGCCCCCTATTCTGTTAGACTTAAATACGGGTAACATTTCAGATTTCCCTGTGATGTTAGCATTACCCCCTATTCTGTTAGGCTCAAATATGGGGGTATGTTATGTGTTTTTTGCTCGTTATTGTTTCGTTTAGTTTCATTTCATTTCATTTCGTAAGTGCAACGTGCGGTGCGGAAAAATAAAGTACATAGTTTTTTTTTTGTTAATATTTCCCCCACAAAACAAATTGTTAAAGTCGAGCTACAAATTTGAGTAGTGTGTGTGTGTGTGCTATAATTTTTTTGCTGTGTAATCTGAACATTAAGATTTCGGCCACAACAACAACAACAAAGAGAAAAAAAAGAAGAAGCGGCGCAGCAGCAACAACAAAAAGTGATTACGCATTTTTTTTTTTATAAAACTTTGAATGTAACTAAAACGTATAATGGGGCAAAAAATTGTCTTATTTTACAAACATATATGTATACAGATGTATGTGCCTGTGCAGTTTTATTTGATTTTGTTTGCGTCTCTCTGTTTTTGCTGTCTTATAAACAAAATAGTAAAAGCCGCCAAGGAAAGTGCGCCAGCCTCCCATCATGTGTGTGTGTGTGTGTGTGTGTGTGTGTGTGCAAACCCAGCCCCATAATACACATAACGGGCTGCATAGCAAAAGTGAAATTTTTTTTCTTTTGTAAATTATTTAAATTTGCATTGTTATTTGCTCAATAAATAGAAGGGCAGACGACTATGCGGCTTTTTATCAACTCAGCGTCAGCGTCAACGTTGTCGGCTATCAGCGGCGGAAATATATTTTTGCCGCACCCCGCTTGACCTTATTCCTTCGTCCCTCTTCCACTCTCTCTCTCTCGCTCTCTTTCTCTCTGCCTGACACTCTTATATGCAAGGTGCAGTCGCTCTGGTCGCCCGCATTTTGCGCTTCATTTCATTGACCATTTCCAGCAACCGTTTCAACCGCTCCCGCTCTCCCTCTTCCTAGCAACCGTTGCGCGAAATTTGACACATTTGTGTGTGACCGTTTTTCGTTTTGTGTGTGTGTGTGTGGTGGGGGAGCTTACAAAGGTGTAAATGATATGTTTAACCCTATAATGCTCCACATAGAGTAAAGACTTCCGAAACTACATCTTGAACCGTGAAGTACCCTTAACTTAACAGTTTCTGATAAAACTGAATAGTTTCCGGCTCTTGAGCTTACAAAATAGCTTTATCTGATGCCAAAAATAACTGTTTTGGCAGGGCAGGCCAGTCACATCCCCCGGAAGCCGAAATCAAAGAAGATCTAACATATGTAGAAGCATATTAGTCAGCTGTTCGCTGTCATTGTGGCTCTTTGAGTCATTTTTTTGACTCTTTGATTTATTTTCTGTGACTATGTCCCATCAGTCTCCCTCATACCACCGTGTTTCTCTATATCAGACAGACTGACATATTATCAACCCACAGCCAAAACTGCTTATCCTACAGATATTACAGATTTGTCATAGACCTTCGTTCAGATATGCTGCCGCGCACCAAGAAAGAAATCTTGAAAATTTGTCCGCGAAGTAAGTCAAAAAGCCAAAGAAAAGTTTGTTTGAGCACATAACATAAGCTGTTTTTCTAAGAGCGCGAAAGAGAGTAACACTCACACAAATTAGGTATGTGTGTATTACAAATATGCCATTCTATCTGTTGCCGTTTTGAGACAGATTACAGTTACATGTGCGGAGGGGAAAGAATAAAGAGCAGTGCAAGATAGGGAAAGAGTGGTGAGCGGTTGAAGAGGGAAAGTCAATTTAAATTGAAGAGTGCTGATGCTGATGACGCCGCGGCTTTGTGCAGACATGCATGCGTAGATGACTGAATTGACTTAGGCTCAATTGTACTTCAAATTGTATTCCCGCTACCGGGATCTAATCATGAGCTTTAGGAAGTCCCACACTCCGGAGTTACACCACTTGCCTTAACCGCTTATCGCGTGTTTGCAGATCTTTCACTCTTAAGGGGGCCGTCCCTGGCTCCTATTAACTTAGCTTCTAGCTTAGCGACTGCAGGATGGCCCATTTAGCACCGCCTTCAACTCTTCTATTAGATTCTAAGTTCCTTTAGGATTGGGCAAATGGCTAAGAAGTGTGCATCATCCTCTCTTGCATTCATATTATATTACCTGGACCATATGTCATATAGTTGGGACACAGTATCTCAGTTCTAGATCTGAATAAGATATGGTTAAGGTATCGTACTGTTTTCATTCACCTCCCAAACCCAAACTTTCTCTGCATAGTACATAAAAGATCTGAATATTGTTTGAAACATTTTCATGTATTCAGAGGTTTATTGATTTCAATATTCAGATATCACGCGTGACTAGTGTCATTCTGTCATCTTATTTTTATAAGGGATTGTTTGACGATTATGATGGAAAGTTCACATCGATCAACGACTCTGATGGTTCAAAGATCTAATATTAACTCCATAATAAAGAACGAAATGTAGAATAGTCTCTATAATTTTAAGTAAGTTTAATTTATCTCGCAGCCTTAATTTTCCTGATTCTTGTTGCAAAATACTCCTTTAGATTGTTTTCCTTCAGCAAATTTTTGCCACTTCTTTTCAAAAATTATGTGGAGCATGTTGAATATATTTCCCCGATTTATTTGCAAGCAAAAATTATATGTTTTTATTTTCTCTCAATTTCCCATGGTTAAGTGCTCTCTGCTTTTAACGCTTCGTGTTTCGTCTTCTTGGCTAAAGCAAAGTGTCATTACCATCGAAATTAGAGCAAATCACAGCTTGATGGCTATAAATTAGGCTAAGTTGCTTTTTTTCGTCGCTTTGTGCTCTGCTCTGGCTCTGGTTCAAAGAGTTTCTACCAAAATGTGTGTGCAGCAAAACGAAAATTGTGTCATTGTGATCATTATCATGATTTTGCCGCAGGCTTTGTTGTTATTATTGGTGCAAAATTAGCTAAACAAATGGAAAGAGAGGGAGAGAGAGAGAAAAAACAACAAAATAGCGGAAAATTCAAAATCGATGAACTCAATACGTTTTGGAGGCTGGGCTTTTTGGTTGTCAGCAACAAAGCTGAGAATTCAGAACGCACTTTATATTCATTTAAATACTTTCTTCCCCATGGCAACAAAAACAACCATTTATTACTGCCTAATTGGTACTGCCTGGACAAGTCAACTTAAATGTTACCCATGAACCCCAAAGAAGCAAGCCCCTACCAAAAACGTAAAAAAGAACCTGCACAGAACGGATGCATGCCCTCCGCAGGCGAACGTTGATACAAATTAAATGAAATAACAAGTGAGAAAGTCGGTCAAGCCCGACTATAACATACTCTGTACCTGAAGTAGAAGCTGAATGTAATGCTGGTGTTGCGCTCATCTCTAATTCTCCCTTTCTCTTTCTCTCTCTCTCTCTAAGATTGTGCCTTGTTAGTTGTAAAAGTGTGGAATGGGGTGGGAGAGGGAGATTTACTTTTTTGTTCATAACTTGAGAACCGCTCATCCAATCCTTATCATTTCTTCGGCAAAACGATACATTTTGCTAATTACTAAATATCTTTAGAAGGTACGAATCACCTATCTTCAAAACTGTAGGAGATATAACGTTTTTTCCAAATTGCGGGGGCGGGAGGGGGCGTGGCAAAAATTGAAAATAAACTTGATCTGCCTGCAATTATAAGAAACATTTGTCCCATACATGTCAAACCTCTATCTCTTACCATCTCTGAGATCTGTTTGTTCATACGGACGGACGGACGGACGGACGGACGGACGGACGGACGGACGGACGGACGGACAGACGGACATGGCTTTATCGACTCGGCTGTTGATGCTAATCAAGAATATGTATACATACTTTATATAGTCAAGTGTAGCGACTCTTGAATGCAAGGACGTAAGCCAGAGACAGCGAATAGGAAGAAAGACTAAGCGAACAGGGCAAAGTTAAAAATCTGAAAACTCACACCTTCCAGTGTCCCCACTGTATAAAGACCTTTGGTCAAAATAGCCAATTAATCAAACATATTTGCACTCATGCGGGGGAACGACCATTTGAGTGTTCACAGTGTTCGCAGACCTTTAGCCAAAGATTTGAACTAAAGAATCATTTTCGCTCCCATGCTCAAGGACCTTTATCCAGAGAAGTACTCTGCAGAATCACCTTCGCACTCATACTGGAGAACGACCCTTCAAATGCTCTCACTGCTCAAAAACCTTTACCCAAAAAGGCACTCTTGAGAATCACCTACGCACAAATGGTGAGGTACGTCCTTTTGAATGTACCCACTGCTCTAAGACTTTCAACCAAAAGGGCTCTCTTGACCATCACCTACGCACTCATACTGGCGAGCGACCCTTTGAATGTTCAGTCTGCTCCAAGACCTTTGGCGATAAAACAAGTCTCACCAGTCATATTCGCACTCATTCTGGCGAAAGACCCTTCCAGTGTTCCCAGTGCTCAAAAGTCTTTAGCAGTAAAAACGGTCGCATTCACACTGGCGATCGACCCTACAAATGTTCCCACTGTTCAAAGGACTTCAGAGAGAAATACAATTTAATGAATCACCTTGGCACTCATACGGGAGAGCCACCCTTTGAGTGTTCGCAATGCCCGAAGACATTTCGCCTAAAAGGCAATCTAGAACAACACCTTCTCACTCATACGGCTGATCGAAGCTTCAAGTGTTCATATTGCTCAAAAAGCTATGGTACTCATACTGTCGAACGTCCCTTCAAGTGTTCCCACTGCCCAAAACCCTTTAGCCAAAAGATAACCTTAAAGGATCACCTACGCACTCATACTGGGGAACGACCATTTGAATGTTCTCACTGCTCGAAGAGTTTTGCTCAAAAAGGCAATTAACAGAGTCATCTTCGTACTCATTCGGGTAACGACCCTGTGAGTGTTTCCTGATCTAATGATACACTTTTGTAATCGTTCCTGATAAGCCACGTCCAAAAAAATTAGGCTCAAGCTTATAACACTGTGCAACAGTCAAAAAAACTACCAAGCACCACTATGCGGAATCGATAGTGCTACCCGAACTGAGTAAAACCAATTCGACGTTTTATGGGCAATTAGCTTGGTCAGCAAAATTTTTTTCTGAGAACCCCAAAGTATTTGTAATTGGGTTTTTTTTCACATAACAAGAAATAATCAGAATTGGGAATACAGCTCATTCAGTTTATAGTGATAGCTGCAAACTGTCTATCGGCAAAGTTGTGTTAATTAATAGTGTGAGCTGACAGTCCGCAGAATAAATTTTTCTTACAAAGATTTTCAAAAAAATTATATTTTCCGGGAGTTTTTTTTACTGAAAAATAAACTTTTTGCAAAAATCGATTTTTTTGTACTTTTTCGAGTATAACTTTTAAAAATCAAAATTTTTGGACAATACATTCTTTGGGAAAAATGAAGCTTTTGAGATAACAAACATCTGTTCTGAACAAGGTTTTACTTTATAAAATCTGAACACTTCCACATTCTCTAAATCGGCCCCAAAAGTTGTGTATATCCAGTAAAAATCACTATTTTGTTATCATTCTTCATTATGTTCTCAAGTTTTTTTTACCAAAATAGCAGCTAATTAATTTTTTCAAGCTATAAAATTTTTTTGTTAGATTTGCAAAACTTACGCACTAACGCGGGTTCACTATAACAAGAAAACAGTCCTTTGAAAAGTATTGTCATCAGACGATAAAAAGAATTTCTACCGTACGCCATGTTTAATCTCTTAAATTTTAAAACAGTCTTGAAAGTATTGTAACGAACACCTAGATCTCAGAGATAATAAGAGATAGAGGTTTGACATGTAAGGGAAAAATACTTCTTTTATCTGCACGCAGATCATGTTTGTTTCAAATCTTCTCCTATAGTGTTGAAGATAGACGATTTGTACCTTCTAAAGATAGTTAGTAATTAGCAAAATGAATCGATTTGCCAAAGAAATGACAAAGATCGGATGAACGGTTCTCAAGTTATGAGCAAAAAAGTGAACCACGCCCTCCCGCTACCACCCCCTCCCACCCTAAAAAAATGTTGCATACTTTTCGGATGGTCACCCTAAGGAACGCAGAAACACTGTTAAACATGTGCTTTCATGAGTAAAGGGTATATCGAAGTCGGTTAGAGCCGACTTTAATTTGTATCTATAACTGTACGTACGTACTGAGTCACTCATTGGCATTGAACTTGAACTTGTTGAACTAAATTGCATGCAATTATTGCAAAAATAAATTTTAAGGCCAATTAATAGAGAATTAAGTCATCGAAATCAAACCCATGTTGGTTAAGAAATTCTTCAACATTTGCTTAGTTGTAATGCAGGCATCTCTGTGTGAAGAGTCAGTTTACAAGTCACGCTTTGTAGTAAAACTATCAACATTAAAATGTTAAAAGTCACAGAAGAGGGAAATTAGCACGTAAGTTGAATCTAGATATTCTTAGTTAGAGAGAGAGTGGACAACAGAGGGAGAACAAAGAACGAGTGGGTGGGTGAGTGAGAATCATTTAATGAAGTTGCAAATTATAAGACGGATGTGAAAAGTACAAGTACTTGGAAAACTGAGAGCATAAGCGGAGTGAAGACTTAAAAGTAAATGAAGAAAGAGATACATAAATTTGTAAAACTCCGTTAATTATAATAAATCAAGGGCCTCCTCCGGTTTGTAACTCTTGCAGCACTTGCTTAACAATACACCACTTAATTTCTGAATCCAAGGAAACAGTTCCTATCTGACTATCCACCCTTAACAACCAATCCATTACATCAGAAATTTAGATTTAATTAGATAAAAGATAGCGTAAGTTAAAGTCGGCTATAACCTTTTTCGATACACCCACAAGAGTTAACAAGAGTACTACGTATTGAAAACAGAATACTTGTCGGTTCTCCAGCTCATGGTGAAATTAATAAGGTGAATCGGATCAAGAGGTAGGGTTGTCAATATTTTATCGATATATTGATATATCGATATTTTGGTTGAACGATAAGGGGTATTCCGATATGATATTTTTTGTACCGATATAGGCGATTATCGATATTTTTATAAACGATAAATCGGAAAAAATTACCATGGAATTTGCAGGAGCATGTTGTCATAACAAGACTGTCGATTTTGTTGTGCCCAAAGCTTATAGAAGAAACGAAATCTTCGGAAAATTACGTCCAAAAACCATGGGTCTAAAATGAATTCCCCCATTCAACTTGACCTAGGTTCGGTATTTCGGCATAGATTTTGATCTCTTATACGTTATTTCTTCGTAGAATAAATAAATATAGTTGTTTTAAGTCCTGTTGGAAAAGACAAAATCTTTGTCTTTAATATTTGAGGTGGACTTGTGCGGGCAAGGAATTCATTTTAGACCCATGGTTTCTTGGTGAGATTTTCTGCACTTATACCCTTTTTTCTCCGTAAAAGTGCGGTTTATAAGTAAAATATATAAAAATTCTTTTTCCAGTCCCGTTCAAAAAGACAAAATCCTTAAATATCTATAATATTTGAGATCGATTTGCATCGATTAGGAATTCATTTTGGATCCACAAGATCTGGGTGGAATTTTCTTAGAATCTTCCGAAGATTCCGTTTTTGCTATCCGAGCTAGAGATTATAAGCTTTAATAATCTAGTTTCAGAAAATAAAGTCCCTTAAATCATAAAGTTATCCCACTAGAAAAATGAGATATAACTGCGACTAGAAATGGTTATTTGTCGGTAAGGACGTTCCTTAAATACTTTTTACTTTTATTAAGCTTTAGAAAATAAAGATATTTCGATATATCGATATTTTCTGAACCCGATATATCAAATATCGATATTGAAAATGTTGATTTTTGATATTATCGATATTGATATTTTGAGAAATATCGACAACCCTATCAAGAGGGCGCTCTTTCAAGCAAAGACAAACAAATGTCCACAGGCATAAGTCTACTGGCCCTCAGCAGATGCTGACGGCTTCAGCTTGTTAATTCCACCATGCTCCAGCCAAGGCAAGTTAGCTGAATGCAAAAGAGTGTGAGAGTGTTAGCTTACATGAAAGCTCTCTCTGCATTAAAATGAACCAAGATTAGTTTAAAATAATTAAACAATGTCGCATAACACAGGATTACAAAAGAAGGTCAACTTTTGCTACAGAGAAGATAGAAAGCTTTTCATATGTATTTTTGGAAAAAAGAAGTTTGCTTCACCGTGTAAATTCCGACTTTATCTGGTGGGAAGTTCTTTGCTCAAAAATGCATACAAAACGCAATTTGGTAATTTGTGAAATGCCACGCCCACTTAATTTGTAAAGAGGAAACCTCTCATGTTGTTGTTGGCGCTTCTTTCATTTAGTTTGTATTCCATTTGGCAATTGACAAGTTTCCAACGGCACTTTGAAGCTGGCAATTATTTTGGCTGCGCCATTTGGCAAATGTTTACGACAAGCTGCTGGCTCTCTTTTTTTTTTTGTATTTTTCTTTCGTTTTGTTGAAAGTTCAATAAACTGCATAAAGCTACGAGTAAAAGATCTCTGTAAATCCATTTAAGTTCTGAAGTTATTTTTATTTATTACTCTCTCTTACTCGCTCTCGCTGCGACACTTGGTGTGTCTGTGTGTGAGAGTTAATTCTCAAGATTGTGTGAAACTTTTCTTATCTGTTCCCAGATGCAAATAGATGAAAGTTTAATGCACTTTAATGTAATTCAAGGTGAAAACGGAACATCGAACAAAAATTCTCTTCCACTGAGTCACAGCATTGTGCGGCTGCGCGCAGTCGCCTGCGACGCTTTCAATGTCAAGTCTCTCTTGTGTGTGTGTGTGCGTGAAGCTTTAAGCTTGAACTATGGATGGCATCATTTTTTGCATTTTTAATGTTTGTATTCGAGTGAGAAAGTGTTTCAACTTGTTTTGCTAAAATATTCCTACACAACTTTCTACGCACAAGTTCAAGGCAAAGCGCGTACAGAGACACACGGCAAGTGCTGTAAAAAAAAAGTGTAGTCGAACCAGTTGATTTACCATAGAGATATCGCTCTGTGACTTACAACAACTCAATTCACACAAAGGCCCAAACACAATGCGTGGGAAGTGTTTTTTTTTTGGAAGTTAAGCATAATTAAAACCTAGGCACAACCAACTCGTAGATAAAACATCTCAAAAGATCTCTACCAACAGCGGCAGCAGCTGTGAGAAACTGGAATTTAAGGTAAAAATTCCAAAGCTTACATTGAGAGTGACAAAACTTATACATAGCATAGATGGATGATGATGAGCTAACCACTTTATCCAGCTACCCAACTCACTTAGATGTGTATAGCATACAAATGACTTTAAGATTGTGGATTTCCACATTGATTCTAAGAGTAAAGTCAAGCATTTCTGACCTAGGTAAGTGCTCTTTAAGCTCCAGCTCAATTACTTATTAATCAATCGCAAAAGGTACAATTATGGGTGGAGCAAGACTAATAGGACGAGCGAAGCTCTTAACAAAGATGAATCCGATTGTAAATTTAAGTACTGTCAAAAAGACACTTTTCGGACTCGATTGGATACGTAAATTCATATATAGAATTTTAGAGGCTTGATAATATCATATCCAACTTGAATCATAGGACGTTTTAGCAGGCTCGAGGTCAATAAGTCATATAGCAATGAGTATTAGAGATAAAATATAAACTGCCTTTCAAGTCAGTTTTGTTACATAGTCAGCATTGAAATTCATGTTATCCGTAAAGGAAATCACAGTTAGAGCGAGACGGGCATATTCCCAAATGCACTTAGAAAGCTTTAGTGACAGCGGACAGCTGACTAATTTCTGACAGAAGTGGTGTCAACTGCGCAACTGTTCAGAAAAAGGGAGCGTACGGCTCGTGTATGTGTAAAAAGCTAATTTTATTAGTCTCCTGGGGGCAACCATTGGTCAATATATTTATGTTTGTTCATAACTTTTTTAAACAAGACACACACAACACAAGGAAGTCTGATAAACATTATGGCTGTTTTAAGAACCTCGCGGTTCTATCATCAGCAGGCTTTGCCTATCTTGCAATGATTGTTTGGGAAAACCAATGGCAGCACAAGTCGAAAAACTGACAACAATAGATAACGCCAAACTTTGTCCATGTATGTGCACTAGGGCGGTCAATTTTGTATGGAGCTAAAAAAACGTAATAAGCGTATAGCAGATTCGGAATCTGCGATGAATTCTAAGAAAATTTCAAGAAGAAACCCCAAATATACCAATGTACCAAAATATACCGAACCCTAAATTTTCATGCTTCGCAGCGGGGACTAGGAATTCATTTTAGACATGAGGTTTCTTCGTGAAATTTTCATAGAATTCATCGCAGATTCCGAATCTGCTATACGCTTATCGCATCAAAAAATTGACCCGCCCTAATGTGCACCCATTTCGACCCTTCTGTGTTAGTAAGGTAAGGTCTATACCCTCAGTTGTTGTTGTAGCGGCTCCTGTGGATGAGAGTAATAGTACGCATATGTTTGGGGTAATAGTTAGAAGGTAGAAAAAGGATAGTTTTGGAAAAGAGAAAATTTGGGGGAGAGTATAGTAGGAGGTTAGAAAGCGTTTTCATCAGAGTCTTCCAGGTCTAATGAGAGGAATCTGGCTGCTTTGATGGGGTCGGTCCAGAGGTGGAGAGGCGTAAGGATTGTCGGGTCAGCTGGACAGTCGAAGAGGTGCTTCGTGTCGTGCGGGGATTGACCACATTTGGGACATGTGTCAGTCACCGCCGGGTTGATCCTCGCTAAGTAGCTGTTTAGCGTCGCCGAATATCCTGATCGGAGCTGAGCCAGTGTTGTCCGTGTGCTTCTAGGTAGGGTTTTTTCCTCATCGCTGATGGGGGGTGGCCTTCCTCCCAGGACAACGTTCGGTTTTAGACAATTTATGGCTGCAGTCACCGTGCTGTGATGGATGGAGTATTTCACAGCTATTGCCTCTGCCTCTGATATCTGCATTGAATTTGCTGTATGGGTCAGTACATCTGGCAGATGGGTTCTCAGGTCCTGTCTGCTGGTTCTTGGAAGCAGAGGGACTTGGAGAGCCAGGTGATTTGGGTGGTCCATCTGCAAGCCATTAGCAAGGAATTGCTTTGAGAGCATGTTGCAGTGATCGCGAACACCGAGCATGTGGGTTTCTTCATGTAGATGATCCACTTGAGCCATGGTGTGACATCCAGTAATGGTGCGTAAAGCAGCATTTTGGGCACGCTGGAGATTTCCCCATTGTGTGTCGCTGATGGCTGCGCTCCATGCTGGTGCCGCATAATCGCACTGCACACGCCCTATTGCCTTGTATGTGACCAGCAGTGTCTCCTTCTCCTTTCCCCAGGAGCTTCCAGCTATGGCTTTGAGGGCCCTATTTCTCTCTCTGACTTTGCGGGCTGTGTTCTCGGCGTGCCTCGCAAAGAAGAATAGGTTGTCAAAAGTCACTCCCAAAATTTTTGGGTATTTTATAGTGGGAATTTGTCCTCCATCCACAGTGACATTGAGCTGCGTGTTCACTATCTTGGTCCAGGTAGTGAAGATAGTTGAGCTGGATTTTCCTGGGGAGAGAGACAGTTTTCTACCAGCCAGGTATGCTGAGACTGTTGGGAGGTAGGAGTTTAAACTCTCAACTACCTTATTAAAATCCCTATCCGATCCTAGGATGGTGCAGTCGTCTGCATAGCTGACTAGCTTGAGTTCCGGAGGTGGTGTTGGCATTCCAGCGACATAGAAGTTGAAGAGGAGTGGGGAGAGTACTCCACCTTGGGGGACTCCTTGTTTCAACTTTCTGTAGCTGGATTTTCTGTCACGGAACTCAACAAAGGCCTGCCGACCTGTCATGTAGTTTGCTACCCAGCGCTTGATTGTGTTCGGGAGCGCTGTGCCTTCGATGTCCTGGAGTAGGATGGCGTCTATACCCTCAGTTAACACGCTTGGTATAAGTTAATCATTAGATAAAACAAATATATGAGTAAGAATGTAAGCTAGACTGATACATGCGTGGCAGGAACAGCTAATAAAACATATGCGACATTCAATGATAGTTTCTTAAAACTTTAAAGCCTAAAGATTGCTTTTCATCTTCATCAGAAAATTTGGGGGTTAAACCTTAAATTTGTTTTGCCATTGACCGTTAAAATAAATCAGTTTAATTACTTTGGGCGCTCAAATAGGATAATATATATACCACAAACAGCAACAAAACTGGTTTTTAACAGATAGTAAACGAGTGAGAGCGATTTGGCTCTCTTTTTGATATCATAAGTAGCCCTTTAGATGTCAATCTGCAAAAGTCTGCAACGGCTGAATGTTTTGGCGCCCAATTCCATACGTTAAGTGCATAAGGGACCGGGTTTAATTCCCAGTCAAGCCTCTCAGAGTGAATTTTACTGCCAGCCTTTTCGTATGTCTGCGTTGACACCGTAAAACGTTTGACGTCAAACCTTTTGCGAGTGGTTTTACAACTTTTTTTTATGTATATTGGGTTTTTTATTTGCGAATTTTTGAGTACGTAACGTGCTTTAGTCCTCTAGTCAGAAGTCAGTAGAAGAGCTCCGCTCTTATAATTGGTAATATTCACTGAACTATTGTAATTCCAAGTTAGAATTAGAATTAATATTCGTAGTCCGAAATTCTTTGTATTTATCAAAATGGTAATCGAAGTTTTTAGCTCTGACCTATGTTGTTTTTAGTTTAATACACTTTTCTGTTCGCTTCTTGACAACAAATGTTCCAAATTTTCCTGGAAAGAGTAAAGTTATTCTCATTCGGATAATATATACTATAAATAGCAACAAAACTGGTTTTCAACAGATAGATAGCGAGTGAGAGCGATTTGGCTCTGTTTTTGATATCATAAGCAGCCTTTTAGATGTCAATCTGCAAAAGTCTGCAACGGCTGACTGTGTTGGCGCGCGGGTTTAATTCCCATTCAAGCTCAAACAAATTTTTCTGTGTTTTTCTGAACAACTTTAATCAAACGAGTGGAATGGGTGGGGTCATTGAAGTTTGTTGTATATGGATGGCTCTTCTCTTCCGATCTCAAGAGGTATGTTAACGCGTTCCCTATTTCACCCAAATGTAAGGAAACCGTTCAGACCTTCAATCAAATTCTTTTCCCAGTTGAGTTCTAAATATAAAAACTCAAATCAAGTTCTTAAAAATGGAACTAAAAAACCGCTCTTGAGGTGAGAACATTGTACTACAATTGAGAAAACCGCGTCATGAATGGTTTTTGGTAACGTTTGAGCTCACTTTGAGTTTTTCCGGTTTTTCCCTCTTTCATTTATATACCCCCCCGATTACATTAACCAAATAATCATGCCATCTTTTATTAGTTCTGATCCCACCACCAAGTTTTCTAGTACACAGAGCTGCTTGTGTTTGCAATAATTTTCAAAAAAAAAAAAACCACAAAATTCCAACCAAAAAAGACCCAAAAAAAAAAAACACTTTGGCAAAAAGAAAATAGAATCGCTTGGCTAATATTTATTTGCTTGTAATTGATTTTAAACAGAACATTGGTATTCTTATGAGTATGTTGTGTGCGATTTGGTGTGTTTATTTGAATATTTTTGGGCAATTTATGAAGTTTTTCGCCATAGCAGACATATCCGGGGTTTATTGTGGAATAGAATAAAAACTTGAATGGAATTTCCAGGCTCCATTGGGTGTCCGATTAATTTATTACTCATAAGTTGTATTCGGGGTGGTTAGTTGGTTGGCGGATGACGTCATGGTGTTCGTTTTCTGTTGGCAGTTACTCAAGCGTGTCGTACAAAATGTACCGTTCTCAGAGTTCACATCAACTTTATTCAACTTGTGAACTTCATTTTCTTGAATTTCTCCACTGGCGGCGTCTTAATGCAGTTTGCCATTAGCTTTTTATGTATGTATGTATGTAGGTAGGTAGCCAGGAGTGAGTATGTATGTATGTATGTATGTGTATATTTTGCTCTCTTTGGCATTGTTTTGCTGCTTCGTATCTAACAGTTTTTCTTTTCATGTTGCGTGTGGATTGAAAATTCATGTCAGAGTTACATGTTGATGATGCTTTCAGGCCTCAGACTTTTCTCTATTCTTCTCCACCTCCTCCTCCTCCTCCTCCTCCTGCTCCTCCCTCTCATTTACCTAACTGTTAAATTCGTTTAATGTTTATGCTGATTTTAGTTTACTTTTAGACGAAATGTTGTTATTGTTGGTCGACTGACTGCCTGCCAGCCAGCCAGCCTGTTGTGGTTTGTTGGCTATAACCTTGACGCTATTTTGTGGTTAGCTAAGTTGGTTTACACACACACAGACAAACACTTGCATACATGGTTACATGAAAAATAAAAAAAAATCAAATAAGTTTATTATATTATTTGATTTTTTTATATAAAAATATTTTCTCTTAAAAAAATTCTTAGAATGGCAACTGTCAAGAGAATTCTGCACCGTGCGAGCTGGCACCACTTGTTCACACCAAGCTTGGACATGTCTTCTCGCACCTGGTGGTCTCATCTTAGTGGCGATCGTCCCCTCCGACAGCTAGATTATTGAGCTTATCGATACTTTTATTCGCTCCACTGTGAGCTATCAAACATAACCCAGCAGTCCAAACTCTCGCAAACGATGTCGCAAATGAGCGAACTGCGATACTTAACCCGACAAAACTCTCGCAATCGGATCAAGAAAAGATAGAAATATGATTCATATGTCGTTCAGTTTGTATCAGTGTTTCGTTTACGTCGCAAGAAATAGGTAGTAGTATTCTTCTTTTTTTAAAATATTTTTTCACCTTTTTATTACATTTATAATTATTATCTAAGGATCTAGGCTAAAATTTTAAAAAGAAGTTTATCCTAATCGACTTGGTGTCTAACCGTCTGTCGATCACTGCTACCCAAATCCTTTGCTACGCAGTCTAATACACCTGACTTCCCGGGTCTTCCCCAGATATCAGATCGTTCAACTGTGTAGTTCAGAATCCAAATAGCGGTGTTGCCGTTTTTAAAACTGTCCTTCAATAATTTGTTTTCGAAATCTTAAAGCCTGGCTTATAAAACTAAATAGTGCCGACCAGTTTTCGCCATTAAGATAATTTATTATCTCATGTAGTTGTAGAACAGCCTTGCCGAAATGGAGCAGTCGGTGCTCCCGGTAAGCCGTTCGGCGCTTCTTTGAGATTGCTCAATGCATGACTGCCTGTGAGCTGCATCCATTTTAGCAAGAGTTTGCTCCGCCCAGGATCCCCAGCTAGATTGATCTTCTAAGGAAAGAACCACTCCGTGCGTGCTGGCTAGGTTTTCCCAAACAAGGAAAAATTGCTGACGTTCGCGCAGTAGAGACCGTGCCAACATATTTGGAAACCTATGTTCAGGCATACCAAAGACTTTTTGAACATACTTAAAATGCATGTCTGCAGTTGTCGAATACAGCTTGGACAGCCCAGTTTCGAGGTAGAGCATCCTCGGCAAGCGAAACAGTTTCTTGACAAAGTACCGCAGCAGACTCTCGACCTCGTCATATTCCATGATACCCCATACTTGCGCACCGTAGCGCATTATGGATCTAACTGCTGCCTCAAAGAGTTGATATTTTGTGCTGATTGGTACATCTTTCTTACTTAGGATAGACTTCCATGTACAGTTGATCGCCACTTTCGCATCTTTAAGCTTCTCTTGCAAATGAAATTTGAACTGAGCATTATGATATATCCAAATACCCAGATACTTGTAAGTTTTGACTACTTCTAGCTCAGCCCCTCCTAAGGGCCACTTTTAATTTATTGCTAGTTTTCTCCAATGCCTTTTAAAAATTAGAATCTTGGACTTTTCTGTGTTCACTTGAAGACTCCACGCTTTGCAATATTCTTGAAGTGCGTTTACCATTTTTTGCATTTTTGCAGGTGATTCTGCAACTAATTTGCTGTTGACAAGCTGTTTTCTGACACCGTAAAGCATTACTCCACTGGCTCTTCCTCTGTTGCTGGTACGAATAGCTGGAATCCATTTGAGACTGTATTCTGTGAATTTTGATTCAACCGCTGCCAATCCAGTTTCAAGAAATAGGGTTAGCGAGCGTTTTGCGATACTTTTGTAATATTTCTAGCGAGCCGAATACAAGATTTACTGAATTATTTACTCCCTCTCTTTCTATTTCACTCGACCTTTTATCGCAAAGCTCTCACAGGAAAGCTCGTGTGCGAATGCTTTGCGTTCTTTGCTCACATGCGAGCTCGTTTGTGAGAAATGCAAAATGCTCGCTTGCTGGTCCGCTGGGAACATATGTTGCAACTATTTTCTAGCTAGATTTGGCTTGCAAATTGACAAAGTTTATTTTTCCAGCTTGTTGGAATGATAAATCGTTGTAGCATATCTTTCAACAACTGTTTTATGACTTTCATGGAGTGCAGGCTTTTTCATCCGGTTGTATTCGATATAATTCTTTTCGTTTTTGTTTATATGATTCGTCTTATTTGTGAAATGTTTAGATTCTTAAACAATTGTAGTTTGGCAGCACAAACATGAATAGAAATTTGACAACGATTAACCGCTTCTTTCGTTTTGCATACAAAAAAGCAGAAGGCTAAGAAGTTGCAGAAATCGAACATGCAAAAACAGCACTTAAGTGAGATAGCGTTGCAATGCAATATATTTTGCCAAAACTGTTAGCGCTGTTTGCAGCTCTGAATATAGAGATGACACTCTCTCGTGCGCTACAGCAGCTCTAAATAATGCTAAGGAAATTTAAGAACAAACAAATAAACCTTCGAACCGAAACTGTATCGGAACAATGTTTACGTTCTTTTTTGGTTCTACAAATATCGGTTCTCGAATACCAGTATTTAAAAAATCTGTTCTTTTCAGTATACGTGTGGGTAAGAGACAATTGCAATTGGTACATTTGTATAAAGTTTTTAATTGTACCATTTGTGGTACATTTGTACCTTACCCTCCTGCTCTTTTGCTCTAAATGAAAATCAATGTTTAATTTATGGAAAAGATGGCACAGTGTGTGTGCGCGCGTTTGATGACGTCATTGCGCTTTTCCTGCAATAAAAATTAATTTCCGCAAAACAACAACAATTTATAGATGGGCAAAAATAGAGACAAGTTGGAAAACAATTGCTTGGAAAATTGTATTCCGTTTTGGTTTTTGCCAAAAAATTTCGCTTTGTTCTATTTTCCCCTTTTTACCCCACATTAAATGTTAAACTCTATCACAAAAACAGGTTTTCCAACGGGTCCATTCCCTGTAGCATCGACCAAACTGTTAACTAAATAATAAATAAATGAAAATAGATCAAGCCAAATTGATTTTGTGTGTGTTGTGTGGCTTTTAGCAAGTTGAGTCTCAAGTTTTCAATTAATTTTCAGACGTATGAGTAACATGCGCTATGGGTGCTGTTGCTTCTCGGCCAATTTAACAAGATTGCCTTTGTAGTTGGCCAACAACAACAATAAAAAGTGTGTTTGTGTGTGTGTAGCCACCCGACAAACATTAAGCAAAAACCTTTTAGTCTTAAATATTTTCTAGACATTTAAAGTCCTCCAAAAACCAAGTTTACACCGAAATATGTAAATTTATTTAAAAAACAAACGTGTAAATTTATAATAATCCTCTTATGTTTATCTCTGAGTAGTTTTGATTTCCTAATTTGTGGCACCAAAAAGTCCCTGAAAGTCACTGTATAGTCACCGTTTAGCCTTTGTTCAGTCATTGTTTAATCACAGTTTCGTCCCTATTAAGTCAATAAAAAATCACTGAAATTAAAAATGAAAAGTCACTGTTTAATCATTGTTCAGTCACTGTTCACTCAATGTTCGGTCACTGTTTAGTTTCTTGTTATTCCCCAGCGGCGCAGAGGTGAATGAGGCTAGTCCACAATATGCATTGCAGTAGGTGCCCACGTAATGGGAATTTCTCGCTACGTTTCGAATACACAGTTGTGTGTAGAGAAGTTTAACTTCGGGTCGAGTTATTGCTCGTGTATATATTGACTATATATATTATATACACTATTGAAAAAAGGCACCTCGGTCGGCAAAGCACCAACTGCTTACATTCTAAGTTATGATTTTGTCGCTAGTTCTTCCATATGCCCAATAGTCAAGTGAGCTAACGCGCCGTCGTCCATGTGTTTCTGTGTTATGAGTCCCGAGTTCAATTCCTTCCTATTCTCATACAACATTTTTTTTTTTAAGTTTTTTTAATTTTGATCCCCATTACAATCCGATACACCTAGTGGGTGGACGCGCGGCACTAGTCCACAAGTCCGCACACAAGTTTAAAAATGGTGTGTCGTTTTGTGAACTGAACGCATACTTCGTCGCCAACATTTTCTCAAATGGTATATTGAGTTGTAATCTAAAGCCGAAGTGTTTTCTGTTATACGCCCACTTTTCCGATTACATAGTATTCTGCTTTGTATAAAGTATGCCAACGAAAACGGCCAAGCTTACGTAAATGTATACAGAGTAGTAACCGATACTTGAAGGATGCCAGCCTTCAAAGAGTTTAAGAGAACATCGATCTTGTAATGGGCATTTGCACCGCTGGGTCACTGTTTAGTCACTGTTCCATCATCGTTTAGCCATTGTTAAGTAACTGTTTATTCACTGATATTAAAGAATATCGAGAAAGCAAAGCTAACTTCGTCTGTGTTGAAGTTTTAATACACTTGAAAAAGAAGACTGCGACCAAACTTTGCAGATCAACTTAAAAACATTATATATAAAGAATGCCCGTGTTTGACAGCGCTAATATTGAGAGCAAAAAAGTTTTTCTCACTAAAACCCATTTCTCGACCGATCATATCTATGGCTGCGGTTCCTACATTTTAGCAGCGTGCAGACAAAAGAAAGCCTCTATGCTTAATTCAGCTCAATAGCTTCAAAACTGAGGGACTAGTTCGCGTAGAAACAGACAGACGGACGGACTAAAGCTCTATTTACACGACCTGATCACTCATCTGAGTTTTCGTCTGATTTGCTGTCTAACCGTGTAAAAAGGCGTCTGAGTAGACATGAAGCTACTCAGATAAGCGATCAGATGAAATAGAACCGGTTCTATTTGGCCTGAGCACTCATCTGAGTGGCATTTATCGAGTTACAGTGTTCGTCTGACGAAAACTCATCTGAGCGATCAGGTCGTGTAAATGGAGCTTAAGCTTAAGCGACTCAGCTCGTCATGTTCAGTCACTGTTTAGTCACTTTGTAGACAGTGGTTAATCATTGTTTAGTCACCGTTAAGTCACTAAAAAGTCACTGAAATTAAAGATAAGAATTACTGATTAGTCATTGTTCAGTCACTGTTTAGTCTCTGTTTAATTACTGTTTGGTTACTAAAAATC
Organism: Lordiphosa clarofinis; assembly: GCA_018904275.1. Classification (NCBI taxonomy): domain Eukaryota; kingdom Metazoa; phylum Arthropoda; class Insecta; order Diptera; family Drosophilidae; genus Lordiphosa; species Lordiphosa clarofinis. The sequence continues at coordinate 1,401,216 of JAEIGQ010000008.1, forward strand.
CACTTAAATTACAAATTAAAAGTCACTGTTTACTCATTGTTCGGTCACTGATTAGTCACATTTTAGTCCCTGTTAAGTCACTAAAGAGTGTCTAAAATTAAAGATGAAATGTCACTGTAAAGTTACTACAAAGTCACTGTTTAATCATTCTTAAGTCACTACAAAGTCTCTGTAAAGTCACTGTTTAGTCACTGTTTACAAATTAAAGTTGAAAAGTCACGGTTTAGTCATTGTTTACTCGCTGATTAATCATTGAGATGAAAAGTCCTTGTTCACTCATCACTCGATCACTGTTTAGTTACTGTTTAATGATTGTTTAAAAGCAGTATATTTTTAAAGTCGGTTCAAGATTTGAAATTTAATTGATGGATTTGTTTGCTCTCTTCTTTCAACATTGTACACGAATCTGTCGATATTATATAGAAGAGCTTTAAAAATAAACGAAAGCGTAAGTTAAAGTCGGCTCTAACCGACTTCGATATACCCGTTACTCATGAAAAAACATGTTTAACAGTGTTACTGCGTTCCTTAGGGTGACTATCCGAAAAGTATGCAACCTTTTTTTTTTACGCGGGGACTTGTATCACTTTTTTGCTCATAACTTAAGAACCGTCCATCCGATCTTGATTATTTCTTTGGCAAATCGATTCATTTTACTAATTACTAACTATCTTTAGAAGGTACGAATCGTCTATCTTCAAAACTGTAGGAGATATAACGTTTTTTTAAATTCCGGGGGCGGGAGGGGACGTGGCCAAAATTTGAAATAAACTTGATCTGCGTGCAGATAAAAGAAGCATTTGTCCCATACATGTCAAACCTCTATCTCTTACCATCTTTGAGACCTAGGACAGACAGACGGACATGGCTATATCGACTCGGCTGTTGATGCTGATCAAGAATATATATACTTTATATGGTCGGAGATGATTCCTTCTGCCTGTTACATACATTTGCACGACTTTAGTATACCCTTTTTACTCTACGAGTAACGGGTATAAAAATTGTCATTATGCTTATGTTCCTTTTCTGTTTGTTTTTGTTTTGTCGGGTGGATAAGAACTGATAATTCAATTGACTCGACTCAACTTGGGTGTGGGAAGTTTTCGTTGTTGTTGTTGTTGTTGCTTGCTGATTGACGTGCAGCTTTGGTGCGATTACTCATACGCCGCGTGGCACTCACATTTGTTGCCCGGTGTTATTGTTGTACTTGTTGCCTGTTGTTGTTTGTTGTTGTTTTATTTGACAGCTGTGAGTCGCTCGGCGGCAACTTGTTTCTTTTCAAAATTTCCCGATTTCCCAGACAATTAAAGTTTGAATATATTTCTGTGGTATTGGCTAATCTCTGCTTGTGTGTTGACGAATTTGGTAACCTCATTTGTGTATTTTTTGATATTCTTTTCAAATCAGAGTTTTGAATTTGTTGAATTCTATAAACTAAAATGATGTTGAAACTGCTCGGAATCAGTTTGTCATTTGATGGATAGTAATAGGTTGTCCCAAACAATATCAGTAACACGAAAGTTTTCACTTTCGTACCAGGATTGAACGCGGTGACAAATACTAATGAATCATCCAACTAGGGACTGTATGTGGTTAGAACCCACTTTGTATACATTTTTTGAATCAAATGTTTAATTGTATCAATTTCTACGGATAAACAGTCATTTGTATATACTGTCAACTGCATAATGGCAATTAGCCAAATGGCAATAGCCACGTGTCTCTTTTAAATACATAATTTTGACGCCTTAATTTATGGCAATCGATGACGACAAATGGGCAAACGAACGGGATTGGTCACACAAATGGCTAATTGCGAATGGGACTGGCAGCTCGAACGGAAAAACAATGGCTAGATGTCCATTTTGGCCAAGTCTGCAATATGCTATTGCTTTTATGTGGCTGTTGTTGTAGTTTCCCCCCCTTTGGCATGTGTAAAAAGTTCATTAAACTTTTCACGTTATGCTTCATTTGCGGCTCGAGTCGGTTAACGTTGTCTTTTTTTTTTTTTGTATTTTTTGCTGTTACATAATAACATTAACAGCAAAAAGCAAGTACAACTAGTAAATAATAAACATACATAAAAAAGTGTGTATCTATTTATTTATGATTTCCTCCGAAGGGTACTTAATGGCTTTGCTACCCTAAACATCTGTTATCTTGGAGATTGATTTTTTGATTGATATCAGTCGCCTGGTGTCTTTTACAAATTTCCATACCGCTTGGATACAGTAATTAATATAGTTTCCATGATTTTAATTCAGTATGAAGCAGTTTGAGTTAGCTTCGTAGCACTTTTGAACTCAAACTGAAACGGGTTTAAACATGGTCCAAATCTGATTTAAGCCGGGAAGACATTTACTCTTAATGTTCTCAAACTTCATCACTTCAAGGATTTCTGGAATTTTGGTTCTTATCTATGTACATAAAGTGATAAGACATTGTTTGTGATCATCAGCCTAGAAGGCAAACCGTAATAGTTAGAAATTTCAAAATTTTACAATAACTTCCTATAGTGATCGAACATTCTTCTAAAAAAGCATTGTTTGAATGTAATTTTAATATCCATATACTAGCGATACTTAGTCCTTGGTTCCTTCCAGAGGGGCGAAAACATTTCGTTATTCACACGTACACGACCCAAACGCTTGCCGAAGCTGAGACCAAAAGAGCAGAAAGCCGTCATTCGCTCGCAAGAGTTCGTAGCGATTAGGTTTTTAAACACCAATACTCTCTCACTTTTTGGCCTCGTTCTATATCTATAAAAAGAGAGTGTACTGACTGGCTGACTCAGTCAGTCAGTGACTCAATGCAATCATCGCACAGCCTAAACGGTAAGATATATATTGGGCTCAATTAATTAAGGTAATTTGGGACTTAAACTGCTTTCCAATTGGTTCATACAAAAGGAACATAACCTGGTAGATTTTGAACCTGCTGTTGTGACAAGTTCATGAAAATCGATTTAGTCGCTTGGACGCATATAATGATCAGAGCTCGCATTCAAAATGATAATACCGAGCACAGTCAAGTACAGTTTATGCTTCGTCACGTACTGAGAGTAGAACTTAAGTACTGTAAACGCTGCGAATTGTAACATTACTGCGTCGTAGCGTACGGACCGAAAAAATTACACATATTATTTTTGACTTAAATTATATACATGTTGAGTTAGTTGTATTGGGTTGGTTTGGTCGTTGTGTTTCATGAGAATAAAAACATTATTTTATTATATTATCCATTATTCACTTACGCTTTTCGACGTTTGTTAAGTCTTCTTCTTATTTTTTTTACCAAAAACCTAATAACAAAGATATTTTCACACATAAATATATACATTAACTAGCAAATAGCCCCTCGCGCTTCGCTGCGCCTTCAACAGTATAGAACAGTGTCCGGCACCGTTCAATGTTCTGTGTATAGAAGTAGCGACGTCCATCCTCTGTAGCAGCGGCGTCGATAACGAGCGTACAACTGCTCTCTTTTGCACTAACAAACATGTGCTAACTGAGAGCGCTCTCGCGTGTCTGAACGCACACATGCAAAGGCAAAATAAGCATGTGTGTTTTGCCAGACACTGGTATAGAACGAATATCAGAAACAGAAGAATTAGTTGACTGAATCCGTAGAATCCAGAAAGTTTTACGACTTTGCTTTTTCCCCGTTTCGACTTTGCTGCTGTCTTTTCCCCTCCAATTCCAACCACTTAAACCACTCACATCCCACCCAACATCAGAAAATGAAATCACAAATGAATTCGCATTCTATCCTTACAAACCGAGATTCAAGTCGACCGAATGAAAAATAGTTTTCTTCATGCAGGATTTTTCCATGCATTGTCACGCCTTTGGGCGGATTTTCCGACATAGAAAAAATCGCTTTTTAAATTATTTCGTATTCTGTCCTTACAAACTGAGTTTAAAGCCAATCGGGCATCCGGGAATCAGTGAATCAGTCAGTCTGGACAACACTCTCTTTTACAGGTATAGAAATTATTTGCAATGACCATTTTTGTCTATGTCTGATTTTAACTCTAATATTACCCGTTTCCATCCTTCTGGTGGTATCCGTCGTCTATTTGTGAATTTGATATATTGCGGCGGTAATAAAATTAGTTTGTTGCACGTCTTCAAGTTTATTGTGTTGTATCTCAGGTTGTTTTGAAGTAGGACAAAGTCAAGAATTTCCTTAAATTTGTGTTTTGGTATTGAGGTGTGAAGCGATATGTGTGTCCTTCTGTTCATCTGTTTGACTGGGATATTAGTGAAGAGTGATAGCAATATCTCATTTTCGGACAGTTTTGTTTTGAATTCCGTGAAGTTTTGGATGTTGTATTCCTCTGAGGTGATGTTTGCGAGAATGCTTCCAATATGTTTGGCTAGTTTATAACATGGGTACGTCTTCTTGTGTATATTCGGTAATCAATAGAGCCTTGGTGCGTTTCCTCCAGAGCTGTACACACCTAGTCAAAAGTATTTACACAAGGTACATTTTTTTGCATGCTTAAAAAGCGGGTGCTTGTGCAGCGAGGGGGGAAGGTGAAATGAAAAAACGTTTTTGTTGGTGTAAAGTGTGAACAATGTGGAGCAAAATAAAACAAAGTTTAAGAAAATAACTGTTCATACGCCAAAGATATACGCATTTGAACTGATGCTTATTAGTTGTCAAAAGTATTTACACACGCTTTCTTTGCGTCAAAAGTATTTACACACAACACAATTATAATTATTAAAGTTTAATATTGTATGGTAGCAACAGATTTTGTTAATTATATTAAAAAACATTACTTATATTCAGTTATACCACCATTGACATCAATGACAGCTTGCACCCTCGTCGGTTATTGATCTTACCTAAGTTTATGTAAATTCTACGGTCAATTTGGACCAAATGTCCTCAATTCCAGTAATGGCTTCTTCGCGATTCTGATATTTGTCAATGGTCCTCTTGTTTTTAACAAAATCCCAAACGTTTTCAACAATATTCAGATCAGGGCTTGTTGGGGGCCAGGGAAGAACAGCCCGATTTAGGTTTTTCAAACGTTTGGTTGGTACCCTACCTTTATGGCATGACGCATTACCTTGCTGTAGAATGCAGTCATACGTTGAAAAAAGTCTGTTTCCTGGTTGTGAAAGCATGATCATTTAGTAAATGGAGGTATCTGTTTTGGTTTAGTGTCCCTAATATCGGTACCAAGTCTCCGAATCCATGGTAAAAAACACATCCTAAGAATATCACTGTGCCACCACCAAACCTATTGATTGGCTGGGCTGCCAAACGCATATGGATTTTTTTTAAATGCATAAAATGCTTGCTATAGGTCCTCTAGAATTGAAACGCAGCCTTATCTGTCCAAATAACATTGAACCGGAATTCAGGAGGCTTCTTGCTGTACTCCAACGCAAATGCAAGACGCTTTGACTGGTTGTTTGGTGTAATGTTGATCACTTTACAGATAACATAAGTATTAAAATCGGCGTCATTTAGCCTGGGACGCTATGTATCTTCACAAATTTTTTTGTCAATTAAGTTTTTTGACTCTACGGCAATTTTAACGGGACTTTCTGTAAGATTATTTACTACGACTCTGGGTATGTGCCTGCGTTGTCTATGGTCCATCGCTGGTTTTCGGCCTGTACTTCTTACATTTTTTTAAACTTCCACCTGTATCCTTTTTTTATTAATTTGTAGACCGTTTTCCGCGAGATTGGATACAATTTAGCTAATTCAACTGCAGAGGTATCGGTTTTAAACCTAACAACAATTTCAGCCCGGCGCTCAACAGTTAACTCATTTGTTTTTGGCATTTTTAATATTAATTGTAACAGTTAAATGATTAAATTAAATTATCTGTAAATTAATCAAGAAAACTAGAACAAGTAGATCCAGCACTTGTCACTGCAAGCTAAGTACTAACGACGAACTTGCATTGTGTAAATACTTTTGACAACTATTAAGCATCAGTTCAAATGCGTATATCTTTGGCGTATGAACAGTTATTTTCTTAAACTTTGTTTTATTTTGCTCTACATTGATCACACTTTGCACCAACAAGAACGTTTTTTCATTTCACCTTCCCCCCCTCGCTGCACAAGCACCCGCTTTTTAAACATGCAAAAAAATGTACCTTGTGTAAATACTTTTGACTAGGTGTGTATATGTTATGATGTTAACTTTTCGTACTAATTGTTGAGACGGATTATATCCTTATTGTCTTGTATGTCGTCTTATCGTTGAATAGGGTGTGCAGTTTGTTCGTGATATCTGCTGGTGATTATAATTTTGTCCTGATGTCCCTAATGATATTTTCAGTTGGTTCTGCAATTCCTAGTACATATAAGTTTGTCTTTTTGGTTAATTTTCCGTGTTTTTGAAGATTCAATTAAATTGTTTTCTCTTGTTTTTCGTCTTCAAACTATAATGTGTATTGGTGATACATTTCTATTTGTGATCGGTAGGACAAATTTAGGACCTAACGATAACAGCCATTGTTTCTCCTCTGGGAAGTACACCGCCGTCTGATTGATGAACCAGTTGTGTGTTTTCATGAATTCTGTTTGTCCTTTAAATCTTTACTTTGCAATTCCTTTTTCTTTCTCTGGTATGCTAGTTTTTGGTCCCTGTCTTATCCATAGTGTTCTCTAGTATTTGGTATTGATGTGATGTGAGATGGGTCTGAGTTTCCTTTATCTCTAAGTTTACTCTCCAATTTCATCAGTGTTTTTCTCGCTGTGTCCATTTTGAAATGATGCCTAGAAGCTGATGTTTTTCCGCGCAGGTGTTTGGGTATTTCAACCTACTCCTCTGTTTCGCTAATATATTCTGGCTCTTGAAATTATTCTTATCTTATAAGTGTGTGTGTTGTGTACATAGGTCAAGAGTGTATGGTTATATGCTCACGCATTGAACCTGAATTTAGTTTCTTTCCCTTTCTACTAGGTTGGATTCTCTTTGCTATTTAATGATTCGTCAACGGGTTTTCTTCAATCTTCAATCTTATCCTTTAGTTTTATTGCGTCTTAGTTTTATTAGTATCGTGTGTGCTCCTTTTTTGTTTTATTACCCTCAACAGAAAATCACCCCTTTTCCCCCCACTTGTTTGGTAGAGTAAACTTGTGTCTACTTTAGTAATATTTTGACATTTAATGATTCGTCAGTCACTCACGTCGTGGGGTGTCCGTAAAATCATATTCCATTTTTGCATCCTTAAGTGAAAGGGGCGAGCGCTGTGTGTATTTCGTAGTCGGGCCACTCGACTGCAACGTTCTTATTCATTTTGCCAGTGACCTAACCATATTATGTTCTATACTTTACTCTCTTTTTAGTACTCAAATATATATAGACACCCACACACGAGGGAGAGCAAGAGTGAGCTACAGATCCCGCCATCATGAGTAAGAAACCCACAGCCGGACCGGCGCTCCACAAGGTCATCATGGTGGGTAGCGGTGGTGTCGGCAAATCGGCGCTCACATTGCAATTCATGTACGATGAGTTCGTTGAGGATTATGAGCCCACCAAGGCCGATAGCTATAGGAAAAAGGTGAGTGTTTGCCATCAACTCGCTATTTCCGTATTGTGTACATTTCTGCTTCTCTTAGGTTGTGCTAGATGGAGAGGAAGTACAAATAGATATACTTGACACAGCCGGTCAAGAGGACTATGCCGCCATCAGAGATAATTATTTTCGCAGCGGCGAAGGATTCCTCTGTGTCTTTTCCATCACAGACGATGAAAGCTTCCAGGCCACGCAGGAATTCAGGTAAGTGCGGGGGCGGGGGGTGTGTGACAGTGGGTCAAGTGTCGCCTTAGCGCGAGCCTCAAACTGACAAGTTTTACCTCTAATTAGACTAGGGGATGGTGTGAAACTGCAACGTTTTCTACAACCACAAATTGTGTCAATCCTTAGTTTCCTGCGTAGCTGCGTAGGCGTGACTAAACCACATTTTGAATGTGTTCCCATTGACCTAATTACAGCCACCCACAGGCAAAGAATAAAAACATTTCCCAAAACTGGGAATTGAGAGAACTGTAGCCTCTGTCCCCGCTTGTGGGGCGGTTTGTTTGTTGTCACGGGGTGTGACCTGTTTTGGACACCAGGATGACAATTCGTTATGTTTGACTTGTTTTGTTTGACTTGAGCTTTCTGACTCAGAGCTATGACTGGTTGACGATAAGCTTATCTTTCCCTCTCTATTTTCGCTTCCAGAGAACAAATATTGCGGGTGAAGAATGATGAGAGCATACCGTTCCTGCTGGTGGGTAATAAATGCGATTTGAATGACAAGCGTAAGGTGCCGCTCAGCGAATGCCAACTGAGGGCGCAACAATGGTCGGTGCCCTATGTGGAGACCTCGGCCAAGACACGCGAAAATGTCGATAAGGTAAGTGTGTGTGTGCCTCAACCCCCAAGGAATCTTCAACAACGACTATAAAAATCCACACAGGCAGAGAGAGGCTTCTCTTTTTTGGAACGAAACACTAATTAAAATTGGCAAGCGATAAAAAAAAAAACAGAAATGCAACATTTTATTGCACACAATTTGTTGGTCATCATTATTTGCTTGGATTTGAATTCAGTTCAATTAGTTGTCTTCGTTTCTCCCTTCTATGCTATTTAGCCTTTAGCAAGCAGTTAAATAGCAACCAACACTGAACTCTATCAATCATTTCCGATTAATTTTGTTTTGTTTTTCGCTATTCTGCCGATGGATACATGACAAACAATTGCAAATGGTCGAATTGCTATTAATCATTTGTAGGGGGGAGGAAATGCCTTCTTAATGCCCCACATTTCGAAGAGAAATGACACCTTGAAATGATTCATTTCAGTTGAGAGTTTTTAAGGGGGCGTTTTGGTATACATGTATTTAGTCAATGAGACTTGGAAGTAGTTTTATTTAAATATTGATCAGAGAAGGCAGAAGATTTGTTTATTGTAGCACTTTTTGTTGGCTACACCAAATTAGGTATCTTCAGAGCAGAGAAAATTATTTCAACCAAAAGAAGTAGATGAAGAAACACTACGCATGCAGATCATAGGCTGCCTTACATGGTGGAATTAACAAGGTGAAGCCTTAAAGGTAGAACAAGAAGGCAAAACATTTGTTTGCTTCGCTTCTACAAACAGAAAGAGCCATCGGGGTGTCTCGCTCAGCTTCACCTTTTTAATTCCACCATGGTCACGCCTTACCCGCTGGGGCTGAAGACATTTCTTTATTTACACATATACGAGCCAAACGCATGCCAAAGATGAGTGATGAAAAAAGTAAACAGCTCTTAAGTCGCTAGCAATTGTTAGATGCAATCAGGTCGAAGCTAGTTCACGGCGCGAATATCTCGCCCTTCTTGACCAACTTAGCTGTACAATGTCCTCTGCAAAAACCAAACTGATGGTCTGGTATAGTCTCTATAGGAATATTCTTTCAAATATTTTGGGAAAAAGTTGGCACTAGAATAATTGGATCCACATAATTACCGCAGACTTCCTAGTGATCGAGAAGTATTGGAATCGAAACATAGCAGGAACAAAACACCCACTTCAGGAAGGGCCTTGATTGTTTTGCTGTCAACATCGTCAATGCCCTGGGTCTTAGAGGACTTTAGTAGTTGGATCTGTAGACGACGCACTTTATCCAGCGAGATGGGTCTTATGGGAGAAGTGAGTCATCGGCATCCTCCGCTTAAAGCTCCATTTACACAACCTGATCGCTCAGATGAGTTTTCGTCAGACGAACACTGTAACTCGATAAATGCCACTCAGATGAGTGCTCAGGCCAAATAGAACCGGTTCTATTTCGTCTGATCGCTCATCTGAGTAGCTTCATGTCTACTCAGACGCCTTTTTACACTGTCAGACAGCAAATCAGACGAAAACTCAGATGAGGGATCAGGTCGTGTAAATAGAGCTTAAGCTAGACTGAAGCGGATTGTTTGCGAACTCCTCGAGTATCTTCAGATCAGACCTAGCCCATGACCGACCCGTCTTTTCTTCGGTTTACGAACGTCTGTAGGGTCTGTCTCTTGACATTTCGGCCGCATTTTCAAAGGGAGAACCCTCGATACTGCGATGGTTCAATGTTGTATAGTTTTAAGGTAGAAGCTATCAAAGAGAATCTGCAGTTCTACGGTAGTCGGTCTCGTCTAGTCAAAGCGCTCTGTTGTTTCTTACAGTGGCGATTACCTCAGGTTTTCAAAAAAATTCCTGAGGGGCACTACGGTGACTGCGGGAGGGTCTATATCGGCTGAAATGGACCATTTTATCTATTACAAAATCTCTTTAACTACATTTTTAAATTTATATGAGTTTTAGCGACCTGTTTTTTGTCAAAGTTTTTGCATTTTGGCTGGCTTGAGGTCGGTGGAGAGTTACAATTCAATGTAATCAACACAAATCAACAGAGATTAATTACAACAATTTGGAATAGCAATTGGTATGTCTGTACAACGATCGCTGTTTCAAAGATAACCACATCTTATCATCAGCAGACTTTTGTATTGCATATTCACATTCAAACGACCACACAGACTCCCTTATAAATCTTCATATCTTTTAAAGATTTCGTTAGTAGCAGAATCTCGCATATATTTATTCAACTTATTTAGTTTATGCAAAACGCCCAACTGATCTCTTTTTTTTGACGAAGAGTACGACAAAATGTTTACAGGGTAAATTTATAAAAAAAAAACTAACAAAGATTTGTTTGTTGCCAGTAAAAAACTATTTCATGGAGCAAAAAATATTAGAGAGATACTTCAAAGTGCTAGTAGGCACTCATCACTGTGGTTAGAGCGAGACGACCATAACCAAAATGTATCCAGAGAGAGCGAACAGCTGACCAAAAAGTATCTGGAGAGCGTAAATGAGAGCGTACAGCTGACATTTTTCTGACAGAAGCGGTGTCGACTGAGCAAAGTTTCTCTCTAATACTTTTTCTCCTCCATGACTATTTTAGAAATAATGAAAAATGTCTACCAAAGTATGAAAAACGAGAGCGTAAGTTAAAGTCGGCTCTGACCGACTTCGATATACCCGTTACTCATGAAAAAACATGTTGAACAGTGTTTCTGCGTTCTTTGGGTGAACATCTGAAAAGTATGCAACATTTTTTTTAGGGTGGGAGGAGGCTTTGCTCATAACTTGAGAACCGTTCATCCGATCTTTATTATTTCGATTTATTTTGCTAAGTACTAACTATCTTTAGAGGGAACAAATCGTCTATCTTCAAAACTGCAGGAGATATAAAGTTTTTTCTAAATTGCGGGGGCGGGAGGGGCGTGGCCTAAATTTGAAACAAACTTGATCTGCGTGCAGATAAAAGAAGCATTTTTCCCATACATGTCAAACCTCTATCTCTTACCATCTCTGAGATTTAGGTGTTCATACAGACGGACATGTCTATATCGACTCGGCTGTTGATGCTGATCAAGAATATATATACTTTATATGGTCGGAAATGATTCCTTCTGTCTGCAGACTTTAGTATACCCTTTTAACTCTACGAGTAACGGGTATAAAAAAGACAGGAGGTCATTGAATGACAATCAATCATATTTGTAGCATACTTTGAGGTGCTCTGTATAACCCACACACATACACACACACACCCTCAAACACTGCACCGCAATTTGTAGCATACTTTTATGCAGCGCTAGCTCATTCTTTTTGTCATCGTTGTCGTCGTCGTCGTCGTTGCTGCCATTTTTATACTTTTGTTATACTCTTTCTCTCTCACTCTCACTCTCTCTCTTTCTCTTTGTCATAAAAACTTAACAATTGATACATTGTACATGTGTTTATTTTTAATTCCCCTCCACCAATTGCAGGTATTTTTTGATTTGATGCGCGAAATAAGATCACGAAAAACGGAAGATTCGAAAGCAACGAGCGGGCGTGCTAAAGATAGATGCAAGAAGCGGAGACTTAAGTGTACCCTACTTTAGGCATTAGGTGCATACCAAGTTACTACTACACTCTCTATCTATCTCTCTCTCTCTCTACTTTTTTCTTTAACCCCCTAGCTTGAATGCTTTGACTTTAGTTGCACTATACCCCTAACACCGATTAACTTTTTTTGATTTTTAATTGGCGCTAATTAAAAACTTTTTTTGCTGCATTTGACCTAAGCATTAACTGATTTATATTTAGCGTTTGATTTATACTAATTTGGCTAAAAAAACACAACAACTAATAACTTAAGTCTATATCATTTTACTTGCAAATGCAAATATGTATGTAAATATAAAGTGGTGGATTAATTTTTAAAAAAATTTCAACTTTTCGCGTCTGGCAAGCAACAGTTTGTTTAACCTAAACCTATTGACCGTCCCAAGATCAAGTCATTTGGGGTTTATTAAAATAATGTACACACAAATGGTCGATAGATCACAGAACAAAATATGAAAGCTAATATTCATTTAGAGTGGTCTCTGTCATGGCGCAGTTGGATCACTAGGTTGGACCCCATGAGTATGGAATTTTTATCTATTATCATCTGATACTTTTTGATGTATAAATAAAAACAAAAGTGAAAAAAGTCAAGTTTTAACGGGCGCGAATAGCCTCTAAAATTTTTGTATATAACTCATACGCAGTGTTGCCTATTATGATTATGATAACGTATAAGACGACTACTATAAATTATTTCAGAAGATGACAGCAATTAAATTGAACAAATAATTTCGTTCTAAAAATTTGTATTAAACTAGTAATATTTGTCAAAACTTTAAGGCTCTGTTGCGCCTTTTTACTAAAATAATTTTTTTTTATTTCCAAAAATTAGCTTTGGGAATGTTGAGACGTGTTTTTTTCCACTTTGCCGTTTTCGGGTCCGGCCTAGAGCTCTCACATGCGTCAAAAGATTAGGTTTGAAATTCTTCAAGATATGAAATTGTGTCCTGGCATTGAGACCTTTCGGAAACGCTCAACAAATTCTTCAATCCTTGTCCGCTTTTGTTCGGTATTTGTATGGCAACTCCGCTTCCTCAAACTTACCTTGAAACTCACCGACCATATTTGTTCAATAATGTGCTCTCAGAATTTTTTTTTGAATAATTGACATCAGACGTATATTCAAGGTGTCCTCTTCGCTTAAAGGTCATTCAAATGAAATATCCAAATCGATTTTAGAAACTGTTTCAGGCTTCTACACAGTGCCAGGAATTTTTCGTTTACCTTTTCGTTGCATGTGTATTCAGCAACATGAACGAAATCCATAGTGGATTAAGAGAACAGCTGATACTCAGCTTCAATGCCTTAGCTACTGCCCGAGTCACTTGGACTTTCCGGTATTTAACCAAGGTATTCGTGTATGGGACTCTTAATCCTAGGAATCGCGCTCAATCTAATTTCCGGGTGTAAAACCGATCTTGTTGTATCTTTGAACTATTAACGTCTATGTTCCCCAGCCCAGATACTGATACGGCCACTAAGTTGACAAAATTCTTATAACAAATTTATATCTGACGATAAAAGACTTTATTTGATTAGCGACCAACCTTGAGGTCATAATCCTTTGGAGATGATTGCATGATAGGACCCTACACTGCAAAGCCATCGGTTTATCATACCCCTAGTATAAAGCTGCATCTAATTTGAGTTTTTAAATTTTAAGTTGTGCTTAATAGCTGACTCATTAGAGTGACCATGTATATTTTAGATGCATGATCACCCTTATTTAATTATTTTTTACACAAAAAAAAAATCGCAAATTTTTATAAACATTTTTTTTTTTTTTTATTATTTTTTTTATAAAAAAAAATATTTTTATTATTTTTTTTTTTTTCTTTTTTTTTATTTCTTTTTGGTTTTTTTTTTTTTTTTTTTTGTGCAGCCCTCTGTGCACGAAATTTGTGCACAACTACGTTTGAGATATGATTTATTTTTACGGTGCCGAGTAGTAGTCGTAGCAAGGTTTATTTTGGTGGCACAGTTTGGGAGCCAGCATCCAGCACTCGGCTGACGACTTATTAAATCGCGAAATAATACCAAAGAGGATAAAAATATTAATAATGTCAAAAAAACTTTATGCCCAACCAAGTAAAAAAATCATGCCTAGATTAATGCATAAGCGCAATTCGCAGCTGAAGGATCTGCATGGTAACAAAACCTCTTAGTGCTTAAGAAACTGCTTTTCAAGGGCACAAGTGACCACACATAACTACATTACCATGATTTTGAATAAACCGAACCGCGATAAATACCATGGATGACCAATGTTAAAGAATATAGTGAAGATCATAAGGAATGTTTCAAACCACTTTTTAGGACTGACAAATCATCAAATCGCGGGAAAATACCGTTGCGGTTCAAAAATATAAATAATGTCAAACATACTTTACTTCCAACCAAGTAAAAAATCAAGCCAGGATTAATGCATAAAAGCAATTCACATCTAAGGGATCGCCGTGGTAATAAAACCGCTAAGTGCTTAAGAAATTGATTTTCGAGGCTAAAAATGAGCACACATGAGCACTACATTACCATGATTATGATAATACTGAACCACGATAAATACCATGGATGACCAATCCATGGATGACCACACCGGCAATTAATTTGAAAAAATTTTCGGAAATTTTGAAGAAAATTTCTTCTTCTAAGTTCTTTGTTAATGGTCATCCATGGTATGTATCGCGGTTAGTCACTAGAGGTTGGTCATAATCATGGTGATGTAGTTATATAAGATCTATTGTGGCCTTGAAACTAGTTTCTTAAGTAATTAGCGGTTTTAATTCCACGGATAACCCTTAGCTGCGAACTGCGCGTATGCAATGATCCTTACATGGTTTTTTTCCTGTTTGTTTGACATTATTACTATTTTTGATCCTCAACGGTATTTTTCCGCGATTTGATGAGTTGTCAGTCACGAAAAGTGGTTTGAAACATTCCTTATGATCTTAACTGTATTTTTAACCATTGGTCATCCATGGTATTTACCGCGGTTCGGCATTGTCTTAATCATGGTAATGCTGTTATGTGTGGTCATTTTTGGCCATGGAAAGCAGTTTCTTAAGTAGTTCGCGTTTTTATTACCTCGGAGAACCCTTAGCTGCGAATTGCGCTTATGCAATGATCCCGCCATGATTTATCACTTTATTTGCACTGTCTTTTTTTTTTATTACTATTTTTTATCCTCTTTGGTATTATTTCGCGATTTAATAAGCCGTCAGTCTCGAAAGCTGCAGGTAAAGGGCGATTCCGAACCCTGAAAAGTAAACATGAGTACGGTGCCAAATTGACAGCTAGGTAATCGTACTCATTTGTAATCATACTCGGCGAGTAATTATCGATTACTTTTTTATTTACTCGTGCAGGTCTCTATAAGGTACAAGTGCCCGACTTTTCGTAGTCAGGGCCTGGGTCGAGCAAGCTGTGCACAATTTGTTCAGAGTAAATTGTTGTTGGAAATGTTTACACTTTTCCCCAAGTGCTCAAGTGCTCAACAAAGTGAACACCCTAATTGTCCCTTCTTTTTTTTATTTATTTTGAAGAAAATATTTTTTTAATTAAAAAAAAAAATAATTTTTTTTTTAAAATAATTTTTTTTTTTTAAAATAAAAAAAATTTATTATTATCCTCTTTGGGACTTGTCTCAAATAAAAAGTTGATTGAAGAATTAACTTTCCTATATATACTAGCTGACCCGGCAAACATTTTTCTGCCATTTAAATTGTTTCTAGTCCAGGGTTCCCCAAACAGAGAGCGCTAAAACGTGACTGTGTCTCTCTCTAACACCCTATGAAGTGTGACTTCGGCTAGCATTCGGTAAATAAGTTCGTGCTCCCGAGGCTATCGCTGGGGAACTCTGTTCTAGTCTATATATGTATATGAGTTACAAAATATAGTTAAAAACCTATGCTACACCTGACTTTTCGGAGCAATTTGCTAACAAAGTTTGTGACACGTGAATTTGATATATATATAGAGATAGATCAACATATATACTTATATTTTTGCCTGTTCTGGGTTTGGTTTGATTTGATTTAGCTTGGTTTGGTTATGCTCCCCCACTTGAGTTCTTTCTTATGGTGTATGAAAATGTTTTGCTTTCGGTTTTTAGTCACTTTCTAAATTTCTATACCCTTATACACACCTTACCTAACCCACACACACACAACTACAAAGTCCAACATAAATCCCTTATTAATATATACCTACCAAATGCCTCTTCTTTTTCGTTTGTCCTTACTTATTTATATATTTATGTGTCCTTCTCTCTTGTTTAGGTATTTTATGATCTAATCAGGGATATTTCATCACGCAAAAAGCAACGTCAGACGGACGTGAAACAGCCGCCGAAGCCCAATTCTCATTGCTGCCAATTGCTGTAGGAAGAACAACAACAACAACAACTGCAGCAGCATCAACAACTTCATTAAGAACAACAACAATGGCCACACGGATAAAAACAAAAACAAAGAACAGAACTTTATGTTTAAAATAAAAAATATCAAAATTATTTGCCAGAAAATCCACAAACATTTTACAACGAGCAGAAATTTTTTTTGTATATAACAAAACAAAATATGCATCATACATATATATGATTTAGGCACACTCTCTCACATATATATGATTTAGGCACACTCTCTCACACACACACACATACACACACTTAGGGACAAAATATGGGCTGAGGCCAGGTTTCTCTTTATGATTAATAATGCAAAAGGTTGTGTAGCTCTCACTTCTAACAACTTTTCAACCTTGCCTCAAACCTAGGGAATATACAGTTTAGAGTTGGATCATAGAGATGGTGGGGAAACTGAATTAATAGCTGGAACCGAATTGGACCATTGGACTTTTTGGAAAAAGATTCAGTTCCAAGGCTTCTTTGGGTCATGAAATATATAATTTAAATCTCTCAATACTTTTGGAAATCATCTCCAAAGTTTTCATGTTTTGACTTACTATGTGTAATGCCTTGATAGATTTCGCAAAGCTGAGCTGAATTTAAACAGATCAATCCGGTGCTGGTTTTACTCTACCGGCATACAATCAGCCTTAAGTTCATCTTTTAGTTGCATGTGTGAGCGCATCCTTAGAAGATATATGAAGCAGAAGTCAAGTTTCCCCAAGACAATACAATCAAAATACATAGTAGAACGTAGACACTTTTGGTAGATGAGGTAAAAGTTTGTTAAATAATGCATTATTCTTTAAATTAAGATCGAACCAAAACCTTTGACTTCAGACTGAATCCTATATAATCTACCAATTTGCAAATTTAAGCCGTTTTGAAAAGGTTTTAGAAAACAAGGCATACAAAAGACCTTTACGATAATCAAAACTACAATTTTATATGAATGAAAGGTTGAATGATTTAATATCAGAATCAAAACTTTTGGGTGGTGCAAGCACAGTGCCACCCCTGAAGACTTCTCCAGGGCATACATATAAACTTATTGACTAAAACTGGCTGCTTATTTAGAATGCGCCGCACTGTTGCTAATGGGCTTAAAGGGAAAAGGCGAGAATGAAAGCGAAAACGCAGCTAACTAAAATCTTTACCTCTTTCATCTTTCCTTATAATTGATTTTACTTAGCTACTCTGTACCAAAGGTACATAGAGTATATTATTCTGCCGGCTCGAGGTCTCGTTATGCAAGCAAAAAGTGAATTCGAGTTATATAAAAATCGGTCCACCTATTGAACAGAAGTTAAAAGATAATGCTACACAAAGTCTGAAAACGTTTTCAACATTTAAATGAGTCTTGAACCAAGTTCCGAACCAAAACCCTTTCACAGAATGTTAGGAACTTTCCTCCTTTGTTAAGCTATATTTAATTGCTTTTATAGCTAAATGACCCAACTCTACTCTACTTAACACAAAACCTTTGACAATTCTCCATATGCTCAATTTAGATTCAGTTAAATTTGAGTTTGTTAGCTCAAAATGTACTCCCACTGTGTTCAAGTGTCCCTTTAGTGTCCATTTAATGAGAAAGTTTTACCTTTGATGTTGTGATTTGGAAGAGCGTTTTGCCTATACCTATCCTTACACACACACACACTCACATACATTTATATTACATACCAATATATAATCGATATTAGAACTCTACCATAAACAAAATATATTTGTCTTGTTTTTTTTTTTTGTTTTTTCTCTTCTCTATTTTGTACATTTTGCTTGAGAGCGTATAAATAATTTAAAATAATAGTAAAATATTTACAAAAGAACACACACACACAGAGAAAAGCTTTTTATAAATATACTACACATAATGCAATATATATACATACAACATATATATATATATAGTTTAAGCCACTTCAAACGCAAATTTTTGTAATTTTCTATGATGAGGGCAGTTGTTCCCACTCCAAAATAAGAAAAACCTCCTCCTCCTCCTCCTCCACACTTTTGTCAGCCTTTGCTGCTGCTTCTTTATTTCCGGTTTCCTTGTATAACTGCGCGCATTCTGTATTGTAATGTTTAAGCTATTATTATGATAATTATTATTAAATATATAAGTTATGCAAAACAGTGTGCATTTCCTTTTTTTTTTTTTTTTCTTTGTTTTGTTGATCAATTTATGAAACGCATTTGAGCCTCAAGCACACATACACACTCACACTCACTCACACACTCACTCACTCATGCATATATCCAATTTTGAAGTAAGCTACACATTTTTTAGCAGGCAATAGTAAAAACAATTTCTTTTTTTTCTTATAAATTATTATGATTACCATTTAAAAAAAGAATAAAACAGAGTTTTAAAACCAGCAAAATGATGGATGAATTACACGTTTACACGTTTTAGCTTGACAAACAAAAAAAAAAATAAATAAAACTATGAGAAATACAGCAAATTTACGAGTGTTTTATTTTCGAAACGGGACTTAAACAGCATGAACCCAGGAAGGCTGTGATAACCGGATGGTTGAGATCCATGTCCAGGTTGAAGGTCGTCTTCGAAGCCTGTTACAAAGGGTCGACTGGATCTGCAAGTAAGTACGTAGTGTGGAATCAGAAAGCAGAAAGAGAAGGGGAGCTCCTTAATTTCCCGGAATTTTTAAAAAACTTAGTCTAGCAAAAAAGACCCATCCTTCAAAAATTCTGAAATAATCAGGCCTGTTCCCGTTTCCGAATCCGATTAATCGGAATTGGTAAGAGTTCTAATTTCTAAGAAACGATTAAAGAAATCGGTCGAATCTTTTTGCCATCCAGAGGATGCAATGAAGGTAATTGGGATTTTAAAGTTAAAAGTCCAATAACACAGTCAGTTTTTGAAAGCAAGAACATTTGACAATTCCGATTCCGCATGATTTGATCGAAATCGGAAACGGAAACAGGCCTGAATATATGTATGAGCCGCAGCTTTTCCAATCATTTTTCGTCCCTGAACACATCGATAAACTTAAAATTAAGCAAGTTATAACCATTTTTGTGATGTATGGAAAATTTGCCAAACAATTAGATTTTTTTCCCAAAATTTTTTTTTAGTCCTAAACATTTGAAAAAGATTTAAATTCTTTATCTTAAACCGTTGCTTGCTGAGGCCCTAAATAGTTGGCAGCACTGGTTAAACATAGCCGAGTTTCTTTTTCTTTTATCTCTTCTTTGAAAAAGCAACGGCAAATCCCGTATGGTTGTTGTTCTTAACTCAATAGAGACCAGAGAACGGCTTCATTCGATTGCAAATCGCTCACACATTAATCAACACCCGAATAAACTGGCGTTGCGATCAAAGCTTCGAACTTGCATGCGCAACATGCTCGCCCTTGAGTTTCATTCAATTCAATTGTTGGCACTCTGATTAATAATCAAGTTCGCTTCATTCCATTCAGTTCGAGTGATTTGATCGCTTGCTTGGCGACGATTATTCTGAGCGAACGAAAATCATCTCGTATGAATAAACTCACGTATATGCTGAAACACTGGCGCCCATGACCAATGCGCCAGCTGTGTTTTGTTGTTGTTGCGCTCTGACCTGCAACAACAACATCATATCCCTGCAGAGAAAGTGTCTAGTTTACAACCAGAAATGTGTCGGTCCCTAAAAATTTGCACTTCCTATCCAAATCCATGTATTGAAGTTGTCCATTTTACACAGGCATGTCATAGGAATGTGACAATTGTCCCCTGCAGCAGCCATTTTAAACCAGTTTAATGACAGATGGCATAGGCGAGAGAGAATTATCCCATCCAGCAGCCATTTGCAACCAGTTAAATACCAGTTGACCCTTATATGCACCTTACGACAGCCTGCTTATGTCGCTGTTTTGGTACATATATCGACAACTGTCGGTCAATTCCCTAATTACCGATTCGTTTCAAACCAGCTCAATTACAACCTAATTACAACTAGCTCAAATTAGTACTTTAAACAAGCATTTCTTTGGAAGCTAATGTTTGTTGTTGCCAAACTCACCCGAATTCAGCAACTTTGCTACCAGTTTAATTCTACTTGTATTGCAACTAGTTGTACGACAACATTTTTTTGTTACTAGTTGACAATTTCACTGCAGGGATGTGTCTCTCTTCTCTCTCTCTTCCTCTCTCTCCTATGTCTCTCGCAATGCGTTGGCCTGAGTTGGCTGAATTTGGTTCGATCGAACACAGAAACAAGTGTCGCATCAAAAAGTTCTAGTTCAACCGTTTGATGCGAATGCGGTATGAGTTGAATCTGTTTGATTGAAAATATTTGTTGCGTGAACAAATGTGCCATTGCCATTCGATGCCATTGCGGTTTGAATTGAGTTGAGTTGAGTCTAGAGTTTTGTGATATGAATAAATGTGAGTAGAATTTTTGTGCATGACGCAATCAAGAAAAAAAAGTGATTTTTGCATTTCTCTGATAGAGACAGACAATTGAGAGAAAGAGAGGGAAATACAAAGAGCGTTCTTGGGGTCTCGCTGTCTTCTTGTGAAAGTAAACAATTTTAGCCGCACGAGCGACAGCGAGTGTTAAGTCCTGTTTACAACATGGTTGTTGTGAAATAAAAGGAAAAATCAATGAAAGCGGTTAGATTGACTTGAAGTCAGTACCAGATCGGGAGAACTTATTCACACTGTCTAAAACTGTCGAAGCACTGGTTCTTATCATAATGTAAATAGAGAAGTACGCATTGCTCAACTTCCATATTGGACGCGCTAGAATGGTCGCTTTTGATTTTCTAGCAGAGCGTAACTTCTTTTAATCGAAATGAATACTTTGTGGTCCTGGTGTTTTGGTGTTCTATTCTTTGGGATCTATTCAGTCGTAATGTAAATATCACTGCCAGGGCCGGACAAAGCAGAGGCCTATTCACAAATTCATCAAATCGGCTCGCGTCTGTGCGAAAAAAGACGAGTGACTTCGGCCACCGGTGGCTAGCCTTGGACCCCACAGGCTGATTTCCTCCCACAGTGAAATTCTTTGGAAAAGTGTTAACAAACATTTATGTGTGTCTACAAACAACTACCTACATATAACAACATATTTTGGACGCAAACTGCAGGCAAAGGCGTCGTCAACCACATCATCGCCTTCCGCCGGTACCGTCCCCCTGTGTGTAAATGCCACCCTATAAGATCTGCGGAGGAATATATCCCATATTAATATGTATTCCGTGCCTTCCCAAAGGATTCAACTCACCATATTGTTTCGAGCCAAGTGTCAGCGTGTGATTATTGAATTTGCAACTACCGTGTGTCTTTTTGAATACGCTGCAACAGAAATCTTTTGTAAAAGGTCATTTGTAAAAATTCTGAATAGTGCCTGCTCACCTTCGTGATTGTAATTTAAAGAACCGAAATTATATATTAATCAATTTTTATTTCTGAACGAATTTCGAATTTGGAGCTCTGAACTGGGAGGGGGTGGTGCTGTGCGATTTGTATTTTGGAACTGAAGGGAAATTTTAAAAAATAAAAATGTCTCAAATTATTGACAATCGTTCGAAAGTCTTAAAAGTTCTTACGATTGTCACGCTCGTAGCGTAGCAGGCCTAACACATACTTCAAGTCCATTTGCCTGTCGTCGACACAGTTTGACACAGTAATGACTTTTCCGTCCTCTCCTCTGTCCGGCCCTGGCGATCCCAAAGAATAGAACACCAAAAACCCGGGCCACAGAGTATTCAGTTGAATTAAAAGAAGTTACGCGCTTTGCTAGAAAATCAAAAGCGACCAAACAAGTTTTTTTAAACGGAAAACTCCTCTTCTTATTTCTCTATTTACAGTACTTGGACAGTTTTAGAAAGTGGAAAAAATGTAACCCGTTTTTTTAGTTTTTTTTATTTATAACCACACAGTGGTTATTTTTTTGACCCCAAAGGGTGTAGAAGAAAGGAGAAAAAAGGGAATAAAGGGGGAGGTTCTAATTTTTGTTTATGCCTTTCTCTATTGCCAATTCGAACTGCCGGCAAGAGGATACCCCAGAGATACTCAATTGGATTGAGGTCGGGGCTCGATGTTGGTATATTACTCTCTTTAAAGAACCTGGTAGTCAGCTTTGCGCTGGATATTGAAGCATTGTCCTGCTGAAAGGACAGTAATTGACCATTAAACCCCACCAACTTGTCGTCCAACAACTCTACAAACATTTGGGAATCCATTACAGTCGATGTGAACACACATTGGACTCCTTTCCTTTATAGCAAAATGCAGCCCATATCTCTAACGTCCCACTACCAGGACTACAAGCACCTCCAGAATCGGGAGAGGCCTAGTTCTCAATTCCAAGTGTTTTGAATGTGGATTGGAATCCTGTTCTGGTAAAAGGAAATCGAACGAAATTTTTGACTTTGCAGCAAATTTAAAAAAACGAAGAAGTTAAAGCGTGCGTTACTCATGAAAAACATGTTTAACATTGTTCCTGCGTTCCTTAGGGTGACCATCGAAAAGTATGCAACATTTTTAGGTGGGTAGCGGGGGGGCTTGGTTCACTCTTGCTCATAACTTGAGAACCGTTCATCTGATCTTCATCATTTCTTCGGCAAATCGATTCATTATACTAATTACTAACTATCTCTAGAAGGTACAAATCGTCTGTCTTTAAAAATGTAGAGATATAACGTTTTTTTAAAATGCGGCGGAGGGGCGTGGCCAAAATTTGAACAAACTTGATCTGCGTAGCAGATAAAAGAAGCATTTGTCCCATACATGTCAAACCTCTATCTCTTACCATCTCTGAGATCGAGGCGTTCATACAGACAGACGGACGGACGCGGACAGACGGCAGACGGACATGTCTATAAATCGACTCGGCTGTTGACGCTGATCAAGAATATATATACTTTATATGGTCGGAAATGATTCCTTCTGCCTGTTACATACATTTGCACGACTTTAGTATACCCTTTTTACTCTACGAGTAACGCGAAAAGAAAAACGTTAAAAAAGTCTTGCTTTGAATTTCACATAGCGAAAGCTCCGACCGGTTTGACAGTTAAGTCTTTCAATCAATAGTTGATCGTATCGTTGGTCAAAAAAGGGTCGTCAGTCCATAATAAAATCGAGTTAACTTCGTGATGGTAACTCAGGAGATATAATTAGGCCGATCGTATTTCCAAATAATGTTGTTAGTTAGCGACCTTTCTAAATCGTAGAATTTGAGTATCGCAGGCTCGAGGTCAAGTAAAACACACAGATGTATATGTTGTTTTACCAAAATATTTCCGTTGCTTCTCGACAACCATCTTCAGGAACACTACAAAACAATTTCCAATTACAATGTAACATTGGCTTAATACAAACAAGTAAGAGTGTTTCGTTCGAGTGCCCTGACAGCAAAATACCCTGTCCCAAGTAATGTGGTTCCTTTAGCTTTGAATTCCATTTATTTTAAAATTTATTTCAATAAATGGGAAGGCGCACTTATGTACATATCTTCGGTGTTTTTGCTCGGATCTCATTGTGGTACACAGAATAGATAGATGTTGGGCCTCACTGAATATATATTAAGGTTCAAACTAGGTTTAAACTTAAAAATTGAAACTTTATCTGGGTACGGTGTACACCTACATACATGCAAGAATTTGTGGCTCTACCTCTTATAGTCTGTGAGATTTACGCGTTTATACAGATAAAAAGACAGATTTTCGCTGTTTAAAGATGGAGGAGGAGGATTTTTCGAAATCTGAAACAAACTCGATGTGGGTACAGTATACACCTAAACACATGCCAAAACTTGTGGCTCTATCTATTACAGTCTCTGAGATCGACGCGTTCATACAGACAGACAGACGGACATGGCTAAATCGACTTGGCTGTTGATGCTGAACAAGAATATATACTTTATGGGGTCGGAGGTGCTTCCTTCTCCCTGTTACATACATTTGCACAACTTCATGATCCCCTTTTCCCATTTTTAATGGGAACAGGGTATAAAAACACAAACTTTTTTTATATACATTGTTTTACACGTCTGTTCCGTTCGGCGTGAAGTTGGATACTGAGTTATTGTTTGGGTCAGTAAGTGTCTGTATAGGTGCGCACAGTTCTCTGTGTCCGATTTGTAGTTAAGCCTCTTGTCAGTGTGTGTGTCTATAATATACAACATCTCAAGAGTGAAGCGTTTTGAACAGAACCCTTGTCAACTATTTTGCGCTCCTATTCTTCTTCATGCCACGAAAGGCTCGTTCCACGAGGCATTTTCAACACAAGAATTTATTTAAATGGCCTTTTACTCACGTTCGAAAAACCCTCATGCTGACATGGCCCTTGGAACCCCAAGAAACTAAAAGAACAATTGAACCATTTTGCTTTGAAATCTCTTTTTTTATTTTCTTTACACATTTACATTTATATATAATAATATATATATCTATATATATATATAATCATTCTTCATTTATATACTTTATAATCCATTTTGTTGTTGTTGTTGTTGTTTCTTGTTTTGCCGTATGTATGTTTTCTTTTTTTTAGGTTTTTGTTTTTATGCATTTTAAAATTAATTTTACATTTACCAGCTAAAGTTTTTTTGTTGTGGTTGTTGTTGTTTTTCATGATTTTTTGTTTCTCTATATATATATTTAGATATAATTTGCAATACTCCCGATTTTGTTTGTTAACGTCTTCTAAACACAAAAAAAAAGAAGAAAAAAATACACAATAAACTAAAGCGTAATGTTATTAAGTTAAACTTAGAATTTCTAAAATGAAATCATTTTGTTTGTTTTCCTTTGTTTTGTTTTTTTAGTAAAAATTACACAAAAAATCATCATTATCGTTACGATTTACTTGGCTAAGAAACAGTTTCAAAAATTGTTCTCTCTTCGCATCCAGATAAATAATTAATTTTTTGTTTTATACATTTTGTGTGTGTGTGTGTGTGTGATACATGAGAAATCAAGAAGTGTTCAAGAGTGTTTGTCGTTTTTAACTTAAGGCTACAACACAACAGCATTTTAAACGTTTACATACAAACATTTACACAGACAATTACATTCAAGGATTTTTAGAGCTATATATTCTTGTGGTATTTTCTTGTTATTGTACGCAAAATGAAAAAGGGTAAAGTGCTTTGATTAGTTTTTGATTCACTTGCCGCAAAAAAAAAAAACAAATTGTACAAATTGTAAATGTATATATTATATATATATATATAGAGAGAGAGAGAGACAGAGATAGATGGATGATATATTTATGCCCCAACCCCACACACCCCACACACATGATGCTTTGTCATACTCATTATTATCCTTTACTAATACTTTGTTTTTCTTCTTCATTTATACACTAATCCACACACACACACACACGCACACACACTCGCACACACACACATTGAAAAAAATGCTCCAAAATATAACACATACTCGAATTTTCTTTTCTTGTTTTTTGTTTCTTTCTTAAAATTATCTTAGAATTGTTTTGTATATAAATATTTCATTTTTTGTTGTTGTGATGAAAAAATTGAACTATTTTATAGTTTTTACTAACGTAAAATGTGGGGTTGTCTGCCAAATCACACAAGCAAACGCTCTCTCTCTCTCTCTCTCTCTCTCTCCGTGCCAAAGCTCTAGCTCTAGCGTACCAGAGGTGCCCAGAACCAGCTTACGGCGGCGTGACCTGTACTCTGTGCGCATAGGCTGTGGGCACGCCTGGAACCGTTACCCGAGAGTATAAAGGGATTGCTATGAAGTGTGAGTGAACCAATATGTCAACCATTTTAGAACAATTTGTCAATAAAAAAAAGGAAAAGCTGCCTTTTTATACCAAGGTTTTATATGAATCATATATGTAAGACAGCCTGCAAGGCTACAAAGTTACGAAATTCAATATTTTTCAATATTTTCTTTGTTTTGAATGTAAAAATTCAATTTGAATAATTTTCCAAAATTAATTTGCGTCACTTCTAAAACGCATTAACAAAATTTTATAAGTTTTTGTTTACTCTCAAGCACTGTGAAAACTTTTTAAAGTTTCTAGGCTCCCTTTGAACCTTCAGTAAGGTGCAAATCTACTGGATTCCCAGCCACCAGGGCATTGATGGAAACGAAGGTTGTGGCCCTAGTCCAGGAAGCAACTCTAAACATATCTATCCCCGTACCGTCTGTATTGAAGAGCTAGCAAAGAAAGAAGCGTAGAAAAAGTGAAAGAACACGAGCAGCTGCAGAATCTCTAAAATTATCTTAATGACAAGAGACAAAAAACTTATGTACTATTTGCTACAGTTTCAAAGAAGGTACAGGTAAACTGGACAGAAACTCAGAACATTATGATATCTGCCCTACCCAAGTTTCACCTCTCTAGAAGAAACGAACAAGAGTTCCCAAACAACTATTGGCATTTGCCAAAACGTTATAGATCGTCCAGAATTACCCAAAACAAAGCACACAGCCTACCTACCTCTTACTTATATATTTCAATTTATCTAGTAAAACAAAATCATCCCACTTCAAGCCAAAAACACCGATAGAAGCACACTTTCACTCGGATATTGGTCATCTATACGCTGTTATTTTGGCTCTCTGAGATATTTTTTGTTGACTCTCTGAGTTATTTTGTGAGTATATGTCTGTCTTCCTCTGACCAACGTGTTATCCTATGTCAACAATAGATATGAGTAAAATTTTGAGTTGTCACAATGAACATGGTGGAACTATACAAGGTGAAGTCATTGAAATAGACTGATTTTGTTAAATTTTGTGATTTTCGTAACGTAAAATATAAATTTATTTGGGTATCAGAAAGGAGAAAGAAGACTGTGCATTTCGAGTCCGACGACTGGAAGTTAACGACTTGTAAAAAGAAGAAACCTAAACAGCAGTTGCTTAAGCCATACACGACCTATGCTCAGATGAGTTTTCGTCAGACGAACACGTAACTCGATAAATGCCACTCATGAGTCTCAGGCCAAATAGAACCGGTTGTTTATCGCTCATCTGAGTACTCAGACGCCTTTTTACACGGTTAGACAGCAAATCAGACGAAAACTCAGATGAGTGATCAGGTCGTGTAAATGAAGCTTTAACAAAAATACCCAAATTAATAGCGAAGCTGTAGATGTGGTCGTAGATGGTAGTTATGAAAGTTTATGTTTTCAAATAGATTTCAAAGCGATCGATACTTCGCTTTGTGAAGAACTAGTTAGTATGATCAAGAAAATGAATCTAATAACGGAATCTGTTGGGAAGATTCGTACAAAGTAAAAGCCCTCGAAGGCTTAAACATTTCGGATGCTATTTGTCCTTTACAAAAAAGAAGTCTCTTTCCAAGTCTTTCAACATTAAAGTGTATCAATGGGGAGAAAGAAACGCTGGACTTTGTGATTGAGCTCATGGAAAACAGCTTAGTTAAGTGTATCCAAAAAAAAAGGGCCATCGAAAGCTACTCAAAATTTTACTATAAAATATTTTATATATAACAAAGAATTACTTAAAAAAAAAAAATAGTCCATAGAAACGTACATCAAAAATTAATTTTTTTAAAATTCTTGTCTTTTATTTGGATATATCATATATCAAATCAGGTTAAATCATGTTAGGCTGACAGCAATCATGTTATCCCCTTTGCTCTCACATGTATGGTCACCATGAAGTATCTCTTTGTCAGGATGGAAAAAGAGCCAAAAAGATACATCAAAGTGCCAGTGGGAGATCAATGTGGTTAGAGCGAGACGACCATATACCCAAATGTATTCAGAGAGCGAACAGCTGTTTATAGCAAAGTTCCTCTCTAATACACAAAATAATACTTTTCTTAACATCAAAATTTATAGAGTACGTTGTGAAACAAAATAAGTAGTTTTTTGTTTTTCCATTTTCTTCTGAATTAGCTATACAGTTTAAGAATTTCTTAACTATGACTAGAGCAAAGACTTAAAGATATTAAAGATTCGATTTGTCTTATTCTTGTCACTTCTGAAATAAAGTAGTTTGTTTAGTAGTTTAGTTCCAAGTTCGCAGAAAGTTTATAAAGGAAACTTTTGTTGGGTAAATGTGAAATTACAAAATTGTATGCTTAATTTTAACTAAATGTGGTATGTTAAATAAAATTTCAATTTCCATTTTCAATTTAAACTTTGTATTCGTCAAATACGTAAGAAATTTGTAAGAAACTACAAAAAATAAAGAAAAATAAAAACATAAGACTTCCTGTATTCAACTGCATTTCCTAGTCCTACGTTGAGAACTAAACAGAGACTATCAATTGATATCTTATCAAAACTATAAGAAACGGAGAGGCCGGTAAAAACATACACACTCATTTTAGCGTTGTTTGTGTGTGTGAGAAGAGCGCTCATTAAGCACATTTTTGTTGCTGCAAAAGAGACGAACATGTGTCGAAATCGTAATAGAAGATAAGAACATGCCGACTGAAGTCTCTCGTGTTTAAACCTAGATAAAATGTGCTAGCTGCGCTGCTATGACGCTCAGGTTGGAACCCGCCCTGTCTTGCTCTTTCGCGGTTGTGTTTTGTTTGCTGATGGGTTGGAGTGAGACAGGGCTCTGACGGTTTGAGTGCGTAACAAAAACGGTTCGAGTTCGTGACGAAGGCGGTTGCAGTCTGAAGCAAAGCTTCTTTCGACCAAGCAATCATTCAGTCTAGATTTAGATCGTCGTTGCCCAAGTTATGAATATGTGAATCAAGTAAATCATCCTTTCGTATAAGCAAGTTCGTTTACGGACTTCAAGTTATTCAACTATGTCTTTTCATCTTATTATCCCCGTTGCTTGCTAACATTTCGACTATTGATTGTCGTATAAAAGCTTAAGCTAAGATTACAGCTGTCAAATATGTGTGAAGATAATGCAAAAGATTGACACGCCTGGCCCGCAGGGGCCGAACATACTTTGCTATTCGCATCGACCGACATTTCGCTAGAGTTCTTTCTTTGAATTTCGTAGCTTTGCAGCCTCGATTAGATTTGTAAGAATTGCAGTCTTATACTAACAAAATTTCCCAAGTTGTTCGTGTTGTAAATGCTTAGTATAAGATGTTTGTGTGTTTCGTATAAGTTATATAGCCTTATTGCACTATAATTTTGTTGCTGTTGTTGTTCTATAATATCTATGGTTATGTGTAATATGATTTATTTATGCAAATAATAGACAAGTATGCTTATCTATTACATTTACTAGTCATTGGTTACATACACACGCACACACACACACACACATACATACAAACATCACTAAGTCACATCAAGGGGGGGGGGGGGTGTGGTAGTAAAAATTATTGTTTCTTTTGTTGTGAAAACTTAGCATTTGTCTAGTTTTTTTTTGTGGTTAATATGTTATGTTTTTTCCAAATTTTGTTGTTTTGTCACATCAATTTCAAAAAATCGGTTTAGGTATATGTTTATGTATGTATAGTTTATAAAGCGTTACCCATTGGTGGTTTCTGTTACAACAGCGCATTTTTTTCTAGTTTTTTTTGGAAATTTTACATTTAAGTGTGCTACTTGGGTTAGATCTAGTTGTAGTTTATATATATATATATATATGTATGTATATATAGAGATATATGTGTGAAAACTGATTTGCTGATGTTGTTTTTGTTTGTCTGGTAGCCCTTCCTAACTTTTGCTGTTGTTGTTTGCATGTATAAAATTATTTATTCAAAAATAATTTGATTTCTTTTATTTTAATTTTCGTTTTTTTTTTTTTTTTTTTTTTTTTTTTTTTTGGTTGATTTTCAAAATCGATGCTATATGTTGGGCGGAACTTGTTTGTTTGTTTGTTGGTGTTGTTGTTGTTGTTGTTACGTAATGACGGCGACGTGATTTTCCTTTTGTGGTTGTTGTTGTTGTTGATTTGATGTGTGCCGAACGAAATTGAAGATTTAAAATAAAATTGTTCTCGTTGATTTTGTTTGTGTTTGTTTTTTTTTCTTTTAATTGTAAGGTGGGAGCTGTTGCACACATTTCAGTTGTTTTGTTGTCGTTTTGCTGCCTCATTTCATCCAAGCCAAATCCGCTTTCCGATTCAACTACTGCGCCGTAGTTCCGCTACGTATCAAGAAAGTGTAATTACGCTCCTTGTCCGTTTGATGGAAACCTAAAAGCGATGGAAAGAGAATGAGAGAGAGAATGAGATAAGTACGTACACAAAACATTCAAGGCTGACACTTTTTGGTATAAGAAACACTTGACCTTTTTTTTTTGGAAGTTGTGTGAAGGCACAAGTGGGTGACAGTCAGTCGGTACTTTTGGGTCGCAATGCGAAATAATGCCCAAACAGAATATGCAAATTTGACTTCCCAACCATGCACAGTGTTTTTTTTTGGCCTTTTTTTTGGCATAAAACCCAAAAATTTTTTTTTTCAGATTTCCATACTCATATTAGTTTAAAAAACAAACCCATTCACCCTTAGTGGCAACACTGCTTTTTTTGACGGGCGCTTGAAGTCAGCTGTTTGTGTGTCACGTGTTTTTTGTGAAACTGGCAGCAAATATTTGCCAACTTTGAGTGTGTCTGTTTAAAAAGTTAGAAGCAAAATACAAAAAAGATGTGTGAGTGTCGATAACACTCATGAAGCTTTGATGTGAAACATGATGCTAAATATAAGGGCTTCTTTTTAAAAGCACAAGCTCTCAAGGGTTATTAAGAAAACAAGGAACTATCATTTGGAAGATCATTTAAACAAGAATAATCTAAGCGAGTCATATTCAAGATCTTTTAATGATTAAAATGAGAAGTAATTTAAGGAAGTGATTGATTGAAAAACGAATCGAAAAATTACTTAAAAACTAGTCTCAACTGATCTGAAAAAAGGGATATAAACGGCTCTTGATGAAGAGTCGCAGCTAGGGTACCATTTTCGTGCGACAAAAGAATTATTTACGAACAGAAAACAAGCGCATTTATAGCTACAACTTTAATAAGACTGAGGAATTGATAAAAGTCTCAAATGTGATCAGAGAATTCATGAAATGCTTGCTGGAAACAAATTCACTGGCTGCTGTTTTCTTCCTTCTTTTCTTTAATGCTGATAAGGCACTGTCAAGTCACTGACAAGTCACCACTAAGTCACAGTCAATTCATTGTTAAGTCACTGTCAAGCCCGAGTTAAGTCACAGTCACATTCACTGTCAGGTCACTATTTAGTCACTGTCCAGTCACAATTTAGTCACTGTTAAGTCACTGCTTACTCACTTTCAAGTCACTGTTTTGTCAATCTCAAATCACTGTTAAGTCACGTTAAGTCAGTGCTTAGTCACAGTCAAGTCACTTTTTAGTCACTGTAAAATCACTGTTAAGTCACTCAGTTTGGTCACTTTCAAGTTACTGTTTAGTCACTATCAACTCACTGTTAAGACACCGTCTATTCACTGTCCAGACACTGTTGAGTCACTGTAAATTCACTTTTTGTCAATCTCAAGTCACTGTTAAGTCACGTCAAGTCACTGTTTAGTCACTTTCAAGTCATTGTTCAATCACTGTTTAGTTACATCCACTTTCCTCCTCCCACTTTCTGCCTCTTTCCATTACTTTCTTTACTCTTTCCCCCCTCTGCACTTGTGACGCTCTGCTAAAACAACGCATAATATGCATGACGTCAGCGCAGCGCTGTAGCATCACGTGACGCTGAAATTAAATTTTACTCCTACTAAAATCCTTCGTACCGAAATTAAAGATGTTTCACATCAAAAATGTAAAAACGCAAACTGTTAGTTCAGTTATGTTTTGTTAAGATTTGATAACTGGTTTGCCATTGTTGTGTGCTTTTGTCCAATTTTGCCGTGTGTTGCTTGTGTGTAATTTTATGTTGGCCCTAACAAGTGTAGCAATGTTTTTTGGATAATGGCACAAAGTCTTAAATGCAAAGTTATTAACGAAAGAGTGTAGATTAAAAAGTAACTAACACACTTCTTGCTACAGCGTGCGACTTTTCGAGAAAATTGGCTTTATTGCAGCTGAATTCGTGCTTAAGTTGAAGATATTGCTCGAGAGAGACACAAAAAAATTTTGTTCGTTTGGTAGCGTCAAACACAAAAAAGTTTTGTAAGTCGTATTTAGTGCCATAAATAAAAGTACGAAGCGTATTTCGGTGCAATAGCGTAAAATACAACAAAGTTGGAACAAATCGGATGTATCAGTTATATGCCAGCTATATGAAATAGTATGCCGAATCAAACCATATTTGATAAGTTGCTTAAGAAGCTTAATATACGTGCTCATAGCGAATTCCAGATCAACATCTTTAAAACCAACGAAATTGGTGCATATCGGCCAAATCGGTTATATGGCAGCTATATCAAATAGCGGTTCAAACCTAACAAGATTTTGTAAAACGTATTAGGAGCTTAAAAATTCAGTACAAACTGAATTTTATTTCAATAGCGTGAAAAACAACAAAGTTTAAGCAAATCGGCTAGATCTGTTATATGGCAGCTATATCAAATATTGGTCGAAATTGAGTAAAATTTTCCAAGTCGTCCTTGGGGCCCAAAATATGATTATAATCCAAATTTGGGGTCGTAAAAACTAGAGTTTATGCCAAAAAAATAGAGGGAAGCTTACTTCGGCTCGACTATACCCTATATATACCCTTGGAGCTTGATATATGCCTGACAGTTTGTATGGCAGCTATACTATATAGTGGTCCAATTTCGACAAATCTTGTTGAAATCATGTGAAATCATTAAAAACTTATTAATACGAGCGTTGGGAGCGATAGCATTAAAAACAAAAAAGTTTTTCTCACAAAAACTAGTTTTTCAACCGATCGTTCCTATGGCAGCTATATGCTTTAGTCATCCGATCCGGCCGGTTCCGACAAATGTGCAGCGTATTTGTACCAAAAGACTTCGTGCAAAGTTTGGTTACGATAGCTTTAAAACTGACGGAGGAGATAGCATAGAAACAGACGGACGGACGGACGGACAGACGGACAGACGGACATGGCTATATCAACTCAGCTCGTCATGCTGATCAAGAATATATATACTTTATGTGGTCGGAGATGCTTCCTTCTCTGCGTTACAAACATCCGGACAATTTTAATATACCCTCTCCAAGGGTATAAAAAGGCAAAAAAAAACCACTGTGCAATGGAGGAATATTTTATGGTCAGATAAGTCCAAAGTGGTTATGTTTGGTGGCAAACGATCTCTATTATACCTTAGACGTCCAAAGAACACATAATACAAACCCCAGTACATCACAAAAACCATTAATTATGGAGGTATGGACCTGCTTCTTATACCATGGAGTTGGTCCCCGAAATGTCGCTCGTATGGGTCTTTCAACAGGACAATGACCCCAAACCAGAGACCGAAATTTATAGTTTTTTATAATAAAAATTTCGAAATTTATATAAAAATTACAGTTTAAGGGGGTATTCTCCATGTGCAAAAAAGCCAAGGTATGGTTCTGGGCAAATTCTGTGAACGTTTTGGAGTGGCCTGCTCAGTCGCCTGACCTGAATCACAACGAAAAACTGTGGTCCAAGCCAACCACTATCGGATCACTTTGGGAAGAAATTACAGAGTTCTGGCCCCACAATTAACCCAAAACGGTGCCAGAACGGAAATGAGCATGAGTTCAGTTTTTCTTACCGTTTGGCGCTCCATTTGATCCGGGCACTGTGGCCGCTACAATGGTGGTCCCTCCATTCAGTGCAGTGGCCGCTCCGCTGGCAGCACCATGATACTTTAGGCCAACGCTCCGTGCACCGAGCAGGTGCGTTGTTGTCGCCGTCGTCGTTTGCATGGGTGGCGATGAGGAGGCTGATGACGCTGAACTGGATGAGGAGCTGGACGATGAGCTGGACGACGAGGACGACGATGAGGATGACGAGGACGATGATGAGCCCATAAACGAGGCGGATGATGAGACACCGCTTGACGTGGAGCTGGGCGATGGTGATGGGGTCGATGGTGTGGGGGAGCCACGTGTTGTACCCACAATGGTTGCAGCGGCAGCAGCGCCAGATGCTGCTGCTGCTGCAACAACATTGCCAGGACTGCCAGCTGGACTGCTATGCTGCGACGAGGACGAGACGCTGCCAGCGGTGGTGGGTGAGAATGCCAAATTGTTGTGGTTTTTAAGTAGACCCATGGCAACGGCGGCTGCAGCGGCGGGATTTAGAAGTGTGACACCACCACCACCGGCGGCAGCAGTTGGAATACAAGCTCCACCATTTGGTTGTGGGGGAAAGCTGCTGCTGCCAGAGGTGATGGTGCCGTGGTGTTTGTTGTTGCTGGAGTTGTTGTTGTTGTTGTTGATTTTGTTTTGTATCACAGGTGAGATGGCCGTTGTTGGCACAGAGGTGGACAGCTAAAAGAGAGAGAGAGAGGGCAAATGGAAAAGAGCGAGAGAGAGAGAGAATTAGATGGGTATTTCAGTTAAGTTTAACCTAAAAGCCTAAACTCTTTACAAAGGCAAGCACCCTGTATTTGGGTACAATGGAGCCTAAATAGAATGGTAATCACAAATTAAACTACCTGCCAAGCACCCTGTATTGAAGCTTAAAGGCTACATTTATTGCCTGCTACACCTAATTTTGCACCCTGTTCTAAGAATGAAATGAAAAAAAGGTTATGCGACTTTAAACGATTTAACTAAGCACAGACAAGCACCCTGCATTAAAGAAGCAAAATCTAAATTGTTTAAAATTCAATGCCCGAGACCAAAAAGACTTCCACATACCGTGACACCCTGTGCTAAAGATTCAATACTCATGGCTGGTTCACAAACTAAATCGAGAACGAATTCAAATCATTTCTCCTTCAAAACGAACCATTTAAACAGTAAAACCAGTAAATAAGCACCCTGTATAGTTGAAACAAACTACAATTTTGAATCAAACGACAAAATCTACAACAAACACCCTAAACTAAATCATTGAAGGTAACACCTAAACTGCAAAAAAGCACCCTGTATAGTTGCTAAAATCTTAATTTCCATCGCTCCATCAAGTACTCACCCCAGCTACACAGACGGGCGATGTGGTGCCATCAAAAAGTATAGGGCGTCCTCCATTCGATGCTGCTGCTGCTACTGACGATGATGATGATGATGATGTGGTTGCCAAGCAAACGGCTTCATTGACATCTGCATTGAAAATGGAAAAATAATTGTAATTTCTTAAATAAAAAAAGCCCACAACTCCGATTGCATAAGCTGAAGGTCGTCGTTCTCAAGCATATGCAAAACTTGATCTACATCAAGTTGTTTTTTTAGTTCTTACCTTTATCAATTGCTGGAATGCTCTGATCCGTATCCCTTTTAAGGCTATTCAAGCGCTTTTGCAATTCAATTTTCTTTTTGGCTTCACGCTCCATTTCCAGCTCCAGTTCACGATCGCGTTGCGACAGTTGCTGTGAAAGGAAATCGAAGTTTTAAACAATTCAAAACGGTTCTGAACTTTAGACGGCTCATCTGGCTCCCTATGGATTAGTTGGAAGCCACAAACTGAATTTTCCAAAAATCTGAAAATTAATCCTTGAACTTCGACAAATATTGATTGATAGAAACAGAATTTTTCAAAAATTACGATATAAAACTTTATAACCGAAATTCGCCCAATTTTGATTCTAAAAACCGACTTATTAAAAAGTTTATACGATTTCAGGGTATTAAAAGGAACATTTTAGCAAATAAAATCACTTTATAGACCAATAAATTGGGATGCCTACTTTCAGAATTCATTCATTGAGACTATTTTTGATGTGAAACATCTTTAATTTCGGTACGGAAGATTTTAGTAGGAGCAAAATTGGATTCCAGCGTCACGTGACGCTGACGTCAGAATATTTTGTGTTGTTGATTTAGCCGAGTGTCCTTAACGGTGAGGAGTAACAATGGGCGGAAAGTGGAGGGGATACTGAGGGAAAGTGGGGGTGACTAAATAGTGACTTGACAGTCCATAATCAGTGACTTGACAGTGGCTAAACGGCGACTTAATGGCGACTTAACAGTGACTAAACAGTGACTGGACTGTAACTCAATAGTGATTTGATAGTGACTTAACAGTGACTTGACTATTACTTAACAGTGATTTGACAATGTCTAAATCGTTACTTTTTAGTGACTAAACTGTGACTTGATAGCGTCTAAACAATGTCTCAACAGTAGGGTGTCCCAAAAAAAAATTTTGTTTTTATTTTCACGGGTGCACCGGCATTTTCTGAAAGCTAATGGAGTAAAGTATTTTTGAGATTTTTTTCAGATTTTTCGAAAGACGTTTAGAGGTCGCACAAATCGAATTTTTCCTCAAAAATCGGGTTTTCCGTATTGTTTTCCAATTTTAATTATAACTTGGTTAATAACCACGATTTTCTTCGTTTTCAAATCAAAATTTTAAAAAAAAACTTCCAAATTTTACTTTTATGAGCAAAAACAGTTGATTTTAGCTTTGCATTTGATTGTTTAGGTACCATATATTAAATTTTTTTGAAAATTTTTAATAAATTTTGTAAAAAACGCACAATAACTTTTAAAATTTCTATGAAAATTGAAAAACTAGTGATGCAGTTTAAAAGATGGTTAAATTTTTAAAAAACTCATACTTCAAAGTTGAAATTAGCCTTTACCGTTTCAGAGTTATACTCTTTTAAAGCTGTGTCGCCATTGCATGAAACTAATAATACTGTGAGTTTTTTGCCTGGTTTGCAACGGATTTGCTTCAAACTTTGAATCGTGATGTTTTTTTTCCAACTGAGTTTTCAGATTCACCACGGAAGCCTTGCTTCGCGTTTTAAATGAAATTTTGTATCAGCAATTCATTTCAAACAACTTTTTCCGTTTGGGTATTACAAGCTTTCGAAAAATTATACAATTAATCTTATGAGTAAAAATTGTCATTGCTTCCAAAAAAAAAATTAAAATTGTAATAAAAATTGTCTTTGGTGGACCAACCGTGGTACGCCAAGATGTCCTGAACTAAAGTATTCAAATGATATGACCTGTTTTTCTGCTGCTTATGAAGCACTTTACTCATTTATTACTTGATTTTAGTGAAGCTGGGTTTAGCCCAAATGGTCAATGTTGTTCTTAGGCAATTTCTAGTAAAAGACTAGATCTTCGATGGCAGAACTGAAAACGCAGATCTGTATTTTTTTAGATCTGGCTTACTCCCTATATGAATTTATTTAAGGGTGAGCTTAAGAATTGTACTCCATATCGCGGTTTTTTGGCCGTCGAGTACCATCTCGTGCGCTTTTAAAGATATTCAAGAAGTAAGGCTTACCTTCTTCTGACCGATTGCACGATTGAAGTGAATTTTTTATATTGCGTTCCCAATGAGCTATATAATGCTTTAAAAGAGTATAACTCTGGAACGGTAAAAGCAAACTTCAACTTTTAAAATTCTGTTTCTTAAAAATTAAACTATCTTTCAAACTGCTTCACTAGTTTTTTCAATTCTCATAGAAAATTTAAAAGTTATAATGCGTTCTTTGTAAAATGCATGAAAAATTTACTAAAAAATGTAATAAGTGGTGCCACAAAAAGTTAAAGCAAAGCCAAAACTTATGGTTTATGCTCATGAAAGGTAAATTTGGGCAATTCTCCATAAAATGTTGATTTGAAAACTAAGAAAGCGTGGATGTTGACCAAGTTATAAGTAAAATTGGAAAACAATACGGAAAACCCGATTTTCGGGGGAAAATTCGATTTGTGCGACCTCTAAACGTCTTTCAAAAAGTCTGAAAAAAATCTCAAAATTACTTTACGCTACAAGCTTTCAGAAAATGCCGGTGCCCCAAAATTTTTTTTTTTTTGGGACACCCTACTGAACAGTTACTAAACAGTGCCTCTACAGTCAATAAACAGTTATCTAACGGGGACTTCGCAGTGTTTGGCAGTGACTGAATACTGACTTGACAGTGGCTAAACAGTGACTTGAAAGTGACTTAACAGTGTTTGACAGTAACTTTACAGTGTCTTGACAATGTCTAAATAGTAACTTTACAGTGACTAAACTGTGTCTTGACAGTGATTAAACGGTGACTTGACAGTGACTTAACAGTCCTTAAACAGCTCTTCACATCAAAGAATCTTGAGTGTTCACGACACTCACACCATTTTTTTTTTGTTTCCAACCTGCGGTCGGCGGGGGATTTTCAAATCCAGACTGTAATATACTCTGTACCTAGAGTAGCTTCAAAAACCAGCGCTGATAAGCAATAGATGTCGCCACCATTTGCATTGAACAACGAGGGATTGAAAAACTGACCAATAGATGACGCTACTACTTTCATTTGGTCATCACTTGAGAATTGTTCATCTGATCTTACCACCTCTGAGATCTGTACGTTCATACAGACGGACATCGCAATATCGGCTTGGCTATATACTTTATAGGGTCGGGAAATGATTCCTCTTCCTGAAAATTGAAGGGTTGTTGACTATTCTAAATGATATTCGTGTGCTGAGCACGAATCTATTTTTGGGAATGACCCATTACGTGCAGATTTTTGGAAATATGGTCCTATTTCCAACTTTTAAGGGACGTTTAGTGAATGACCTATACGAATGACTTTTTGCTAATTCAAAGCTTTCCCAAAAAATTCTATGATTTTCTTAAGCGAAGATGTACCATGTATTCAAAATTATATATGTCTGCTCAAGTCAATCGTGGAATTGTTTGGAATAGTTTATTTCAAAGCTAAAGAGAAGGGTGTCCCTCTAAATTAATTATTTGTCTGAGCCGACTTTTTTGACATCATCTTATGTACGTTCATCTTCTAAATCTAATGAAAATGTAGATTTACAAGAGTACCCTCAACTCTTCTAGTGTTCTGATTCACTAACTGATTGGCAATCATCGCACAGCCTAAACGGTAAGAGATGGAGGGCTGTAATTTGGACTTTGCTTCATCTGTAATTTGAGTAAACCAAACTAACCTTGACATATTTGAGTGCCTTATCGAGTATTGTCAAATTGGAGGTCTTTTTGCGATCCTCATCCTTTAGGGGAAGCTCATTCTTCAGCTTGTCATAGCAATCCTTGAGATGGGCTCGCCGATTCTTTTCCAGTTTGTTGTGAACTTCGCGTGTGCCCGCCCTGTAATCAATTCGAAATGTTATACAAATCCTCTGAATCCGTTTGCAAACTGTCTGTTCCGTTTCGGGCGCACTTACCCATTGCTGTTGGAGCTAATGGTGCGCCGGCGTCCACCGGCTCCAGTCAATTGAGATCCTGTCACTGGCGCCGAGGTGGATACGGTGGATACGGCTGCCGCTGCTGCGGCTGCTGCAGCGGCTGTTGCTGCCGCTACCGCCGCCTGTTGCTGCTGCTGCTGGACAGTGATGAGCTGCCTGTAGGTGGCGGGTAGATTGACGGCTGCTGAGGCCGCTGCTGTTGCACGAGAGGCGGCGGCGCCCACATAGCTCATGTGCGTATCAATGATCACGCCCTGCGTTTGCGCCGCTGAAACTTTATGGGAGGACAATGAGTTGGAGCGTATTCTGGCATGTGGATCGATCACTTTGCGACTGTGCATGGGCGGCGGGGTGAGGGGGATAAAGGATTTGCTTGTCGCCGCTGTTGCCTGCCTGGACGTGGGGGATGTGGTGGATGAGGCGGCGGCTGAATAGACATAATATTTTCGGGGCAAATCCGAACCCGAACTGCCGACCAGCTTATGCTTAAGTGTTGTTGCGCCGGCGACAGGGCTGGCGCTGGCGGTGGTGGTGGGCGTGACAGCAGCAGCAGCAGCAAGAGCTGTGGGCGCGGCTGCTGCTGTCGAGGCCGCTGCCAGCAGCATAAAAGGGGAGGCAGGGGAGGAGGAGCAGACGTCATAGCGATTGCCAACTGTCAGTTTTGCTGTGGCTGCTGCTGCCTGCTGTAGTTGTTGTTGTTGTTGTGATGGTTGGGGGTATTGGGAGTTTGAATTGGATGAGGAATTTTCATCCTCTAAAATCCAGCAAAAAAAAAAACAACAAAAAAAAGAAAATAAAAAGAGAAATCAAAATAAGTATAGGAAAGAGGTGGTATACGAAATTAAAAGAGGTTCTGGTGGGTATGGAGAGGGATGACATGACCAAATCAACTACCGAGATGTGACCCGAAACAAATTCCCAGCAATTGTTCTGTGGTTCCGCTCAGTTGTCCACATTTTTGTCTTGTGTAATTTACAGTGAAAACCATAATTCTCTAACCATCTTTGGTTCATACACCCGTTTCGGTCTAGAATTTGGCAAGATCGTTTCGCTCTTGAATATTCTTGAAATTCGTTCTTAAATTCAAAAAAATATATGAACAAAAGTTTTTATTTTAAGATCATTTCGTTCTTGATGTAAATGCGAGCTCTTACTTTAAGTACAAATCGCTCTTAGCTAACATCAAAAAAATAGTCTGGATCATACTTATTTTGAGCTCTAAAAGTTCTTAAAAAAAAATTCCGAATAGTGCTTAACAAATCCAAAACGTTTTTGAAATCAATAATTTAGGGAAAACATTTTTGATATTCCGTACTTAAATCAAGAATTTTCTGGCTTATTGAAGTTTTGAAAGTGAAAGTTATTGATTTAAGTACGAAAAATGTAGATATTTCTTTCAGTGTACACAGAGGGAAAAAACGTGTTCAGAAAATAAGTTGCCTTTAACTTAAAATGAGAACAGAACGTTCTCAAAATTTTTGAGGACAAATGTTCTAAATGTTCTTGGAATGAGTAAAGTTGTTCTCAAACGAATAATATTTACTTTAAACAACAACAACACCTGTTTTCAGCAGAGAG
The DNA here is from genome assembly GCA_018904275.1 of Lordiphosa clarofinis. Taxonomy (NCBI): domain Eukaryota; kingdom Metazoa; phylum Arthropoda; class Insecta; order Diptera; family Drosophilidae; genus Lordiphosa; species Lordiphosa clarofinis. The sequence continues at coordinate 1,442,293 of JAEIGQ010000008.1, forward strand.
ATATACAAGAGAGACAGCGAGTTGGTTCTCTTTTTGCTCTCTCTCTCTCTTGTCTGCTCAACAAAGCATAAGTAGCCCTCTTGACGTGCATCAGCAAAACTCTTCAATGGCTGAATTGTCAAGTGCGTCATTCCATACGTTGAGTGCATAAGGTACCGGGCTCAAATCCCAGTCAAGCCCGAACAAATTTTTCTGTGTTTTTCTGGAAACTTAAATGAAACGAGTCAGGTGAAGTGGGTCGTTGTAGCCTATGATTCCTATTGCCTCTCTTCACTTCCAGTCAAAATAGGTATGGCCCCGTTCCCTATTCCACCCAAATGTGAGTAATCCGCCCACACCTGGTCCCAAGTGCAATCAATTTTTTTTCCAGGTGAGTTTAAAATGTTCTTGAAAACGGAACAATATAAACTCAAATCTTGATTTGTAAACGAAACTAACAAAAGTTTCAAGAAACAACGCAAACGCTTTTTTGAATGCTTGCATTCAAAATGTAACGGCCAGTTCTAAACTTTCTCAAAAAGCTGCTTTAGCTTTTGGTTGGAACTTTGGGCCTAAGCTTAAGCTTATGTACACCAAAAGGTTGAAAGTTGTTAGCCTGACCTATTTTTACTCTTATTGTTTTTTGAGGTTCCCAACTGATTAAAACATTGATTGTATGGAAAGGCAGGTGAAGCGATGGTTTCGACAGCGAGAAGCCTACTGAAGATTCATTCGGGAGAATGATGAAACGGTACCGTATAGGCAACCAGCTCATTTTTGGTGTACAATAATGCATAAGTTGTTCTTAGTTGTGAACAAACACAACTTTTTCGGACCTAGAGCCTGCTAAACTCACTAATTATAAACTCAAATCTTGTTCTCAAAAATGGAACAATGTCAACTCAATTTGAGCTTTTGCGTTCTCAATAAATTGTTCTCGAAGTGAGAACATTGCACTACATGTGAGAAAACCCGTTCATGCATACTTTTTGATAACATTTGTGCTCGTTTTGAGTCCAATGTTCTCGGTCTTTTCTCTTTGTGTAGCCTCTTCTATTTCTCTACCTCACTTACTACTCCTTCTTGCCTTCACTTTTACTTTTTTTTATTATCCTTTCCTTACTTTAGTGTACTTTTCTTTTGCATTTTTCCCTAAGAGCTTTTTTTTTGTTCCTCCTTTTTGATGTGAAACATCTTTAATTTCTGTACGGAAGGGCAAAGATGGGGAAGGAGGTTGAATTAGGGAACTGTGACTAATCAGTAACTAAACAGTGACTTAACAGTGACTAAACCGTGACTTAACAGTGATTTTACAGTGAATTAACAGTGACTAAAGAGTGAATGCTTTTTGAGAGATAACTTTTATGCCCATGGACGTTTTGGCCCAGCTTGAATCGGCAGTTGTCCATAGTGCAAGAGAAAAGGGCAAGTTGGGTGAGTATTTTTGAACCTCTTTGTAAGTAAAATTGAACTTTCCCACTTTTATCACACTTTATTAGCTTTCCATTGAGATATATCTTACAAATTAGCTAACTTGTTTGCGATTTTTTGACATCTTACGAGAGCTTTTCGAGTATGTATGTATGTCCATGATACAATAAGTATAAGGTAGTCTCGTCGTCAAAAGCTGTCCCTTAGCGTATGCTAGCAATGAGTGCGAGTGAAAAGTACAAAGTACAGTGAGTGTGAATGAAACGGCAATAAAGAATGCTGATTAACCCTGAACGTGTCCGTGGGGTTTAAAATAGCCTACTGTAATACAAAGATGTGAATTAGTTTTTATATATTTATTTTATAGATTAATTTTGCTAATAATCTTTGGCAACAGAGAAGATAGCAAGCTTTATATATCTACCATTATTTGGTCGCTCAATTCCAATAAAAATACTTTGAAAAAAATTGCATTTATCAGAAACTATGCAAATATATATAAATATATTTCTATAAATTTTGAACCGAACCCATTTGCCGTCCCTACAGAACTTAGGTCTACGTTAAGCCAATTTTCACTGTTGTCTTCAACGTTTCCATTATATCATAACAATTCTGTATTCTTGGCTGAATGAATAAATAAGAATTATTAATAAATGATTATTTTTTAGAGCGAAGCTCTTTTACGGACGTCAGACTGGGGGGTAAATCTTGAAAAATTTTGTCTTTGCGACAGATTCTTTTGGGGTATGTCTTTGCGACAGATTCTTTTGGGGTATGTCTTTGCGACAGATTCTTTTGGGGTATGTCTTTGATTTTGTGTTTTGTATTTTGTATTTGCAAAATCAGCTGCTTTTACCATTACCGCGAAGTAGCAGGTGGGTTGTGTGTGGAGTGGGATAGTGTGAGGTGGAAGTGGGGGAAGGTGATGGGTATTTGGTAGAGACCTGGTGGGGATCTGGTGAAGATTTGGTGAGGATCTGGCGGGGATTGGGGGCTGATCTGGTGGGGTTCTGGTGGTGATGATCTGGTAGGGACCTGGCAAGCTCTGGTTTGGTACTGGTAGAGATCAAGTGGGGATCTGGTGTGAATCTGGTAGGGATCTGGTGAAGATCTGGTGTGGATTTTGTAGGGATCTGGTGGGGATTGGGTAGGAATCTGGTGGGGATCTACTGGGGACCTGGTGGAGATCTGGTGGGGATCTAATGGGGATCTGGTGGAGATCTGGTGGGGATCTGGTGGGGTTCTACTGGGGATCTGGTGAAGATCTGGTGTGGATTTGGTAGGGATCTGGTGGGGATCTGGTGGAGATCTGGTGGGGATCTGGTGAGGATCTAGTGGGGATCTAACGGGGATCTAACGGGGATCTGGTGGAGATCTGGTGGGGATCTGGTGGGGATTTGGTGAAGATCTGGTGGGGATCTGGTGGAGATCTGGTGGGGATCTGGTGGGGATCTGGTGTGGGTTTGGTAGGGATCAGGTGAGGATTGGGTAGGGATTGGGTAGGGATCTGGTGGGGATCTAGTGGGGATCTAGGGGGGATCTGGTGGAGATCTGGTGGGGATCTAGTGGGGATCTGGTGGGGTTCTACTGGGGATCTGGTGAAGATCTGGTGTGGATTTGGTAGGGATCTGGTGGGGATATGGTGGAGATCTGGTGGGGATCTGGTGAGGATCTAGTGGGGATCTAACGGGGATCTAACGGGGATCTGGTGGAGATCTGGTGGGGATCTGGTGGGGATCTGGTGGAGATCTGGTGGGGATCTGGTGAGGATCTAGTGGGGATCTAACGGGGATCTAACGGGGATCTGGTGGAGATCTGGTGGGGATCTGGTGGGGATTTGGTGAAGATCTGGTGGGGATCTGGTGGGGATCTGGTGGAGCTCTGGTGGGGATCTGGTGGGAATCTGGTGTGGGTTTGGTAGGGATCTGGTGGGGATTGGGTAGGGATTGGGTAGGGATCTGGTCGGGATCTAGTGGGGATCAGGTGGGGATCTGGTGGAGATCTGGTGGGGATATGGGGGAGATCAACTTTTAGGGGTTTGAGGGCAGGTGGTGGAGGGGATCTGGTGGGCTCTAGTTGGGATCCGGAGCGGATCTAGAGGGGATCGTGTGGGGACATTAACATAACAGTAACTTAACAGTGTCTTGACAGTGACAAAGACTTAACAGTGACTTAACAGGGACTTAACAGTGACTTAACAAAGACATTACAGAGACTTAAATGTGACTTAACAGTGGCTTGACAGTGACTTAACAGTGGCTTAACAATAATTTAACAGTGACATAACAGTGAATTAACTGTAACTTAACAGTGTCTTAACAGTGACTTAACAGTGACTTAACAGTGACTTAACAGTGATTTAACAGTGACTTAACAGTGACTTAACAGTGACTTAACAGTGACTTACCAGTGACTTAACAGCGACTTAACAGTGACTTAACAGTGACTTAACAGTGACTTAACAGTGACTTAACAGTGACTTAACAGTGACTTAACAGTGACTTAACAGTGACTTAACAGTGACTTAACAGTGACTTAACAGTGACTTAACAGTGACTTAACAGTGACTTAACAGTGACTTAACAGTGAACTAACAGTTACTTAACAGTGACTTTACAGTTCCCTAAAGCGACTTAACAGTGACTAAACAGTGACTTTACAGTGTTTTGAGAGTGACCTAATATTTGATAATTTAACATTTATTAATACAGAATCCAAATGTGTCTTTTTCCATTACTTAAATCGGATTCATCGTAAAGAGCTTCGCTCGTACCGTGCGTCTCATGACACACACTTTTTTTTTGATTGAGACGAAGGCTGCACCCCAGGCTTTTCTCCCATAACTTTTGTTTAACATCACATTTCGATGCATGAATGAATTTGACGCCCTGTACATGCTTGCGGCAAAAATTACAGTAACTCATTTTTTTGTTGCTGCGTAAGGGTTAAAACCTTCAGAAAAAAATCGTCCGCGCACAACCTTTCACGTCAACAAGCAAGCATGCTCTGAAGCTAAGGGACAACACGAGCTCGCTTCGGCAGCCGACGAGACTACCTTATACTTATTGTATCATGTGTATGTCAAGCCGTATAGGGTTGGAAAGCGGCAATAAATTATCGCTCAGAAATGAAAGAGATGTCAAAATTTAGTTAATGTGTAGCTAACACTAGCAGTTTTACTGAATGTATATACAGTCTGTACGCTATACGTATACATCAAAGGCTCGTGAGTGTCAACGATCTATCTTTTTGTTCTTCTAATATTTAACTTTTTTTCCTTGGCTGCTTCTTTTCTCTCATTTTCATATTCCAATCGTTCTTTTCTTTTTCTTCTAATTCTAACTATTATTTTCTTTATTCTACCTTTTCCTCATCTCCTTTTGTTCCTTCGTTCTTTCTTTATTATCCTTTTTTTCATCTTGCTTCATTTCTTTCCTTCTTCCATTCTTCCTTGATGCTTCCTTCATTTGTCTTTCATACTAACTTTAGTATTTAACAATTTCCTCTTATTTCGTTTCTTCATTCGTCCTTCCTTCTATTTCGTTGTACTTACATATCTGCTTATTTTTAACTTTCTTCATTCTGTTATCTACGTTTATCTCTTTGTTCTATCTTTACCTCGTTCATAATTCTTACTGTCTTTCTTCCGTATTCTTTTCGTCATTGTAGCCTTCTTTTTGAAAGTCTCGCTTACTCTCTCAACAGAACACTTGATTTAGTTTATCTCGTGATTTCTGTTTCATAGTTTTGTCTTCGCAAAATGTGCTTCAGGCCAAGCGTAAAAGAGCAAAAGCAAACATACACACTTGCAGTTTACTGAGGCACACGCGCAAACACTATCACAAAACCTCTCGTTGAGAAAACACAAAATTGAAATGTGATTTCGTTTCCCTTTTTCATTGTAGCCGGGGGTGACTGTGTAATATAATATAGTTTTTCTATTCCCACACTTTTCCCCTTTAAATGGTTTTCACTGTACCCCACACACTTAAACATGTCAAAACAATAAGCGAAACAACAAAACACAAAACACAAAACACAAAATGAGGATTAAATACACAACAACAAACAAAACACACAAATTAAATCGAAATCAGAGCCCAACTTAATTGAAAGGGGGAGATGAGTGGGTGAGTAGTGGGTGAGTGGGTGGATGGGTGAGTGGGTACCCATATTATGTAGGTGAGTGTGAGTGTGCGGATGAGTTAATTGCAATTCGTTAGGAAAACGTGTATTTCAATTTGCAAATTTGTTATCCAAATTGTTGCTAACAACGCAAATCAACAACAACAGCAGCAGCAGTAGCGAAAATGATTGTTATTGCGGTTTCACTGGCACGTGTGTGTTTTGTCGCATTGCCACAGCAACCACAAGGGGGGGGGGGAAGGGAGAACGGAGTTGAACACAGCTCGGCGTATTTATTATATTATCTTATCCCAATTTAATTGTTTCTAATTCCTTACTAAACTAACCCTACACAGGAAAAAGATTATATGATGCCTATCTATATGACAAACCTAAAATTGACCTGTTCGAAAATATCAAAGTGGAATTATCGATCATTGCAAAATGGAATTTTTGATCATTGCAAAATGATATTTTTCAGATCAAATTGATACTTTTAAATTTCACTAGCTAAACCCGTCCGCGTCCAAGATTTTCATTAAGTTGTGCCGTTTTATCTTTCGAATTCACATCTGGTAAAAGGGTGAAAGAATTTGGTCAAAATCTGATGAATATATCGTATAGCTGGGTCAAAATAGTGGTGCCATCTATTATATAAATTATACAAGCTGCAAGGGTATGTATATAAACTTCGGTCGAACACAAAATTTGAGCTCATAATTTAAATTTTCTAAGCAAAAACCACCCCGTTTGTATGTGCGCAATTTATAATCCTTCACTTGTTCCATTGGTTTAGTTGGTTGTTTTTTGGTTATGCAAATTGCAGAGGGAGACACCCTCCCCTCTCCCCTCTCTCCCCTCCAGCCTTTCACAAATGCTCAATTTACATCCCGTTTTTGCATTTGCCCGCCACGTGATGACACGGCGCACGTGGCTGCAGCAGCGCAGCGACAACGATGTGGTTATCTACCCACGCACTCACATAACAAACACACAAACACACACACACAGAGAGGAGAGACACACATGTAAGCACACTCATACCATGGAAATAATGACCAGATATCCATTTCTGGCGCATACTCTTGTTGCTTTGGAGGATTTAGTAATTCAAATGGCCCAACTCAACTGGACAATCAATTCCTTGGATTCTTACTGTGACATTAGGATTCAAGACTCGCCAGACGTGATTTGATCTGACAGCAAAAGCAAAGACTATGCCGGCAAGGGAGAGAGAAAAGAGAGAGCGACAAGATGGATTTGCATTTTTTATGGCCTGCTTTTGGGCGCTGAGTGAAAACTTAATCAGGAATTATTTGATGGATGTCTGAAAAATATTTATAATTTCCTCAAATATTCAGTTTTATACAAAACTGTTAAGCAAACATTTTAAGGATATTAAGAATGTTCTTATAAACCTGGGTTGAAATTTAAGCGGAGCTTCATTTTAATCTTTAACGAGAGCGTAAGTTAAAGTCGGCTCTAACCGACTTCGATATACCCGTTACTTATGAAAAACATGTTTAACAGTGTTCCTGCGTTCCTTAGGGTGAACATCTGAAAAGTAGGCAACACTTTTTAACTCGGCTATATATCACTTTTTTGCTCATAACTAGAGAACAGTTCATCCGATCTTTATCATTTCTTCGGCAAATTTATTTGGTTTGCTAATTACTAACTATCTCTAAAAGGTACGAATCGTCTATCTTTAAAACTGTAGGAGATATAACGTTTTTTCCGAATTGCGGGGGCGGGAGGGGGCGTGGCCAAAATTTGAAATAAACTTGATCTGCCTACAAGTATAAGAAGCATTTGTCCCATACATGTCAAACCTCTATCTCTTCCCATCTCTGAGATCTAGGTGTTCATACAGACACGGATGGACGGACAGACGGACATGTCTATATCGACTTGGCTGTTGATGCTGATCAAGAATATATATACTTTATATGGTCGGAAATGATTCCTTCTGCCTGTTACATACATTTGCACGACTTTAGTATACCCTTTTTACTCTACGAGTAACGGGTATAAAAACTGCAACAATTCGCCCAAGTTTTTCGAATTTTTCCAATTGCGCAAAGAGAGAACGTGATCCTTAGGGACGAGAATTAAGGGTCAAGTTTCAGGCTGTGCAAAAACAGAAATAAGTTGGTTTTTATATCTGATCAATTTAAAAGTTAGAAGACATACAAAGTGGGGTTATGGGGGCTGAGACAGCGGCGACAGCGAATGCTTCTCAGTGCTGTGGCCAACATTATCCAGTTTCAATCATTTTTGAGCTGGTGTGTCTTGAGTTTCGGGGCCTCGATGATATGCCACTACCTCACTTTGCCGCAACGAATCGAAACATGTTAACAAATTAACTTATAACCAGGGCTGCAAACCTCATAAAAATCGACAGAGGTTGACTCCGGGGTTCGAACCTTCGAAACTTTTTGGGTTTGGGTTCACGGAGCGGGTTAACAAGGTCGTTGAACCTTGGTTCGGGAATAATTTTTTTTAAGAAAACATGTTTGTAAATTCAAGAGTCCATGTCAACAAATTTACTCTGCTCAACTTAAACGGTGTTAGGAAGTTTCCGCATAGAATAATACAGTGGCTAGAGCGAGCCGAACATATTCCCAAATGCACTCTGAGAGCGTGAGTGAGATCAAACAGCTGACTTATTTCTAACAGAAACGGAGTCGACTGCGGAGCCGTTCACTCTATATATTCTAAATGTATGTTTCTTCATAACATTCAAAACAAGACGCCATAAAGGGGGATGATCCACTGTACAGCTGTTTCAATAACTTTGCGGTTTTATCATCAGCAGGCCTTGCCCATCTTTTGACTGCTTTGCTTTGACTGTTTGGGAATTCTAAAGGCAATACAAGTGCAAAACCAATAGCTCCAAATTGACAGAAAGCGTTGGGTAATGCCCCCTTTCGGCCCTCAGTTAACGCACTGTATAAATTTTTCTTTAGTGTGTCTTCAAGCAATCTTTCATTATTACTGATCGCTCGATAAAACAAATATATATGATTAGAAAAAGTGCACTAGACTGATTCTTGTGTGGCAGGAATTGCTAGCACTACAAATGCGACATTGTAAAATTCTTTACACCTCGTACGCAGAACAACAGAAAATTCCTTTCTGTTTCTGTTCATGTGAAATACTACTGTACGAAAGGCATTTTCTATCGTTCTGCGTACGAGGTGTAAAGAATTTTAGAAGAATTAAGAATCTTTAATTGTTTTATTTACCATTCCTTAAGTTTTTACTTATTAGTTCATTTTGAATATTATACAATTTTTCTTTGCCAGCTTTTTATCCAATGCTTTAAAATTGTGGGAAATGACAAAAAGCAGCTTGAAAAAATGTAATAGAGCATCTTTTTTGAACCGAACCCTTTTCAACTATTTTTTGCTCCGGTTCAGGTTCGGTTCGGACTTTCCAAAAATTCCGGAGTCTCCGGCTCCGGAGCGGTTCAACTCCGAACCGGTTTGCAGCCCTGCTTATAACTAGAAAATGGGAAATTTTGTTTGCAAGAAAGGACAACCCTGTTTATAGAACCTTAGAACCTTCCAAATCGATTTTCAAATAAGAAAATGAAATCTCTCAAAGTTCTGGGACACCAACTGAGGCCAAAATCTCTAGAGATTTCTGTGACACCCCCGAATGTTGCGGAATTTGAATTGTCCATCTTCTTGAATTGCTTTATGCAGTGATTCTTATTTTTTTTTTTGACTACGAATGTCGCCAAGTATTGACCATTGCAGCATCGAGATAAATTTTCGTCATTCGGGTGATCAACGTGCATTTCGGTCATCAGTTTTGTTAGATCCAGCATCATCATAGAACATGTGATCGTCTAAGACATCTTCGGTATCTTTCATGTCGTCCACATCATCCAGCGACAATGGTTTTTATGGCTTGTTTTCACCATCATAAGACCATTCGTTCAAACTTCACGAACTGATAATCCTTTTCTTCTCGAAATAACATTTCAACACGTTGCCATAATTCAAAGCACGGCGGCCATAATCGAAATCCCAATTACAACTGATGCGCAAAAACTCACAGCATGCGACGTATTCGATAGTCGCTGACGTCAAGGAAATTTTACAAGAAAGGGAGTGCAGACGGTGTGGTAGTGGTTTCAGAGTTCGCAGATATGTATAAGCAAACAAATGTTCTTAGTAGAAAAGGTACGAATTAGGGCCGACGCACTATGGCCAAAAGTCGAAAAACAAAATATTTTTTTATTGACTTTAAATGATTGGAAAAGCTGCAGTGGTACATCTAGTTTGTATTCTGACCATTTATAAGGAGAAAGTGTCCCCACCTGGCTCAGGTATGAACTGCATTCGCGAGCATTGAGCGTACCTCATAGTTTACTCGTCATGCATCGAAAATAACACAACGTTCAGAAACGTATAGAATAGCGAAAACTTAGCCGACTTGCATTCTGCAAAATGGATTCTACTCTTGAAAGTAAGTTTAATATGAACGTATTGCTCAAAGTTTTTATTAACAATGCATGAAATAGGGAATCGTTAATAAAGGTAAAACTTTTTTTTGGTCACATTCTGAAAAGTCGTGTTAGAAAAAGCAATAAGTCAAAATTCCCATCAGATCCCTCTCTCAAATAAAATAGTAATTGTTTTTTTGACAATTCTTTAGAGCATAGCAAAAAATTAGCTGCAGATAGCCGCAGATTCAGTCCCGGTGATGATTTTTGTGCGACAATTGTCGCGCCATTATATATATACACTGCTCGACAACACTCTCCCCCAATTCACCAAACCAACTTTTTCTAAAAAAATCACGAAAATCGACATATAAAAAAATCTGTTGATCAGTTATAGAGATATTATCGTTAAACGGGTTTTTCGATGTTTCAGCCAAATCAAGTACGTTTCCGTCATTTTGATTTTCTAAGTTGTGACTTCGAATTCGTGATCTGCAACCCCGAAAACCCCTGAGTACAGACTTTCAGCCAAATCAAATGCGTTTTTGAAAAAATTGTCCGCCATATTGGATCCGCCATTTTGTTTTTCTAATTTTTGACGTCGGATTCGTGATCAGCGACCCCTAAAACCCCCGAGTACAAACTTTAAGCCAATTCAACAACGTTTTTCGACTTTTGCCCGTGTTTTTGGGATTTGGGACCACTGTGCGACGAACCTAGCAAACCTAGCAAAGGCGTTTATATGCACAAATTTGAAATTATTATGAGTTACATACATATTTACATATTTTTTGAATATAAATATTTTCTTCTGGAATAGAAAGCTATCGATTTGAATCGTGAAGTTGAATTGATTGAAGGTACGTAGTTTGATATAAATAATCTGCACGTTTTGTTGTTGTCGACATTTGCAGACCAGCATAATTTCGCAATGGATGAGTTGATGTCGCTTCCATATATTCTTGCCGTCGAGGAGATATCTCTAATGAAATATTTTTCGAATTTAAAATTATGTGCGTTAAGTTCAATATTTTAAGATCATTTCGTCGAAAATTTCAGCCACAGTTTTGGCCAAAAAAAGAGATTTCCGGCGCACTGATTTCAGTTTCGATACAAAATCGTGTTTAATCAATTATTCTTAAAAGCATACAAGGTATATTAAACCACTAAGCGTTTTGCTTTCAGTGCAGCCCTGCATTTTTCGAGGGTTGAAAGTCAACGTTCGGCAGCTGTTGTTGTGTTAAAAACGAGAAACGGTTACTCAAAAGGGCCTACACGATGAGAATGGAAATAAAGGGAGGTAGTAGATGGAATCGAAACAAATTGTGTGTTGTCTTGTAAAGTGTGCATAGTAGCTAAAGATAAACCCGACCATCGGACCGTGAATGTGGAGATAAACTAACTTCACAATTTCGACAAAAGTAAATAGAGGAGTTTGACCTTAAAGTGTAATCTCATCGTGTTATTAACGTGCGGCTTGCGGCTTGCGCACATTCCTGATATTGATTAAGTTTGAGTTCAGCCAGCAACGCTGTTCAAGATGGGCTGAAAACAACCAAATGCCCGCAATGGTTTACAGAAGGAGCAGAGTTAGACAAGAAGAGAAACAATGACAAAAATTAAAAACTTTGAGATTTACTTGAAAAAAGGTTGCAAAATCGCGAAGGGTTCAAACATAGGCAAAGAATCAAAATGGATATGCGACATGGTATTCTTAGTAAATAGCACATCAACAAGAACAATAGAAGTCTACGTTTGGCATACACCGACGGTGAATCCGACTAATTAGGAAATTGGCAGTAATCTGGCAGACAAGCAAGAAAACAACACAAACGTTATACATGGCAGCACGTCATGTATTGAACTAATGTTGAGCTAGTAAAATTTAAATAGTATTTAATCAAGGATATTCAAAGTAGTTAGTAAGTGATCTTTTCAACATACCTTGAATAAAACTATTATTTACCTATTACGAAAAAGTTTGAGTGTGACATTTGATTTGTTTTATTCCAAGAAAATATGGATACTGGTTTTATATACATACCACATTAAAATTTAATGACTTTAAAATATAAATACCCAATATAAAAACACAAAATAATAAATGATATTATCGTTCTCATTTAGGTAACAGAAAGTATGACTTAAAAAAGATATTTAACAGCAATTTAAGACCCTCTCTGGTCTTCTGCCGCCATTTTACAAATTGATCTATTCATATTACTCGGGCCCTATAGCATTAATTTTTACAATGAGCTTAGTAGTGACTGCCAAAGAGCTGGATTATCAATTAAATTTAAAATTTTTTTACTAAATAGTAAATGACATTCAAAAAAAAATTAAAAAATTTTTTTTGTTGGTTTCCAAAGTTTTAAAAAACTGTTAAACTACCAAATTCAATTTTATTAAATCATTTTCGGGTAAAATTCTTCAATAAACACACACATACAAAAAAAAAGAGTTAAATGAGCGGCTTTCAGTTATCAATTAAACTGTAAATCATTTTTGCAAACCCAAATTCTTTTTATTAAATCAGGATGAGATTCAATCACGTCTGCATTCCTTGCCTCCAACTTTAATGACAGTCGTTAAGTTCTGGAAACTGCAGTTGCGCGCACCACCCAACCGCCCAATCCGCCATCCACCCACGTCAGGGGGAGCTGAGCTCGCCCCAGGCTGGAGCTTGAATGTTCCGGGCAAAGCTTTGACCAACCAACCCTACCATATATTTGCAACCCTTCCTCCCATTGACAAATGCATAAGATTGGTACATAAGTACATAACATATGTATGTATGCATTGCCGCAGCTCTCAGCTGTTGTTAAGGCAAGAACAAAAAGACAGCAACAAACACACACAAACAGAAAGAAAATAAAGCCAGCTGTCCAAATATTACCAAGTGGCATAGCAAAAGAAAATGATGTTGTAAGTGCAAAAGAAAACATAAAAGAAAGGCGCAAAAAAAAGTAAGAAAAAAAATTAGTAATAATATGAAACGGGCTGGGAAAACAACAAAAATGCGTACAAAGTTCATTGACTTTGTTTTACACGACCAGCGTGAGAGAGCCAAGCAGAGAGTTTGCATTTGGCGTGTGTTTGCAAAGACAAAGAGATTCAGAGAGAGCGAGAGCAGCTCACGTGGGCATAAACAAGATTCTCCCGCTCAGGCTATGACTAATTGGAGAGAGAGTGTCTCTCTCTCTCTCAACAACATGACGTGACCCCAAACAACAACAGCAGCAACAACAGCAACAAGTACAAGCGTACGTGCGAAGCCAGACGAAGCGCATGACAAAAAAAAAAATAAAATAAAATATGTTGACAACAAAAAACAAAAGCCAGTAGCCCAAATGAGCACAGCAAAAGAAAAACACAATATATTTTCGACCTCCTCTCCAGTTGCTGCTCCCCGCAGCATTAGTCAAGGCAACAACAGCAATATTTAGCACATGCCAATTTGGCAGCAGCAGCAGCAGCAACGTCGAAGCCAGCTGAGCGCTAAAAATATAACAGTACCTGCTGGTGCTGCCACGCTTGCAACCAACCTGTGAGAGAGCCCAGCCCGCATCGCATATATGTATGTACATAAGGCATACTCAATATTGCTGCCTGCCAGTGTACGGTACAGTGTGCGCCCACGCAAAGTGCAGGCCGATAGCCGCAGCAGCAGCAGCTGCGTCGCAAACAAGGTCAAAACAAGTTTAAATGCAATATATAGTATTCCACCTCCCCCTCCCCCATCCTATATCCAAAAACACAAGCGCTGAGCGCGCGCAGCCCCAGACGCGAGCAACAGTTTTTGAGAGCCCCCCGAGAAACTGATGAGATTTTCTAGTCTAGAGATGAGCAATATCTGAGAGTGACCACAACCCTCCTCCTGGGGTCATGAAAGCACAGTAAAACCGGTATGCAAACCGTTTATAAACCTAACCGAACCGCAATTTTAGCTGATAGAACGAAAGTGCCGAACCAAACCGACAACCACAAATCAAAACGGTTCGGTTCAATTCAAAATAGAAAGAATGGAAAATATTAATACTAACCAAGTGGAAAGTAATGCCAGTATAAATGAATAAGCGCATCTTCATGGTAATAAGAAAGCTAAATGTGTACTCAATTTACTTTCATTTCCCATTTATGAAACAAACCTATGAAAAAAAATTCAGAAAGAAACTAAAATTGACCAAGCTTTGATCAGAATGATTCCTACAGACATTCAACCTTTCCGTATAATCGAGGACCCCAGACTTGAGAACTTTATTAACTGTCTCGACCCTAAGGGCGCGCGCACACATGCACACAGTTCATCTTTCAGCTGCATGTGTGCGCGCGCCCCCTAAGTATACATATCTTTCCTTACACTGCCACTGACGCTCTGTGGTTCCCATAAATTTAAGCAGCCACAAAGCGCCGGAAATTTGTGTTAAGTCACAAAGCCTAATGTGACCCTGTTTTCTTACGTTATTTTGTGCATTCCAGCTTGCTCCACGGAGCTGGAAACATAGTCTCGGACAGGGCGCGGATCTTTAAATGTTGCAGCAAGCAAACAAACAAATGCCTCGTGAGAGCGCAAGCCCCGAACGTGCTATTTATAGAACACACGTATTTCATATCTCTAAGCGTGTGTCGACTGCGAAGCCAGCAGAATGATGAGTTCCTATCCCGTGGGATAGGCCCGTAACATTTTGGGCCCCACTGGTTTAAAACCAAGTATGATCGATATGCCCCTACTAATAGAAACAATTTTTTACCAGCTCTACAACGATCCCTATGATCTACTCGAGTTGAGCATGATTGATCTAGTTGCTTTGTTGAGCTGATCTGAGCTGAATCATTTCAAACAGATCATGTCATGAGCAGAAGTTCATTGATAGATCAATAACACTGTGACACATTTTTGAACTCAAAAAAGTTGATACGGTCGAGACCAAAAAATTCTGAAAGGGTGTGATGGTAGTATAAAAACGCTGCATGGGATTGGTCTGATTAGCTGTCGTTTTCTTTTTATTGACCTTTGAACTTTTCAGCTTCAGTGTAGGATTAATGATTTCATATCTCGTAAGCTATATTGAATTTTGCTTTTTTGTCTTTAGCAAAGTTGTTGCTCTTGGCTTGGCCTACAAAACATTTCTTAGTAGCAAATCAAAAAAATTACGTCTTGGTACTTAAAATTACAAAAGATGTCAAAAAAAATCAATTCACAACTTTTTTCAGTTTTTCAACTTTTTCCTGAAATCCGTTACAAATTTGGACAAATAATGTAGGTAAAAGTTGTTGCTTTGACCAAAATAAACAAACCGTTAGTACGAACACACTTCACTTAAGTACTCTTTGATATAGTAAAAAGACCAAAAGCATGAAAACTGTCAAAAAAATTCGAAAAAAACGAATTTTATCGGTAAAAAAGTAAATAAATTAAATTTCTTTATCTACATTTTTTAAGTTATATTTTTTGACAATTTTTTTGATTTAATACAAAACAATCGAAATTTTTGATAGTGTCAGCCAATTTCTACCAAAAACTGTACTTTTTCGAGTTTTGGTTGAAATTATTCATCTTTCAGGGTCTTTAACTTTATGAAGGACCATTCGAATGAAGTTGGTATGTTCCAACCGATTGTTTACGTTAGTGTATGCTACTTTTTCGTCCTTCATTGCTTGGTCAAATTCGTTATAGTTTTCAAGAAAAAGTTGAAAAACAGTACAAAATGAGGGGAAAACATGATGAATTTACGACATTTTTGAAATTTTGAGTTTAAAAATGTGACTATTTTGACTTGTTACCCAGAAATGTTTTGTAGACCAAGTCAAGAGCAACAACTTCTTTTCAGACGTCAAAGCGAAATTCCAAATAGTTTACGAAATAGGGAGTTACAAGTCTCAATCATATGCTTAAAACTTCAAAGTGCTATAAAAAGAAATCGGCAGCTAAACAGACCAAACCCAGGGAAGGTTTTTGTACTACTATCATACCCTTTCAGAATTTTTTGGTCTCGACCGTATCAACTTTTTAGTGTTGCACAGTGTAATCAGAAGCACAGACAAGGGGAAGTTTGATTCAATTCATGCAGGGCTCTAATACTTATTATCATTAGCGACCTTTATGATATTAAAATCTTCAATATTATGACGTCTCGAGGTTTTGTTATGCTTGCACATAACTTCAAAACGGAAACACAACACACCACAAAGGACAAGAGAAGAGATTAAGATGATTTCTTCTACCTGTTGCAAACATAATCTAGACATCTGTACATTAGTATACGCTTCAAGGGTATACAAATTATTGCACTAATCGACGATCTTAACTTTGTTCCGTATAGAACGACTGAACAAGTTTCCATTGATGAAAATAAAATGAAATGAGCTTTTTGGTAAAAATTTGTAATAATAATTAATTAACTGTACTCTATTTTTTCCATTAAACGGAGCGTTTTTTCAAGTTTTCAAATCTTTTTTTCATTAAACGGAGCTTTTTTTCCAATTTGTTCTGTTCTTTTTTAATCTGTTGTTTGTAAGTTTATGTAGGAGATGAGATCGGCCGCAAGTTCTGCAGAACTTTAGAGGTTTTCACCCAATTTCGTTCAAAATCAATTCATCTCTAAAGCTGCTGGCTAACGTGGCCGTCCTACTCTTGTTGTAGGTTATAAATTGTTTATCTCTTTTGATCCATTTAGTAGATGTACTCAACTAGAGATACAAATACAACAAAGGCAAATGGATGGACGAACATAAGATGCGCTAATTTAAAACGATGGAACAGAGCTACACCATGAACTGAACAACGATGTGACATATTGAATAATAGGAAATATTAATCAAACATTTTTAATCGCAGAAGATGCGACACTTGTGGAAGGAAACAAAACGTTTCTTCTGGAAGATTGGATAAGCGTTTCACCCCGGGGAATACAACGAGAGCGTAAGTTAAAGTCGGCTCTAACCGACTTCGATATACCCGTTACTCATGGCAAAACATGCTTAACAGTGTTCCTGCGTTCCCTAGGGTGACCATCCAAAAAGTATGCAACATTTTTTAGGGTGGGAGGGGGTTGGGTGCTTGGTTCTCTTTTTTGCTCATAACTTGAGAACCGTCCATCCGATCTTTGTCCTTTCTTCGGCAAATTGATTCATTATGCTAATTACTAACTATCTCTAGAAGGTACGAACCGTCTATCTTCAAAACTGTAGGAGATATAACGTTTTTTCCAAATTGCCGGGGCGGGAGGGGGCGTGGCCAAAATTTGAAATAAACTTGATCTGCGTGCAGATAAAAGAAGCATTTTTCCCATACATGTCAAACCTCTATCTCTTACCATCTCTGAGATCTAGGTGTTCATACAGACGGACGGACAGACGGACATGTCTATATCGACTCGGCTGTTGATGCTGATCAAGAATATATCGCTCACTTACTTCAATAGTGGCATAACTCAAAAAACACGATTTTTGACTTAATGATGCAGAAATGTGCGCGCTCTTCTGTACTATTTTATGCAAAAATTTTCGTATTGCTATCTCTTCTACTTTTCATGTGAGATGAGAATATGTCGCAATATAATTTTCCAGGTTCATTTTCATGTTGATGCAAGAACCGCCATATCTCAGTTGTCCTGCTGTCGATATTGACCAAACATACTTCGTCTTTCAGTTAAAACATCATATTTTCAATGTTTATTAATAAGCATTCTTAATTTACAATATTTTACTTCATTAAGTTGAAACTAAAAGAACCATCTTTCTTAGGTAAAAATCCATTGAGAACTTCAAACGTGTTTTTCTCAAAATGGATTATTTTGAGTTATGCCAGTATTGAAGTAAGTGAGCGATATATACTTTATATGGTCGGAAATGATTCCTTCTGCCTGAACTTAGTATACCCTTTTTACTCTACGAGTAACGGGTATAAAAATTGCATTCTAAAGCGTAAAAAAGTGTTTCTTTCTGGAGATATGAATACGATTCTCCCTAGAGTTCGAAAGCGTTCTTTTCTGGAGGTAAGACAAAGTCTATGTTGAAGGCAGACACACACACACCCCATAAAAACCCACACCAACCCTTTTCTAAGCTGTAGATAGAAATTGTATTTACTTTACCTGGTCTGGAACTTGAACTCAAGACCTCAAAGACTGAACATACACGGACGACGACGTCTTAGTCCCTAATAAAGGGCTTAAATTTGAAGTGCTTAAGCGCTGTAGCTTAGCGGGAAGACATAAGTTTAAAACAAACAAATTCCCCTCGATTTTGAACATTGCAGCAGAAGACAACTTAAATAAATTAAGAAGCTAAACTTCAGCTTCTGATGTTTTATAAGATCAACTAAGAAATTTGTGCAGCAAATGGTCACCCTATTCATCTGAAGCATTTAAATCTGCTTTACAAACTCACAGAAGAATTCCCGCTTCCCGCCTTTTGTAAGTTTTGAAAATAGTCAGAAATGACGGGAAAAAAGCTGATTTGGCAACACTGTCCAATACAGTGCCGGCCAAAAGGAGAGGACAGAAAAGGGTGCTAGTGTTGGTGAGCAAAAAAGCTCTCTCTCTAGACTACAGCCGTTTTATGTGCAATTCATTGTTCACCGAGTTTCTTGTGACTTCTTCTCCTGGTAGCTATGGCTGGCCGGCTCACAATCGAGCTAAATTCGTTTTCAATTCTGATTTCTAAGGCGAGAGCAGCTTTGATTTAAGATTTCCATACGCTTTTTCACCTTGTGTAAGCTGGGCAGTAGGATTTCAAGCATGATCAGGTGGAAGATGATGATGAGGAGGGGATGTGGGATGAATTGTCTCAACACTTACCCGACAAGATGTTGCGACCTTCACTGCTCCGTGTTGAGTCCAAGCCATGGCCATTGGTGGTGCTGGTGGTGGTGGGGGAGGTGGAGGATGCAACGTTACCATTGCCAACAACCAGCTCATAATCATGGGCAGCAGCAGCGGTCGCAATTATTAATTGACTGCGTGGACTGCTGTGGCCATTGGTGTACGCTGATGTTGCTGCAACATTGCCAATGATGATGCCGTTACTTGACACTGACGTCGTCGTCGGCGTCGTCGCCGGAGTCGTTGTATTGTTTCTGTTGTGCTGACTCGCGCTGTTGTTGTTGGTTACAATGGCCTTACTGCTGCTGGTGTAGCTGCTGCTGCTGTTGCTGTTACAGCTACTGTTACTGCTGCTGCTGGTGGTGTTGTTGTTGTTATTGCCATTGATATAGAGCAACGGTTGCTGTACACCGCCTCCCGATTGCGGGGATAGTTGAAGCTTCTCATGCTGCTCAAGGTATTGAGCAGCTTGCAATAGCGCTTTGATGCCCCCGCCCGCTGACATAGCCGTTGCGTCTCACACACACACACACACGAACGCACACGCACACACACACACAGAAAGACACACACACACACACACAAGGACGAATACAAGACGAACACGTACAATAAAACACTCACGAAAGAGAGAGTAAGAGAGAGCGAGAGAGATCGAAGGCAGAGAGACAGCTTTTTTGAGTCGCGACACGTTTACAGTTGTTGTTTTTGTTTGTCGGTTCAGTGGTTGGCTTTTGTTGCTGTTGGCGTGGGTTGCAGTTTTCTTTGTTGTTGTTGGTATAGTTTAGCTGTGGCAATAGGCACAGTTACTTTGTTGTTGGCGCTGTTTAGTCTGAAAAGAAACCCAAAATAGAAAAACTGATTTTAGTTTTAAGCGTTTCAAAGCTCCAAACAAAGCTAGGTTCAATTGTTTGTATGTATGTATGTGTGTGAGAACTTTGTAAACAGGCGACAAATAAAACTTAATCGAAATCGGCTCCAACTTTTAATTGTGGCAAATCTTGAATATTTTGGAACAACAAATATTCGGAAGAAAGTAAATCGGTGTTTAATTCGGTGTATTCACATCGACTCAAGCCATGAAACAAATAGGAGCTGGTTGCTCTTTTTGACAAACGCTAATCCACAACAGAGTTCCCCAAGAAGAGAGCGAGAAAATGTGACTCGGCTCTCTACAACAGCGTTGGCCCTCGTTTCCATCCCGGGGGCAAAAACATTTCGCTATTCACACATACATGACCCGAACGCTTGCCGAAGCTGAGACCTAATAAGCAAAAAAGCGTCATTCGCTTGACAGAGTTCGAAGCGAGCTTAGTTTTCACAGACTAATACACTCTCACTTGTTGGCCTCGCTCTCGCTGGCTAACGCTGCTCTACAACACACAGTGAAGCATGTCTTCGGCAAGCATTCGGTGTGAATTGGCTAGTTTGTTCGTGACCCAGGGGCTATGGCTGGGGAACTCAATGTACAATGCTTCGAAAAAGAGAGAGGGCAAAGATGAGGCTAATCGGGGGTATCGAACTGGCGTAACGATTATCAGACAGAGATCTTTACATATATTGAACGAATGAATAAAACACCCAAGGACAGTCACTCTGCTACTTATTAAAGCTCTGTCGTTGCAAATTTTGCTTTTTCAAAAAAAACTTTTTCAGAAGTGAAAAGATTAGTTAAAACGGTCTCTAGAAGTCACTAGCAGTTTTATGGTGAAGCCTAGGGTGTCCCAAAAAAAAAAAAATTTTGGGGCACCGGCATTTTCTGAAAGCGTAAAGTAATTTTGAGATTTTTTTCAGATTTTTAGAAAGACGTTTAGAGGTCGCACAAATCGAATTTTCCCCCAAAAATCGGGTTTTCCGTATTGTTTTCCAATTTTACTTATAACTTGGTCAACATCCACGCTTTCTTAGTTTTCAAATCAACATTTTATGGAGAATTGCCCAAATTTTACTTTCATGAGCATAAACCATAAGTTTTGGCTTTGCTTTAACTTTGTGTGGCATCACTTATTACATTTTTTAGTAAATTTTTCATGCATTTTACAAAGAACGCATTATAACTTTTAAATTTTCTATGAGAATTGAAAAAACTAGTGAAGCAGTTTAAAAGATAGTTTAATTTTTAAGAAACTGAATTTTAAAAGTTGAAATTTGCTTTTACCGTTCCAGAGTTATACTCTTTTAAAGCATTATATAGCTCACTGCGAACGCAATATAAAAAATTCACTTCCATCGTACAATCGGTCAGAAGAAGGTAAGCCTTACTTCTTGAATATCTTTAAAAATTAAAATCAATTTTTATGAAGGTATAATGGGGGTTTGCATGCCCCTAAGAGATGGTACTCGACGGCCAAAATACCGCGATATGGAGTACAATTCTTAAACTCTCCCTTAAATAAATTCCTACAGGGAGTAAGCCAGATCTAAAAAAATACAGATGTGCGTTTTCAGTTCTGCCATCGAAGACCTAGTCTTTTACTAGAAATTGCCTAAGAACAACATTTGCGCTAAACCCAGCTTCACTAAAATCAAGTAATATATGAGTAAAGTGCTTCAATACCAGCAGAAAAACAGGCCATATCATTTGAATACTTTAGTTCAGGACATCTTGGCGTACCACGGTTGGTCCACCAAAGACAATTCTTATTACAATTTTACTTTTTTTTTTGGAAGCAATGACAAATTTTACTCATAAGATTAATTGTATAATTTTTCGGAAGCTTGTAATACCCAAACGGTAAATCTGGTTTGAAATGAATTGCTGATACAAAATTTCATTTAAAACGCGAAGCAAGGCTTCCGTGGTGAATCTGAAAACTCAGTTGGAAAAAAAACATCACGATTCAAAGTTTGAAGCAAATCCGTTGCAAACCAGGCAAAAAGCACACAATATTATTAGTTTCATGCAATGGGTACACAGCTTTAAAAGAGTATAACTCTGGAACGGTAAAAGCTAATTTCAACTTTGAAGTACGAGTTTTTTAAATTTAACCATCTTTTAAACTGCATCACTAGTTTTTCAATTTTCATAGAAATTTTAAAAGTTATAGTGCGTTTTTTACAAAATTTATGAAAAATTTTCAAAAAAATTTAATATATGGTACCTAAACAAGCAAATGCATAGCTAAAATCAACTGTTTTTGCTCATAAAAGTAAAATTTGGACATTTTTCTTTAAAATTTTGATCGGAAAACGAAGAAAATCGTCGTTATTAACCAAGTTATAATTAAAATTGGAAAACAATACGGAAAACCCGATTTTTGGGGAAAAATTCGAAATGTGCGACCTCTAAACGTCTTTCGAAAAATCTGAAAAAAATCTCAAAAATACTTTACTCCATTAGCTTTCAGAAAATGCCGGTGCACCCGTGAAAATAAAAAAAAAAATTTTTTTGGGACACCCTAGTGAAGCCGTTCCTTTAAAGTTTTTCAGTTTTCTGAAGCTTTAGAAAGTGACGAATCAAAAATTGATATTTAAAGTTTGAACTTTTGGTATAATCGATATTGATACGTGATCGAACACGTAGTAAAGTGTAAAATTTGACTCGACGACTGGTTCCTGTACTTATCAAACCGAAGGTTTTGGTTCGAATCCAGATTTACAGATTTTTGCCTCCATCTTCGGTCCAGACTTAAACAAATTTTTGATTTATTAATCCAAACATTAACTGTAAACTGTTCATCGCAAGATGCTATTGAAAAGTGACTAGAAAATGTTTTTTTTTAAACCAAGATCGCGTCAAGTCGATTCCTTATTGTTATCAGTCATAGGACTTTTAAGCGCGCCTTTCCCCTTTTCCATCTAGACTTTCTATTTCCAACGATTTATTACTAAATTATGATGTTCTCTGGTCATGTTATTGAGGAACTTATGAAAGATCTTATAGGAAAGTGAGCGTGTTCACACAAATCGATTATTGTTGTTAGCGTGTGCTTTTCATTGAAGATTAGATGAACCGAACGGGAGCATAAATATTTAAAAGATTCGGTTTAAAATACCAGAACCGAAGTGGGGTTTGGTTCAGGACCGGATTGCAGTCATGGTTAGAGGGCGTTAAGAGCGGTCAAAGACCGCTTTTTTTAAAAGCAGTCGAAAATAGAGCACAAACTGTCGAAGATTAGATGAGAGATCTTTTTCCATATACGTGTTCCACAAGTAGAAAATAGTGGATCTTGCTGTAGGATTATTGAGTAACCAAATCCGTTAACTCATTTTCTATTTTTTCAGAGAATGTTTTAAACTGGTTTCAGTACAGATTGAAAAATTAGTCTTTAAATACAGCAGGAGGACTATCTTTATACCCTTGCAAAGGGTATTATAATTTTGCCCAGAAGTTTGCAACGCATAGAAATATTCATTTCCGACCCTATAAACTATATATATTCTTGATCAGGGCGACGAGCTGAGTCGATTGAGCTTTGTCCGTCCGTCCGTCTGTCTGTCTGTCTGTTTCTACGCAAACTAGTCTCTCAGTTTTAAAGCTATCGAGCTGAAACTTTGCACAGAGTCTTCTTTTTACTGCACACTGCTAATATGTCGGAACCGACCGGATCGGATGACTATATCTTATAGCTGCCATAGGAACTATCGGTCGAAAAGTGGGTCTTTGTGAGAAAACTTTTTTGTTTTTAATGTAAACGCCTTCCGCTTCGATAATTATTAGTTTTATACGCTTTTACACAGATTTGGAAGTTTTGGTCAAAATCGGATGACTATATCTTATAGCTGCCATAGGAACTATCGGTCCAAAAGTGGGTTTTTGTAAGAAACCTTTTTTGTTTTTTAAGGAAAACGCCTTTCGCTTCGACAATTATTAGTTATATACGCTTTTACACAGATTTGGAAGTTTTTGTCAAAATCGGATGACTATATCTTATAGCTGCCATAGGAACTATCGGCCGAAAAGTGGCTTTTATCAGAAAAATGGTTTGTTTTAATGCTGACGTTCGTAAACTCTGTTGTATTAAAACATTTGCAAGGGTATTAAAACTTCGGCAAAGACGAAGTTAGCTTGGCCTTCTCGTTTAAACTTAATTCAGTACAGATTGAAATATTAGTCTTTGAATACAGCAGGAGGACTATCTTTAAGATATTAGAATGCTTCAAAAAGGCATTTCAATACTTTATAACGTTTTTGGCCCATTATTTTAGGCGATTTGACGTGATACTACACATAATACATACCGCTCGATTGTTTTAATTAAGAATCTGAATAAAGGATTCAAAGAGAGAAAGGTATTAAGGTAGTTTACTCGGGTGTTAGCTCTCATATACGCTCTCTGTATACATTTGGGTCAGCTGTTCGCTCTCACTTACGCTCTTTGGTTGCATTTGGGAATTTGTCCGTTTCGCTCTAACCACTGTGATTTCCTATTGGCACCATAAAGTATCTTTTCGGGCAACATAGCTTTTTCTCTCTTATGCTCATTCTCCATGTCAACGACTGAAAAGCTGTTTGCTCTCTTGGCAGTTTGAGAGCAATTCTATCATTTATATTCAAATTTTAAGAACTTGAGCTTATTTGGGCAACATTTTTCGTAGGAATTTTAAGACTCTGAATACTGAATCATATGAAAATATATTGCATTTAAATGTCCTTTTAAAAAGCTTTTCTCTGACAAATTTGTCGCCTGCACCAGCATGGTACCGCCGCGGCAGCGGCAGCGTACTGTAAATAACAAAAAGCGAGCGAGCAAGCAGCTGTTGCGTTTGCGCTAATTGTGCACAGCTGCATGGCGGTGGCAACGTCCAAAAACTAACAACAACAACAACAACAATACAATCAAACACAATGAAGGCAGAAGAGCAGCGACAGAGAACGGGCCCCAACCAACAAGTTGCAGCGAGCAGCGCAGTCGCTTTAATCAATGAAAAAAAAAAACAAAACAACAAATATGAAAGGAACATTGACGCGTGCGCGCAGTGCCCTGTGGCCTGGCTGTTTGGGGCATTGTTGTTGTCATAATTCAGATGAAAAGGTCAAGGGTCGTCGTCGTCATTGTCGGCTGCTGCAGCCGGCGTCACTGTCAGCTGTCGTTGAAGTTAGAGAGAGAGGGAGAGAGAGCGAGCGCGCGAAGCTTTGCGTGGGCGTTGCAGTTAGTCCTGGTGCTGCTGCCTTGACATTAAACTCTGTTGGACTGAGGGGGAGGGCAGAGAGAGAGAGAGCCGACAGGCGCGTGGCCGATTTCTATTAAATATTCAAATGAGAATTGTTTTAAATAACGAAACAATAACCACAACACCCCCCTTTTTACCTAAGAAATCCACCCTAAGCCCAGGGGTTAAGGGTCGTGTGAAACCTTTTGGGACAGACTGAAAGGGGATGGGGAGGGGTAATCATCTTATAAGTCACTCGAAAATGGCCTGAGAAAACTGAAAGTCAACAGTCACCACCAACTGTAGGAGCATAGGGGATAATTATTGTTAAAATTGTTTGATTTTCTTTTGCTTAGAAAACAAATTTGGTAAAAAAAAACACAGTTAAAATTTTGCTTAGAACTTTTTTTCTTTTTTTGCAGTCACAAGCCAGCAGCCAGTCAGCGGGGGTGAGCGAGGCAAAGAGAGACCGACTGAGAGAGCAGAGCGAGCGAACGTGTGAGTAAGAGCTGCCATGGGGGCAGCCCTCTCTCATCAGGCACTTTCTTTTGGCATTTCTTATTCGAAATGAAAAGTAAAACAACAAATATACAACAATTTTGTTTAATTGTTTCACCTACTTTTTGCGGTTTTCTTAAACTTGTTGAAGCACTTCAAAAAAAATTTGAAACTGACGCAACTTTTGGTATATGACGTCGTCTGCGTCGACGACGAACACAAAACGCTAGTACGACGCGCACGGCACGGCTAAACAACGTATAATGAAGACAAAACGTTGACAAACTGCCAAAGCAGCCGCCGCCGCCGCCGACGTTGTTTGCCGTTGCAGAGAGCACGAGAGAGAGAGAGCAAAGCTTGGGCTTGTCTGTCTCTGTGTGTAGGCGAAAAGTGTAGAAGGCGAGCCACCAACAAAAAGTAAAAAGAAAAAGCACGCGCTCCTCTGTGTGTGTGTGTGTGTGTTTGTGCATGCTGGCAGCACCAGGAGGAACAAAAAATACAAAAAAAAACCCCGCCCCACCCCATAACCCATCATCATCATCATCTTTAAACCAAAACTGGTCTCAATATTCGCACTTTGAACTGCTTTTTGCTGCCGCTGCTGATGCTGCTACTGCCATTTACCGTTAGAATGATGATGTCTGCCTGTTTGTTAAGAAAATCAACTTGTGTGTACTTTTTCCAAAAAAAAAAACAAACAAAAGTTTTACAAAATTTGTGAATTTTCTGTATTTTTTATGCTTCTACCCGCACAAATGCAATGACACAAGCAAACTAAATGCTCGGCGCTGCTTTTGATGGCTTTAACTTTGGGCTGCTGCTGCTCCCGCTGCCGCAGTCGCAGTCGTCGCAGCATTCGCCAAAACAACAAAAGCAAATGCAGCCAGCGCAGCAACAGCAACCCTGTCCAAACACAGAGAAAGAGAGAGCCACAGAGAGCCCGCCGCGCGAGAGCGCACGTGATGCGCGTTTGTTTTGTATTTATGTAAATGTGTCTTTTTCGCTCTCTCTCTCTCTCTCTCTCTCTCTGTCTCTGGATGTTTGTTGCCTTTTCTTCTTGCGCTTGTGCATAGCGAAACAGGAAGAATAATAACAACTACAACAAACCCCAACGTTGACGCTATGTAATTGTAAATAGCAACAGCAGCGGCAGCGGCAGTGGGCTTAAGAACATTAGGGTGAACTTTCACAGGCAAAACAAGTCTACAAAAGTCAACACTCGCAGAAGAAATGAGAATCTGAGAGAGATGTTGTGATCGACTCCGCAGTCAGCGCTCATTGAAAAGCGGCTGTGGCATAATGGTACAGTGCATGGTGGAATTAATAAGGTGAAGCCGTTAGATAATGCTGGGTGCCTGTGAGGTAGAAAGGAACTACAGAGCATTTGGTTGTCTCTGCTTGTATTCGACAGAAAGAGCGCTGTCTGGCTCCGCTTCACCTTATTAATTCCCTTTTTCAAATTTTTTACCAGCTACGGGGCGTCGGTTATGACTATTTACAGTTGAGTGAATGCGTTTCCACTTGGTCGGGGATCCACCACTAAATTCCTCAAGAAATAGGACAGACCGAACCCAGAAACACCGGTTCGGTTCTGGTTTTCAAAACCCTCGAGTCATACCCATGAACCGAACTTTTCAAAAACTTAACCACCCGACTTTAAACCCTAACCGGAACCAATGCATACAAAAAAGGTTCGGTTCAAACAATCAATTAAGTCAATTTCTTAAAAACTTGTAGATCTTTCTTAAAATTATGACCGAACAACAGAATTTTATACACATTTCCGAACCAAAATCGAACCAATCTTCATAAGATTTGGGACGTTTTTTGGGTCGAAAGCGATTTGTACAACACAGCATATAAACCGTCGGACTTCGCTGCGGTTAGAACCAGTATAGTATAAACCAAGTATCTAGTCAATCGGATGACTCCAAAACACGGTCTTAGGGTTCATTTTCAACACTAATGGAAACTCCTGTCCAAGCTACAGCCGTCTATCTCTTACCGTTCGGGCTGTGCGTAGATTGCCAATCAGTCAATGAATCAGTCAGTCAGTCAACCTACAACCGACCACCAACTTTGCATGATGACGTTGAGAAGCACTTAAAGCTCCGTCAAATTAGTATTAGTATTGATACCAAAAGAGGTTTTAGGCAGGGTGACACCTTATCGTGTGACTTCTATAATTTGCTGGTGGAGTATATACTGCGCCAACAGAGTGGGAGCATTTCTTCGTAAAGATTCGCACGGGCGGCAAGCATGGCGTTTTCAGAGATTGAAAGGCAGTCTGAATTGATCAATCTGTTACAATGGGAGAGTACAACTATAAACTTGTAGAGAACTTTGTCGATGATAACCGGCGACAAAAACAGCAGCCTGAAAATCCGAAGAAGAATCACACTTAGGAGCCCTACTACTAGCTACTACGGACTCAGTAGAGAGTTTAAAAGCACAGACCTTGCTCGAAGAACGAAAATAGCGCTATACAAGTCCTTATCCCAGTTATCCAAGTTATCATCCCAGTCCTGCAATACGCCGCAGAAGCATGGGTAGTATTATCAGCGGTTGAGGGTCCATTGGCGTTTTTGAGCGAAAGATTCTTCGGAGAATTTATGGACCTCTGAAAGTTGGCGAGCATTTTCGCATGGGGTTGACAGTCTGTTCAAAGGCATAAAGCAACAGCGGCTGCGCTGGATAGGACAAAGAATGGATGCGAATGGACGAACAAGCTCCAGCAAAAATGGTCTACAAGAGGAATGCGAAAGAACTGGGACAAGGCAAGGTGAGACGACCATCTTAATTATATAAACATATATAAAAACGAGAAGGCCAAGCTAACTTCGTCTTTGCCGAAGTTTAAATACCCTTGCAAATGTTTTAATACATCAGAGTTTACGAACGTCAGCATTAAAACAAACCATTTTTCTGATAAAACCCACTTTTTGACCGATAGTTTCTATGGCAGCTATAAGATATAGTCCTCCGATTTTGACAAAAACTTCCTAATCTGTGTAAAAGCGTATAAAACTAATAATTTACGAAGCGGAAGGCGTTTGCATTAAAAACAAAAAAGTTTTCTCACAAAGACCCACTTTTCAACCGATAGTTCCTATGGCAGCTATAAGATATAGTCATCCGATTTTGACAAAAACTTCCTAATCTGTGTAAAAACGTATAAAACTAATAATTGTCGTAGCGGAAGGCGTTTGCATTAAAAACAAAAAAGTTTTCTCACAAAAACCCACTTTTCAACCGATAGTTCCTATGGCAGCTATAAGATATAGTCATCCGATCCGGTCGGTTCCGACATATTAGCAGTGTGCAGTAAAAAGAAGACTCTGTGCAAAGTTTCAGCCCGATAGCTTTAAAACTGAGAGACTAGTTTGCGTAGAAACAGACAGACGGACAGACAGACGGACAGACGGACGGACAAAGCTCAATCGACTCAGCTCGTCGCCCTGATCAAGAATATATATAGTTTATAGGGTCGGAAATGAATATTTCTATGCGTTGCAAACTTCTGGGCAAAATTATAATACCCTTTGCAAGGGTATAAATATGCAAATTTCGCGGTCTGATGGACCATTTAAAAATATTTTAATAGCTATGCTGCTATTCAGGGTAAAGACGAATCCAACAAATCAGAAATAATAAAAATCATTCCAGCCTTTCTTGAGTTATAAATCTTTACGTTTGTTTCAATTTACGCTGACGTTTTTGGAATGAGCGAAAAAACCAAATTATTTCTCCCTGAAAGCCCTGAAGCGATGTTCTAAACCCGCTCCATGAACCCGAACCCAAAAAGATTCGCGAGATCGAATCCAGGAGTCAACCACTGCTGATTTTTGCTGATTTCATTTACCATTTGGATAACACGGCCTTTCCCAAGAAAATTGTTTTTGGTAAAGAAGATTGAACTGAAGTTTTTAAATTCTATGATATCAGGAGATTACTCAACTTTTGTCAACGAAGGGGCTTGATTTTGGTAGATTCAGAACGAATTATTTTCCCGAGTGTAGAGGCAAAAATCTGTCAATAATCTAACAATCTAAGAACCCAGCTTTGAATCAAAAACCTTGGGATTGATGAACCGGATCAAACCTTGATCAAAGCTCTACAAGTTTGCAACCTAGCTTCTAACCATACCCACATATTTTACATAAAGGGTTATTGGAACGTTCAAAGATCTGAACCAAAAATGGTACCTGGTTCTAGAAACTAGTAGTTACCTACCCGCTTGAGCAACAAATCGGGATCTACACCAGAGTTCCCTAGCGATAGCCCCGGCGTCTCGAACTTATTTGCCGAATGCTGGCAAGGTTGTTTTGAATGTCCTAGGAAAGAGTCTAACTTGTCGCTGTAACCCACAGCCCTGAGGTTCGATCTATGTATGTATCATGTATAGACCCCGGATTTAATGCAAAACGAGAGCGTAAGTTAAAGTCGGCTTCGATATACCCGTTACTCATGAAAAACATGTTTAACAGTGTTTCTGCGTTCCCTAGGGCGACCATCCGAAAAGTATGCAACATTTTTTTAGGGGGGGCTTGGTTAACTTATTTGCTCATAACTTGAGAACCGTTCATCCGATCTTTATCATTTCTTCGGCAAATCGATTCATTTTGCTAATTACTAACTATCTCTAAAAGGTACAAATCGTTTATCTTCAAAACTGTAGAAGATATAACGTTTTTTCCAAATTTCGGAGGCGGGAGGGGGCGTGGCCAAAATTTGAAACAAACTTGATCTGCGTGCAGATAAAAGAAGCATTTGTCCCATACATGTGAAACCTCTATCTCTTACCATCTCTGAGATCTAGGTGTTCATACAGACAGACGGACGGACGGACAGACGGACATGGTCGGAAATGATTCCTTCTGCCTGTTACATACATTTGCACGACTTTAGTATACCCTTTTTACTCTACGAGTAACGGGTATAATCATGGGAAGAGGGGGATCAGTGACTTAACAGTGGGTGACTAACGAGAAACATTGGGGGGAAAAGAGGTTTTTAAATTGTTTCTATTTTTTGCTTTTTATACCCTTGGAGAGGGTAAAAACGGGTCACAAGTGAGAAGTGCCAGTCGAATTACCCATTAAGTCGATCGACGAGTTTGAAAGTAGTCCAACAACAACAACCTTACATTGCACTTGTTGCGCCGTGCGCCGGAACCTTAGGACTTTGTTGTAACTCATTTCGAAATCGAGGCAATTGCACTTGTTGCGCCGTCTGCTGGTGTAAGACACTTTGCCCGACTTTCTAATTGTTAGGGTCCACCCTAAGATGCTGTGTGTGTGTGTGTGGCGGACTGCAATGACTTTTGCTGCTGTTTTGTGTGTGTCTGCAGTTCTGGTGCTTCGTCATAGCCCCGCCCCCCTTCCGACTCCCACCCAACGTCTTCCGTTGTAAGTTTTTATGCACTGTTTCGTTTTTTCTTTTTTTTATGATGTTGTTGTTCTCCAAAATGTTTTGTTGTCTGTTTTTTGTTCCTTGGCTTTTGTTATTGTTATGATGCGTTGACGCAGGCAGCGACAGCGGCAGCAGCAGCAGCGATGCGCTGACGTTGCGTTGCAGCGTCGGCAATTTCGAAACGTGCTGGCATTTGTGTGGAACGGAACTTGTTTTGATATGCATGGTGGCAACTGAAGCTGGTGGTGCTCCCTGGGCAAAACTGGAAGCGGCAGCAGCAGCAAATTGTTTGTTTTCATAATTCCTCTTGCATTTCATTTGGTGAGGGGGGGAAAAGGGGGGCGTGGGGCTAGAATGTGTGGGTGGAGTAGTGGGGCAGACTTGCAACAATGTTGCGTTGCCAGCACGGCAATAAATATGTTTTGAAGAAGGTTCATTGTACTTTTTCGGCTCTGCCCGCCACCCTTTTTGAGCATCTTTTATACGCCTGTTTCGCTCTGTTTTTTTTTTTGTTGGGTTTGTTTTGTTTCTGCTTTTCTGGGTCAAAATTTACACATTGTACGGAGAAGCCTCAGAAACGACCAACATCAAATGGAAGAAGAAAGCACAAAGAACAGCAAGGTTTTGCTAATTCCTGGAACAGGAGCGGACAGTGAACAATTGTGGTTTAGTTCCAAACACGATCCACTCCGAGATCCCCAGGATTTCTAGAGATTTACCCCAGACTGTACTTGGCTCTCACCTGTCGAAAGGATGTTTTCAAACGAAAATCGTAAAGGTCTAGGAATTTTATAACGGGTTCCAAACCGATTTCTAGGTCAAATAAAGTTTCAATGGAGAGCTTAAATCAAGATCGGACTCGAATGTTTTTGAAAAATGCGAATTTTGCGTTTAAATCAAGTTTACCCAAGTTGAAGATGCAATTTAAGAATCCGTTCTCTAGTTAAATACGGTATCGACCGACTTTTAACATCGTTTGTGCTTGGTTTCAGTCCGGATATTTTGAATTATTCATCATCTATTGATCCCTTAAATCCCTCACGATCAAGAAGGTCTTGTATCCTCTAAATCCAGCGTTAACAGTGGAGAAGATAGGGTGAAGGTTTTGGTTTAGGGTTTGGGTAAGGCCCAATTTGGGTTCGGAATAGCTGATAGCCATCAGGCTTGGTTAAAAAAGTTGAAATTTCCAAATCCGTTTCTTCGGATTCACACAGTCAAAGACTTGCGTTAGTATTGTGTTTGCGAGAGGCAGAGAATTGGGCACAATGTGTGAGTGAGAGTAAAAGTAGCAGTAAAATGTTCGGACACTCTTTTTTGATAAACACATTCCTCAAGTATGTAAATATGTACGCTTGGAGGACATTCCAAGGAGCAGGGCAGGTGCCTGGGATGTCATTATTCAATTTTCGAGAGGGCACAAAAAAAAAAGTTCAAAGTGCATGACGGCCAAAGCGGAAATAAAACAAAATTGCCAACAAGCCGCCGCCAAAAGAGCCAAGCCACAGAGCAACGTGTAAGAAGAAGCACAACTCTAATTGGAGTTCAATACGAAGGTAACCAGCGTGGGCGAGAGAGTACCGACAGTGAGAGCAGCAGAAAACCGGGTGAGCAAACACAAACAAACAAAACATTACGAGAGCAAGGAGAGAGAGAGAGAGAGAGAGAGCGGACCAACTCCAAACAGGATGACGAATGAGCATGTACAGCGATAGCCAGGAAAATGCGTCGCAAAAATACAGCGCAGGTGCGAACAGCGAACGGCGAACGGCGGGGGGCGCAGCAGGAGCGGGGGGGTTGGCAGGAGAGCGAGCAAAACAGGAAAGAACAACTTGTATGGCAAGTAACACGAAGCCCAAATAATCAAAGTATGCACCACACACACACACACACACACACACAAACAGGAACAGACTTGAATGGGTTTCCCCAAAAGGAATAGAACAAAAAATTCAATAAGTCAAAGTGCAAACTGCAAAATGCATTTAGAAAAACTCAGGACCAAAATTCTCCAAGGATTTCAATGACATTTGAATCAAGCGACTGATTAGAGACTTCTAAGCGACAGTTCGTTTGAGCATTCTGTTCAACCTTCTGAGGTTTTCTAAGCCTCCTGCTTAACGATTTATAAGGTACAAGCGATTACTTAACTTGGAAATTTTATAGCAGTGTCCGGCACCATTCAATGTTCTGTGTATACAAGTAGCGACGTCGATACACAGACACTATACAAGCATACACTGCTCTCTTTTGCACTAACAAACATGTGCTAACTGAGAGCGCTCTCGCGTGTCTAAGAACGCACACATGCAAAGGCAAAATAAGCATGTGTGTTTTGTCGGACCCTGCTTTATAGCGACTGATAAGGGATTAAGCGATTCCTCAGCGATGTTTCAACAATTCCTTTGTAGTTTTCTAAGCGATTCGTTGATAAAACGACGGTTTTAAATGAATATTTAAACTCTTAATTGATGATAAAACAATTTTTTAAATTTCAAATGATTTGCACATTTCTGAGCGAAATCAAAGCGACTTTTTAAGGGATTCGACCTTCTAAATCATTTTTCTGTGGCATTTTAAGCGGCTTTCTGAGTAAATGAAGAATTCATAGGGACTTTTTGAGCGACTGTTAAGAAATATAGTGAATCCTCAGCGACTTTGCAACAATTTCTTTGTGGTTTTCTAAGCGAATCGCTTGTTAAAATTCTCTTTGAATGAATATTTAAGTGACTTTCTTCTTTAAGCGACTATGATGATCTTAGCTTATTCAATCAAAGCTACTTTTTAAGCTATTCTTAGCGACTGATAAGCGATATAGCAATTCCTTAGCGACCTTCTTAATCATTTTTCAGTGGTTTTCTAAGCGGCCTGTGTAATGACTCTCCTAAAGAATATATAAGCGACTTTCTAAGTGATTGCCAAACGATTCCTTAACTTGGAGACTTCAAAGCGACTCTTTGAGAGACTGATAAAGGATGTAGAGATTCCTCAGCGACTTTACAATAATTCCTTTGTGGTTTTCTAACGACTGTTTTAATGAATATTTAAGTATAAAGTCAAAATCTAATCGACAATAATGCGATTTCTTAACTTAAACTGATATGAGATTTCTTAGCGAATTCAATCAAAGCGACTTTCTAAGCGATTCTGAGGGACTGATACGCGATTTAGCAGAGAAGAGGAATGGTGTGGAAAGAAGGGATAAACAGCAACTAAAAAGCAACTAAACTGTGACAAAACAATGAGTAAACAGCGACTAAACAGCGACAACAATGAGCCAACGGTGCTTATTAGGGAGTTATTTGGTACTTGAACACCCTTTAAGTTTTCTTCTTTTTACAGATTCATTTATATGAATTATTAACAATTAAAAGAGCTTGAGATTTTGAGAATAAGCCTCAAAGCCTCTTGAGTGTTAACCACTCTCACACGTTTTATTAAGAGATGTGATAAATGTTGGTTTATATATTTCAGTATCTTTGAAAAAAAGGGGGTTTAGATCTGAAAACCCAAAACTATAATATTTAGTTTAAAACACGGATTTGGTTTTAGTTTGGCGTGTTGCCGGTAAGAATGAATGTCACAATGAGGGAGAGATAAGCGGGTTGTTGTTAGTGAAGTGTGAAGCAGATAAATGAACTGGATTTGTGATTGGAGCTGGATGAACTGAAACTAAAACCGCATCCCTGAAACAACGCATAGAGTCGACTGGGTTATCAGATAAGTTGACGCTGAATGCTAGATTGTATATCCATGATATGTTGTCTGTGATTCCACTTGAACGGAGGCTTAAGAGGCTAGATGTTGTGGTTGCTTGACTGCTTCTTTGCCAGGTTGTTTCGCAGGAACTTGGAATCTATGTTAAATGTTGGTTAAATGTTTGAGCGACTTTTTTTTGTAACATTAGGTTGATGTATAGACGTGAAGATTTGAATGTCTCCGAGTTGGTTAGACATGTGTTGCCTATATGTCGTCGATGCAGTGGATCGGACATGTGTGCCTGTCGAGTTGACTGGACATGTGTGCGTGTGCGAGTATAGATCCGCCAGCCACTGGTCTCTTTTTAACAAAGTAGAATAATGGCTTAAATAAGCCAAGGCTGCAGAATGGAATATCGTTTTGTTCGCTGCGAATAGGTTGAGGCCGTTGTAGTTGACATATGCGTGTATGTGTCGTTGTTTTATGCATGTTTGTTGACATTTAAGGTCAACTATTTCACAAGAACTCGCAAGAACCCTGCCTGTACATTTAATCAAAGATTGTTGTTCAATGTTTTATGCACATTTCACTTTTGTTGTGCAGTTGCAATGCATTTGTATGTACGTTTCTGGACATTACCAAGGCCAGACGCTGTTGTATAACGGCAGAAGGGGTCACCATTAACTAATTAGTTTAAAACACGAATTAGGTTTAAGTTCGGTTTATTGGAGACGGTGTGTTGCCTGTAAGAATGAGTGTCACAGAAAGGCGGAGAGATAAGAGTGTGTGTGAGTTAGAGATGTATCAATAGTTGTTAGTGATGTGTAAACTAGTTGAAGAATTTGGATCTATGATTGGAGCTCGATGAACTGGTCAAAGTAGTGGCGCCATCTATGGCTGAGTTTGAAAGAAAATCAGTTAAAAACTTAATTTATATTAATTATACGAGCCGAAGTTAGCTTGGCGTCTATTGCGTCGCAAATTTCACCAAATGTCTAAGTCGTTAACCACTGTGCGGGGTGATTTGGTTTCGTGTGGCCCGCATAAGTCTCCATACAACAATCAGACATTGATGCACGTCGGAGGGGCAGAGTGGTTGAGTGACTGAGTGAGAGAGCATGGGGCAGAGGGCGGTACTTCTAGTGCAATGGACAATCAGTCAATCAGTCAGTCACTCAATCCTCTCAACCATACAGATACATATATATATATATAGAGTAGCAGCAATCAAAGGCAAGTGATATGTTTATACAAGTTGAAAATTATATGGAAATGGTGAGACAAGGATGCGGGGGATTGATTAAGTGTAGTCAAGTTCATTGCATATCTCAACTCAAATTGTACTAAACCAAAGCGAAAGCAATGGAAAGAGAGTGTAAGAAAGGCAGATGATAAACTGAACAATCAAATGATAACACAAATGGTTCAACTTTTTACTCGGGGTGATCCCTTTGACATTTTGTGGCTTGCCTAACCTTTAATATTTGCTGTAGCTTTCTCTACACTTTCCCTCTTATTTTGCAGTTTCATTTAAAAAACGACGATTTTGCACCCTCTTGTTCTTGGGTAAGTTTTTAATTAAAATTCCATGAAATGTGCCCCTAAGCGTGTGTGTGTGTGTGCCGTAACATGGCACTTGTTCAGTTGGTTGTTGTTGCTCCATTGCATTTGTCAGGTATTACTCATACGCCACGCATTTTGTGTTGCCAACCCAACACAACTTTTGCCCAACTTAAGTAAACTGATATGGGGAAAAGAACAAGAGAGAAAGAGAGAGAGAGAGAAGGGAAAAGTGCATTTAGTTTCAGATTGAGCCACCTCCGGAACATAACAACTCTGGTCTAATAAAACATTTTAATAACTTTTCTCACACATCAATTTGGGAAATTTTTATTGTGGACCGACTTTCCAGAGTTGGTCACGCCGTCCTCGCGGCAAATCTTAAAATATTTTGTTAGGAGCAAAGTAGCCCTAGAAGGAATGAACTTCTATCGCAAAGGCAGAGAGTCCTTCAATGAAATCCGAACTTAAGACTTTTGAACTGTTCAAAATAAATATGGCTAAGTAACTTAGCATAACATTGTGAATAAGCCGATCGACATAGCCGACTTGGTTGCAATTTGCTTTAGTCCGCACCCGCATACTACTCCTGACTTCCACGGTCTTTTTTCATCCTATTTTTGCTACCTTCTATATTATCTCTAAAATCTCCTTTCTATGAACCTGTTCTATTTTATGTAGGATACCTGCCCCTTCCAATTCTTGTTATATTTATCGTCAAGGATATCAAGTAACTTCTTCGTTGTAAAATATGGCTTACCCAGGGAAGCCCAACTGTGATCCTTAAGGCAAAAACATCTTCCTAAAAAGTGAGTCAAATCCTCATATTTTCTGGTTTTACAAAAGGGGGTGGCACGTCCCTGCTCGGGCGCCAACTTTATATAGATAAATCTCTATCAGATGTGGACGATAAAGTAGAGGAATTACTATTGTACGTTTTTCATGACAGCGTAGTAAGATCAAGCCGCACTATCATCACCCATGTGATATTAATGGTGCTGTATTTTAAGGGTCGAGGAAGTCTTCCCGCGTTTTCTTTATAAGGTCTTTTTTTTATACTGATTCTACGAGTCTCATTCTATTCCAATCTTGCACGGACCTTCGACCATCTTTCCTGTTAAGAATGAGAGTAGCGCAGACCTTATCCAGATTTTGTGTCCAAAAAACGTTTTTCTTGACTATTTCGGATGTAAAAAAGTACGACAGTCGACTTTCTTGGGACATACTTGGGACCTATTTGGGACATAATTGGGACATACTTGGGACATTCTTGGGACATATTTGGGTCATATTTGGGACATATTCGGGACATACTTGGGACATACTTGGGACATAATTGGGACATATTTGGGACATATTTGGGAGATATTTGGGACATTATAACTTGGTTTGGACAGCCTTTCCTCTGTTGTTTAAACAACGTTTACAAGTATTATAAAATCTATTATTAATATTACATTTGTATTAGAAATCTTCATTAATAATATTTTTTCTATATAATATAGCCCCCTCAGTAAATCTAGCCAGATTCTTCCATCCCATTTCTCCATTTAACGCCATGACTACCTCTTCTGTTGTGAGTGTGCCTTTCTCAAACCAACGCAGACGGAATTCTCTTAGAACCGGACATCGCCCCACAAAATGCTGCATGTCTTCCAACTCCTTGCTGTTACATAGTGAGCATATGCCGCTGTTAACAGTCCTTCTTGGACAGCCATTCAACCATAGCAGATCACCTCTCGCCTTCATTATCCAGGTTATGTCCGTTGGTCGGAACAGCTCGTTGCAGTATGACGGTCCTACTTCATGGCTTAAATCTTTATATATTCTCAATGCGCTTCCTGAGGCTTTGAGTAAATGTTGGTTTCGGTTCTTCTTTTAGCGCAGTGAGAAGCTGTAAGTTGCTTTCGATCCACCCGGCGTGCGATGCGTTGCTCTCCATAGTAACTCCATTTTGTCGACACAAGTTTTGTAGTTTAGAGAACCATCCCAAGTTATTGCGCATCATTTTTCTTAGCCAGGACATGCGGAAGTCGAGATTCTTCATATTCAAATAGTGCTCGTGCCAAGTATTTAAGATGAAGCGTTAAGCTGTAAATGTGCCCATCTTCTAGTCCAGCTTCTATTGCTAAAATATAATTCGGCGTACAGTCTGGCAGCTTAAGTATCCTT
Source organism: Lordiphosa clarofinis (assembly GCA_018904275.1). Classification (NCBI taxonomy): domain Eukaryota; kingdom Metazoa; phylum Arthropoda; class Insecta; order Diptera; family Drosophilidae; genus Lordiphosa; species Lordiphosa clarofinis. Next base: position 1,480,543 of record JAEIGQ010000008.1, read on the forward strand.
TTGATAAAGTAGCGTTGCAATTGATCTGCCTCGTCGCTTATTTCTCCTCCCCATATTTGAGCTCCGTAACACTGCACCGTTCTGCTGATGGCGTTAAATATTTTCCATTTTGCAGTTAGATTTAGGGTTCCCTTGTTTAGGAAATTTGCCCACAATGAGTTAATACTCGCTTTCGCTTCTCTCGTTCTTGCTGCTACATGTTTTTTGAAATTCATAGTTGGCGTCAAAACAACTCCAAGGTATTTGGGACATAATTGGGACATACTTGGGACCCATTTGGGACCTATTTGAGACATACTTGGGACATACTTTTTCTTGACTATTTCGGATGTAAAAATGTACGGCAGTCGACTTTTGACATAGAAAAATTGGACTCTTCCTTCGTATTCGAGAAGTAAATCTAAGGTATGAAGTGCGCATCATTCACGCTAGTCTCCAAGGCCATAAAGTTGAGCTGCGTCATGCCTAATTAATTTAAAACTAAAATTCAAGACGCTTTAATTCGATAAGCTGATAAGCTGCTCCATTCCAACATTTGTAATAATCCTTGAACAGAAAATGGATTTTCATTTCCGCATTGTTCTTAATTATCATGGCCAATTAGTTAGCCAAGTACCGAGTAAGCTTTGATGACGAGTAAATCCTTTAAAATTCCATTACAAAAGTAAAATAGTTAAAACTTGCACAAAATACATGTGGTCAGAGGGAGGAGGGGGGAGTCTAAGGAGACTTGGTCTGTCTGGTAACATTACAGAATTGAATTCTCACTTGATACTCTCAACATGTTGCGGCAACAAATGGTTGGTTGCCCAGACACAGTCAGAGGGACGTCAGCGTTTTCATTCAACTTTTTTGCAGCAGTGGCAAGTACGTGACTTGGCTGGGCTCTCTCTCTCTCCTCTCTCTCTCTGTCTTTGTGTGTGTCTTAGGGTAGCATGTTGCACGGATATTTTCTCCCCCTTTTGGGCAATCAGTTCTCTTGACTATTTCCGGACAACTGAGAAAATTAAATTGGAAATGTTCAAGAAGTCAGTTAGTTGCTCAAGTTCAAATTCGTTCATGTTTTGGTGGGTGCTTTATCCTCAGAGGATGATTTTGTAGTTGAACATAATTTCCACCTACTCCACCCCAGTTTTGCTTAGACCAAGCATATAAACTTTTAGTTAGGCAACAATTTTTATGCTTGATCGCTTAAGTCGTAGAAATCGCTAAGGAAGTCGCTTAGCAACACTTTCACAAATAGCTTAGAGAATTGTCTAAAAGACTTCGTTACTCATTGGAAAGAGGAAACCCCAAAAAGTATGCAATATTTTTCAACTCGGCTATTTATTATCCGACTGTTTCATTATTGATTTTCAGGCATTTTGAATTCTAAATGCATAGCTTTTGCTTCACTGTGCCTGGACGTTGCTGCGTTTTTCATCTACAAGTCACACAAATGCCTGTACATACATATATGTACATATGTGTGTTTACACAACAACAACAACAACACCAACAATAACAAGTAGTCAACTTTTATGCCACTTTTCATGCACAATTTTCGCATTTCGCTTTTTTTTTTCTGCGTCGCTTGGCAGCCAGGCGAGCGACTGGTGGCTGGGCATGACTTTTAACATTGAAAACGTACGTTGACATAAATGCAATCAGCACGCGCTCAAAAAGCAGACACACACATATAAATGTATGAAGAAGATAGATACATTTCGACATGCACTTGCATGCACAAAGAAGAAAGCGCGATAGAGACACAAACAGATGGAGAACTGCATTGTGCAGTGTCAACAGCATTTGATATGATGACAACACTGACAGATGCCTTCTGGGTGGCGGACAAATTATCGATATATGTAAATATATTCGGAAGTATCCCCCCTTGTTGCATTCTATGGTTGCACGGTCGCCAACTTTCTGAATTTTGGAATGAACGTTATGACGGGACCCTACTGATGGTATCATCAAAACTTTTATAGGCTGTATCTATAGATCATACCGAAATATTGACTGTTCCCAATAAATTGAAATAGTTTCTAGTCTGTCCTTGAATTATACAGATATAGTTTTATTTGGAGATTTATATAGCTTAAGGTATTATAAGTACTGCTGTAATTTAAACGGTTTAACCTTGATTCATTGGATTAAAAACCGAAAAAAAACTTAACGAAACTAAAAAAAATTCCAAACTTGTTCTAACCAAAGCTGCAAACCGGTTCGGAGTTGAACCGCGCCGGAGTCGGAGACCCGGGATTTAGGGAAGTCCGAACCGAACCTGAACCGGAGCAGAACAATTTTTTTCTATTCGAACCCGAACCTGAACCGGAGTCAACCGGGAATCAAAAGCTTTAAGAATGATTAATAAAAAAATAATTAACAATTCTTAACCATGTTTATATTTGATGAAAATGAAAAGCAATCTCTTTGCCTTAAAGTTTTGAAAAATCTATCATTGTAAATAACTTAAAGATGTCACATTTGTTGAATCAGCTGTTCCTGCATCACAAGTATCAGTCCAGCGCACTTTCCTACTCCATATTTGTTTTATCCAGCGATAGAGTCAGTAATAATGAAAGATTGCTGAAGATACACTAATAATGAACCAATAGAATTTCCCCCACTAATACAGAAGGGCCGAAATGGGGGCACACACATACAAAATGACTACTTCTGTCAATTTGTCCTTGTGTGTTGTTGTCACTTCTTGCACTTGTGTAACCTTTGCAATTCCAAAACAGTTATTGCAATGGGCTATGCCGACTTGCAGAAGATAGGCAAATCCTGCTTATAATAAAACCTGGAGGTTCTTGAATCAGTTGTACAGTAGACCATCCTTCTTGGTGGTGTATGTGTGTGTGTCTTGTTTTAAAAGTTATAATCAAACATAAATATACAGACCTATTCCCGTTTTCGATTTCGATCAAATCATGCAGAATCGGAATCGTTAAATGTTCTCTCTTCCAAAATCGACAGTTCTATTGGGCTTTTTTCTTTAAAATTCCACTTACCATCATTCGATCTCTTGATAGCAAAAATATACGGTCGAGTTCTTTAATAGTTTTTATACCCGTTACTCGTAGAGTAAAAAGGGTATACTAAAGTCGTGCAAATGTATGTAACAAGCAGGAGAAATCATTTCCGACCATATAAAGTATATATATTCTTGATCAGCATCAACAGCCGAGTCGATATAGACATGTCCGTCTGTCCGTCCGTCCGTCTGTCTGTATGAACACCTAGATCTCAGAGATGGTAAGAGATAGAGGTTTGACATGTATGGGACAAATGCTTCTTTTTTCTGCACGCAGATCAAGTTTGTTTCAAATTTTGGACACGCCCCCTCCCGCCCCCGCAATTTGGAAAAAACGTTATCTCCTACATTTTTAAAGATAGACGATTTGTTTCTTCTAGAGATACTTAGTAATTAGCAAAATGAATCGATTTGCCAAAGAAATGATGAAGATCGGATGAACGGTTCTCAAGTTATAAGCAAAAAAGTGAACCAAGCCCCCCCGCTACCCACCCTAAAAATGTTGCATACTTTTCTGATGGTTACCCTAAGGAACGCAGGAACACTGTTAAACATGTTTTTCATGAGTAACGGGTATATCGAAGTCGGTTAGAGCCGACTTTAACTTATGCTCTCGTTTAGAAATCACATCATTCACTGGACTGGGAACTGGCCTGATGTAGACTGAACGGTTGCGCAGTCGACACCAGATCCAACCTCGAATATGATATTATTAAGCCTCTTAACTTCCACCTATGAATAAAATGTTTAAGGGCCGATTTCTCATCTTATTTTTCTCATAGAGCCATATGTCACAAGAGACAAAGAGCAGAGTAAATGGTAAAGCTCCATTTACACGACCTGATCGCTCAGATGAGTTTTCGTCAGACGAACACTGTAACTCGATAAATGCCACTCAGATGAGTGCTCAGGCCAAATAGAACCGGTTCTATTTCGTCTGATCGCTCTTCTGAGTAGCTTCATGTCTACTCAGTCGCCTTTTTACACGGTCAGTCAGCAAATCAGACGAAAACTCAACTGAGCGATCAGGTCGTGTAAATGAAGCTTAAGCTTATCCGACACATAGCAGCTATCTGAATAATGAGAAATGGGCAATTAGTTGTGTTTCAAATAACTTACATATTTTCTCAATGAGAAAAGAAAAAACTTATTCCTAAATATTCCTAAACCCCGGTTCGAACTCGAACCTAGGTTCAGGGACCTTCTAAACCTGTTCTTTGAACCCGAACTCAAAAAGTTTCGCGGGTTCGGACCCCGGAGTGATCCCCTCCCGATTTTAGGAGGTTTGCAGCCCTGGTTCTAACATTTTATTGCAGAAGTGATGGTAGGTTAAAAAAAGCGACTTGCAGAATTTCTAGGTCGATCGAAATAGAATTTAAGCCGTTTTGTATTTCAAATTTGATTGTTTTTTTTCAGTTACGGTTATATTACGGTTGAGAGATATCAGTTAGGGTACTGGTTATGGTTATTAACCTAATTCTGTTTCAGGTCTTATTATAAACTCTACTCCTTGAAACAAACCTCAACTTTTATATGTGTGGGTGGTACTGCTAGCAATACTTTACGGTTACGGTTTTAATCTTTGATACGGAACATTCTAAAATCAAAAAGCGAGTGTTAAAGTTATTAAAGCGAGTACAAACGTTCTTGTATCAACTTTAGAAAGCCGAAAAATGTAAGAAACCTGTGTTCTTAATTTAAAAACCAAATATCTTGGATTGTGGATGAAAAGAACTTACCAGGCAACAAAAAAAGCGAACTATTTTAGTTTAGTTTTAGTTTTATTTGGTTTTTCGAGTTTTTTACAACCGATATACTTGGAACACGGTTTGTAGAGAATTTATATGTGTTTTCGTTTTCCAATTTTGAAAACAAGTGAGAAAGTCGGCCAAGCCCGACTATAACATACTCTGTACCTGGAGTCAATCTTTAGGTTTTACTTTTACTGTACCTGAAGGTAAGTTCAACCCACGATTGTGGGTTGGAGCAATTTAACCACAGAATTGGTTGAATTCGCCGACAACATTTGTTCTATGTGGGCGTTTCCATCATGTCCCATAATTATGTGGTTTTGGTCTAGGTTAACTGCAGTCACAAAGTTTCTTTCCCAATTTTCGTATTTTGTTACCCAAAAAGTTGCTTCTTGGCCCAGGTCTTGTCTGGATGAACATTTCCTCAAGTGCTGCGGTAAGCTAAGCTGAGCTACCTTATCAGTGCCAGGCAACCACAACAATATGCAACGGCTTACACATTTCTGTGTGTATGTATGCTGATTATGCTTCCGTCTACGCCCACTCCTCTCCCCTACACTTCAGCTCATGCCACCCACTGTCTATCTATGGGTTAGAGGGCTGATAAGTGTTTGCATTTTTTGATACCCTTTCCAAAGGGTATATTCTGTTCGGAGTTGAGCTAGTCCAATTCAGAGCCAGGCCAAGCATAAAACCCCACCCAAAAAAAAAAATACAAATAGGGTTGGAGCAGAGACTGCATCACATCATTGAAGTGGGCAAAAGCCCATAACAAACCCATCCAAAAGAAGACACATTTTGCTGTAGCTGCTGCATGCATAAATCAATCAAGCAGAGTGTGTTTGCTCACACATATAAAAAAAAAAAAAGAAGAAAAACAGGCAAAAATGGGGATTTTAACCCCCAAAACAAACCAAAGAGAAAACGACAAAAGGCGTTCAAGTGTTAAATGCAGCCCCCGTTGCTGATGATGATGTTGTACAAAATTGCTTGACACTGATTGAGGAATCACCAAAACATTTTACAGTTAGTTTTTCTCCAACACATGTTTCAGATCTCTTAATAAGGATAATTCGAGATTTAAGGGGGTGTTCTCCATGTGCAACATTTTTTAAAAATGAAATTTTTGTTCACTGCTAAACTTTTTACTATATCTATTGGGACTAAAACAAAACTTTTTCCGTATGGTATTTTAAAATCTACAGTCTACTAAGTACCCTTTGGTACGGCTCAGTTCTGAATCAAAGCTGAATCAGCCTTGATTGGGAAGCGCTCGGTACTGAACTCATGGCTATACAGCAATGGCCGGCAAAACACACATGCTCATTTTGCCTTTGCATGCGCTCTCAGTTAACACTATTTTGTTGTTGCATTGAAAGCAGAATTAGCTTGTACACTGTCTGTGTGTTAACGTCGCTGCCGCTGAGCAGTATTGAATACACAAAAGATACGGGCGTGCCGGACACAGCTATACAGTCATAAATTTAGCACTGACAGGGCCTGCTATATACTGACCTTAGCTTGTTTTGGGCTTAGATTTCAGTGCTGAATGGGTTGTACTGAAATAAGTAATAAATTTGCCGCATTTCCTACTTCTCAAATCTAAAATCAGCACTGAAGCATCAAACTGCAGGGTATCCGAGTTTACACGAAAATGTATATATCTTTGCGTTGCAAAAAATACAAAAACAAAAAACACGAAAGAATTTCGAAAGTGAAAATGCGCCCCCGCGTATGACAACGTCTACCATCGACCATTTTATCCCTTCCTAACACACATACATCAGCATGCACACACATGCACATGCATAAGTATGTCTGTATGTATATTCTGGTGCCTCTTTGTATGTTGAAAAATTTGTTGCTGCTAATTAGAGTGTTATACTTTGATTACACACACACACACGCACGCACGCTTTTATGCATACTCAATGCACCTTGGAGTGTGTGTCTGTATGTGAGACCTGAGAGTGGGTGGGTGGGTGTGCATACACACACACACACACACATGTATCGCATGCGATTACAGTTCGTCAGGCAGCCGCATCGGCGACATTCTTGATAAAACACAAAAAATGTTTGAAAAAAAAAAAACGAAGAAAGAACCATTCAAACGTTAAATGGAAATGAGTAGCTCATAGATTGTACACACAGTGAGTCGAAAAAGTAAAGAGACACCTGTATTAACAGAAATTTGTGTTCTTCATTGAAGAACAACCCCAATACATGCTTCAAACAAAACAAAAGCTTATCAAATTGGAACAGAATGTTCTTGGTTTAAGCGCATTATATTCTCTCAAGTCTGGCCAATTCCAATGGAAATGAATTAATTAAATACCAAGATGGTATTACTGTATGCCAGAAAGCTTTTCTCACCAGAAAAGAACTTAAAGAACAGATTTGATTTTATTACTAAAGGAAACTCCGTTCCGAATTTCAGCTTTTTATCTCTTACCGTTCGGGCTCTGCGAAGATTGCCAATCAGTCAGTCAGTGAATCAATTAGGACACTTTATTTTATAGATACAGAGATTATGATCATGAAACGGCTTGTAATCGCTTTCTATATTTGAACCGGTTGTTAGTCGACCAAATATCTAACTCCCAGTGTTCTGGTTGATCGTTTAAATAACTTCTGAGATATGGACTATGAACTACTTTTAAACTCGTAAACCCAGTAAAATGTACAACTCCCATCGTCCAACCTACAATCTATCCAAATTTCAAGCTCATAGCTCTAAGCTGTTTTTTCAATATTCTGATAACTCATATGAGCAGGATCTTAGTTTTTTATTTTACGTCCATCTCACAAACTCAACCAAGGTATTTTTCAGACATATCATATGAGATATTAGACAAGTGTAAATACAACATAAATAATTTCCAAGACATAGTTCTGAACCATTTTAAAGCCGCTTTAATCGTGTTCATAGCTCAAATAATAAAGCAGGAATAGACCCCCAAACAACAGAAATAAATCTGACAGCAGATAGATATTTAATAAGAAATAACCAAGATATACTTAACCTTATTGGAACTCACCTCGAGTTGGTTCATTCTCCTAAGGAGAATGACCCTAACGGGGTTTTTCATCGCTTCGTTGAGCTCTGCTTCGACAGGTTTTTAAGCTTAAAAATTAGGTATGAGGCAGCTCAATCAACGATAACCATCTTTACTGCACAAAACAATGCAACCAATATGCACGAACAAAATGATTATTTCCTATCTAAAGACAAAATTTCAAATATATTTAGAAAACTAAAAAACAAAGTATCTTCAGGTGTTGATGAAATTCCAAACATAGCTCTCAAAAACATACCTAAAACACTTGTAGACAGATATGTCATATTGTTTAATAATCTGTTAAATAACTCCTACTTCCCTTCTTCCTGGAAAACAGCCAAAACAATTTTAATTCATAAAAAGAACAAAGACCCAACCGGCTTAAACAATTTACGCCCTATTAGCCTGCTACAAAACATCAGTAAAATCTTTGAGACATGTATAAATATCAATATAAACAAGCTCTGCGAAAAGCTACAACTAATTAGTGACCGCCAGTTTGGATTTAAATTCAGACATTCTTCAGTTCACGCAATACACCTATTAATATCAGACGTAAGATGGCACCAAAATAATAAAATAGCAATAGGCACTTGCTTAATAGACCTAGAAAAAGCATTCGACAGCGTTTGGTTAAAGGGACTAATGCTGAAACTAGTCCAATATAAATTTCCCTTTCATCTTCTTAACATAATACACAACATGACCAGTGGCAAACAGTTCAAGATAAATAACAAAAACGATGTCAGCAAAAAAACGTTCCAAATAATAAATGGTCTTCAACAAGGCACAGTCAATTCCCCGATATTATTTAATCTGTATACCCTAGATTTACTAAAAAAGCTAGAAAATGTCATAGCCTTCGCAGATGATATTGTAATATACCAGCCAGACAGTACAGTCGCAAACATTAATTCTAAGCTCCAAGAAGACTTCTCCATCATTGAGCACTATGCCTATAAATGGCACCTAAAAATAAACCATAACAAATGTGAAGCTATTTTGTTTAGGCCGCCAGTCAAAAAATGCAATGCGGATATTAGGAAAAATTGGAAAGATTTTAAAGTTTCGTCAAATATAAATTCAATAGAAATACCAACATACAGTAGCGTCAAGTATCTAGGAGTTCACCTTGACCGTTTTCTATACTTTAACGATCGTGTTAACATGCAGTTAGCCAAAGCTAAAAAAGCATTCTTTATGTTCCAATCACTTATGTATTCGAAGCACTTATGTCCTAGAGTTAAAATTCTTATTTATCAAGCATTCATCAGACCAATACTCACGTACGCATGCAATATCTGGTTTAATATATCACCATCATACATGGAAAGACTACGGGTCTTTGAAAGAAAATGTCTTAGGTCATGTACATCTCTTTATAGATCTCCAGAGAGCGACTTCACAAAATATGTTAGCAATAAGAAATTATACAATACGGCCAACATTCCTAGATTAGATAATTTTATTATACAACTAATACGCAATCATATCCTCAGATGTACCGAATACCATGAAAATAATTTTATAATGGCCCCTTACTATGCAGGGGATCAATACATTAAACGCACATTATTAACAGGACTTGTCCCACCAGAAGCATTCTTACTGCTCGATAAAAAAAGATTCATACAAAGCCACAGTGGAACCCCGGTTTTTTACCACCTCCACAGGCGCGCCACCAACAAAAGCGTCCCAGAGTCCCTTCTACAAGATGGCAACTGGCGGTTTGATAAAACTATACCAACTAGGGATTCGAATCCAAACAGTATCCAATTCTGGTGGCTAGATAACTACGACGAATAGATTACTACCCCTACCCCTACCCACACCCTTCCCGTTGTTCTCTATGTTTTTATCTTAAGAAAATATCTTTGTAATGTTTTTTTGTAAAAATTTTTCGTTACACACCTAAACATAATTAGCTATTGAAATTATAATATATATTGTCCACCAAATAGTGAGTCAAATCTAAACCTAAACACTAGAGAGCTCGTTTGGAGACAGAGTGTATACCTATCATAACCAATATTTTGTTTATTTAATAATTTAAGTTACATGATTAATAAAATAAACACTTCTAGAAAAAAACATAGCTCAAATAAGCTCTAAACCAGTTTTGAACCGAGATTCTCTCTGACCAGTAAACTGTTTAACCCACAAAAGTCGCAATTTTTGTTTGGAAAACAGAAGAAAGCGAGTGTTGGAAATGATTTTGAATACGTATAGGATATTTTCTCATGATACAATAACTACAGACAAAAACAGACCCAAAATTCAAGGCCATTTAGTAGTTACTTACATTTTTTGACAGCTTTCGATTGGAGTTTCGTACTACATCAGGAAATCGAAGGCGACCATGTCGGTTGGATACACCAGATAACAAATTTTGAGTCATCGAACAAAGTCTAACTGAGAATATCGTTACCTTGTATATTTACTTTATGGTTTACAGTTGATTTTTTTTTTTTCAAATTGCTGGAAATAATAGAAAATTTATGGTCAAAACTAGGAAAATTTGTACTAAATTCAGTAACCGCTTAGGTTAATATCTCATAAACTATTTGACGTATCATGATAAAATAACCGGTCGGATCGGATGACTATAGCATATAGCTGCCATAGGAACTAACGGTTGAAAAAGTAGTTTTAGTGAGAAAAACTTTTGTGTTTTCAAAGCTATCGCTTCCAACCCTCGTATTTATAAGTTTTCTATGATTTCGCATTATTTGACCAAGATTTATATAAATCGGACAACTATATAGAATAGCTGCCATACAAAAAATAGGTCTGAGAAAAATCTTTGTGAGAAAAACTTTTTTGTTTTTCAATGCTATCGCATCCAAACTTGTAACTGATCAATGTTACATGCTACCACACAACTCTGTCAAATTTGATCTTAATCGGATGACTATATCTTACAGCTGCCATAGGAACTAACGGTCGAAAAGGGCGATTTAGTGAGAAAAACCTTTTTTATTTTCAATGTTAACGTCTCCCAACTCAGCGATTACTAATATTATATGCTTTCGCATAGCTGAAATATGCCAAATGTTCAAAGGAGAAAGGAACAGCTTCCCTCTATTTTTCTATCCAATTTGAAGACCAATAAATTATTTTCTGTATATTTGTTCCTACTTACAACTCAAGAAGAATCCAAGAACATACACATGCAACATTTTGGTGCTTGCCTCCTTTGCTCTTTCGCTCAGTTTACATTTTATGTTTCTGTGGCCGGCTGGGAACTTTGTTTTTTACTTTGGGGATGGGGGGGTTTGCGTGGCAAATGGAAATGACACGTGAGCTTTAAGCCAAGAGCGTAGAGAGAGAGAGAGAGAAACCAGTTTGGAGAGTCTGCATTTTGCATTTGCAATGACAACACCCCAAACATACATTATTACACACTCACACGCACTTCCTCTCTCCCACTTTTTGGACATACGTAGACTTGTATGTATGTATGCATATATGTATGTAGTTTGCGGTGGCTGTTTTATTCTGGCTCCCCAAACATTGGTCTCTCTCTCTCTCTCGTGGCTTTCTTTTCGCTTGCGCAATTTTGCTTTTGCTTTGTCTCTTTTATTATTGTAGGTCATAAATGCATTCACATGACTGCATTTGCTTTGTTAGAGTTTTTGAAAGCTTTCAAAGAGCGAGAGAGAGGAGAGAGAGCAAACTGTCAAGTGTACGTGTACAATTTGTTTGCGCTACTTTTAGCTTAGAGCTGGCATTTGTGATTCTATAGAAATACAGTTTAGTATAGAAAGCATACAATATGTGTATATTGAAAGTTATGAAGACCTACAACTGTGTTTTCAGCTTCCTCTGGCTGTTTTAATCAAAGCTGACGCTTTGTAATTAACACACACAAATGCACAGAGAGCGAGAGAGAGAGACTTGTGCTTGTTTTTGGCACGTTTGTTATGACTCGCTCGCGCGCTCTCTCTCTCGCTGTTTTTGCGGTTCATGTCTTTGGGCATCCCAACACCAATACCAAAAGTATTTTTTTCTTTTTTTTTGTTTGCTTCTTTCACAAAACTAGGCAAACAACGAACAGACAGATAAGTCAACAACAACAACAATAAAACAAAGTCGTAAAGAAACGTGAGAGTGTTAAATGTGCAACGTGACGTATGCGCAATGTGCAGCAAAAACGGCACAGCAAGACAGAGACTGAGAGAGAGAGAGAGAGAGGCAGAGCAGCGAGTCTTTGTTATTAATTAATTTTCATTTTTTCCGCCCGATCATGGTCAATGTCTATATAGAAAAAAAAAAAGATTGCTCCCATTAAAATCATTTTGTTATTTACTTACTGTCTCTCTCTCTCCTCCACTTTCTTGCCTCAAACAAACAAAGACTCTCTACCAAAAATGCATTTCCTGACCATTTGGCCAACAAATTAATATATATATATATATTATTTTTCATTTCGATAAGAAAAGCAATCAACGATTAGTCCAAAATATCAGAAAGGCAATTTCCTGACTTTATAAAACGGTAAAGTACACGAAATGACAATTTTATAGTCATCAATAATTAATGTCAATGTTTTTCTTTACGTATCTTTTGCTTTTTTATATGCAATCCTTTTTTTTTTGACAACTGACACAAGGAATAAATGACTGCACTCTATATCTCTTGAACAAATATCAGCTGTTCGAAACAGTTCACACGGTTCATCGATATGGCAACTCTCAAAATCTCTTCGAACGTCGGTTTACGGAGTACGGAGGCTTATTCATTGATTCAGGTAGGAATTTCCTTTTTTGTGTTCTCAATTTCGAATGAATCTCTCTAGCTGGGTCTGAGAATGGCACTAGATCAGGGTTTTCCAAGAAGAGAACTCGAAAATGTGACTGTGTCTTTCTCTCTCTCTCTCTCTCTCTAAAACACAGTGATGCATGACTTCGGCAAGCGTTCGTTGTAAGTTGTCAAGTGTTCGGCCCCCAGGGGCTATGGCTGGGGAACCCTGCACTAGATACACCAGAGGGAAACCAGAATTCCGTGCGAAACGATCGGAAATGCAAAAAGTTTCAGTGGAAGTGGTATGTCGGAAACTGGTAACACTAATATCAATAGTTAAGATATGGTAATACAAGTACAGGGTTGCCCATATTCGACGGACCCATTTTTTTTTTTTTTAAATCAAAGAAAAAAATAAAAATTTGGCGGTTGGCAATCTTAATCATTTAATTTGTTCCAAGTAGATTTGTTTACATCAATTTTTGAATATGATATCTCTTAAATGGCCGCCTCTGGCGTTGATGGCGTATTGTGCCCTTTTTGCAGCGATTTCGCCAACATTTCGGCCGGAATAGCGGCTATTTCTTCACGAATGTTGTCCTTGAGCTCTTCTACGGTCCTTGGCTTGTTAACGTAAACCTTTGACTTCAAATATCCCCACAAGAAGAAGTCAGGCGGCGTCAAATCGGGCGAACGCGGTGGCCAGTCCAAATCAAACGGCCCGGAAACAAATTCTTCAGAAAATCGATTGTTATGTGACTTGTGTGCGGTGGAGCGCCGTCTTGTTGAAACCAGAACTGCCTCATACGCTTTCGACGAATAATTGGCATCACAAAATTGGTCATCATGTCGCGATAACGCTCCTGGTTGATGGTAACAGCATGGCCATTTTCATTTTGGAAGAAAAACGGCCCAATGACCGTTTTCGCACTAACGCCGCACCAAACTGTGACTTTTTCGTCATGAAGAGGCACTTCTTGAATCTCCTGAGGATTTTCAGTGGCGTAAATACGGCAATTTTGCTTATTTACGGTTCCATTCAATGAGAAATGGGCTTCATCGGACATGATAATTTTGTTCCAAAATTGCTCGTCATCTTCGGCCATTTCGATGACTCTTTGGGCCCATTCCAATCGACGAGGCTTTGCGTCAATTGAATTTTGTACGGGAACAAATGCAAATCAACGCGAATAATCCGTTGTAAAGTGGACTGAGCCATGCCCAACTGCTGAGAACGGCGTTTTTGGGATGTTCTTGGGGACCTCTCAACACTGGCTCGTACGGCAGCGATATTCTCGGCCGATCGCCTTAGTCGACTTTTATTTGGCCTCTTCGGATTAGAAAGAGCCTCACCAGTCGAAAATTTTTTGTATAAACGCTTAATGGTGTTCTTAGAAGACGCACTTTTCACATTTTTTAATTTTTTAAAAGCACGTTGAGTTTTCACAATTGACTTGTTCTGTTGAATGTAAATTTCAACTATTTCAGAGCGCTCGCGTGGCGTGTATTGTTCTATGGTAAAAATCTGCTTGGACTGACGCTTCAAACGCGGTATATCATTAAGCGATCTGACATCTCTGTCAAAAGTTATGGCGTTGCCAGATGGGTCCGTCGAATATGGCCAACCCTGTAGTTAACACACAAGCGCTATTTGTGCTGTTTACAGTGAGTTGAAAACATCAATTTGGCTTTAAAATGAACACTTTAGGAGAACTTTTCCAAAACTTTCGACGGGGACTATCTATATAAAAGTGCGCAGATGAACTCAGGTCTTTGTAGGGCGATAAAGCATCCATTAAAAACCTACTATCCCTTCACTGGATCGTCCAAAATCGGTTGATTTGCCAGAAAATAGAGAACTGTTAAGGTAAGATCGTCAAGGCATTCTTAAACACAAGTTTCAGACATTCATTAGTAAAAATAGTAGATTTATTTCAAACTATATTTTTTTTGGCATAAGCCTTTTATAGTATTTCTTAGCATAAGGAATAATTATGTTAAAAATCCATTATCTAAAAGCAGCAAAGAGATAAGCCGATCCAATTTTCTTCGTTGAATCGATCTCTAGTTCTTTCTTCGAAAGATTTGAATCGCATAATTGGGCATTCTGTGAGGAAATGGTAGACATCCTCGGATCTCGCTTGAGAGCAGAGCGGGCAAACAAACGAAACGAAACGTTTCTGAATCGTTTCGTTTCGTTCTTTGCACAGAGCGAAACACAAACAAAACCCAAGAAAAGTAACTGTAAAGCAAAATGACTTCTGTTCAGTTTGCGTTCGTGAACGCAAACTAAACGTAAAGCGAAATGCTCTCATCTTGATTTGCGGACAAAGGGAATCGGAACGATATGCAACGAGCGCGAATAGTTCGGAAACGTTTGCTGCTCTATTTGTATTTGTATTTGTTTTTTTGTTGTTTTTTTTGTTGTTTATTCTTTGTTTCTCTCAGCTTTGTTGTTGTCGTTCCGAAACGTTTCAAGCGAGCATTCGGAAGAACAATATTCCAATCGTTTCGTTTGCGTTCTTCGGCAATATAAAGTTAGTTGTTTTTTTTTCCCTCACGGAGGGAAAAAAAAAAAATGGATTCTTTTTTTTCGTTGGCGGATTGGATGTTTTAATTGTTTTGTTGCTCTCCCCCCCGGGCACGAACGCCCAAAAAAAGTTGTTTAGATTAGGCGGAAAAAAAAATTATTTTTAAGGTCAATGAGCTTTTAGGAGTCAATTTAGATATGTTCAAATGTTACGAAAACAAGCCCAAAACAAAACGAAAAAATTTTTTGTTCAGAAGATAACGGTACTTAAACCGGTGCATTTGAAATGCATGCAAAATTGCATTGCACAACGAGCAACAGTTGATAAAGTTTAGTGTTCTCAATTGGATCGTGTGGCCACTGTGAGCGGTTGAACTTATTTTTCCCATAATTGTGGAGGCATTATAGATTCTTAGCGCTATAAAGGGACTTCATAAGTGGCAAACAACATTTTTGTTCATTTTTCGAAATAAGTGCCAAAAAGTAGGTATACTTTTTACAATGTTTTGCTTTTGATGGAAAAAAACTAACAACATTCAATCACATTCAAATCAACCAAAACATACGTATTTTGCAGAAAACTATTCTGAATCAGGATCAGAAATAAAAAGTTGCCCATATTTTGCCCAAAGACCTTCAATTAAGCAATGAGTGAAATAAAACGGGCAGAGTTTTTCGAGGTTTGGGTAAGAAACGCAAAAACCGTTAAGCTTAAATCACTCCTAGAGCACGCAGCGATCATTTTGGCAATGATATTGATCATAAAAAGTTAATGTTGCATTTAAAACACATTGTGCCATGCATTTGAGTCGAGGTGGACTAAATCTAGGAGAGATAAGTCCAGAATTATGACCGATAATGCAAGTTGGCTTCAGGGCAAAATAAAAGGCGATGCTATAGGATTGATGTCGCGCCTTCAACCTCAAACCGCATCGAAAGAGCTATAAAACTATTTTCTGATCAATCTAGTGAAGAAAGTTGTGATTCAAATTCAGATTTTGATTAAATTTGTCAAAAAAAATTTCGCCTAATCTTTTTATCAACTTTGAGTTGTTTTTTTTTTAATTAAAAAAAATTCTGAAAAATATGGAAATCGCTTTTTTCTTTCAATAAATGAATTACCTTTGAAACGCATCCATTTTTATATTTGTACGGCCAATACTTTTGAAGTTACAAGCAAAAGCATAAACATTTAACAAAAGACGTAAATTTAAAAAAAAATTTTTTTTTTCATGATTAATTTTAAAAAAATTTTTTTAAATTGGCTAAAATCAGAACAAAAAATACTAACCTGACACTTTTTTGAAAAAAAAATTTTTCCTTGTTTTTATTGCGGATTGTATGTTAAAAAAGTGAACATTTTCTGGTTTTTACGTACTTTACGCCCTTTAAGGTGCCACGCCCACTTTAACTTTTTGTCCAAAAATTTCTTTGGGAAATTTTTGAACATTGAGTCCAAAGTTCATGTCGATAGCTTGAAAAATACGACTGCTATTGAATTAAGTCCCCTAGATTGGCAAAATTTTTTACTTTTCCTTGAGGTTTTTCCTAATTTTTTTTTTTTTGTGGGTGGTTTTGGTTTTTTTTTTATAAAAGTACGAGTTTCGCTCCTTAGAGCTCTTTTTTTTTCATGTCTTTCTAGTAATTCATCCAGCTTTTTCTTCTATATCGCAAATCGTACTCTTAGCCAAAAACATTTTCTACAACTCTGCAAAGCTTTGCGATTGTGACTAACTGCGAAAGTCTGTTCTGAGGTAGATTCCTATTTTTCTGTTCAGCGTATTGTGGTAGAGGGTAGGTAGACCAGACTCTAGGTACAACACATTTAGTGGAAAAATTACGAAGGATTTGCCTGATTCTTCCGCCGAATTGGACGTAGGAAAGTCAATTCGGAGAGGTACACGATAATTTTTTTGACAGAAGTCTTCGGAGAATGCAAGCCCTCACTAAACACGTCACACAAGCAATTTTTTTGTCAAATTGATGGGTCATTTCCAGCAGAAGCGGACGGCTTCACCTTGTTAATTCCACCATGAGTTCATTTGGCAAGTTTGGATAGTGCTCTCTGCTTAGCACACACTCTCACACTCTCAGCATGAACTTGCCTCACCGTGTTAGTTACACCATGTGCCAGCCGGTTTCTTTGTGTTTGAAGAGCGAGAGAATTTTGTGGTTTTATTATTATTTTTTTTTTTTTTTGCCTGACGTGTTTACTGGTTTGGCTTTTGTTTTTGCGCGCACGTTGCTTTGTTATTGTTGTCGCTGATGTCAGATACACACACACACACACACACACACACATGCATACACAGAGAAAGAGAGACGGCCATGTGCGAGTTGTTGTTGTTCATGAGATTGGGGCATGTGCAATGTGTGAAATGAAATTGAAAAACAAAAACACAAAAGCATGTCTCTCTCTCCCTCGCTCGCTCTCACTCTCTCTTTCAGTATTGTATAATAAATTTAACCACAACAACTACACTCCCGATTGACGCAAATAAAACAATAACAAAATAAATGAATTGAAAAAGTCAAAAAGGAAAATTGTCAAAAAGTGTGAAACATTTTATGAGAAAATCATTTGACATTGAAAATGTGTTTTTGCAAAATTGATTAATATTTAACAGACGTGTGGAAATTAGATAAAGTGCACAAAATTATATAATGACATTTTTGTAGATTTTTCCATTTTCTTTTCTATTTTCTGACCAGCTGCTTTCCCTTTGTTGTCTTTTCTTTGGCTAAATGAAGAGCAAAAGGCATCCCAACAGAAGTTAAGTAGAAAAGCGTCTGGCATCTCCCACCCAAACACACACACACACACACACACATAACTACAGTTGGGTCAAATATCTCTTATATTGTTCTTATACACAAAAGATCCACGCTCAAGCGAATAGAACATCACAACTGGGTGGATACCAACATAAGTGTTCTGAGTAAGATTGTTTTAAAGAATGTCAAGCTTTTTAATTAAAGAAAGAAATTTCTATCTGATTACAAACAGTAAATCAACCCGAAAGCAGAACCGCAACCGTATACCGAAAAGAACCGATCAAAACTCAGAACCAAACTCGGAACCGGAACCGATATTTGTAATTTTTTGTATACAGGTATTTTTAGAACCGAAAAGAACCTGAACATTGGTGAAGAGCTTGAGAAAGTGTCATCACTATATTCAGAGCTGTCAACTAAGCTTTATGGATGACATAAAGAAGTTCTACAACTTTGTCAAAGCTAAAATGAAATGCTCTCAATTCCCCTCGGTGGAATCTGGGAGGGATCTGGGTGACTAAAACATCATTATTTATCTAAGTGAAACCATTTCAGAGATCTTGTGATTTTGATATTAAGATCTTATACTTAGCATCGTGTTCACATCAACTTTCCCAGATCTGCTAAAATCCAACACCGAACATATGCGTTCAATAATCTTCAGCTTTGGAACAAAGCTATTTAGCCATAGCACCCGGGTGTCGAACACAGTCGGCAAATAACACCGAATGCTGAGTGTCAAAGAGAGACAGTCGCCAAATTCCGTCCTCTCTTCTTGGGAAAATCTGGTTCATTGTCTAAGGAAATGCATGCAAGAAGTGTATACAACAGTGTATATGAAAACGGCCAATTCACAATTCGTAATATTTATAGCTTCTCCATAGAGAACAATCAAACGATATATCTAGAATTTGCATAACTTTTACAAAATTACAAAAGTTCTCAGATTTCATTGCTCCCCTTCGTTTCCCAGTTGCAATTTCATCACGCGCCTCAATAATTGAGTGTCGACACAGGTCGTTGGTTCGGTACAGACAAACATACTAGAAATATGCTAGAAAATCATACGAGTCGAGTCGAGTCCAGAGGGGCATTAGTCATTTTGCAACCCAAAACCAGTCACAGACTAAATGGCACTTGTCGTCGACGTTCTGCCTTGTCTTCTAGCCTAAACTAGAACACCGCGAGGCTGATAAGCCCGAGTCCGCCCCGTCGCATGAGTAATACCTCAACCTCAAGTACGAATAAGTGAACGATAATAAGCAATTGTATTTTGAAGTTGGCATTCAGGGAGTACCTACGCCCATGTATGCCTGCACCAGACACAGACACACACTCAAGGTGTAATTTGCATTAAGGCAAAACCTAGGCTCATGTAAAGGTCGTACAATGACTTTGCCCAGAGATTGGGAGAGCGAGAGAGTAAACTACAAATTGCATCAGCAGCAAACAAAAACACTTCACTTTTGCTCTCTGTTTCTCACAGCCAGACCAGAAGAGCAGGGAAGGCAGGGGGGAGTAAGTGTCTGTGTAGTTGCTTCCCCTAGAAACAATAGACTGAGAAATCGATTAATTTTTTTTTTTAAATTTCGTGTCCAAATTTGCTAATTAACATTTATATAACGAGAGCGTAAGTTAAAGAAATTACCATGTTAGTTAACACAGCATTAACATTAATGTTAACATTAACATAGCAGACAGCGCACTGTGGGGCAGAAATCTACACCAGCCTAGCTGGGAACCTACAATTTTTTACCATGTGTTCTTGAAAGATTGAACTTGACGTACATAATTTAAAATGCACAACAAAATAGATTTTATAACATATTTATAATCCAAGTCAAAGTTGGAAAATATTTCAATATAAAATATATATATTTGTTCTTATGATCCAGCTAAGTATGCTACACATTTTAAAAACAAAGTTTCAATGTAGCTCTCGGAAATAACCTTAAAATTTATTTAGATAACATTTTTTCTAATTTTTATAAAAATTTTTACAAAGTTTTTCCTGGGAAAACTAGAAATTAATTTAAAAAATTGCATACTTTTAGGCTGGATAATAAAAAAAGGTGCATTTAAGACTTGATTTTCAGAAAACCAAAGAAAAACCGCTTAATAGCGCATACCTACACACATCTATTGTGCAATACATAAAGAAATCAATAAGCCATGTTGCAAGTAAATTGAGGGGGGTACTTTTGGGTACTCTCAAAGCAAAGTTCCCAAATGTGAAAATACCCAAAAAATTTCAGATTTTTTGTAATTTTTATGTAAACGCTTACAAATGGAAACATCATTATATTTTTTGATGTGAAACATCTTTAATTTCGGTTCGGACGATTTTAGTAGGAGTAAAATTTGATTTCAGCGTCACGTGACGCTTGTTTTAAGAGGACGGGCAGAAAGGGGAAGCGAAGAGTTAGGAAAGGTGCTGAACACTTTTCTGGGAAAGATCTGGGTGGGATCTTGGTGAGATCTAGTGGTATTTGGGAGCGATTTAGCTGGGATCTGTTTGGGATCAGGGTGGGATCTAAGTGGGATATCTGCGGTATTTGGGTGGTTTCTAAGTGGGATCTGTGTAGGACCTGAGTGGGATCTGGTTGAGACTTAAGTGGGACCTATTTGGATCTGGGCAGGATCTGGGCAAGACCTTAGTAACGTCTGGGTAAAATCTGGGTGGGATTTGGTTGGGATCCAAATGGGAACTTGGTGGGTTTTGGGCAAGATTCGGGTGTGATCTGGGTTAATTCTGAACGGGATCTGGTTGGGACATAAGTAGGATATATTTAGGTAGGATTTGAATGGGATCTGGTTGGGATCTGGGAGAGTTAACTTGGCGGGATCTAGGATTGTATCTGGGCGGGATCTAAGTGTGATCTGAGTAGGATCTGGGTGGGATTTGGTTGGGATCTAAGTGGTAACTAGATGGGATCTCGGTGGAATAAGGGTAGAGTCTAGGTGGAATCTGGGTAGGATCAGGCCGGGATCTAAGTGGAATCTGGGCAGGATCTGTGTGGGATCTGGTTGGGATCTAAATGGGATCTACCTAGGTTGGGTAGGTTCTGGGTGGGATCTGGGTGGGTTCTGGGAGGTATCTTAGTAAGATCTGTGTGGAATTTGCGTGGAATCTGAGTGGGATCTGTGTGGTATCTGGGTGGGACCTTGTAGGGATCTGGGCGGAGTCTGGGTGGGATAAACATCATCATTTATCCATAGATCAGCACAATAAACAAGACTTCCTGAAGAAATGAAAAAACGCTGGTATATTTACTCCCTGTTAGTTTTCTTCTTTCGAAAGAGTGACCATGCTGATCTATATAGCATTGAGTTAGCTTGTGATTTAATAAATAGATTTTAAATTAAGTATCATGTTTCGCATCAAAATCTCGTGAGTGTTAACGACACTTACACCATTTTTTTTTTATTGCAATCTAGTCCGAAATCGAAAATTTTGTCAGTAAATCGGAATTACTTATGGCTACGGATTTTTTCGATATGGTGTCAAATCAAAAGCAATTTTCATTTAGGTTCAAATACTGAGAAGAGCCCAAATAGACAACGCTGATTTACTTCTTTGAAGTGTTTTGATTTATCATACATGTTTTTGTGTTAACATGAGTCACATATCCATACGCACATCATTTATTAACAACATTTACCGTTCGATTTGAACACTCAAAGAGAAATAGTTTTGTGTGTTCCGTTCCACGCCCACATCAAATCCAACCAAAAGTGACAACAACGCCAAAAATTTTGCAAATGAAAACAAAAAGAGAAATCGCTTTGCATTTTGCACGTTTTCAAAATAAAACCCAAACAACAAAGCACATCAACATGCTTATATATGAATAATATTTAAAAGAAAACAACAAAAACAACACCGATGGCAAGTCAAGAAGGCCTTAACCCCAATAAATTTGTAAAAACAATTAAAAATATACGTATATGCGGAGGGGGGCAAGCAAAACAAAGTCAGTTTTTGCATGTGGGGACAAGATGGAATATTTAGCCACAGATGGTGACACCTGTAAGATCTAACCAAGATCGAGTTTAACCTTTCAAGTACAATTATTTGCACATTAAAAACTAAACACACACACACACACACACTCGTGGACTTAATTTGATTTTAATGTGTGATCTGCTTCACCCATTCTATGAGAACGGTAATAAAGCATACCCCAGGAAGTAAATGATAACCAACCAGCCTCAAGGTTCCCCAAAACTTGAAAGGTAACAACAGGGGGGCTAGCT
The DNA here is from genome assembly GCA_018904275.1 of Lordiphosa clarofinis. NCBI lineage: Eukaryota > Metazoa > Arthropoda > Insecta > Diptera > Drosophilidae > Lordiphosa > Lordiphosa clarofinis. Next base: position 1,502,686 of record JAEIGQ010000008.1, read on the forward strand.
TTGAAGACTGGAGATACACTTGCAGATACACTATATCCCATGGATTGATTGTCGGTATTTACACGAGACAAAACAAACTTTATAAAGTTCTTGAGAATGATTTTTAGTTAACTCGCAAGACTTTTAACACCAAATTCCTTGGTGGTTTACGGGACAGATTCTTTTGTACTTGCTTAAAGCATTATTATTATTAGTACAAAGACGACAAATCTATATTTATAAAAGAGTTCAACCTGACTTATTGACTGTCTGACCAACTGGTGACTGTCGCACAGCCTAAAGCAAAGTACGGAGTACTCAATAAGGCGCTCGCAAACGAAAAACTCCATATAAAAAAAACGTTGTAAAACCACACGCAAAACTTTTGACGTCTTGTACGGAGACAAACGAAACGTCGATCCACACGAACATCGAACTCGAACGTCAAACTCTGAATTTGTGGATGGTATTAGCAGCTGTTCGAGCGTTTTTTGGGCGCACAAAGTAATTAAATTTATTTATTTTGACGCTCAGAAGCAAAAAACAATGTCCGAAATGAAGGGTGTGCGTAAGAATAATTTGAAGAGCCTTCATGAGGAAGAATAAATTGCGATGATTAATACCGTAGAGTCAAAGATAAGCATTTGGAACCTCACCTCACCGCTCATATGGAAGACTTATCTCGAACTGTTGTGGAAAGGTACTTCCCGAAAGGGGCATCCCTCGTAATAACGAGCGTGACAACTAAGCTGACCCCAGTCCTTACCCAATAAACCAAGCCTGGGGCTTGCTGAGTTTTAAATTGAGTCTCGAAGGTGGAGGTCTATATCAACCGGAATTGACATGTCCAACTGTTTGCCTTTCAAACAGCTATCTGGGAGACTCTGGTCTGCTGGGGGCGCTAGTCGGGGGCGCTAGTCTTACAATCCTCATAGCGCTGGTAAATCTTCCCATATTTTCCCCTTGCTCCAAATAAAGCAACTGAGACATTGATGGTTGCTTCTGGCAACCTCATCTTTCTTATCTTCCTCCTCGTCCAACACGATTTGTGCGGGAGAGGTGCCCCCTGGCTACACCCTTAACTGTCTATATTTCATAATCTCCCTTTTTTTATTGACGATTTTAAATTCTCGTCAATTTTCATAAACAAACCGCATCTGAAAACCGTGTTAGGTTAACTTAAAATTCCCAAATTTGGCTTTTTTTTTGAGTTTTTGACATTTTTAGCTATCTCAGCACACAAATTTGTTTTTAGGTTCCACAAGCAACAATAAATGTCTCTTTTGTGCGCCCAAACAGTTTGGAGTACTCCGTACCGTGCTTAAACCATAAAAGATAGAAAGATGACTTCTTTACAGTAGTTTTATTTTATGCTGAAAGTGAGTACTAAGATCGGATTTTAGAAAATTCGATTTTTGTGCGGAGCAAAGATGAAAGAAAAAAGACATATTTCGGAAAGGTTGATGGTATGCATAATTTATTAGGCATGACTGTAGGTAGATCGGAGAAAACTCTCTAGTAAGACGCAAAGGAACCGCAAAATTTATTTGGCATAACAGAGCACAAGAGTCTATATCACCTGATAAGAGTTTGTAAGATCAATTAAGAGTAGTCTATGCTTATAAGGTGGAAGATGGATGGTGGGATTCCAGTTAGGGCTGCGTGGGGCCAAAATTATAACCGATTCGATTTGGTCTTGATATTTTTAAGCACACGATCCATTTTCAAGTATTGGTCGTACTTACTAGTGAGACGTATAAATCGTTAAATTCCTTGGACCGTCTTTTGATAAACCCAAGAACACCCATAGAAATATAATTATTAAAGCATAATTTAGGAACAAAGCGAATGCCCAAATTATCAACCTCGCAAATGCGTTCAAGAGGTTTGTCATCAATCGTATAGTATACTCTTTTTTGATCTGATCTTGATCATTTCTTCGGCAAATCGATATATCTCTAGAAGGTACGAATCATCTGGTGGTTCAGAACTTCTAGTCATAGATATTCTAGACCTAATGGGGGCGTATGTGGTCAGGGAAAGCTTCTGAACGGTTCAACTTGGCGAACCCAGAGTGATCCTGGCTTACTACGTCTCAAGTCGACTCACACCTCCTCGTGGTGACCACCGGAAGCAGTGGCAATGCACCCGCATTTGCTGCTGACTAACGTGAGCGGCGTCCCCGAGCGAAAGATTCTTCGCAGAATTTATGGACCTTTGAAAGTTGGCGAGGATTTTCGCATCCGAAGGAATGACGAACTGTATGAGCTCTATGGGGATACTAGTCTGGTCAAGCGCATAAAGCAACAGCGGCTGCGCTGGCTGGGACATGTTATGGTCTACAAGAGGAATGCGAAAGAACTGGGACAAGGCAAGGTGGGACGACCAGGTGCGGAAAGGCATTTCCAAGCTTGGCGTGAAAAACTGGTGCCAGCTCGCACGTAGCAGAAGCGACTGGCGGACATCAGTTGCAGCGGCCGAGACCGTCAAACGGTTGTGATGCAAGCATCGGGCCAATAAAGAAGAAGAACTGGAGAACCGCTCATCTGATCTTTATTATTTCTTCGGTGAATCGATAATTATTGCTAATGACTAACTATCTCTAGAAGGTACGAATCATCTATCTACACTAAGATCCCCGTAGAATGGGTATTCAAATATCCACTTTAAGATCCATTTTCTTAAATATCCTTTTCCACATTTTTCAGCTCCTTTGGATGAAGAATAAAGATCAATGAAATGATGCGTTCTCCCTGTTAAGTACTTTTGGACAAAGTTAATAAGCTCTACTCTATTCTACTCTATGATGCCACTGGCCCATAATCTACACTAAACAGTGCATTTTTCTGGATGCATTAGCAGTTCTTGCAAATTTGTTTGTTCACGTATCCATTCAACCAGAAATTAGCTTCGTCGCTAAAGAAAATATGTAGATTTTTCACATTTTTCACAGAGCTCAAATTTTGATAATAAAATTAAATGATTTGGTAGCGTTGTTCGTTTGTAAGTTGATTAAGAGTTAAATTATAGACCAAACTGAACATGTTTGACAGTAACATTTAACACGAAAACAGTTGAGGTCCCAAAAAAGAAAGTTACTACAGAATCTCCCTCTATAAGTACGCCGTCGTTATCCGTTTTGTTGAATTCTAATTGTTATGAAAGTCATATCATTTCCCCACGACAGGCCAGGCGAAAGTGGTGCCATCTATTACTTAACTAACATTGTTCAAAGTCTTATAGTTTCTTAAGAGTTTACGAGTCGAAGTCAGCTTTATGGGGTGGAAATGTAGAGTATCTCTATTTCTATCTCTATATTATTTGGGTGTTTATAACTTTGCAAACCTCAAGCAAAAGATTTAGTAATAAAACAAACAAAAAAATGTGAAAAATTCTAGGAAAAACATTGCACTTTGCTGATCAGTAAAATATCTTTTTATTTGTATGTGTATCTATGTTTGTCTATACACACCCAAGACAAAAGAAAGAAAAATTTTGTTTTTTTGGCAACAATTTGCGACGTCTTCTGCGAGCATTTTCAAGGTCGTCGTCGTGAGCAAAATATTGTTTTCTGTGCTCGAGAAGACAAAGCAGCGCCTAAGGTAACAAACAAAAAAAAACCTGGCAACACGTGGTCCCAGTCACGCCCGCTTCGCTCCGACTTTGTATTGCAGTTTTTTTTTTCACTATTTTTAGAACAATCTGCGTCTCTCTCTCTGGCACTTGTGCGTATGTGAGAGTTGCAATGGCACTTCACAATCTCCACCCACTCTCCCACTGCTGCCCAGTTTAAGTGCGTCACCTTCTTCTTTGTGTTTCGTGGCCTGACAACGTGCGCCAAGTCGCGTTGCCAACAAACCCGAGAAACAATTGGGAAAATTGGTTAACTTTTTGCACAAAACGATGAGAAATTCAAACAAATGGCAGGCGCGAAGTGAAGGGGGAAGGGGAAGAGTGAAATATATAGAAAATGGTACCCGAGAGACTATTTTGTGAGCAATTAAAAGGCAAACAGAATGCAATTACCCAGAGAAACAGCCAACGGCAGGCAGGCAGATACAGTGTGGCACACCTTAAGCCATAAAACCCATTAAATATGGGTAATCGTAGTGATCATTAGGTATATTTTGGCATTTTTGGATGTGGGTCTGGGACTTTTTCATTACTCAACTCATTGGTAATGAGTGTTTCAGGAATAAGGCTTAGTTCTTTTTTTTTGTATTTCTTTGAGGCTATAAAAATAGATACATACAGGGAAATATAGAAACTCCTTGTAATCTGAGTTGTATCATTCAAGAAGGTCTCTAAGGTCCTGGCAGAAATCGAATGCAATTATAAAGAATGTAATGTGAATCAAAAGCATTTCTTGATTTGGACGACGGCCAAGTTACCTCAATAAAATTCTGAAGAATTCTATAATTACAATTTGTTGTGAAATTTACGAAGGGAATAAAAACAAGTATTAAATATCAAATCTGTAAATGAGGTTATAGATTTCTTCGAAAATTGTCCAAGAGAACATACATCGACAAATGGTGTACAATATTGGAAAGGTCAAACAAAAAGGACTGTTCCAGCTCATCTCATCAGTGTCAGTCAATTGGGCCTTTTCAATAATTTAGTTTGATCTTTCTGATTTAAGTGCTAGTAAAGATGAACAGCTCCTAGAAGATACATTGTACATTAGGGGGGGTCGATTTTTTTTCGACCAAAGCGTATAGCAAAAACAAAATCTACGGTCAATTCTAAGAAAATTTCACCAAGAAACCATGAGTCTAAAATGAATTCCTAGTCCGCGCAAATCGACTTTAAATATTTATGTTACATTTTCCCAAAAATCAAGTTAGAAAGTCGGTGAAGTCCGACTATAACATGTTCTGTATACCCCAGAGCTTGCATTTAACTGATAAATTTTATATAAAAACCACACAAAGTGAGCCCAGTGCTGCCCATCAACATTGAACCGGTGCTACCCATCAACATTTTTTGTTTTCCGTATAACTCCGCTATTGTTCATCCGATCTTCATAGTTCCTTTGGCAAATCGATAAATAATCATGATTACAAAATATCTTTAGAAGAAATAAACCATCTATCTGCAAAACTGTGGGAGATAAGAGGTTTTTTCTGAATTGCGGAGGCGGAAGGGGGCGTGGCAACCTGTGACATAAAAATTTGTCTGCCGCCAACTACAAGAAGTATTTGTCCCATACAAGTCAAACCTCTATCTCTTATCATGTCAGAGATCTGTTGTACATACATGGCTAAATCGACTCGGCTGTTGATGCTGGGGGTCTTGACCTTAATCATAGATTTTGCCCCAAAAAATGCGTTTTTTCATTTATAAATTAGGTTTTCCGCCATTATTTTGAAGATTGTCTTTCAATTCATCTTGATCTAGTTATTTCATGTAGGAAAATTTAATTAAAGAAATATTTAAGAAAAGTTCAGGCCCAGCCGCCCTCACCTTTTCGGAAAACTGGCTACGCCCTGGCTGCTGGCTAACTTGAGCGGCGGCCTCCGCCCTACAGGGTCCGATTTTGTACCCACCACCGTCAAAAATTCCACCAATGAAAACTGATCCAACAATGCCTCACACAAGTTTTAAGGATCACGATATGAGGATATGCACCTGGAATGTCAGCACCCTCAATGAATGTCCTCGAGAAATATCCATTTCTTAGAAGCATAATAGCGGTCAATGTATTTCCTTCCATCTGATTTCTTAGCGAAGACGTAGCCTACGTGTCGAACAAGTGACTAAGAATTTGGCGGAGTCGGTGGCCTTTGCCCGAATGCTAGGCTTAAGCAATTCATCAATGCACCTGGAAAAAACAGATTTCTCTTCCGCTACTTGATCCGTGTTTCGCTGATCGACTTGATTGTCAAACTTTGCAAACATTAGCATGTACTTACATACATGAAGGCAGGCTGTTTAACTTTCTAAGCACTTACATACGAAATAAGTGTGTTTTTAGGTATATGCAGGCTAAGACTTAGCAGAAAGCGACAATGCAAATATAGAACCTAAGTGAAAGAGCGCCAAATGGCGCTGTTAGCAGTCTGTATTCGCGCACTACATCATTGTCGCAGGCAGCAGCTCTGAATCCGATCCGAAACTGTATTGGTTTGCTGTTTAGTTGCTTTCCCGTCTTTTCGGGTTTAAAAGCATGGGTTCTCTTCTTTTTGTAGGTAGATTGTTATTGAGGCACCAGGGTTGGGATTAATCAGGACTTCAGTTAGGTACATCATCGTAACCCCCCCATCACCTGATCGATCCAAAATAAACGTTTTCAAACATTTTGCTTAAAGCATAAATCAAACAAAAACCAAAATACACAGAAAATGCAGTCGTCGGCGATGTTTGGGCTGCGCTGCGCTGCTGTTGATTAGTATTAGTTCATACTTGGGATGACCTTGAAAAAGTTTACTAACATTTCGCTCGTTTCGCTGTCGCCTTCTGCATGTCGCTGCCTTCTTTTCTATTTTAAATGTTGTTTGTTTGCCAGCTGATTAGGGGAATGGACGGCCCCCAACCCCCACCCCCATCCGTCCGCAAACCTGACGTAAATTAGAAGCCTTTTTTAACACACACACATACATTGATAGAGAGAGAGTATTTCTAGGTTATGGTCAAGGCAACGGACTACGTCGCAGATTTGAAGGCTAAAACACACACACACACGCCCGAGCATAGGGAGAGATAGAGAGACAGAGAGAAATTTAATTTGTTCTTCGCTTTGCTGCTTTCATTTGTTTACGCCAGTCGCCACTGGGCCATGTGACGCCTCCCGCACGCAGTCCAAAGAAGCCCCAAAGAAAAGCACAGAAAAAAAGAAAGAGAACCCAAGCAGCAACAGCAGCCAAAGCCGCTGCACAGTGGCTCGATTTGTGTAAACTTGAGGCAAAAATCATTACTTTGAAAATCTATTTCGATTGGTCTCACATCTTTCTTGGGCTAGCTAAACCATTTTCAATGGAGGTTTTGGAAAAGTTCAAAACTTTACTTGTTCTGGACAGATTAATAATGAAATTTAAAAAATTTCAGTCAGTGATGAAGCAAGGTAAGTCACTGTCTAGTCACTTGTTAGTCTCTTTTAACTTACTGTTTAGTCACTGTCTAGTCCCGCTCTCTTTTATTCACTGTTAAGTCACTGAATAGCAGTAGCCGCGTAGCACGAAGTAAACGTCATGACGTCAAACATGAGCCACAAGCAAACAAACAAATGCCTCGTGAAAGAAGCAGAAGCCATAGGCACGCGTCGTGAGAGAGCAAGCCGCCGAGCGTGCTATTTATAGAACACACGTATTCTGATAACTTACTGTTAAGTCACAGTTTAGTCCTGCTTAGTCACTGTTTGGTCTCTATTTATTCACTGTTACTGATCCAACTTTTTCCACCTGGCAAAAAATTATAAATAGCTTAAGACCCTCTCATCCAATGTTCCCACATTCTGCCCCTGTCACTCTGTTTAGTCACACTCTTTTTCGCTCGCCTTTAACCCATCTCTTTCCCCCTTTTTCTTTCTTTTTTGTGGGTGTTTGGTCCTCCGAAACACCGATAAGGTTAAGACAGGTTCTTTGAAACCCTGTGTACAACCAGCAAAGGACGTTAGTCTTTGCATGATGACGTTGAGAAACAGAAAGAGCCTCTACGAACCTTTTAATACCAAAAGAGGCTTTAGGCAGGGTGCGATACCTTACTCCACAACAGTGGGAAGAGATCTTTTCCCAGAGGGCACCCTCTGATAGTTTCTTTACCTGCCACTGCAGGTAGAAGTAGGTCTATCCATCTGCCTGCTGTGGGGCTTATTCCTCTTCTGATTAGGGCATTCTTCACAGGACCATAAAATGCAAGAGGAGTATACTCAGTTGCCAGACTGAGGATTGGTAGGAGAATGTCCTTTCATTTCCTGCTATCTGGTCCGGGGGATTTGAAGGGCTGGAATGTTCCAATTGCTTACTCAAGTATACCTTCTTGTCTTAGGCCCAGTCGGAGTAGCGAGGGTGATAGCAGTACTTTTGGTCAACACGTTCTTCCACGAGAATGTTTCCCTGGAAGTGAGTGTCTAACAAGAGACGTACTCTCTCCTCGCTGCTCACTGTACAGGCATCTCGTTAGCCTTTCTGAGCGAGATGTTGCCGTCCGGGTTTTTGCTGTGGTTTCGTGTCTTCTATGGACTGGCAGAGTTTCTTATAATTCTTTTCTTTGTTTCTTTATTAGCTAAAAATCCTAATAATAGTTTATAATGAAACATTTATAATCCCTACTTAAATATTATCTGTAACCTAAACATTCAATACATATCTAAGTTTTACTTATAATTAACATTAAAAATATTTTATTTATTTATTTATTCTTAGTTTTAATGGTTTGTGGTTCGTAGGAGGGGTTCTAATTTAGTCCTAAATTGCGTGGCGTTTCTTATAGTCTTAATTTCATGTGGTAGTCGGTTCCAACAGCGAACAGCATAGATGAAGAAGTGTATTTCTGTTAGTGCAAACCTAAGTCTCTTATACACCATAATTTTTTGTTCTCCTTGAAATACTGAAGTTAAGTTTCTGGAACAGGTACGAAGGTTCATGAGTCCAAACTATTGTGTGTAAAAGAACTAGACTTCTCACGTCCATCGACGACTGCAGGGGTAAATTAAATATATTTATAGAAACATCAGATATTCTGTCTGTTCGTTTTAGATTCTAAATGTTATGTGCTATATTATTAAATGCTACCTGAATCAAAGTATTAGCTATTAACAACAGAACTCCGACTGGGCCGGGAAGAGGTCAGTGATAAAGACCGTGCAGAAAGACCTTCGACTTCGTGTGCGAAAAGTTTTGAACTCAGACCGTCGACTAAGTATATGATTAATTGCCCAGATGTTAAATTTACCAAAATCTGTGGTTCATGACATTGTGACGGAGCATTTGTCCCAAAAGTGCTCACTGACGACGAGGCCAACATCCCAACGCTTCCGCAACCGCCCTACAGCCCAGATGTGGCCCCCCGGACTTTTATTTGCTCACTCGTCTGAAAAGGCCGATGAAAGGCAAGCATTTTGAGACAACAGAGGGAATCCAAACAGCTTGCAGCGCTGAATCGATGCAAAAGGAGCCTATTTAAAAAGTTTTTAAAGAATTGTCACGATGGGCTCCATAATTTTTTAAACCCTTCCGGACAAACCCTGTATATTGAAAACAAAAGAGGTCCAAGACCCGATACCGCTAGCCAAGAATAGTGAAGATTCTTCAGAACGTATACAATTGTTTGTGGGTAATTGTGTCAAATGCTTTCCTAAAGTCCAAAATATGAATAGCTTCCGTAGTGTTTATCAAAGCTGTCGTATTTTGGCTTTCCTAATCTTACTATTGGTTAGTGTCAGGGTCTGCTTGTACTTATGCTTATGTACTTATTCATTAAAAAGAATTCGGGTTTTCTTTCTGAGTTTCTTCACTAGAAATTCTTGTTCTAGAGGCTGTTTCGGTCCCCGAATCCCAGGCTTATTATTTCCTAGTGTGGAGTAGAAGCCTCCCCAATTGGTTTTACGGGTGGTTCCTGCTGGGGATATTTGAAGTGGATTCTTTTATGGTCTTACATACTAGAGAAGGTGAGGTCAAAGACTTCCTCCCTTGCTCGAGTTACAAATGTCGGGATAGATCCTACATCATTACATATTTCCAGGTTAAGCCTGGATTAAAATTCTAACAAACACTCACCTCAGTTGTTAACATTGGAGATTCCCCATGCGCCATGGTGGGCCAAACGATCTTTAGCGAAGTAGACAGAGGCTATGACCGTGGTCTTTCCCTGCTTCACTTTGCCACGCAATCGTTGGAGAGACATTCTGAAAGGATAGTATATTTAATATTCATTCTTACCATTATACAGGCTCTGGGGAAGGCATGCCTTTGTTCCCAAATTACCGTTGATTCTTTCGTATACAGGCTCTTCATTCCCTCATTGCATCAGGGTTCCTGTATCAAAGCTAGTCCTAGGTGTTTAATGGGAACAACGTTTACCTGGACTAGCTTGGTGTTTTTGATGACTAGGGGGAGTCATCATTGCTTTGCTGGATTCGCGCTGTCTGCCGGGGAGCCAGCTCTGCTCCCCACCGCCTCCGGGCACCACTTCCGCCTCCTCCACTACCTCCACGGGATTCCCCGTCGAGCTCTTCTTCCTCAGCGACATCCTATACTTCTGTGAGGGGATCCTCACCTAAATATTCTTTTATTTCCGCTGCCTCAGTCTCTTTTTGATGGGTCTGTCCAGCTAACTTTGCGCTCTTCTTGAGACCATATACGGGGATCTTCCCGTATCTAAAATTTAGTTGGTGACCCAACGAGACAATGGCCTGCATTGTGCTTTCGCCAACGCACAAAGACATGAGGGCTCCGCCTCCTTGGTCTTTTCTTGACAAGACTCGCCATGTGTCAGTCACGATGTTATTCTGGTTCCTCAGCATTGTGAGGATCCATTCATCCGCTTTGGCGGCACTTCTTGGTAGGAAGATGGTAATGTAATGGGGCGAGGGAATATGCTCTCCCATTTTACCAAGAAGGGGTACTCCCTTCCATGCGGTCAACCCTGACACGTTGCTCATCAACCACGCCGCGGTCATCTCATCGTTGCAGTCGATGATCAGATGACCCGGACGGAAATGGATTCCCGTGAAAATGATGGGCGTATCCCAACATGTCAGGAAGACTTCCTCCAATATTGCATCTTCAAGTTCAGATAGCTCCTCTTTAGTGAGGGTGACCTGAGGGTATTCCTCAGGTAGTACAGCTATCCTCACCTTTTTCGCAACGTCTGCAGACATGGCTTGGGGTGGAATGGGCACTGAAGGAGGAGACAACGCCCTGGACGTGCTGGGCACGCCGCTTGGGTCCTCCTCGGGGATTGCTGCCTGTGAAGGCGTGTTACCCGTTGTGTCTTTCGACAACACGGTACTACTTGTTCTGGGCTCCTTTGCCATCCGTAGGGCTACCTCCGGTGTGTGACCATTTCTGAGGTATCTCAGGTACCACTTTGTACGAGAACCACAGAGACCTCGACGATTTGGGTCGTCTAGGCCTCCAGGCTGTCCTCTTGAAGGCAAAAAGTCCTTCTTGGAACGTTTCTCCCCGGTGGGAGGTGGCCTTTTTCCTCCAGAGGAGGAAGGGAGGGGATGATCTCTATTCATTCCCATATTCTTCCTTACCACAGAAGCTCGGTAAGGACCTCGTGGAGGGGTTTTGCGCTCTGCTATGCGTTTCATGTCTCTTACTAGGCCTGGACGCTCCTGGTCCATCTGCCTCTCTTCAAACTGTCTGGCGACAGTGATTGCAGGGATATCCCGCTGAAATTGTATCCAATTCTGTGACTTCATTCCTGAGCCAGTGTTGCCAACTTTTGCCAAGAAAAAAATCTGTTTTCAGCGGGTCGGAAAGAAAAAAAAAGCTGTATTTTTCGACAAAAAGTCAGAATGATGAAGCTCCTAGTCCTTATCCTTGTCGTAGGCCTCATTTGGGCCTATTTTAGCCTTCCTCCTTAATCAATTAAAAAATTTAATTTTTGCCCTTAGTTTTCATAGCATGTGACCACTGTGCGCCGTCGGCAGCGCCAGCCTCAGCAGCGCGCAGCGATAAAAGTCTGTTGAACTTTTCAGCGAAAAGTGGATTCTACAAAATTGAATTTATTATACTCTGTTTTAAAGGGTATATAGAGTATATTGGATTTGTGTGCATCTCAGCCGAGTATAGTCAATATATAGAACATGTCTGTGGGCAGACCAGAGTTATGCAAATGTAGAATTTGAAACCTTTGGAAATGTTTGTTAATTTTATTTGCCAAATAGTTCAGTTATGTATAAGCAAAGCTGCTCTACAGAGTATATTACAGTCGGGGTTAGTTGTTTTTATTTTAAATTCAAAACAAACAAAAACAGTTACTAATCTCTCTCTCTCTCTCCCTCTCGATATTTTACATCTATTGTCTCTCTGACAAAACACGTCAGCGGCTGACGCACGTGTAAGTTTTGAGCCCGTTGCAGGGTTAATAAAAAAAAAAGCCGCTTACAAATGTGGCAAGGTATCTTTCCGTTTTTGGTTTTACCTTTTCTTGAGTGTTGTTTGTTGTTGGTCCTTATGTTTATGAACTCCAAAAAGAGTATGTTTAAACAATTTGATTTTTAAATATGTTTTAGTTAACACAATAATCACTGCGCGCGTTTTTAATATTACCAAACGTTTTGTTGTTGTTTTATTTTTGCCAATGTTGTTGGTGTTGTTTTGATAGTTTTGTCAGTGTGTACACACCAAAAAAAAAAGTACATAAATCACATTAGAGATGAGTCATTAATAAACAGTGATTGCAAAGTCACAGTAAATGTTCACTTTTTCATGTAAAAGCGAAAATTCAAAAAATGTGAAAAACTCCACATCCTATCTATATAGTTTAGCAGTCAGATACCACCCTTAAATAAGGTATGCGAAATAAGTCACCTTATAAAGCTTATGATCTGATGCCAGAGCTTTGCTAATCATTTTTGCAATTCCTTTTTTTGCTTAGTTTCGTCTTAGACAATTCCCATGCTTTCAATAACAATGTTAAGCACAAGACTCAATAAAGTGCCGTTATTTTTATTAAAAAGCTCAAGCGCCTAGCAATACAGAACGAAATAATTGAGCTTACATTATCATTTTCTGACTGTGAACACGTGCATTCAGTCTTAAATTTAATGAAGATTTTTCGCATTAAGTTAAAGACAATAAAACAAGTAAGTTTTGTCTAATAATCACCAAATTTAAATTACTAATCAACTTTAATTCTGTAGGAATGTTTAAAAGCCGATACCTCTCTAATGAAGAGCGAGCTAAAATATCAGCATATCGCGAAATGGGGATGACTCTACAGGAAATTGCTTTTAAAATGAAAAGAAGCTATTATACAATTCAAAAGTATTTAAAAGATCCCGAAAATCACGGAAAAAGACCTCGTTCTGGTCGCCCCCATTGCTCCAAGAACGTGATAAAAGAAGAATTAAGAGTTTGGCAATTAAAGAAAACCAAAGTGCAGCTCAAATTTGCCACGAACTGGCTCTCCCAGTATCCAAGCGTCGTGTGCAACAAATTTTACGTGCCGATCAATTCGTTTCATATGAAAAAAGGGCTGTCAAATGTCAACTACTTCCTCGACACTTTGCAGAGATGCATAAGTTTTGGGACTTAGAGTGGCAAAACATCATCTTTAGTGATGAAAAAAAATTTAATTTAGATGGCCCAGATGGGTATCAATATTATTATCGGGATATAAGGACACCAAAGCAAGTAAGAGTGTCACGCAATTTTCAAGGAGGTTCGCTCATGGTGTGGGCTGCATTTGGAAAGAGTCCAATATGCTTTGTGACACATAAAATGAACTCGGAAAAATATATCGAGCTATTGGACGAAGTTCTTGTTAATTTTGGGGAAGAATACTTCGGACTTTTAGACATTCCAACAAGACAATGCAGCTATCCACGTTTCAAAACGCACAAAACAATTTTTTAAAGATATGCAAATACCGGTTTTGATGTGGCCCGCAAAAAGTCCCGATCTCAATCCAATAGAAAACCTTTGGGGCATTATTTCCAACAAAGTCTACCTGCATGGAAGGCAATTTAACACCTTAAAGGAACTTAAAGAATCAATTATTGCAGAATGGGCCAAATTGGATACATCAATTCTTCAAAACTTAATAAATTCAATGCCAGGACGTATATTTAAGGTTATTAACAGTAATGGAGGACATATTTAGGTATTAAAATAAAAACCGGAGACTTAACACTATAAAAATCTCTATATTCTGGAATTATCAGTTCACTTATTTTGTTCTGAAAAATATATATTTAATTTTTAAAAGTTGTATTATGATTACATAAAATTTTCAAAGACTGGACTTAAATTGTTATTTCATTAGATTAAAAGAAAAAAATAAAAAAAAATTGGAAAATATTTTCTGCTTTAGTTCATATCAAGGAATATATGATTGTAAGGTGACTTATTTCGCATACCTTAGATACCATATTTTTAATCAAACTATTTTCCTTCTCAACTATCGATATCAATTCCTCGTTACTGTTACCCATTCGACTGCTCATCTCTATCCCCCGGGTGGTGACACTGAAATGAAACCGACTATTTTTGAGATTAGTGCGACCGCATTCGATTAATTTTTGAGATTTGTTTTTTGTCAACAAACCCCTCGCCCCGCTTCAACCCACACACAAACTGCTCCCAGTTCACTTGGATTTTGGAATTCAATGAAATTGGTTATAAATTACATTGTCTTTTCTTGAATTAAACATCATCAAGCCATTACAACAATTCAATGAAATTGGCCCGAGGTAATTAAACCACAAAAAGAACACACAAATACTTAAGTATGGCTGCCGGCAAAGGACCCCAAACATCAAATGGTGACTAAACCACAAAAAAACGTTGCCAAACTTAACCCCTACACTTGCAGGTATCTCCAGCTGGTGCGGCCAACCCATTGAGGCCATACACCGTGGACTTCAGCTTTTCGAGCTGGAGCATCAGGGTCCCGTTCAGCCCAGTGGCATGCATCGAGTCATGTACAAGCATCCCATACGCGAGTCGGCAAATGAGCCGCCACGCCCCTTCAAAGCCGCCCCCAAATGGGATTGCGAACATGTGCGTTTGCCCTGCGCCCAGGAGAGTAAATATCCGCGCGAGAATGCCGATGGCTCAACCGAAATCGATTCACGCTGGGAGATGATCGAACGTGCACTCTTGCGTCCCATTTCCACAAGCAAACAATTGCAGGCGGCCATTTTATCCTACAATACCACCTACAAGGGTCAATGGAACTTTCGGGCTTTGCACAGGCTCTTTGACGACGAACTGGACGAGAGCGAGACACGCGTTTTCTTTGAGGATCTGTTGCCGCGCATTGTGCGTCTGGCTTTGCGTTTGCCGGAGCTGGTGCAGGCACCGTTGCCCCTGCTGAAGCAGCAACAGACCTCGGCTTTGACTTTGAGCCAGCAGCAAATCTCTTGCCTGCTGGCCAATGCCTTTCTATGCACCTATCCCAGACGCAATACACTGAAACGCAAGTCGGAATATAGCAACTTTCCGGATATTAATTTTAATAGGTAAGCCTGAGCTGAAGGAAAGCATTTCCTCTCTCATTTCCTTTCTATCCTCTTTCAGACTCTTTCAATCCACTGAACCAAGTGTTTTGGAGAAACTCAAATGCATTTTCCATTATTTTCGTCGTGTGTGTCCCACCGAACGGGATGCCAGCAATGTGCCCACAGGCTGTGTGACTTTTGTGCGTCGCAGTGCTAAGCCCGAGCATCAAGTCAATTGGTCTCAGTGTGTAGCTCCGCTGGGCCATGTCCCCTTGCATATCGATGCCAGTGGCACCATTGAGGATCAGGGTGTTGGCCTGCTGCAAGTGGATTTTGCTAACAAATTCCTGGGCGGCGGTGTTCTTAGTTATGGTTGCGTTCAGGAGGAGATACGCTTTGTCATCTGTCCCGAATTGCTGGTGGGCAAGCTATTCACCGAGTGCATGGGTCCATCTGAGGGTGTAATCATGCTGGGAGCGGAACGCTATAGCAACTATACCGGCTATGCCAGCACCTTTGCCTGGGCGGGCAATCATGACGATCAAACGCCCAGGGATAGCTCCACGACGACGTCAGACCGCCATTGTGGCCATCGATGCGTTGCAGTTTCAAGACAAGAGTCATCAGTATCGCGAAGATCTCATGGAAAGAGAGTTGAACAAGGCTCACATAGGATTTATGCATTGGATGTCTACACCGGCGCCGGGAGTGGCCACAGGCAACTGGGGCTGTGGAGCTTTTGGTGGGGATCCACATCTGAAGGCTCTGCTGCAAATGATGGTATGCGCACAGCTGGGTAGACCCTTGGCCTATTACACATTTGGGAACCAGGAGCTAAGAGATGATTTGCATGGCATGTGGCAAGTGTTTCGTGGCCAGGGCACCACCGTAAAGCAATTGTGGGCTCTGTTAAAAAGCTTTAAGCATGAGGGGAAAGCCAGCCTATACAAATTTCTACGCAAGAAGATTATATCTGCTCCATTTAAAGAGAACTGTGCAATCTACCAGCTTACTGATGACTCACCTAAGGAGGAGCAGGAAGAGCAGGAGCCGGTGGAGCAAGAGAAAGAGCCGCCTAATGACGTGGTCCTTGACATTGAGGTTGAGGTTGAGGATGATGATGAAGAGGAGGCCACCAATGCCTTAATGAAGGCAGCCAGTCTGGAGGCACACAACGCGGAGAGCAACAGCAGCAACAGTAACAGCAACTCGGCCACTAATTCAGCGACTAAAACTAAAACCAGCTCACGCCAACTGACCCTGCTGGAGATGCTGGACAATCACTATGAACAGGGTCAGCAGGGCAATGCCTCCAAACGTCCCAGACCCACTTCAACCCAAAACACTAGCAAATCGAATGCGGCCAAAAGCCGCAAGGAGAGTCTGGATAACAAGGAAGCCAGCAGCACAAGTGGACAAAATCCGCTCTAGACGTGCTTTCTATGAAATGAACAGAGAGCGAGGAGGCAGAGAGGGAGAGAATTGTAAATTGATATTACGAATTTCTGTTATTTTCAAACTCACTTGAATTCAGTTTTAAGCTTTACCCAATTTATGTAACATATTTAGAATTATTTAGTCTTGAACGATTGTACAACAAAAACTGTTAGAAACACGTAAATCTCTGTATTACTCTGTTACACTATATCTACCTGCATAGTCCCCCCGGATGTACGTAAGAAAACATTGTCCAATATTAATCAAATATTTTAAACTCCAAACGTAGCATTCAAATTTGATTGTTTATTTTATTAGAGCACGGGGAAAAGTGATGGATTCCAAGCCTGAGACTGTTACTGTGATTGGAAAGCTACTCGGCTTTCTTACCTAGTTAAGGTCAATGTCAAACAATATACCTAGGTACCCTAAAGGGTATCCGGAATTTTGGATACGAAACTTCTTCTTCGAGAAAGTCAACCAAAGGCTTTGCCATACAGAGCACCCACAAAATATTGAACCAATTACACAGCACGCGGTCCGTAGGATTGAGATTGATACCGTTCGACGGAGGCCTCTTAAAAATGCCTAAAAACCCAACTTTCAAGAATATATTAAAAAAGCCATCTCTAACGAAAATAATGCTTGCGAAAGCTAAGATAAATAGTGGAATCATTCCCCTTTCGAGGGCAATAAACCAAATTCTTGGTTGTTGGGCAGAAAATTTCTTGTAAAGTTTCTATTTTGGGGGCTTTTGGAGTTGCTTAAGCTCCATTTACACGACCTGATCACTCAGATGAGTTGTCGTGCGTCACGCATGTAAATCAAAAAATGACTGTTTTTGAGAGCTGACTTTGGACTTTATATATTGAATCATAGCAGAGAGACTGAGAGCAAAGATTTATAGATATTAAAGATGCCGCATATGACGCAAAAAGGCATGGTTCTTGGAAACTGAGATTGGATCCCACAAAAAAAAAGTTTGTATGAGTTTCGTTGTCTATATATGTATGTGTGCTGTCTTTGGTTTTATCCACGCTCTTTTATGGGACTAAATTTTTAAGTCTGTCTTTTTTGGAAAGTGCGACTAATGGACGGAACTTCTAGTCAGATATAACCAATATAACAGTGGCATCCATGTTGAGTGACCATTTGGGCATGCGCTAAACTCAAGAGATCGTAAAAATAAACTAAGCACAGAAACGGCTGTAACCGCGATGCGCAGCAATTCACTTCAGTTTGTGTGGGACCTCACTTCAAAGATACCCTGATAGCCTCTTAATGTATGCCTAAAACTTGCTTTTATCCAGTGAACAGCGCAGAATAGTAGAAATTTTGTCATAATATACGATTTTTACCAAGTGTTTCCAATTACAACGCAAACGTTTAAGAAGGCGAAAGAACTGGGACATGGCAAGATGGGACGACCAGGTGCGGAAAGATTTCTCCAAGATTGGTGTGAAAAACTGGAGCCAGCTTGTTTGAGACTTGACTATAATACGATACCAGAATACATTTTCTTTTAATGATCTAATAACAAATGTAAATGAAGACCAAAAATTATTTTTTTTTCTTTCAGAGGAAAAACAGAAATCTTATATCTATTTGGATCAAAATGAAACTTTTTCCACTGGGTATTTAAAAATCGGAAAACAAATATAATAAGGGCCAGTTTAATAGATATTGATATTTTAGTGTTACAACCTCTGGTAACCTCTGGCCGGAACATGGTCATAAGTAGTACCAGTAACATAGAGACATCCATAAGGCGACCTGGAAGTCCCCTAATCAACGAACTCGAAACCAGATTGATCACGTTGTGATCGACGGTAGGCATTCATTAAGTGTACTCGATGTGCGCGCGATTCGAGGAGCCAATATTGACTAGGATCATTGCCTTGTCGCAGCCAAGGTACGCACACGGTTCAGTGTGGCACATGCCTCACGCTCTGGCACACGTCGAAAAGCTGCAATCGCAAGGGACCTCTGAAGCCTACACAGCTTAACTCGCCCAACTGCTCAAGGAATCCTCACCATTCCCTTCCGATATAGGCGAACAATGGAATCGTATATCACACTCCATGAGAGCGGCTGCCGAGGAGGTACTCGGGTACTCCGAGTCCCCTCAAAGGCGGTCTTGGTACGATGAGGAGTGCCGACGCGCTACTGCAGAGAAAAACAAGGTCTACAAGACATTTTTGCAGACGAAAGCGGATACTGATAAAATTGTTTACCAGAAGAAAAGGAAAGTGGAGAAGCGCCTATTTAGAAGAAAAAAGTTTGAGCAGAAAAGGCGCATGCGCGAGGAAGTCGAGATGTTATTCGGCATGAGTGAGACTCGAAAATTTTACCAAAAGATTAAGCAATTAACAGAAGGTTTCAAGCCCAGAGTCGCATAATGTAAAGACGATCCGCAAGTGGCGTTTAACAAATGGAGAAGTTACTTCTCCAACCCCTCGCCGACCCAACAGGAAGGCTAAAGAACAACAAGTCGCCAGGCGCGGATGAGCTGCCCGCTGAATTGTTCAAATGCACCTACTTCTGTGCCTTATATGGTTTGACGAAAGCATGCCCGACGATTGGAATCTAAGTGTTCTCTGTCCAATCTTTAAAAAAGGAGACCCTGCAGTTTGCGCCAACTACCGCGGGATTAGTCTCCTCCCCATCGCATATAAGGTTCTGTCCCGCATTATTTGTGAACGCCTAAATCCGCTAATTGATACGCTGATTGGACCTTATCAGTGTGGCTTTAGACCTGGTAAATCCACCACAGACCAGATATTCACAATATTCACATTGCGCCAAATTCTGGAGAAGACCTATGGGAACATCGAAAATCACCATCTTTTTATCGATTACAAGCCGCTTTCGCACGCCGATAGGTCAGGTTTTTCGAGCCTTGTCTATAGGTATTCCAGCAAATTCGACTTTCAGATGACGGGAAGCACTTAAAGCTCCGTCAAAATAGGAACGAACCTCTCCGAGCCTTTTGATACCAAAGAGGTTTTAGGCAGGGTACACCTTATCGTGTGTCTTCTTTAATCTCTGTGGAGAAACTGCGCCAGTGCCCAAATGCCACAGTCGGGCCAGGTCACCTGCGCAGTTGAACCAATCAAAGCTTTCCCTCGCCCCCATTAGGTCCAGAAGATCTATGACTAGAAGTTCTGAACCACCACCAACCATCCACCATCTTTTTGTTGATTATAAATCAGCTTTCGACACACCGATAAGGTCAAGCTTCTTCAAAGCCCTGTCTACTTTAGGTATCCCAGCAAAGTACGAAAGCTCCGTCAAAATAGGAAGGAACCTCTACGAACCTTTTGATACCAAAAGAGGTTTTAGGCGGGAAGGTAAATGAGGACAAGACGAAGTACCTAGTATCCGGGGACAGAAAGTCATTGCGACTTGGACAATCTGTTACAATGGAGGAGTACAACTTTAATGTTGTGGAGGATTTTGCCTACCTCGGAACGATGATAACCAGCAAGAACAACATCAGTCTGGAAATCCGACGAAGAATCACTCTAGCGAACCGATGCTACTATGGGCTAAGTAGGGAGTTCAAGAGCAAAGACCTCAAGCGAAGAACAAAAAAAGAGCGTAAGTTACAAGTCGCCTAACCGACTTCGATCATCCCATTACTCTGAGAAACATATAACATGCCTGCGTTCCAGACAGCAAAAAGGATGCAACATTTTTTGTTGGGTTTGGTTGTGGTTTTTTTTTGCGGCAGATTGTTCATTTTCGAGCTGAATAGATTCTTCGCAGGAATAACGTTTTTTATGGACCATTTGACAAAGTTGGCGAGGATTTTCGCATCCGAAGAAACGACGAACTGTATGAGCTCTATGGGGACACCAGCCTGGTCAAGCGCATTAAGCAGCAGTCGGCTGCTTCTGCCTGTTACATACATTGTCGCTCAGGATGAAGGAATCCGACAAGTCGCTTCTTCCAGCAAAAAAGGCGTATAAATCGAAGGCGGCTGACTATGGAGGCGGCAAGATGGGAAGACCATTTGCGGGAAGACATTGCCGAGCTTGGTGTGACCAACTGGTGGCAGCTCGCACAGAACAGAAGCGAATGGAGAGCGTTAATCG
Organism: Lordiphosa clarofinis; assembly: GCA_018904275.1. Lineage (NCBI taxonomy): Eukaryota > Metazoa > Arthropoda > Insecta > Diptera > Drosophilidae > Lordiphosa > Lordiphosa clarofinis. The sequence goes on from JAEIGQ010000008.1 coordinate 1,523,314, forward strand.
CAGAGGCCCAGACCGTCGAACGGTTGTAATGGCCATTAAAGAAGAAGAAGAAGAAGATATTTTAGTGTTAAGGTACTTCATGGTCTTAACGCAGATACTGAAGAAAGGAACCGTAGACAGATAGAAATGCCGTAGGGGAGTAAATAGTGTAAAGAAACCGAACAATTGAATCCAGATTTTCAGCATAACACTTTATTTAGCTACACACACACACACACACAGGCAGGCACACACACACACATATGGGGGAAAAAAGAAGCATTTGGCATATACATGGATATATTTTTGCTCATTTTCTGTAAGTTCATGATAATCAATAATGATTGCGTCGCTTATTGGATGGACAATACTCGGCATATTCTTCCCAGGTGCAGCCGGCTTTGGTGCAACATTCATTGGTTATGGACGGAGCATCCGAGCGTCGTGTACGCAGCAACATGTTGGCATAGTTCACATGCAGCCAGGTGGAGGCAGCCGAGCCAGCTGTGTGGGGCAAAAGGAATTAGATGCAATGAGGATGTGGAGGAGCTTACACTTACGATTGGGAGAAGAGCTGCGCTTTAGCCAGGACTCATTCGGGCCGTTGCGTTTGCGATTGCGTCGGGTTAGACGATAGATATCCTTCTCGCAAGCCCAATACAGTTGACGTACCAATCTGTCCCGGCAACGGGAATGGGTCTCCTGATGCCAGACATTCTCCCAATCGGATTGAGAGCTGTGAAGGGAGTTGGAGAGATTATTTTTAGTTCTTCCATTTTCAAAAAATTTATTCACCGTTCACGAAAAAGCAACTCTAGTCCCTCTTCGGTATGCTGCAGTGCATCCGCTGGTTGCATCAACTGCAGCGCCAACAGCAAAACGGCACCGCGAAATGTCCAGCTTTTTGGAGCCACTCTGGTATAGCGACTCATGATAGCTTTGGTCTGGCTTTGCCGATGTCCACACGGCAACTGAACGCCTCGCCAGCGATGCGTTCCGGTTTTGAATTATAACTGGAGGCGACCAACTGGCGGCGTCTGCATAATTAAACGGACACCAGTTCCACAGGACGATGTGTTCTGATTTGAAGTAATGAGCAGTAATGAAGAGCAACGGCAGCAATTGGCCTTTGGCCTTTGTCCTTTTGCTCCGGGTGGCGGCGCTGATTGTCTTGTTTATTTGGTTGGTCGGCATTCCCGGTGTCCAAATTGGTGCCTGCGCCGATTACCTGTTGCCTGCTCGGGATTGGAGCAAAAATAAACACATAAAATCGACCATGTTACGAGTATTCATTGTTTGCATCATAAAAATCGTAGAGTGCGATGTGGTCAAGGTGGATAACACTTGCTCTCGCGTGGTCATTTCGAAATTCGCATAAATTTTGCAAAATTTGCACAGGGAACAAGGCACAGTGGTGACCAAAGTTGGCACAGGACACAAGAGTTGGGAAGAAAAGGAAAGAGTTTTAGACTCAAATTCATATTTCCCCATGTTGATGTGTGGTTTGGCAGAGTTTTACTCCTACGCGTTTCGGCAAACACAAAAATACAATAAACATGAAAATAAATTACATTAAACCAAGGCTTTTGAGCCAGTCCTAAACTGAACCCGAACCAGGGAACCACAACCTTGAGTTCAGGGGTTCCGAGAACCGGTTCGCGAACTGAACCATAGACTATACCCCGGACCGAAGCTTCTGCAAAATGTTTGAGGTTTAAAGCCTTGAACTAAACATTCATACATACGTATTCACTATACTACTTAAGTTAACTACCTATTCTTGTGGTCGTCATTGTTTTCCGGGCTCACCCATAGATGGCGTCACTTTCGTGTGATCAGGTGTTTATATGGCAGCTATACGTCATACTAAATTCATTCGAACTTGATCAAAATTGTGCTAAAGCAAAAAGTATTCATAGCTGGAAAGCTAGATCAATCGCTTCTATGTAGTAAATAATAGGATCAAACTAAGCAGAATTAATATTATAATAACACTAGTTTAGCAAAAAAACAAATGTGATTCAAATTTTCAAAAATTTTACTATAACGTTTGCTATAATTTAGTAGCTAATCGAGTAAAACATTGTTTTTAAATCGGTTCATTAGTTTGACTACAATTCCAAAAATATTTCGAAAAAATCGATTTTTGCTCGAAAATTAATTTTGGTCGCCTGGAAAAAATATAAAAAAATCCAAAAAAAACTATTTTTATTTTTCTACATAAGAACCGCACTTCTACGAAGAAAAACAGATATCGAGATCAAAACTGTGAGCAAACACAGGAGCTGTAGACAATTTAGTGCAAAAAATGTGATATTTTCCTGAATATTTTAAAATAAATTTTCGTTTGCTTCGATTTTTGTTCCGTTTTTAATTTTTATTTTTGTTCTGGCTTTTCGTTCACTTCATAGTTTGACCAAAAAACGAAGAAAAGTTCAATGTTAATTTTTCGAAACACACAATATACTCAAATTTGACTGTTAGTTCCTCTACTCAATTTGATCCATCATGGTACGTGTTACACGATTTTCCTCACAAATACCGTATTTTCTTCGTAAAAGTGCGATTCTTAAGTAGAAAAAAAAAAATAATTTTTTTATATTTTTTATATTTTTCAGTCGTTTAAAAATGAAATTTCTTGGATTTTCGAGCAAAAAATCGATTTTTGAAATATTCTTGGTTGTTGAATTCAAACTACTGAACCGATTTCAAAACAATGCTACACGCAATTATTGGCAGCTCCATTACCTTTCGATTTTTCTTACTTGACTCTATCTGACAATTATGAACTGAGATAAATAAAAAATTTATATTATGAAATCGATTTTTAAATCACCATTCCAAACATACAAGAAAAATTCAGCGAAATGGGTCATTTTTTTTTTTTTTTGTAACCGATTACAAAGTGTTAACTAACTTAAGGTTTTAAATATTACTCGACTATGACTTTAAGTCGTCAGTCGGAGAATACGTTTCTATGTTTCGTTGATTTTTGATAATTATACTCTGTACCGAAGGTACATAGAGTATATTAAGCTTGTGCAAAAGTATGTAACAGGGAGAAGGAATCATCTCCGACCATATAAAGTATATATATTCTTGATCAGCATCAACAGCCGAGTCGATATAGCCATGTCCGTCTGTCCGTCTGTCCGTCCGTCCGTATGAACAAACAGATCTCGGAGATGGTAAGAGATAGAGGTTTGACATGTATGGGACAAATGCTTCTTTTACTTGCAGGCAGATCAAGTTTATTTTCAATTTTTGCCACGCCCCCTTCCGCCCCCGCAATTTGGAAAAAACGGTATATCTTCTACAGTTTTGAAGTTAGACGATTCGTACCTTCTAGAGATAGTTAGTAATTAGCAAAATGTATCGATTTGCCGAAAAAATGATAAAGATCGGATGAGCGGTTCTCAAGTTATGAGCAAAAAAGTACATAGAGTTTATGTGCATGATATTATTTAAATTTAAAAAGATTCTCTTCAAATTCGTTTCCTATACTGAGTGGCCTAATGCAAAAACTGCACTAAACCCTTCCAGTTAGTATCGCTCGCATCATTTAAAAATATCTATAACCTGATTCGGACTTAGCACAGGTTGGTTAAAATATAGTGCTCTGTGTTCTCTTAGTATAGGACATCTGCCCAGGAAATGGTTAATGTCCTCCATTTCATTTGTATTGCACAATTCGCATTTATTTGTCCGTCCTCCGCTTCTTGCCTTAAAGATCCATGATACTGCCCTAGTATCCACTTGTGAATAATTTTTGCCAACAGTATGGTCGAGTTCTTTGTAGATTCTCCCTTCGCTTCTTAGTTTTTGCTGCACGAGTTCCGTATGCCTGTCTTTCCTTAGATCCGCGATGAGCGCATTGCGATTGGCATTCCATAGGTTATCGTTGTTCCAGTCCCATTCTATGTTATGCAGTGTGCACAATGTACCTAGCTCTTTTGCCCAGAAAATATTTTTCTCCAGCACCATCTGAGAAAGGAAGGCGTCGTGGCAGCCTATGACTGTCGTATGTAAATAGAGTCTTGTATATGTAACGGAGGTGCTGGTCCAACATGTAGAATCTACTGCCGTATTTATCCGTTTCCTTCACTTCATCGTGTTGCCCAAAGCCCCAGACTTGCGCTCCGTAAGCTTGTATTGCCCTACACACGGCATCATAGATTTTCCACTTCATTTCGGTGGAGACATTGTTTTTGCCAAGAAGGCTCTTCCAAGTAATGTTTATGCTTTGCTTTGCAGCCGCAGTTCTAGCTGTAACATGCTTCTTGAAATTTAAAGTGGGCGTCAAAACAACTCTTAGATACTTGTACTCCGGTACAATCTTTATGGGTTCCGCTTTGAAGTGTCCTACTTTCCTGAAAAGCATTATTTCCGATTTGGTCATATTAACTTTCATGTTCCATGTCTTACAATATATTTCCAGCCGATCGATCATTTGCTGCAATACAGTGACTTCATCAGCAATTATGACAATGTCATCTGCATACAATAGAAGGCGTATATTTTCTCTTCCCGCTGAAATCATGGAGGTCGTCAAGGAAAAGCGCAAACAATAGGGGCGAAAGGAGACAGCCCTGCCTCACTCCGATATTGGTTTTGAAATACTCCGATAGTTCCTTGCCTGTCCAGACTGCCACCTTCGTATTTGCATATATATTCTCCAGCACGTTCAGAAATTTGGTCGAATATAATTTGTACATTAACAGCTTTCGTGGAATTTTATCGAAGGCAGCCCGAAAGTCAACAAAGAAAGCGTATACTTTCTTTTTCTCCTCCTGTTTCAGATATACGATGGATATTAAATTGTATATATTGTCCACAGTCGAATAATTTTTCTCGGAAGCCGGCCTGTTATACTCTTAACTTCTCATGACACCTAACCCAGTTTGTTAGTCGGCTGTTAAAAATGCCCATAAACACTTTCGCTATGCTGTTTATAAAAGATATCCCTCGGTAATTTTGTGGTAGGTCTGGGTCACGTTTTTTGAAAATTGGGAATACGACACTTGTTGTACAATTTTCTTCAATCCGTTCTGTATCCAGCATGTCATTATAGACTTTAGCCAGTGAGTCGATGAAATCCATTGGGGCATTTATGTAGAATTCATATGGAATTCTATCCTCTCCTCTAAGCAGAATTATGTGGAAGCTTACAATAGGAATTGAGATGGAACCCTAACCAACAAAAGAGCTACCCAATACGAGTTGTGAAATCTCTTTAGCAAAAGAACACAGAAACTGTTTTAGCCCCCTGAGTGGACAGTGTCCCTCTCGCTGACGTTGTTACATAACGCCCACTGTCCGCTGCCCACAAATTGCTTGGCTACATAATGTCTCTGTTTATCCATGCAGATTGGTTGGCCAATTTATAAGGCAACTGGTGCCTGTAGCCTGGCAACTTGGAATTTCTTTCTGTTGTTTAGTTGGGCACAGACACTGAGCGGAGTTGGTTGAGTTCAAGAAAATATAAAAGAAAAAAAGAAAGACAAAAATGAAGTTATATTACATTTTTAATGCAATTTGAATTTTTGTTCTATATTTTGTTTTTGTGTCTTAGCATGCAGCATGCAACAAAATGTTGCAGGCACTCAAGCGGATGGAGGTGTAGCTGACTTGGAGAGGCACGCGCTGGCTCTGGCTATTGAGTTCGGTAGAGAGATGGGTTCCCTTGTAGCCACTCGCCTTTATGTACAACAATTTTAATAACAATTCGCGTGTAAGTTTTAATTAGATACGATCGACGCAGGGGTATGATAGAAAAGAGACGGATACGGAAGGACAGAAAGAAAATAAGAGCTGTCCTTATGCACTGGCTGCCCTTCCCTTGATCACCAGGCTCCAAACGCTATATCTTCTACATTTTTGAAGATAGACGATTCGTACCTTCTAGAGAAAGTTAGTAATGAGCAAAATGAATCGATTTGCCGCAGAAATGATAAAGATCGGATGAGGGGTTCTCAAGTAATGAGCAAAAAACCAAGCCCCCCCCTTTAAAAATGTTGCATACTTTTCGGATGGTCACCCTAAGGAACGCAGGAACACTATTAAACATGTTTTTTCATGAGTAACGTGTATATCGAAGTCGGTTAGAGCCGACTTTAACTTACGCTCTCGTTTATATTATGCTTAATGTTATAAGAACTAATGAATGTCTTCATAATGTCATATGTAATGTTTTATTGTTGTGACTAGCACAATATTTACAAGTTAATAACTTTTTGTGCTAGGATGTAAAATCTAATAAACTAAACTAAGCTAACAGATAATTGGGCCCCTGAACGCGAAAATCAGTTGAGGGCAAAATCTTGACGTGGTTTTTCTCGTGGAGATCGCACTGGCAATACCACCTGATGAAACTAATCAACTTTTTTAAGTTCGAAAATTCGAAGAATGTATGAATTGTACAAGGAAACATGCCGAATGTGGCAGCTGGCGATGCTTGACATGTCACATTTAGTGTTTTAATTTGTTTGCAAAGAATTCAATATGTAGTTAAAAGCAAGGCTGCAAACCTCTAAAATTTTGCAGAAGGTTCGGTCCAGGGGTTCGAACCCGTTGTAAAGTCTAAGGTTCGGTTCGCGGACCGGTTCACGGAACCCCTGAACCCTAGGTTTTGGTTCGAACCTCGGTTCGCTTGAATATAGAAGAATAGTTTCGATTTATAAACACTTATTATATAAAATAATATTCTTCATGTCAAACAAAATAAATGCATTAGCTGACATTTAGGACTTTTGAACACCGCTTACTTTGAGCGTGCTATCTGCTACGAGCTGTTCATCTATACCAGCTCTTAAATTGAAAAGTGTTGAAAAGGCCCTTTAAACTGATACCGGAGTTTCTGAAACAGCACGCAATATTTCTTAAGTCCTCGTTTTTTTAACCTTTCAAAAACTTTAAAACATTTGTCGATGTGCTGGACCATAGTCGAAGGAATCTGTGGTCTATTTAAACCACGTTAACTATTTACATTTTTAGTTTAATACACAGATTACGCTTTAGTTCGGTTTATTGACGGTGGGCGTGCTGCCGGTAAGAATGAATGTGACACATTGGCAATGAGATGAGTGTGTGTGTGTGAATTAGAGATGTACAAAAGTAATGTTCACACATTAGATAGAAGAACTGGATCCGTGATTGGAGCTGGGTGAACTTGGACCACCACAAATCTATAACATCATTTACAGAATTGATATTTAATATTTGATTATTGTTTTCTATTGCTTTTAAAAACTTCATTTCTTCGCAATCTGAAGTTGATTTTGTTGAATTTTTAAAACTCTCATAAAGATTTCTTTTTGGAGCTTCTGCATGTTTGTAATGTGCTGCTTTGTCATTTAAAGTTGTCCTGCTCGGACTATATTCGCTCCCTTATCAAATCAGATAGTATAAATTTCACCTAGAGAAATGTCGTAGGTTTGTAGAACTTTTGAATGATACAAGTCAGATAACAAGGAATTTCTATATTGTGTGTGTCGTTAAAAAAACTACTTAATTTGTTGAACCGAACCTAATTTTTTGAAAAAGTGGTCCGGTTCGGGTTCAGGTTCGAGGAGTCAAAAATATTAAAGGTTCGGTTTATGGTCCGGTTCGTCGGATCCCAAAAACCCGAACCGAACCGGTTCTAAGGGGTTCGGTTCAGGACCGGTTTGCAGCCTTGGTTAAAAGTAAAAGCTACGGAGGACCCTTACCCAGAAGACGTGATCAAGATATATAAATGGATTTCAAATGGAGCACACTTACAAGGTAAGCTTAAGCAGCTAAGTATAAATGTTGTTTTGATTCTTTTTTGCCAACATATGCTATTCAGGCAGGACACATAATAAGACACAATGCTGCTGTTGCTGTTTCTTCGCTTTGCAAGATAACGAACAATGCGAGAGGTTCGAAATGAAGAAAGCTGCAGAACTGGCTTTTTTTTTTAGCCTTTTTCGCGTTTTTCGCTCAAGGTCTCTAATAGCGTAAACCCCCACATACGGTTGGGTTCCTCATGAAGAGAGTGCGAAAAGGTGACTGTGTCTCTCTCTAACACAAAGTGATAAATGACTTCGGAAAGCATTCGGTGAGAATTGCAGAGTATTTACGTGCCCCAGGGGCTTTGGACTCTGATGTACGGGTTCCAGCAAGAGGCCCACCCACATAGTTACTTCTGATTATATAACATTCTCGGGCACACGAGGCATGCAGTGAGAGCTGCAGAACAGGCGTTTTTCGCGTTCTCTGAAGACGTAAACCGCTGAATGGCAGGGTTCCCTAAGAAGAGAGCGCGAAAATGTGACTTTGTCTCTCTCTTACACACAGTAATGCATAACGTCGGCAAGCACTCGGTGTGAATTGGGGAGTATGTTCGTGTCCCAGGGACTATGGCTAGGAACTCTGATTTACGGGTTCCAGCAAGAGGCACACCAATATACTGACTTCTTATTAACCAATAATTGCTTGGGTACGAGGCATGAAGTGAGAGACCGTAGGCAAGTGCGAATTCAATTTATTATTGTAAATAAACTACAGTTTGACGAAGTATGAAATAAAAAAAAAAATTTTATAAAATGTTATGTTTTATTTTAATGGCAGTTTTTAATGCACCGAATTTATACTTCAAACTTTTTATACCCTTGCAAAGGGTATTATAATTTTGCCCAGAAGTTTGCAACGCACAGAAATATTCATTTCCGACCCTATAAACTATATATATTCCTGATCAGGGCGACGAGCTGAGTCGATTGAGCTTTGTCCGTCCGTCTGTCCGGCTGTCTGTCCGTCTGTCTGTTTCTACGCAAACTAGTCTCTCAGTTATATGTCGGAACCGACCGGATCGGATGACTATATCTTATAACTGCCATAGGAACTATCGGTCGAAAAGTGGGTCTTTGTGAGAAAAACTTTTTGTTTTTAATGTAAACGCCTCCCGCTTCAGCAATTATTAGTTTTATACGCTTTTACACAGATTTGGAAGTTTTGGTCAAAATCAGATGACTATATCTTATAGCTGCCATAGGAACTATCGGTTGAAAAGTGGGTTTTATTTAGAAAATTTTTTCTTAATCTCTGATGTATTAAAACATTTGCAAGGGTATATAAACTTCGGCAAAGACGGAGTTAGCTTGGCCTTCTCGTTTTTTTTTGAGTGTGATAATGGGCAACACTTTGTATGAGTAATTAACAAAAACTTTTAAGTCTATACGCGCCCGTTAAAGAAAGAAAGCATTGCTAATTCAATTTAATACACACACCTAAACATACTTCATTCAGTGAAGTCTTGGGTCTTGATGGACTATTTAAACTTACCGTTTTCAGCGAAATGAAAACTACCAAAACTGAATCGCTGAAAAAATGTTCCCCATTTCAGATGAGCCTCAGCTAAATGTGTGTCAGACATGCATAAGTTTTATTAACACCATAATCAAATTTATTGTACACATATCATAATGTCATTGAATCTGTTGCACAATTTTCATATAAATATACATATATACGAGGTTATATAATTAATGGGCTTTGTTTTTTTTTTGTCATTTTCACGATTGGGCTATACCCCACACCAACTTGGGATAGACAATTTAAATATGTATATATGTAAAAAAAAAGTACAATTCATGAAACTTACATTATTTGTTCATTTTGTGAGTTGGTTTTGTATTTTGCTTTTTAGTTTAAATTCAAATACTTTTGTTCAATTCCACAACTGTGCTAGGAATGCAGTAGGTTACATTTACAAATACATATGCATTTAGGAGACACACGCACACACGCACACGCGCACAAACACAGGCACGCACTCAAAAACACAAGTTGTTGTTGTAACGGTTTGATAACATTATTCATTAAATAAACATACACAACATTATGTAAATATTTATCATTAATCATTAGGCTTACGATAACATTTTAGTTCGGCAAGGCCGAAAACAAAAAATTAACTGTCTTATATCATACATCTCAATGATAATAAATTCTTAATTAACATACATAATGTTTTATGTTATTAAATACTTTCTAGAGTTTTTTTTAGCACAAACAAAAAACGATATTTAGGTGAATATTGTTTTAATATTGGTTGCTTCAATAAATCAGATTTAACATAAAAATTAAACCAGAGGTTCAGGCTAAGTTTGGTGGGGAATATTTAAAATTGAATCTACATTAAATTTATGAAATTTTATTTGTCAAATTTAAACTCCGCTCAGCTTAGACCAAAATGTTGTGGGATAGTTACGAAGTACTGAAATCTTAAGCAATTTATTTACTCTTTCATATATTACCTAGCTGAACCCTCCGCGATTGTATTGTTTTATCTTGTAGACAGTTTTGAGTTCACTACTGGTAAAAATAGATCCCGTCCTTAAGGACCTAACCAAATTTGAAGCGTTCGAAAATTCCGGAATTATATATTAATCCCTTTCTTCCAGTGCTATAAAGAGAGAAGCTTGGCTTGGCCCCTTTGGTGCTGTATAGCCCTCCCTCTTCCCACGCTCTCCACCTTTTCCTGACCCCTTTTCGTTCCTCCACCCTTGCAATGAAATCAGTATTTCGTGTTTCCGTCGTGTGTGCGGCTCTCTCATCTAGTATTTTATTGTCAGTGCTTAGCTGGCTGTCAACAGAGAAGGAACATGTTGCCATTTCACTCACACTCCAACAAAAGCAGCCTATGAAGACGGGACCACCTCAGACTTATTATTCCTAATTTACTTGAGTGAGAGTCGAGCAAAACAGCTTGGCACAATGCTGCCTGAAAGCAGTAGCTCATTTATTAGCCCCATAAAAAGTTTTCTTAGGCGTTTTCACCCACTTCGCAGACAATTTTTCCAAATTTTCTTTCTCAGTGCACCCTAAATTCACATAATCTACCCCACACTAACAACTTCATATCTTCTTATTTTTTCATTCAGAGCCTTTTTGGCCTCTTTCTCATGGACATTATTTAAAAGTCAATTCATTCCTCTAGGCTAAGCCTAAAACTCTGGTTCCTCTATACAAATTTTAATTTCAAAAGACATAGTTAAAACAATTTGCTATATTATGTGTACTTAAACTATAGTGTGACGCTCTCTGTTCCTGTCATTGAGCTGTGGTACTTAGGTAATACGATATTTTAATAAATGACTTTTTCTAGCATTTTTCTTTAGAGTGATAAAATATATGCCTAGAAGAGTGTATACATAAATTATTCTTAAAAAAAAAAAATGTATTTTGTAATCCTAGAGACTTAAAACTAAACCTTTCGGCTGGACTCGCTCTCTCTCTTTGTCAATCACATCGTTGCCCATTTCCTTCATGCTTATAAATGTTGTAATAAATTAGATTATGCTCTTAATGGCTAAACTCTTACTTAGACACAAAGTACAAACATTCATTTAATATGTTGTATAATTTTCAACTACGAGTACATTGATCTTTATCAAGCTAGAGACAAGATTCCTTAAAAAGGAAAATGTTTATAATCGGTAACTTGACCAGACAAGAGGAGCATATTGTTATTAGTCATGGGCGCCACATTTTCAATTAATGTAATACAATGGTTTTTAATTTAAGTATAAAAAAAAAATATTTCAAACTAACATAAGCCTCCCATAAAGGTGTCCAAGCTGAAAGAGAGAAAAGAATTAAATGAGTAAATAAGTTTTGGATTTGGATATTAAAAAAAAAGATGTGAGTATCGAGCATACCCGTAGAACTGGCTTTAGAGACTATAGGACAAAAATGGACAAAAATACAAGAGTATACAAAAATACCTAAGCAGCTGTTTATGGAAATATTAAGATTCTGTATTGTAGAGAACAGGTATTTTAAATTTGAGGACCATCTTTATACGCAATTGAAGGGAATGCCAATGGGATCTCCAACATCCCCGGTTGTAGCGGACATCGTGATGGAGGAACTCCTGGACAGCACAATCAACAAACTCAAATACCCTCCAAGATTACTGACGAAATATGTGGACGATCTTTTTGCCATCACGAAAGAGGACGAGGTTCAGAACACACTTGACGCATTAAACTCCCTCCACCGAAATTTAAAATTCACCATAGAACTGGAGATGGATGACAAACTACCATACTTAGACTCTACAATAAACAGACATGGCAACCAACTAAAAATAAAGTGGTACAAAAAGCCCTCCGCATCAGGCAGAATAATTAATTATTATTCCAAACATCCTAAAAACATGGTGATAAATACAGCTAAGAGTTGTATTAAACGGATGCTAGACATAAGTGACGAAATTTATCACGAAGAGACGATTTCGGAAATTAAACAAATTTTGACAGACAATGACTTCCCAAGGAACATCATAAAATCTCTGATTGACAAGAACGGAAAAACAACAGCTAAAAATAAACAACCACCCAAAACTTATGTTCCACAGCTTTCAGAACGATTCGCCCATTCTGACTGCTATAATAAGCAAGATATTCAGCTAGCCCACAAACCAAAGAACACAATGAAAAACTTTTTTAATAAGACGAAGTCCAAAATAGCTACATTTGATAGGAGCAATGTTGTTTACAAGATTCCATGTAATGGAGATGCAGAAAACAGCTGCAACAAATTGTACATTGGTACAACAAAATCTAAACTTAGAACTAGGATATCCCAACACAAATCAGATTATAAACTCAGACACCAAACCACCTTTCAAAAAACGGCGCTTGCAACACACTGTACGGAGAGCGGACACTCGCCGAATTTTGAAGCAACAACAATCCTACAGCAAGAAAACCACTACAGCAAACGCTTCACTCTTGAGATGTTATTTATTATAGACACACACACTGACAAAAGGCTTAACTACAAATCTGACACAGAGAACTGCGCGCACATATACAGACACTTACTGACCAAACAATAACTCAGTATCCAACTCCACGCCGAACGGAACAGACGTGTAAAACAATGTATGTAAAAAAGTTTGTGTTTTTTGTATTAAGTCAATGTTACAATGTAATTGGAAATTGTTTTGTAGTGTCCCTGAAGATGGTTGCCGAGGAGCAACCGAAATATATTGGAAAAACAGCATACACATCTGTGTGTTTTTACTTGACCTCGAGCCTGCAATACTCAAATTCTTTTTTCAAAAGAAGAAAACTTAAAGGGAGTTCAAGTACCAAATAGCTCCCAAATAGGCACCGTTCAGTAACTGTTTTGTCAATGTTCGGTCACTATTTAGTCACTTTTCACTCACTGTTTGGTCACTGTCTTATCACAGCTCAGTCACTATTCAGTCGCCTGTTAAGTCGCCTATTCAGTCACTATTAAGTCACTGTTTTGACACTTTTTAGTTACTGTTTAGTCGGTCACTGTTCACTCACCTTTCTGTCACTATTCAGTCACTGTTAAGTCACTGATCAGTCACTGTTTACCCACTGTTTTGACACTTTTTAGTTACTGTTTAGTCACTGTTAAGTTACTGTTTTGTCACTTTTAAGTCACTCTTCAGTTGGCTGTTCAGTCACTATTAAGTCACTGTTTAGTCTCTGTTAAGTCACTGTTTAGCCACTGTTTAAACACTGTTTAGTCACTCTTAAGTCACTGTTTTGTCACTTTTAGATCACTGTTCAGTTACTGTTTTATCACAGCTCAGTCACTATTCAGTTGGCTGTTCAGTCACTTTTCAGTCACTTTTCAGTCACTTTTCAGTCACTATTCAGCCGCCTGTTCAGTCAATGTTAAGACACTGTTCAGTCACTGTTTAGCCACTGTTTTAACACGTTTTAGTTACTGTATAGTCACTATTAAGTCACTGTTTTGTAACTTTTAGATCAGTCACTATTCAGTCGGCTGCTCAGTCACTGTATAGTTAATGTTAAGTCACTGTTTTGGCCTCGTTTCGGTCACTGTATAGTCACTTTTCAGTCACTGTTTTAACATAGCTGAGACACTATTCAGTCGGCTGTTCAGTGACAGTTTTGTCACTGTTCAGTCACTGTTTAGTCACTGATTAGTCACTATTCAGTCACTGTTTAGACATTTTTAGTCACTGTTAAGTCACTTGTAACAGTAACTCCTCTTTCCACATTTTTCCCCCTTCATTAACTCCTTCTTCACAGCGTCACGTGACGCTGAAATCAAAATTTACTCCTACTAAAATCATCCGTAGCGAAATAATAGATGTTTCACATCAATAAAGATGACCAATTAGAGATGGTCACACTTAAAGCAGCCCAGGCTAAAGTGGCCTGAATTTAGGAAACATTTAAAGTAGCCCACGTATAAGTAATACATAGAGGAAAGCCAACTTTGCTTTACTGACTCGGATCAAAATTTGGCACTTCGATAGCTCGATTACCCGACCTTGAACATTGGCTATATAACTTTTATTAAAACCGCCAAATTCGCAAAATTATTGTAAGATTACTCATAAAAGCGTTTTCACTCACAAATGGCTACAAGAATATAACTTACCTGCTTAGAGCATTTCAATATTGGACGTTCCATTCCCGGTTGCTGTTCGTGTGGTCTTTGTTACCTGTTGATGGGTCATTAGGGGTGGCGGGCTACCACACCAGACCACCTGAATCACCAAACAAACACAAATACCAAATTAAAGCCTTCGGTATACTTGTATATACTTTGTCGGTTTCGCTTACCTTACGGAATGCCTTGCGAAAGTTGTCGGAGAGAAAGGCATAGAGTATGGGATTGATGCAGGAATTGGTATAGGCCACCACATGTGATATTATTTGTATGATGACTGACAAATGGCTGCCGCCATACAAATTGAGCGCCTTCAGTAGGAGAATGACCTACAAGGACGAAAAGAAAAGAAATTCGTAATTTCATTTGTAATTTGTAAGCGCATTGATTTCTTCCTCTTCCTTTCCATTTGTAAACACTTCCGGCGAGGCAAGGACAAATTCTGAAGAAGTAGCAACAGCTGCTAGGTCTTGGCTATATTAAACATTTGTGTAAATACGGTTTTATAAGCACAAATGTCAATTTACCGTTGGACTTGGAGAGAAACTTTCAAGTGAACACAGCTGTAAATTCTAGGATAAGCAGGGAGAAAAAAAATGCAAGTACTTAATTCGTAAATTTGCCCTGAATTTAAGATAGTTCTTATTTCAGGTATAAGTTACTAATTACAGCTTTCTCCTCTCTGTCAATAATCAAATGATAAGTCTTGAACTTATATTTTCGCACAATTAAACCACTATTTTCTGTTGCTGATATACTTACATGAATGGGCAGCCAACAGATGGCAAATGCCAGTACCACAACAACAACCATTCGGGTGACGCGTCGCTTGCCCTTGCTGAATGAAAAGAGAAAGATGATTCGTATTTAAAACGAGCATTCAACAATAATAAATTATTCTACAGTTCAGTTCGCTTTTCCCTAATTTGATTTATGAACTTTCGGGCTTTCTATATAAATAGATAAATTCATTTGCATTCGTGATAATCAAATTTCACATAAATAAAAATAAACTACAAATTTGAATTTATTTTTAGAACCTAAAAGTAGACTATGGAAATTGTTTTTGTAAATGGATGGAATATAGATTATAAAGTTTGATTAATCTGCAAATTAATGAAAAAGTAGGGAAAATGTTTCTTCAAACATTCCATTTGTTTAACTAAGGTTTTCTTACAAAAATGTGCCAAAAAATCTCATTACTCCCAACCTTTTGGCATATTTTATTGCTTTAAGAACGTAGTTTCATCCCTTTTTTTGTTTGCTCCAACCTTTGCCACAAAAAACAGAGAGAATACCGAGCAGAACAACAGAGCACTTAAAAATTTATGAGCAACACTCATGAGTTTTCTTTGCTCGGCCTAATAAAAAGGCATTCATCATGCCACATGGGCCACAACCAGACCAAGCCACAGGTGCATGGTGCCCCCAGGCTCAGTCCAATCCAATAGTGACAAGGGTGAGACTCACCGTGACTCGGCCGATGGCTTACAACCGGGCGCACTTTTCCATAGGCGAGCCAGCATTCCCATGTATAAAAAGCAAATCAATGTCAATGGGGCCACATACGATGACAAGAAGAACGAAACCTGCAAAGAAAGAAGAAGAAAAAAAAATACATAAATGTCAAGTCATTCACATATCGAGCAGGCTCGCACACAGATCCGAAGAGGCATTACTTTAATTGCCCGAAAGGGCAAAAGTTTGTAACTTAATGAAAGCAATTAGGTTATAAATGGCACTTGATATGTCCACCCACAAACGATTAAATGATGGAAGTTCGATTTGGAAAGGGTTCTACCAAGCGAAACGTTGTTCTTATTTCTCTTTCATGAAACCACAAGTTCAGCCGATTTTTTCGAAAAGTCGCACGTTGTAGCTAGAAGTGTTTAATACGCATTAATCTAAACACTTTGCAACGCTGTTAGAAGCTAATCTAATATTCCACAAAACACAGCTGTACTGGTTAGGATCAACAGAGTTCAATTAGTGAACGCGCGCTCGACCTAAAAATCAAAAATTTGAAATATAAGGGCAATATATGGGATAAGATTTGGATTAAGTCTCTTATCTTATAATCTTTCGCTTTTAAATAATGGAGGTTGCGGAATGCTCATGAACCTGCCAATTGCATAATTTAGAAATTTGTTTTAGTTTCAGTTTTTCATGTATCATATACCTAGCTTTGCTTTCGTCATGCCAAAAAGTATGCTAAGCATTTTGCCTTTTCGTAAAACAAAAGTTATGTAATATTAAAGATTTGTTGCCGTAGGTGCATTTATGTGCATGAATGCATATGAAGGTAAAAATCAATTTACCGGCGCAAAGCCAAAAACTCAATGCCCAACGCACTATGGGATATTTTACCATTTATTAGGGATAAACTCTTTTTTCAAAAGTGTTCTAAACAAGGCTGTAAACCGGTCCTGAACCGAACCCCTAAGAACCGGCTCGGTGCAGACCGTGAACCGAACCCCTAATATTTTTGACAGCTCAAACCTGAACCCGAACCGGACCACTATTTCGAAAAATTAGGTTCGGTTCGCAAAATTAAGTAGTTATTCCAGGGAAATAAAGAAATTCCAGGTAATCTGACTTCTTCAATCCTTCGACATTCCTCTATTTCAGATTTATATTATCGACGTCAATAATGGAGCGAGTTCGAGCTGGAGCACATTTAAATGATAACTGCAAAGCAGAAAAGGTATGCAACTATGTATAAAGAATGAAATGTTGATATAGGTTGCTCATATGAATCAAAAGCATTTCTTGATTTGGACGATGGCCTGAATAGATTACCTGGAGGACTCTACAATAAGAGTTCGATTGTTTTAAGGAAGTTTAGTTTTACTTTAGCAGAGACCAGTGCTAGACCGTTGGACGCGATGGAACTCAGTCTACAAAATGTCACTTAAGTTTACGGAAGTTAATACTCAAATCAACAGTAAGTAGATTCGTTTAAGTAAATTCGGAATTTCTTAACCCTCTCATGCCCGCTGTTGCATATACGCAACATTGTATTTAGGAGCCTCTAACTACCGTTATTTTACATATTTTGTTTTGAACCTTTTGCAAAAATATAGCTGCATGTGTTGAGTGAGCTTACATCTAATTGTTCGGTAGTCAGATGCAAACGCATTCAGGTAGTAGCTATTCTCCCGAGAGCGCTGTTGAAAAATTCATTGTGGAAAAAAAACGTGGTTTTAAAAAAGTGTTAAAAAACATTAAAATAATTACTTCATCCTAAAACCAAGTTCAACAACTAAATAAGGAAAGGTAAGTGAGTATTTAAAAAAACCCCGCATGAAAATATTATTTAGTTTGTTTGTAATAATTTTGTAAATGTCGTGTTGCGTACATGCAACATTGGTCTATTGTGGTAATTTAAAAAAAAATAAAACTTTTTTTATGCAGATTCTAAGATGCGCCCAAAAGGTCTGACTCAAGCTGAGATTGAAAAATTTGCCAACTTTGATTGGGATAATTCTTCTGGCGAGGAAAATGAAAAAGAGAAGATTGAAATATGGACGAAATTATAGAAGAAACTTTGAAAAATTTGGATAACAGAGCTGAAAATGCGGAAGTTTGTCTGATTGACCAATTTATTAGAAGCGAAAATGATGGAGATTTGAATGAAAATGAAAACGTTGTACAGGAGGTGATGAAAAAAATTGATTTGAAGGTTTGCAGTGGAGGAGTGCAGAGTTTATGGAAAGCGAGACTACTTGGAAAAGTGAATTATTCAGCAATGCGGTGAAAAAATTGTTTTGTGTCCTTTCATACATAAATATAAATAAACGGCATTTGAAAAAAAAATCAACTTGACTCTAAATATATAACACCATTGCCCAATGTTGCATATACGCAACATCCTGTAGCTCTTGAACCAGGATACCTAGGACATTGAAATTTTTGTCAGTTGATATTGAGGTCAACTCTAGCTAATATGTCTACTCAAAAATTTTTTTGCCACGCCCATTTTAATTCGAGCATATGAGGGTTAAGCAGTTAAAACAGACAGTTCAATGCCAAGTGGATTCAATTCGTAGAAAAAGAAAGCCTTGATCTAGTAACCATTGATTTTTTTGTCACCTTCCACATAAATTTGTAAAAGTAAAATGGCCAATTCAAAAGAATATACGAATACCGAAGTGAAATTGAGAACAGACCTGATAATCACATAATGAATTTGAAATCTGTAAATAATCGGTTATATATAATGTTGCGAAAATTACCCCAGAGAACGTACATGGATTTCAGATGTACAGACTCCCTGAAGAAGGCAATATATTTGTCGAAATGCGTAGGAGAGAACCTGATCCAAAACGTGTTATGACTGCAGGAAGGGAAGACGGTTGAATAACAACCTCAATTGACACCACAATAATACCACGAAAAAAGGGCCAAAAACCAATTTATACATTGAAAAGTTAAAAAAAAAACGAGGACTTGAAAAATATTGCTCTGACTATATTTGCTGTTTCAGCAACTCAGGCCTATTCAATAGTCAAGTTTGATCTTTCTGATATAAGAGCTGGAATAGATCAACAGCTTCTAGAAGATATAATGCTAATGACACACATGACACATGATAGTCTAGTAGCCCTACTTCTTGTTATGTTGTAAATTTAAATAATTGTCAAATTCATAGAGTTTTCTGGGGAAATTCAGACCCACTAGATATCATGGGTCATTTGTCGAACAGTGAAAAAGGCAAAAATGATCCGAAATATAATGTCACACCCAACCAAGAACCCTTCACGGTCGCCGAGGATGCCTTTGGCATTAATTTTTGATCAGTTAAAGGTGACTGTAATTGCAAGAAAATCAAGTTCCTTGCTTAGTTTTTATACTCTGTACCGAAGGTACATAGATTATATTAAGTTTGTGCAAAAGTATGTAACAGGGAGAAGGAATCATTTCTGACCCTATAAAGTATATATATTCTTGATCAGCATCAACAGCCGAGTCGATATAGCCATGTCCGTCTGTCCGTCTGTCCGTCCGTCCGTCCGTCCGTCCGTCCGTATATACAAACAGATCTCGGAGATGGTAAGAGATAGAGGTTTGACATGTATGGGACAAATGTTTCTTATAGCTGCAAGCAGATCAAGTTTATTTTCAATTGTTGCCACGCCCCCTCCCGACCCCGCAATTCGGATCTGTATCTCCTACAGTTTTGAAGATAGACGTTTCGTACCTTCTAGAAATAGTTAGTAATTAGAAAAATGTATCGATTTGCCAAAGAAATGATAAAGATCGGATCAGCGGTTCTCAAGTTATGAGCAAAAAAGTACATTTCCCTCGCCCCACCCCCTTCCACCCATTCGCAACTAACACCACACAATCTTAGAGAGAGATAGAGAGAGCGAGAGAGAGAGTGAGAGAAAAAAAAAGAGAGAGAGACTTTGAGATGAGCGCAGCACCAGCATTGCATTCAGCTTCTACTCCAGGTACAGAGTATGTTATAGTCGGGCTTGACCGACTTTCTCTCTTGTTTTATTATTAAGATATTAATTAATGCGTGAAATTTGGGAGAATTTTCTATAGTGCAACGCTTGTCATTTGGCACTTGGCTTATTTTCGCCTTGAATGTGGTTTTTGTGTTTGTTTTTGTGTTTTTGCTGGGTTTCGTTGGCCATCTGCTGCCATGTCAGAGGTAATTTTTTTGATGCTGTTTTTGCATTGAATTTGTTAAATGCGCTGACCCGTAATGCATGGCCAGATACCAGATATGGGTAACGTTTTAAGGTTTTCAGAGACTCGACAGACTTGTTCATGCAGTGTAACATTTTTTAACAGCTACCGCTTAGCCGTAAGCCAAACATACACATTTGCAGGGTGTTTTAAGAGGATGTACATTGGGGGGGATATTTGATGTATGGAAATCTGTAAGACCATAGAGATACCCCTTATGCGATTCATTTTGCATAACAAAAAAAACTAACAATTCTACGAATTGGATTCAATGGGATTGCCTAAAGTGCTGCGCATTACGGTTGCGGCCGTTACGCTTATAAATAGATTATCGTCCATTTGATCATTCTCAAACTTTAAGGACCTAAAAATAATGCGGATTATTATACTACTGTGAGCTTGGGTTTGCTCTTTGGGGCTGTAAAAACAATTTTACATACTAATGTGAGCATAAAATACTGTGAATAGATCTATGCTTGATATAAAGACGATTAAATTTCAAATTAAGAATTTCAATCTCAAACATTCAAGCACGACAACATTATCAAGCACGATAGGCTTAGTATTTTCTCTGAGTGTAAAATGAAAAACCATTGCTCCCATGCCTGCCTCATCGCAGGCTCATACACTACCCCCTGCACCACACCCGGCCACTTTGTCTTATATTCCGTTTTTCGGACTTCAAATTCAAATCGATATTAATCCTTTATCATTTAACCCCCCCCATTTATATAAAAATTCCATACATGTATGAACCCTTAGAAGAAGACTCTCTAAGTGTGCATTGAAGTCTTACCAAATAAAATTTTGAATAGATTTGCATAAGAAATGACCGTTTTAAAGGTACTTCACCTCGTTTATCTATACGTAAGACCTACACGTGCCTGTACCGAGTAGTTCGTATGCATACCTAATGAACGCGTCGCTCATTTTTTTAGTTGTAGATAAGCTTAATTGATGAGACATTAGACCCTTTGGTCCCTATAAATAACGCTTAGCCGTATCCACAAGTTCTGTACAAATTTTGTCCCCATCATGGCCAGAGCTTGCTTAAGTTTTGTTCTATTTGTCATCGGTGTGTCTTTGCCATTGGCTTGGCAGAGCTCCACTGAGGCACCAGATCATCATTCCCCCCAGCCGATTATCGTGGGCGGAGCACGCGCTACCCAGGGACAATTTCCCCATCAGATTTCGTTACGTCAAAACGGACGTCACCTGTGCGGAGGTTCCATTCTATCCGCTACCCACATTTTAACGGCTGCTCATTGTGTCATGTCGGGAGGACGAGTGTAAATAGCAAGCGACATCTTTTACTGAATTTCTCATAAATTGTTTTTTTATTTGTTACAGAACGCCTGCCTCTCAGCTGAGCATACGAGCGGGCAGTTTACTACTAAATAGTGGCGGAGTTGTGGTTCAAGTGGCGGAGGTAAAGAAACATGCGCAGTATAAGGGTGTTATTCCGGGCAATGATGTGGCTGTATTACGTCTCAGTACCCCGCTGGAGCTCAACTCTAGCACCATCAAAGCCATTCCCTTGGCCACCAGTGACCCTCCAAATGGCGCCACTTTGAATATCTCCGGTTGGGGTAGAACCTCTCACAATGGACGCGTTCCGAATGATTTGCTCTACGTGGGCGTGCAGGTGATGGGGCGTGCCCAATGCAAACGCATAGCCCCCCTTCTGCCGGAATCTGTCATATGTCTAAGTCATGGTAGAAATAAGGGCGCCTGTTTTGGTGATTCCGGAGGACCGGCTACGTATCAGGGTACACTAGTGGGCGCATCCAGTTTTGTATTTGGACGCTGTGGTGGCACAAGACCCGATGGCTATGCGCGAGTCTCTGCTCTACGTGGTTGGATACAACAACAAGCGGGTCTCTAAAAAAATTAAACCCTACTTTGATGAGCATGAAATAAAAATTTTAAAACAATTTGCGTTGTTTTAAAGAAAAAAAAAAATAATGGGTGTTCACTTTTTACATACGGCTAGAAAGAGGGCTCATTTTTGGAAAGGACATCAAGGTAAGAAATGAAGCGGATAGAGAGAAGAATGGGTTGATCCTTTGTATATAACTTTATAAGTCAGGCAACTAAATATCGGAAACAAATATTAAATGGGGACTTTTTAAGCAAAGTAACACTGCCTACCAAATGTGGTTGTGGTAAATGGGGAAGACCCGGGAAGCCAGGTGTGTGGGGCTGAATAGCGAAGAATTTGGAAGGCAGTGATCGACTGACGGTTCTTACCAGGTCGATTAGTTTATAATATAGTACTTTATATACGAAAAAAAACTTCTTGTTTCGATATAAATTAAGAATCTGATAGCCTATTAAGAAAATGATATCAATTATTCCATACAAATTGTTGTTTCATTTTAACCTTCATTTTTTAAAGATAATGACATTTTCCACGAAGGACCAACTATATTTAATTATTCTTTATATTGTTAAAAGCCCAAAACCATTCAAAACTGACATAAAAATGCGGAAAAAAACCCTAATATTATCGGTAAGAAAGAAAAAAAGATGTGAGTGACGTTAACACTCACGAGGCTTTGATGTGAATCATCATCTGCTCATTTATGGCCAAAATCACAAGCTCTCTCAATGGTATATAAATCAGCAACATCTTTATAAAGGGAAAACTAACAGGAAGAAGAAATACCAACAACAATAACACAAGCTGTTGAGTGCTTTTCTTCTCTGTTAAGTCACTGTCAAGTCATTGCCAAGTCACTTTTTGGGCACTATTTATCAAGTCACTGTCAAGTCAGTATTTAGTCTCTGTATAGTCACCGTTTCGTCAATTTCAAGTCACCATGAAGACACTTCTTGGTCAATATATAGTCACTGTTTAATTACTACCATGTCAAGTCACTTTTTGGTCACTATTTATCAAGTCACTGTCAAATCACTATTTATTAAATTTTTAGTCACTATTTAGTCACTGTCAAGTAACTATGTATGTATGTATGTATTTATGTATTTGTTCTTTATTTAAATTGTTTCGAAAAAAATTACAATTTGATTGGGGGTATATTAAGAACTACTAACAATGACTTAATAGTCGTCTGTCGGCAAAAGTTTGTAGATAATTAGTGCGTTTTATTTCTTACAATTTTGATAGAAGATGAGTGTTTACTTAATTAAAATTATTTAAAAGAAATGATCTGTATCTTAACGCATTTTTTAAAAAGTTAATTAACTGATCCCAGTTTGGCCCATTTAATATATCTATAATCTCGTTCTCCCTTAGTACAGTCTTTCCTAGATGCTGCACCCTAAACTCTCTGAGAACTGGGCAGCGTCCAAGAAAATGGCTAAATGTCTCCTTTTCGTTTAGATTGCACATTGTGCAAAGTCCCGATTGGGTCGTTGAAAATCCAT
The DNA here is from genome assembly GCA_018904275.1 of Lordiphosa clarofinis. Lineage (NCBI taxonomy): Eukaryota > Metazoa > Arthropoda > Insecta > Diptera > Drosophilidae > Lordiphosa > Lordiphosa clarofinis. The sequence goes on from JAEIGQ010000008.1 coordinate 1,546,810, forward strand.
CGCCATTCAGTTTCAAGAGTCCACATCGGGCTTTAAAAATCCATGTTATGTCTGCAACCTTCATGTCATCTGCAATATAAGTGGTTCCATCGGTATAATCCAGAAATTTATAGATACGACGCGTAGTTGCTGCTGCCTGCTCGTGATATTCTCGGACTGCCTCAGCTTTTATTCGGCTTACCAGTTCGTTACACCCGAAGCTCCATGACTCTTTAGTTCCATTTTCCAATTGCCATTCTAAATCGCGCCCATCTTTTAGGAAGTTTAACCGCTTTGCCCAGAAAACGTTCTTTTGGATGATGTACGTGGAAAGCTTTCGTGGTAATCTATGCTCTTGGTAATCAAATAAGGCCAAGCTCGATCGCCAATGAGTAATTAGGAGTATTGTCTGGCAGCCTTAGAATCCTTTTAACAAAGTATCGCTGAAATTTGTCTACCTCTTCAAAATGATGTGATCTCCATATTTGTGCTGCATAAGATTGTGTGGAACGGCACACCGCAAGAAATAACTTCCATTTGGAGCTCAGGGGTACTCTTTGATTGCAAAAATAATTTTTCCATGTTTTTCGCTGACCTGTTTCGCTGCTTAACATGTTTTGTGAAGGACAAGGTTGATGTAAATACCACTCCCAGTTATGTGAACTCTGAAACAATCGGTATTGGTTTCGAATTGTAAGTCCATTTCTCGCCGGCCACCTTTTCTAAATACCATCATTTTAGACTTACTGTTACTATTCACCTCCATATTCCACTTTTTGCAGTACTGTTCTAGCTTATTAATCATTCGTTGCATCATATCGACATTGTCTGCATACAAAAGTACTCGGAGGTTAATATCACCGATCCATAGTCCTCCTTCAATTTCATCATGTAGATCGTTTGGGAATAATATGAACAACAATGGGGAAAGAAGACATCCTTGTTTTACGCCTGTGTGTGTGCGGAAAGAAGTAACTATTTAGTCAGTTTTTAGGCTGTTTTTAAGTCTTTGTCAAGTCACTTCTGGGTCACTATTTAATCACTGCTTAGTTACTGTCAAGTCACTACCCAGTCACTGTTTAGTCACTGTTTAATCACTGCCTTTGTTTAGTCACTACACTCTCAAGTCACTGTTTGGCCTCTATTAAGTCACTGCTTAGTAACTGTCAAGTCACTGTTAAGACACTGTCAAGTCACCGTTGAGTCACTGTCAAGTCATCTTTAACATCTCTTCCCTCACATTTCTTCCTCTTAATGCAGTGATGCACAAACTCACATTATCATGATTTGCGCTGGTGTGCGTAGCAGAGCAACACGAAGTAAACATCGTTATGTCCAATTTATAGGCTACATACAAACACACATATGTGTGTGCGTGCTATTTATAGAGCACACGTATTCTCTCACACGTATTCTCTCTTTCTCTGTCGGCTGGACGCTGGCAGAATTATAACTTCTTATCCCAGGAGATACGGCAGTTTGACCTTGTGCACCACTGTCTTAATGCAAACCATCTTGTGTGTGCGAGTGTTCCGGGACAGCGTCACGTGACGCCAAAATCGAACTTTACTCCTACTAAAATCTTCCGAAAATTTTGATTGTGTCAGCTAATTACTACCAAAAATTGTATTTTTTCCGAGTTTTGGTTGAAATTATACATGCTTTAGGGCCTATTAACTATATGAAGGACCAATCGAATGAAGTTGGTATGTTCCAATCGAGTGTTTATTTACGTCTAAGCTACTTTTTCGTCCTTCATTGCTTAGTCAAATTCGTTAGCTCAGTAGCTGGTGAAGGTGTCCGTATGTGTAAAAGCTAATTTTCTAAAGAAAGAAAATAACTTTTCTTATTAGATGTTCAGAGGCGGGATCGAACCCACGACCTCCCGCCCAGCAGTCCAGCACACTAACCACTGGGCCACAGACGCCCACATGGAATTGAATCCCTATTATTGAGTTGTTTGGCAAGCATTTCCAACTCGTCTTAAGAATTATCCGTTATGATTTCATCTATATTTGAATTTTGTTGTATGTTAACATTAAATGTGATTTAGCTAGCTTTTTTCCTTCTTCTGATAGCAAGTTTGATTCCTGGAATCTAAAAAATCGAATTCAAAAACAAACGGAGCTATTTTTTCCAAAGAATTGACCTCCCTTTTTATACCCGTTACTCGTAGAGTAAAAAGGGTATACTAAAGTCGTGCAAATGTATGTAACAGGCAGAAGGAATCATCTCCGACCATATAAAGTATATATATTCTTAATCAGCATCAACAGCCGTGTCGATATAGCCATGTCCGTCTGTCCGTCTGTCCGTCCGTCCGTCTGTCCGTCTGTCTGTATGAACACCTAGATCTCAGAGTTGGTAAGAGATAGAGGATTGACATGTATGGGACAAATGCTTCTTTTATCTGCACGCAAATTTTGGCCACGCCCCCTCCCGCCCCCGCAATTTAAAAAAAACTTTATATCTCCTACAGTTTTGAAGATAGACGATTCGTACCTTCTAAAGATAGTTAGTAATTAGTAAAATGAATCGATTTGCCGAAAAAATGATCAAGATCGGATGGACGGTTCTCAAGTTATGAGCAAAAAAGTGATACAAGCCCCCCCGCTAAAAAAAATGTTGCATACTTTTCGAATGGTCACCCTAAGGAACCCAGGAACACTGTTAAACATGTTTTTTTCATGAGTAACGGGTATATCGAAGTCGGTTAGAGCCGACTTTAACTTACGCTCTCGTTTTTCAACAAGAATTTTGCAGGCCTGCCAGCCATAGAAATTCTCATTCTCATTTTCTGTTTCAAGCCAATCTCAATTAACGATAAGAAGTTAACGTTCGTGTTTTAAGTAAATCAAGACTTGGCTTACTACAATTTTGGGTCCTTAAAAAATTGAATAAGATTAATGTTCTCACCTTTTTTACAACTCTGCTTTTCAAAGTATTTTCGCCATATTTTAAAGCTAATTGCTGATTTAGCTTACTATTCGCCAGTAACTCAATACCTAGCTGAAGTGAACCGAACTGAAACATTTTATAAAAATCTCGTGAAACATGTTAGTTAGCAGACTTCTCCGAAAAGAAATTTTTTTTGATATATACCGTGAAGCTAGGTGATTGGGTTGTCCATCTTCCGAACATTCTTTTGATTTGACGAAGCAGAAGGATGCTGATCTGTGTCCCTCTGTGTTTTATTATTGTGATAATTTTGTAAATTACTAACATATCGGAATATTGTTTTATATCAATCGTTTTAATTTGGCCTATCTGTCTGTGTGTGTGTGTGTTACAGTAGGGGTGGCTATTTGGGCCATCGAAGGAATGCAGCAAGGGCAGCAAGATTCGATCAACAATTAAAAGGAAAAGTGCAACTACCGGAAACTGATTTATAGATTTAATTCATACTTTTAAATGACTTTGGTTGGAGGAACAGAAATAATGCATAATACAGCGGCAAACGGTTAGCAATTTAATGCAACCTTCAGCAGAACACACATGTATGCCAAAATATTGATCTAATTGCCCATAGTGCAACTGTGCAAAGTCCAGAAAATTGGTTAAATTTTTTATAATTTGTCACTTGTCATTACACTTAACCCTTAATATTTTGTTTTTCATAGTTGAGTTACGGCATCGCCTTAATAAGCTTTAAGTGAAGCAATGTTCCATTTATCATCAAGTTAGACGTACACGTGTATTCTCGAAGTAGTGCATGGATTGAGATAAGCCAAATTGACACTGATGATGATGAGGCATACGAAACGATGTCTCTTATATATATATATCGCTGAACGTTGGCCTCCACTCCACAACACAAAAAGTCCACAATCATGACCAGAGTTGGCTTAAGTTTTGCACTCTTTGTGATCGGTTGGTGTGTTCCGTTGACTTTACAGTCCACCACGGAGGCACCTGATTCTTTCGTAAGACCGCGCATAGTGGGCGGCACACGGGCACGAGAAGGGCAATTTCCGCATCAGGTGTCGTTGCGTGTACGTGGGAGTCACAACTGCGGCGGTAGCATCTTATCCGCCACCCATATCTTAACCGCCGCCCACTGTGTCACTACGGGAACAGTTGCGTAAGTTGGAGGTATTCACCTTTGACTCCTTTTATGAAGTTTGTGCAATTTTGTAGGAAGCCCGCTTCTGACTTGTCCATACGAGCGGGTAGTCTGCGTATCAATGGTGGGGGAGTTATTGTACAAGTAGCCAACGTAAGGGTTCATCCTTCCTACAAAACTGCGAGTCAGGGCAATGATGTGGCTATATTACGTCTGAAGGAACCGCTTAGACTCAACTCCAGCAATATTAAAGCTATTTCACTGGCTTCGAATGATCCCCCGTCTAATGCACAGGTGGATATATCTGGATGGGGTGCCACCTCTCACACTGGACCCATATCGAACGAGTTGCTTTATGTGCGCGTCCGGGCCATTTCACGCACGGAATGTGCCCGCCATAATGGCACACCGGCAGAGACTGTTATATGTTTGCTACATGGCAAGGATCAGGGTGCCTGTTTTGGTGATTCGGGTGGACCGGCTACGTATAAAGGAACCCTAATTGGCGTGGCCAGTTATATAATTGGAAGCTGTGGTCGTGCAGCACCTGATGGTTATGCACGTGTCAGCGCATTGCGTTCGTGGATACGTGGAAATATGGGTTCATAAATATTTTACTTACACTTTCTGAGCATTATAAAAAAATAGTTTTTTTTTCCATTGAATAAAGGAGAGCATGTGTGGGAAGTTGATGGTGGTTCAGATCTCCTGATCCTAATAGGAATGTATGTAGTCAGGTCAAGCTGCTGAGTGATCCTGGCTACTGCGTCTCAAGTCCGACTCACAACTCCTTGTGGTGACCACCGGTAACTGAGCGATGCATACGCAACGCTGCTGGCTAACGTGAGCGGCGACCCGCCCTTGCAGGGATGGTACAATATATAGGGTTAGTGCGTCGGGTTTGGTACCCACCACCGTAAAAAATGACTACTAATGAAAACTGCGACAATGCCTCGGATACGGAACCCCTGACAACGACAATGCAAACGTTTTAGGCACCACGGGATGAAAACTTAAAACAAGGATATCACAACATAAATCCGACCATACAGAAAACTGCACTGGCGACACACTGTATGGAGAGTGGACACTTACCGAGTTTCCAAGAAAGTACAGTAAACGCTTCACTCTCGAAATGTTACATATAATAGACACAACAGCAGACAAGAGAATTAACTATAAAGCGAACACCGAAAACTGAGCCCACAGACACCTACTGAAACAACAATAGCTTAGTTCCCATCATCATCCCAACACTGTTTTCGAACAGCACTGTGCGAAATCACAACAGCAGTCACAGCTGGATTAAATTCAGTAAGGCCCCATGAAAGGTCTATAATAGTGGCACTTGACCTCTCTAAGGTGTTTGATATGGTCAACCACAACCTGCTCCTCGATGACCTACTTCACTCAAACCTCCCAAACCGAGTTAGAAGATGGCTGTCCATTTACCTTGCGGGAAGGCAAACACAAGTGGAGTCTAAAACCAGAAAAATAAAGCTAGGTGTACCACAAGGAGGATTCATATCCCCTATACTGTTTAACTTTTACGTGGCAAAGATCCCACCTCCACCAGGGAGAAACATACCAGAGATAGAACAAAGGCTAAACTCATACCTTAGCCTCTCTGCCCCAAAGTCATCACCACGTGGACCAAGGAGGTCACGATGTCCCTGGACATCCACATTAAAGGCCAACCTGTACCCACAGTCAAATATCCGAAGATATTAGGCGTAACTTTTGACCCACTTTTTACTTTTTCGAAGCACTCGGAAGACGTCATTAGAAAGGTATGCAGTCGAAATAAAGTCCTCAAAGCCCATCCCAATCACAATAGCACAGCGGAGAGGATGTCACGAAGGAAAGTCTTCTTCTTCTTCTTTATTGGCTCGATGCTTGCATCACAACCGTTTGACGGTCTCGGCCGCTGCAACTAATGTCCGCCAGTCGCTTCTGCTACGTGCGAGCTGGCACCAGTTTTTCACGCCAAGCTTGGAAATTTCTTTCCGCACCTGATCGTCCCACCTTGCCTTGTCCCAGTTCTTTCGCATTCCTCTTGTAGAGCTCATATAGTTCGTCTTTCCTTCGGATGCGAAAATCCTCGCCAACTTTCAAAGGTCCATAAATCCTGCGAAGGATCTTTCGCTTGAAAACGCCAATCGCCGTCTCATCCGCTGATGATATTGCCCATGCTTCTGCGCCGTATTGCAGGACTGGGATGATAAGCGCTATTTTTGTTCTTCGCTTGAGGTTTCTGCTCTTGAGCTTCCTACTTAGCCCGTAATAGCATCGGTTTGCGAGCGTGATTCTTCTTCGGATTTCCAGGCTGATGTTGTTGTCGCCGGTTATCATCGTTCCGAGGTAGACAAAGTCCTCTAAAACTTCAAAGTTGTACTCTCCCATTGCAACAGATTGTCCTAGGCGCGTGGACTTCTGTTTCGAGGACACTAGGTACTTCGTCTTGTGACGAAGGAAAGTACCGGTACGAAATGATCTCAGAGTGGAGATGCCAAACATCCTACCACTCCTGGGAACAGGAACGATCACGGCAGAATCCAAACCAACATGGTTGCCCGAACCATTGCGGCATTCCAAGATAATATCGTCTTGGAAGGCAGACCACCCCCCAAAAACCAAGCCCAGAAGAGACCCTACCAAGACATCATAGGACAACTCTGGCCCAGCTCCAGAGATAGAGATAGTAAGAGATAGAGGTTTGACATGTATGGGACAAATGCTTCTTTTATCTGCATGCAGATCAAGTTTGTTTCAAATTTTGGCCACGCCCCCTCCCGCCCCCGCAATTTGGGAAAAACGTTATATCTCCTACAGTTTTGAAAATAGACGGTTCGTACCTCCTAGAGATAGTTAGTAATTAGCAAAATGAATCGATTTGCCGAAGAAATGATCAATATCGGATGAACGGTTATCAAGTTATGAGCAAAAAAGTGAACCAAGCCCCCGCTACCCCCTCCCGCCCTAAAAAAATGTTGCATACTTTTCGGATGGTCACCCTAAGGAACGCAGGAACACTGTTAAACATGTTTTTTCATGAGTAACGGGTATATCGAAGTCGGTTAGAGCCGACTTTAACTTACGCTCTCGTTTTCTTCTATGTACATATGGATCAACCATGTGCATCCAAGTTTATTTTCAATTTTGGCCACGTCATATCTTTCATAGTTTTGAAGATAGATGTTTCGAACCTTATAGAGATAGTTAGTAATTAGCATTATATATCGATTTGCCGAAGAAATGATTAATATCGGATAAACGGTTTTCAAGTTATGAGCAAATGAGACCAAATGAGTCCCACGAATATCGTTAAAAACTTAAATCACACCCTGTCAGGCCACTTTAGTTTCCATCTTCCGGCATCATAAATTGCCGCCTCAATATCAAGCATTAACGTTACAAACAATTTTCCGTTTTTTGCCAATTTACAATTTAATTGGAAACATACTCGCAAATTTCTTACATTGTCCTGGCGAAAGGAACCCAAGTGTCAGGGCGGATTATGTCAGTGGCTTGGCCCGTTGTCGTTGTCGATAACAAACGACATGTTCATTGGCCATGGCGCGTAATCCAAACCAAAGTGATTTCGATTCCGTTGCTGTCAGGCATTATTCTTTCGCTGCGCTGCCATATGAAAGGCGTGAGTTCGGTGGTCGGGGGCTCGGGGCTCGGGGGGGGGTTATTAACAATCGAGCCATGAGCGATTGTTGTTCGTTTTCCGTTTCATTACATTTTGTACCTTTTACCTTTCGTGTGTGCTGAGTGTTTTTTATTTCATTTTATTGTTTTGCATTTCGATGAAGGCCCTTTAATCATTTACACTTGGCTGATGCGTGGCGGCGCCACTTGAAAACTTAACGCTTCGCAAATGAGTTTCATGCCTGAGGTAGTCAGAGCTGGTCGAAGGTATTGGGGTAAATGTTCAAAGTTGGGGAAACAGCAAGTCAGCCAACTGGCTTAATCATTGACGGAGGTCCGCAAGAGTTGAAGTTTTTAGAGAAACATTTAAATTTTGCAATGCAAAAACTGGTTGATCGTACAGCCTTTTCATTGCCAAATCATCAGCGGTCTTTGTCCGTTCTTTACTCCATCAATTTAACTTCATATAAAAATATTGCAAATGTTAAAATTGCCTTAAACCGATTGACCGAAACCTCCTTTTCCTCCCTTCATCTTCCCCCCCTCATCTTACTCTAAAAACTGTGCTAAAAAACCCGTCTATCTACGCCTAAGCTAAATCCTTTTAATATCAAGGTAAACTAATAAATTATGAACTAAAACTTTTCACCACTTTTGGCCACGTTGTCACTTAAACTAAAAAGCCAAAAGAGAATAAAAAGAAAATCTCATTTTCAGGCCAAATGATTAGCAAACATTTTGCAACTTTTGTGTTCCACTTGGCAATTGCTTTTTGGGCCAAAATTTATGATCCACATTCACTCAATGACTTCTTGCCTAGAGACTTGACTATAAACCCATAAACTTTGGAAAGCGGCATAAAAGTGAGCATAAAACTTCAGTTGATGGTGGGCCACTTAAGAAATAGACACAGCTGCAGTTACAGGCAAAAAACTATAGACAGATAGCAAAGATAGATCGATGGATGGACAATTTTTACTACGCGAAGGCGGTTTAAACTTTTGGCGAACCATCAACAGAAGTGTGCCAAATGATAAATGGGAGGGAGGGCTGCTCGTTAATATTTGGGCTAGGACAAAATTGCGCCTGGGATTTGTCCATAAACGCAACTGAGGCGCCTGCTGCTCTGTCACTCAGCAAAAATTAATCAACTTTGTGCCTGACTCGCCTGGAGGCTTTTAAGGCTAAAACTGTCCAGGCACATGTGCGCCGCACACCCCTAATTTAGCATAGCCTCGCTATGTTTGCCATAAAAGTCACACATACACGAATTTGTTGTATTTACTGTGTCACTTCCTTTGAAAAGGACAAAAACTTTTGGATATGAAACTTTTACAATAGCAAATTTTAGCCAGCTATGTTTGCTCATAACTTTAAAAACAGGCCTTGTCGCCTAAACAAGAACGTCGCAGTACCATCTTTAGTAAACTTTGTAAGCAAGTCTGGTCGACTTCGTGTGGCCTCGTGTTGAGGGCTTCATTTTGCCTTGTAGTGGCCAGTTTCCAACGGGGGCGTTTAACTGAACTAATACTATTAACATTGCGCTTAACTGATTTATGAAACGGTAGAAGTACGAAAAGAGAAGATCAACATGCTCTTAGGTTACCTTGGATAAGCATCAGCACATCATACGATTGCACCGTTCTTTTCTGACTTCGACTTCGGTTAGCTAGCATAGGTTAATGCAAGCTTAGCTTAGCGTAGCACAGACAGTGAGCGGCTTATTTTTACTTCCCTTTGGCGATGCAGAGATCAGTTCAATAACTCAATAATTAGATATATTAATTTTCCTCATATACATATATATATATACCTACCTATATAAATAATTTCCTCGTTTTCTTTAGTTTGGTAAGGATAACCTTGAAGTCAATGAACAATGAATTAGATGATGTTTAAGCACGATTATGAATTTAAATCTATTTCCTATAATAAATAATGTTCATTGTTAGAATTGAAATGACAGCTTAAGATTTTCCCAATGGTCCGTCGCTGATCCAAAAAGTCAATGCCATACCATGCGTAATTAGCAGCTAAGAGCTGCACATGCCCCTGATCCAAGATCTCAAGATCCTTCCAAAGAGGTATGCCAAGGAAGGGTGGGTACAGAATAGGGTATAACCAACAGCTCAATACCCTAGATCCAATCCGTCTATACGTATACTTGTCAGTCTATTAAAGTCCCTATTCCGATGTTCCCTTATTGTAGTGGTGTGTTTGCCATCCAACGAGCTGAGCCCGAGCACAGCAAGAAGTGCACGCCCCGAATCCTTTATGGCCAATAACGAATGCGCGAAGTTAATCAGATCTATTAATCTGAAGGCCATTCAGTTATTAAGATAAGAAGAAAACCCTGCACGCTACAGCCTAGCGTTGAGGGCTTCGTGTTGTCTCGCTTTAAGCGGGGTGGAGGGCTAAGGGCAGAAATTTTAAGTTGTAGTTATTGTTATAAGTATATATATATATAAGTAATAGTGGGGTCCTCTTACAACAGTATGGCTTAAATCAAATTTTTTTTAACTTGTCAGCTGGAGACAAATACAAACAGTTTATTTAGTATCTAGGAGTCATATATGACCAGAAGTTAAACTTCAAAAGTCACATAGAGCATACCCTTAGAAGAGCCAAGATCTAATTTAGCCACATCTGCCATATATTCAGGCCTTTGGCGGCGAGTCCGACCGTCCCAAGGCCATGCTCCCTGGTGTACAAGAAACTAGTACAACATATACTAGTTCATGGACACAAAGGAAAATCCAGGCAGATAGAAGAACGGGTCATCCGTCGAGCCCTGGGCAGAGGAGCTAGAGACCCACTCACGCTCCATTATATATCAAACAAAGTTCTGTATGAAAACACGAAAACCAAACGTGTAGATACCAGAGATTAAAACCGAAACGAATAAAGGTTTGGGTTACGGTTACTGTTTTGGTCGATCGCTTTTTTCCGGTTACGGTTATATTACGGTTGTGGGATATCGGTTTCGGTACTGGTTTCGGTTATTAACTTAATTCTGTTTCGGGTATTGGTTACGGTTACGGTTACGGTTATCAGTATAAAATATCACTTTGACTAATCATGCTGGCAAAAGCGGGGATTCAATAAAAATTATACTCCTTAAAACGAACGCTCAAATCTTCTACCTCGTGAGACTAAAGTTTGGTCTATGTTCAGTCGTTGTTTTTGATTTCAAAATTTTGATTTTCCAAATAAAATAAACCATACCAAAGACTAACAGTTCGCTCTACATTATTGTTGATCCAACTGTTTCTGTAACAATTTCGCTAATATTGTCCCACACCTTAGGTTACTGAAAAATCCTAAAAGAAAACAAAATTTGAACCAAAATTGTATATTTTTGGATCGGCAAAACTAGCCAGTACTTTGATGCTGGATGTACTATCACATATGTATAAAGAAAGATGAGGAGGGTAAAGATTTTAGTTAGCTGCACTCGCTCTTTCTAGTTCGCTCTCTTTTCTTTGTGACCGTCAGCAACAGTTCGGCGTAATGTATGCAAGTAAAACGTTGATCGTGCAAACATCAAATAAATTTTCGTCAGAGCCGGCCATGCATAACTGAGTGTAGGAGAGAGAAGTGCATATTTTTCTGTCCTCTCCATTTGGCTTGTCCTGGTCTAGACCAATGCCGGCTAACCTTAGCTACCAGGGGCCGAAGTCACCGAGCCGAACTTATGGTAGTGTGAATCGGTGAAAACTGAATTGCATGTAAAACGGTTGTAGTCTGAAGGAGAGAGAGATCTCTTGCTCACTAACACAAGCACATGTTTCTGTCCTCTACATTAACCCTGCATTGATTTACGCTTATCGAAATTTTTACTAGTAGAGGAAAACCGAAATAAACCGTTTTATTTGTTTCTGTTTCGGTACTCATAACCGGTTATGGTAATACAGGTTATGGGGTTACGGTTATAAGAACCAATTCTTTTTTCGGTTATGGTTACTGTTTCGGTTACAAGTTTTAAAGTGTTTTTAGCGGTTAAGGGTTACGGTTTCGGTTACGGTTTTAATCTCTGATAGATACACTTATATACCAAATACTAGAAAAGTTCTTAGATAGCAACAGCAATAGGTCAAATCCATTGATCCCAGATGCTGTGGCTATAGAATATTGAAAAGAATTCAGAATTATCCACGACTCGGAGGGAAATCTCGACGACTAGATCCGAATGAGTTAGTAGACCTGTAAACTTTTGACCACATAGATTGGATCAACTTCCCCGTCTCTTCCTGTCCCTGTAATTACCTCTCATATTTTCTTTTCTTTTCAGACTTTTCCTTCTATTTTCAGCTCTTTTTTCTCTTTCTCTTTTCAGTTATTAGGTTTAGCATGTTTTTAAAAATCTTAATTCTAATGCAGGTTTTTACGCGGATTGTGGGTTTATTTTCTTTTAGAAACATAAATTATATATATTTTTCCAGATATATCCTAAGTAATCCAGCCTTATTGCCTTCGTCCGTGCCCTGGACAATATTAATTTTCAGTATACTAGTTAGTCTTGGAGTAGTCGCCCAAGACTAAACCATATCTGTAATTGATGTTTTACTTTAATCTAAACTGAAGTTTAAAGTCAGTATTTCGGGCTATTGCTTGTCTGGGCCTTTGCTCTGCCCTCTTTTTGTATTCATTTGGTTTTTTATTATTTATTTACGATGTCAACACTTTTTGGATGTTTTATATATTTATTTCTTTTTTGATGTGCGTCACAAGTTTGATTCAATTTGATAGTTTTAGTTGTTGGTGATGTCTGGCGCCCGCCATAAAAATCCAAAATACACAAAGCAGACACAAAATGTAGTTTTTGGCCCTCGTGTGGGTGAACTTAGATGACAAAACCATTTGGTAGTTGCAATTGTCATTTAAGGGAAATCCTTAAAGAATTATTTCACACCTTAAGTTCCGTCCCTCCTTCCTTCTGTGGGGCTGTCATTTTGGTGAATGCGTCCAAACAGTTATCCAACCGCTCATTCAACATCCACAACACAGCAGTATCCTGTTTAACATCCATCCGCCTAGAAATTACACTAACAAGGCCACATTGTCAACATTGTTGTCCTCTTTTTCCCCCCCTCAACTAATGTCTGGGCCTGGCTGAGTACAGAAATTGATTGATCTTTGGCAAGTAAACTGAAGTGTTGATAATGAACAATTCATAAGGAGACACAGCCTTAGGTTGGCTTGAAAATAGCCAGTGAATGAAATTATTATAACGATATACGAGTGTGTAGATTATGTCAGTTGCATGGACGTTTGAGTTCAGCAAATATCCTTTACAGCCATTGAAATTTCTGCACAATAATTTGCAGTGTGGCAGGGAAAATCTCTTACATACTTTTGCACAAACTAAATAGGCTCTGTTTACCTTTGGAGTATATAAATTTGTGTGAATAAATTTGTTTCCAGCCTTTACTTAAGTGTCACCTCTACCATAACTTACCTGAAAGCCAACCAGACTCCACACCTCCTCCTCCGAGGAGAAGACACAAGCGGTGCCGTCCCGTCCACGATATTGGTAAATGCGTACGGAATGTGATAAAGCAACGGGTATGGCTGTCGTCACAATTGTTATCCAGGCGCACATGATGGCCCTGAAAAAAGGAAGTCAGATGCATTCAGAGAGGGCAAATGGGCTTAGGTAATCAATGGGCAGTGAGTCGAGAACACGCAACAAGAATGTTTTTGTTTTATCCAAATTAAGACAATAATGGTACTATATTTTCCTTTTTGTACTTAAACTTAACAAAAAACTGAGAAATTTTCAATCATATTAAAAACCACTTTCCATTTCAAAAAAGTGAAAAAGCTTTCGCAACTAATTGCAAAAATTTGTTTTAAAAGTCAGCTTTAAAAAAAAAAAGAAAGGAAAAGTCCATGTCATCACCCAGCAACTGAAGCTAATTGCCAATTGCGGTACAAATTGCCAGCAATTATTCTTTCGCAAGCAACTTACAGAGTGGCATTCCGTTCGGTACGCAGGGACATGCTTGTCACCGGATGTACAACGGCCAGGAACCGATCAAAGGACATTAGCACCAAAGTGTAAACACTGCAAACAGAGAAGGAAAAGAGTTTTGTGAAGTTGTAGTTGGGCAGGACCAGACATCGCTCACACTCACCTGCAGTGGCATGTCACCACAATCATGTACTGCACAAATTTGCACCATAAATTACCGAATGGCCATTGCGGTAGCACATAGTCCGTGGCGGTAAATGGTACGCAAAAGATGACAAAGAGGATGTCCGAAACGGCCAGGTTGATAATCAATAGATTTGTGGTCGAGCGCATTTGTTGATTGACAACCACAACTGGAAAGAGAGAGGGAGGGAGAAGGGACAGAAACTGTTGATTAGTTTGGACATTTTCAAAAATAAAAAAACTCGCATCAAATGGTGGCCCAATCTGTATGAATTATAAACTGACTGACTAAAAATGTTATGATTTTGTCACACCACAAAGGAGGCTGGTTGACTATATTAAGTTATTTCATGAATTTCCCAATTCATTCATCAGTAGTCTTTGCCTATCTTCAATCAGCTGGCAGAGGGTATCTCGTGACAGAACTTCTATGTCCGCTTGGGAAATCAACCAAATTTTACGATTGGCCTTTACCTCCTATTTACCCGTGGACAATTGCCAACTTTTAAACCTTCAAAATAATCTAAGCTTAAACTTACTATTATATCTAGTGAATTTCCCGATTTAATTGGACAATTGCTTGCCATGAAATGCGGATTACAAACATTTTTTTTTCGATTTTTTCTATTTGCATTTTTTTATAGCTTGAACATTTGAGAGTATCGTCCTAAAAGGATTTTTTGAAATTCAAAATACTTTAAAAGATATAGCTTTTTTTTGTCCAACAATGGGCAGATAATTCCGATTTACGATTGCTTAGCGAGTTTCAATTCGGATTTCGACGAGGATATTCAAAAGTCGATAGCGTATTTGTGCTCACTGCGATTGCAAAATCCTACCTCTCTGCGAAACGAAAACTGTATATCTGTTTTATAGATTTCAAGGCAGCCTTCGATACCGTCAACCGTAGAAGTTAACTGCTAAAGCTAAGCCTCTTGGGAGTATCTACGCGTTTCATAAATATGGTTTCAAGCCTCTACGAAGAAAACACTTTTGCTGTTTGGGATGGACGAGAGCTTTCACACAAATTTCCAAATAACACCGGAGTAAAGCAAGGATGCCTCCTTAGCCCACTTCTGTTTTCCCTGTATGTCGACGACGTTACCAGCTATCTTCCAGGAGGCGTTAACATAAATGGCTCCACTACCAAGGCATTAATGTACGCAGATGATATGGCGCTACTAGCAGAGTCCCCCGAGATGTTGCAGGCCATGATTGATAAGCTCTCTGAATATTGCATACAATGGAGTCTGCAGATAAATGTGGATAAGACGAAAGTCTTAATTGTGAGAGATGGAAGAGGGCGTAGTGCAAGGGTCGACAGATGGGTCTTAAATGGCGAAGAGCTGGAAACGGTAAAAAGTTTTAAATATCTTGGCGTGACCATTACTGGAAATTTTAGCTTCAAATCTCACGTGCAGGAAAAACTGCAAGACTCTAAAAAAGCAATAAATAGCACGTGGAAAAACTTTTTTGGAAAAAGACACATTTTGCCGAGCACTAAATTTAGAATGTTTGAAGCTACTGCTAGATCAATAATGTGCTATGCATCTCAAATCTGGGGACACTGCCAATATGAGGAGGTGGAGCGTCTGCAGAGATTATTTATTAAACGCATATTTAAACTACCCCGCTCCACACCGAACTATGCACTCCACCTAGAAACTGGCCTGCCCTCCCTATTCTCGTACTGTTTGCAAAACCACTTCACATACATTCGGAAAGTCATGGATATGCCAAACTGTAGATTGGTCAAAATAGTCACTGCTAAGATGCTGGCAGAAAAGTCCCAAGTTTTTGACAATTGGCTGTCCTTATATGAGGATCATGATGTACCCATTGACCTTCAATGCATCGGATCATGGAAAAAATCCCACCAATTGTTGTTGGAGAAAGTTGTAAGCAGAGAAAGAGACTTATTTCTAAGCCAAGCCAGGCAAAGTGTGGTACGAAACACCTACAAAAAACTGGAGCTAAATCTGAACACTTGGAACTATTTTCATGACCGGTATGACACTCACGCCATCTCACTGATCTGTAGGGCTCGCTGTGAGATGCTTAGCCTCAACTACAGGCCACACTGGAGCACTGATAACACAGATCTGCACGCAACGGAAGACGTCATGCATCTGCTTGGGGTATGCCCAATTTTAGCTGAAATAAGAAGTGCCCATCTGGGAAGCCGTTTTCTATCGGAAGCAGACGCAATAAACTGGCTAAATGGCAAGAACTGGACAGCGCTATGCTCCTTTTTACAACAGGCTCTAAAATATAGGACCGCAATTATAAATGAATATCTGTAACTTATCCAAAATCGAATTATGTATCTTTTCTTTATCTTGTCTTGGTCAATGCAAAAATCGAATACTGTGTTCTTTGTTTAAAACTATTGTTTGTTATTTACCTAAAACAATGTTAAAAAAAACCTCAAATGTTATGGCTGACGGTTTAAAACTACTACTACATACTACTACTACGATTGCTGATTTATGATTGGCGATTTTATCTGTTGAATTCAGGGATTCGGCAATTGGGATTGGAAAATTTAACAATCATGCTTTCTGAGTTGAAATCGAACACAACGTATGATTGGTTAACGATTGCGATTGTTAAGACATTCATAAGAAATTTTCAATTTAACAAATTCATAAATATTGCAGATTTTGTGCGAGTGTTTTCCATTAATAAAAAGTACTTAAGCCAACGGATATCTTAAAGTCTGCAATCAAATCTATTTAACAGATGCTCATCAGCAATCGCAAATCAAAAGTCGGTAATTGCTAATAGGAATTATCTGCTAAATACGCCCAATGTCTTCTAAGTTGTGTAAATCAAGAAATGTTTGTGTTGCTTAGTTTTTGAATGCAACGGTATGAAGTAACCACCGATAGCTAAAAATATATTTCAACACACATTCACACAAACATATGAATACACATTTCTGCTAGTACGGTTGGCTTGGACCTAGCGGCTCATAAGACTGAGGCGGTTCTCATCAGCAGCAGGAAAGTGGTGGAGACAGCGGAAATACATATCGGCAGCGAAATAATAAGGTCCAAGAGGGCGATCCGGTATCTTGGAGTTATGCTAGACACGCGACTCAATTTCCGCGACAGGGAGGGCATTGTCCCGGATCATGCTCAACACGAGAGGGCCAAAACAGGGGTGAAGGCTGCTTCTAGCGAGTGTCCTAAAGTCCACTATCCTGTACACTGCACCTATTTGGGCGGAAGCCATGGCCGTTCCCAGCTACAGCAAGGGTGTCCGCGCCGCATATCGTCTATGTGCACTGAGAGTATGCTGTGGCTTTAGAACAGTGTCTGACGACGCATCCCTGGTAATAGCCGGCATGGTACCAATAGAGATCCTGGCAAAGCAACCAGATCTAGGTTATACGATGAAGCCAGGAATGAGAGCATCCTAAGCTGGCAGTCCAAGTAAGATAGGTCTACCCAAGGCCGGTGGACGCACCATCTCATCCCCAATATAAAAGTGTGGATCGAGCGGAAACATGGGGAAGTAAATTACTGCCTCACTCAAATGCTCAGTGGACACGGGTGCTTCAGGGGCTATTTGCACAGGCGCGGGCATGACACCGCTGCAGAATGCACCTGGTGGTGGATGCAGCTCACGTTCTTTTCCACTGCGGCTGGTTTACAACTGGACGAGCGCAATTGGAGGCTACAGTCAGCGAAGCTATTAATGCCGAAAGCTAAGTGGGTTCAATGATCTCAAGGAGTGAGGTTTGGGACGCAGTCAATTGCTTTGCTGCCCACACTATGGGCGAGCTTCGGAGACTTGAGAGGCAACGAGCGAATGCGACATAAGGAACGTCATTACCCCTGCGAAGCATTGCTTCGCGGCCATCCCGCAGGGGTGAAACTGTGTTCTCTGTATCGCCTAGTGTATAAGTATTTTTGTTATAATGGAAATAAAAAAAAAAAAAACATTTCTGCTAGTTTTAGGGGTCGAAACATTTTCGAGCTGCGGACGCACTATGGTCCCAAATCCCAAAAAAGCTGGCCAAAAGGCGAAAAAACTAATATTAGTTGTGGATTTTGTTTGAGATTGAGATTTGCTGGGAGTTTTGACTTATTGCTTTTTTAAACACGACTTTTCAGAATAGGACCAAAACAAGTGAGAAAGTCGGTAAGGCCCGACTATAACAAACTCTGTATCTGAAGTAGAAGCTGAATCAAATGCTAGTGCTACGCTCATCTCTAAGTCTCTCCCTCTCTTTAAGACTGTGCGTTGTTAGTTGTGAAAGGGTGGGAGGGGGGGTGGGGGGGAGGGTGGTTCACTTATTTGCTCATAACTTGAGAACCGCTCATCCGATCTTTATCATTTCTTCAGCATCTGTAGAAGGTACAAATCGTCTATCTCCAAAACTGTAGGAGATATACCGTTTTTTCCAAATTGCGGGGGCGAGAGGGGGCGTGGCAAAAATTGAAAATATACTTGATCTGCCTGCAAGTATAAGAAGCATTTGTCCCATACATGTCAAACCTCTGTTTCTAACCATCTCTGAGATCTGTTTGTTTATACGGACGGACGGACAGACGGACAAGGCTATATCGACTCGGCTGTTGATGCTGTTCAAGAATATATATACTTTATAGGGTCGGAAATGATTCCTTCTCCCTGTTACATACTTTTGCACAAACTTAATATACTCTTTGTACCTTCGATACAGAGTATAAAAAGGTCTTAGTTTACCGATCAAAAATACATGCGATTCCTGTTCCATATTTATTTGTTTATGATACGGAGAGTTCGTTGACGAAATTGCAATTCAGTGAACGTGTCGTATACGTAATATTTGTGAAAACTTTGAAGGCTTTTCGCGGAGGTTGAAACCAAGTTTTAAGATTTTTTTAATTTATTATGAACACCCTAAAAGTAATCGCTTAAGATGGTATCAGTTAACTTTCTTATTTTATGTCCCTAATGAACATCGTTTTAACAGTTACATTCACTTAAATATAATGCATAAATGCATATAAAAAGTGCTAACCAAACGAAGTTGTAACCCAAAAAATGCCAAACAGGCTTGTCTAGCTTTCAAAGGGTCGAGTAAATGACCCTTTTTGCAGCTTCTTCAAAATGTTTACACCTAAAATATGAAACTCAACAAGAAGGTCACAAAAACCTAACAGTGTCCGAGTTGGCTTTTCGAAGGCACTTAGCTGAAGTGTCGAACAGTTCAGCTTATCTAAATGGGTGCAGCTGCTGTTTGGCTGTTTGCAATGCAAATGTAAATCATTCAATTTTTGAGAATTTTCTGGCGTTTCCTCCAATGGAAATACACTCAAAAGCAATTCCGAAGTTCCATCGTATTCTTAAAGTTCAGCTGCTTGGGAAAAACATTTGCTGAAGCATCATATTGAGAATATGAATGCATATCAAAAGCTGCTGCTGCTGCTGCTGCTGCTGTCTCTTATCGGTGTGTGAGTGTGACTGTGTGCGTGGGTGCGTAGTGTCCAGGCCAGGCCCCGACAGACATGGCATTGAAAAGTAAAACAATAAAATTGTACATGGCCCATAAAAAAGCATAAATATGACGAATCCACAGCTGGGGAGAGGGAAAGAGGGAGGCTCTCCTACATACATAGAATCTGTCTTTCGGTATGTGGTCCGCTTGGGCATTGTTTTGCACACTCATGTTCATGTTTTTGTTTTAGTGTCTGTGTGTATGTGTGTGTGTGTGCCATTTTTAGGCATTGTACTCAATTCTGGTTATAAATTTTATCACTATCAGCGCCATATAATAAATTTGTACGCCTTGTGGATTTGTGTAAATTTGCGCATACCCGCACACCCACACACACATACATATTCTACACCTACGCACACAAACAGTTCGCCATCTGCTGCTTAAATGCCTGCCATAGCATACTTTTGTGCGTAAGCTTTAGGGGTTTTTTTCGTGTGAGCGGGGTTTTTGTGTTTGCTAGACGATGACGAGAGGAGAGCGTTTCCGTTTCATCGAACTGCAGCTACGTGCAACAACTTGCAGCTTTCAAGTGTCTGGTATTGACAGATTGAAGCATTGATGAGACTTGAAGCACTTGAAACTAAATCGAAAAAAAATTTAAAGAAACTCCATAAAAAAAACTGACAAAAATAGGGAAAATACTGTATCATCGCTTTAATATCTTTAATTTAAACGAAATCTAACACAGATTTATCTGAGCTCCATTATGATCTCAAAACATCATAAATTGTATGTTGCCCACAAATTACTCTAAACCCGCATTTTGTGTAGATTGAAATCAGATACATTTGTGTTGCACTCGAAACATTGCTGAACTATGTAACTTCATATTACATTGCTATTATGTAGAGGCTGTGCTGGCTCAGTGGATGCTTGGGTTTGACTTTGCTGTGGGATATTAGTTGCCATTATAAGGCTGACAACACTGCTCTGCGGCAGTGACGTCGACACAGCGACAGCCCCTTGTAGAAGTAAGACTGACCACCGATCGTCCACATACAGCTCAAGTGTTGTCATTGGCAACCTGCAACCCAATTAAGTATTCTAAGCACATTCACCATAGAAACTCTCGAATACCCCAGCAATATTTTACCTTTTGACCAAAAAAACGTTTGTCTTGGCCTCACCTCAAGGGTATGGGGCCATAAACAAAACAACTAACCTTCAATACATACAAACAAATATCCGCATCTGTATGTATTTATGGTTATTGTTTGGTTGCTTTGCGTGGCGCTTGCCATTTCTTGCCTCAATATCCTGGTTTCAAAGGAAATTGATTTGCAACAACAATAACATTTCCTCCAACTTTTGGCTGCAGTTTCAATGCCGCCTGTCGCCTACACTTTAACCATTTTCTATTTCCTTCTCCCTTCTTTTTTGGCATTGTGCCCCCCAAACATCAATCCCAATGGCCATGTCTGCGTCATCTTCAACTGTCAGGGCCAAAAAACTTTTGTTCCAGTTCAACGCCGTTGACTTTGCGACATTCTTTCCTTAGCTGGTTTTTTTGTTCGTTCTTCCCTATTTCGCCGTTCTTTTGTATGTTGTAACATAAATTGTAGCCTAATTGCAAGTGGCTCCTTTGGCTACATAGAAAAGCGTAGCTATATGTAGATGTTGTTTGTTGGCTCTTGCCTTTTGAATGTTTAATTGGTAGGAAAAAGGAAAGGCCAAGGAGTTGGTACTACATATATCGGACAGCTGCAATGTTATCCAATGAGTTGAAAGGAACAAACAGATTAAAAATTTTTATATTTATAATAATGAGCCAAGTTTGGAAAGGATTAGGTTTAAGTACGAGGTTTCATACACAGTATATTCCTGCAAACACACGTACGCTCCTGAAATGCATCACAATAACATGGCTAATGTATGGAACGAGTACATTTAAGCCACATTAAAGTTCTATAAAATGAAATTTAAGACCCTGAAAGCATCGTCCCCCCACCCAGCCGCCCGTCCTTCTAGTTAACGAATGGGCTTAAAGATGTCTGATTATTTGTTTATTTGTGTGCCCTGGCTTCCTAGTCTCCCTATGCAACCCACTCAATGTGGCATTAAATAACAACAATTTCGTTTCGTTACATTTTTTTTTTTTTTGTTTTTTTTTTTTTGCGCTTGAAGAACTTTTGCAGCTAACCATTTTTTGGGGGTTTGCTTTGTTATACCTACTTATAGGGCCTCCATGCTCCATAAATTATGCTACACTTTATTATTTTGTAAACTTTTTCTGTAAGAGCTGTGTAATGCTAGAGAAAGAGAGAAAGAGAAAGCCCTGCTAGGGTGTCTGATTATGCGCCCACAAAACTGGCGTACCACAAAGTAGGTTAGTTTGGTTGTGGGTGTGGACCTTAATTGTTAATGGGTTCTCGTACCAAAAAGAGTGTTTCAATTGCAACCAATTACATAGAAGTGAAGGCAAAGAAGTCCCGGGGATCTCTCCATTGAATCCAACAAAGAATCGTTTGACAATGTGAAACATCCCCAGGCTATAACCAGCACCCAAAATGCATTCTTTCTTAAAAAAGTGCGACTGACTGCAGTTAAATTATGTATGTTAAACTGGACGAGCTGATGGAATTGTAGGCATAGCGGAACATGCACTACTTCTAGGGGTGGGTTCGACATAATTGACCTCTTACCACACTGGCTTAGAGGTTCAATAACAAGGTGGATATACTGAGACAAACAAAAGTTTAGCAAGTGAGAAAGTCGGTCAAGCCCGACTATAACATACTCTGTACCTGGAGTAGGAGCTGAATGCAGTGCTGATGCTGTGTCTCTCTCTATCTCTATCTCAGTCTCTTTCTCTCTCTCTCTCGCTCTCTCTCTCTCTAAGATTGTGCTGTGTTGGTTGTAAAAAAAGGGTGGGAGGGGGGTGGCGGGAGAGCTTGGTTCACTTTTTTGCTTATAACTTGAGAACCGCTCATCCGATCTTTATCATTTCTTCAGCAAATCGATACATTTTGACAATTCCTAACTATCAAACATACAGATCTCAGAGATGGTTAGAGATAGAGGTTTGACATGTATGGAACAAATGCTTCTTTTACTTGCAGGCAGATCAAGTTTATTTTCAATTTTTGCCACGCCCCCTCCCGCCCCCGCAATTTGGAAAAAACGTTATATCTCCTACAGTTTCGATTCGTACCTTCTACACCCAAAAAAATTTGTTTCAATTTCAATTTGAAACATGTGTCTCAAATTGAAACTGAAACTAGTATAATTTTTTTGTATCAAGGTAAGCCTAGATAGTATTACATTGAGACTCAAAATATTATTTTGATGCGCAGAAGTATCAATTTGAAACAAATCAATTTTTTTTAAGTTCGAAAATTCGAAGAATGTATGAATTGTACAAGGAAGCACGCCAAATGTGGCAGCTGGCGATGCTTGACGTGTCAAATTTCGTGTTTTAGTTTATTTGCAAACAATTTGAAATTAATGAAGTAAATGAAGTTAAGAGTAAAAGCTACGGAGGACCCTTACCCAGACGACGTGATGAAGATATAAAAACGAAATTCAAATGGAGCACACTTACAAGGTAAGCATAAGCAGCTAAGTATAAATGTTGTTTTGGTTGTTTTTTGCCATCATATTTAAATAACAAATGTAACTATTTAGCAGGACTCTTAACAAGCCACAATGCTGCTGTTTCAGCGCTTTGCAAGATAAAATACAATGCAAGCAGAAGTGGCGTTTTTAGCGATTTTCGGCTTTTTCACTCAAGGTCTCTGAAGGCGTAAACCCCCACATGCGGCTGGGTTCCCCATGAAGAGAGCGCTACAACGCTCTCTTGAATGCAGTGAATGCAGTTAAGCATTCGGTGAGGATTGCGGAGTATGTACGTGCCCCAGGAGCTTTGGCTGAGGGACTCTGATGTACGGGTTCCAGCAAGAGGCACACCCATATAGTGACTTCAGATTATACAAGATTCGCGTGTACACTAGGCATGCAGTCAGAGACCAATGTTTCTCTATAGTGAAGTGTCCACACTTGACGAATTTAATTTATAAGTGTAAATAACATAAATTATAAGAGTTTAAAATAAAAAGAAAGTGTCTTTAAATTTTATGTATTAAGTTTGTAAAAAAATGAATTTATATTGCAAACTTGATAAGAAATAATTTTAAGTTGATAAAAGCTAGTTTCAAAATGACTCTAAAAGTTTGATAATTGAAGCGTCAAATTAAGAGGACCTAGTGTCAAATTGATACTAAAAATATTAATACAATAAAGTGTCTACCTGATACACGTTAGTATCAATTTGAAATCCTCGAAAGATCATGTTAATACTTTCGAAGATATCAATTTGATACTTGGAGTATTAGAGAGAATTCGATACTCAATAGTTTCAAATTGATGTCTAAATTGTGTCGATGTGATGACAACTTTTTTTTGAGTGTAGAGATAGTTAGTAATTAGACAAATGTATCGATTTGCCGAAGAAATTATAAAGATCGGATGAGCGGTTCTTAAGTTATGAGCAAATAAGTAAACCACCCTCCCCCCACCCTCTCCCACCCTTTCACAACTAACACCGCACAATCTTAAAGAGAGAGAGAGAGAGGGAGAGAAAGAGAGACTTCGAGATGAGCGTAGCACTAGCATTGGATTCAGCTTCTACTCCAGGTACAGAGTTTGTTATAGCCGGGCTTGACCGACTTTCTCACTTGTTACAGTTTGGTCTTCGAGAAGTCCGCATTTTAAGAAAGATCGACAACTGACTTGGTGTATGGGATTGCTCTCAGACCGATTAGTGCTGTCTGGTCCGCTGGGGGCTAATCTTGTAAGCAATACAATGTTATCTCATTTTTGAATAGGATAAGATGATTTAGTTTTCATTCAAACTGGTGATTTGTCATTCCTTAAACTGCACGCCTCACCAATCAAAACTATTTTCTATATTTATTTCAACCAAAGGCCCAGCGGCTGGGATTTGTCTGCATAACGGGGGCGCTGCGGTCTACTCCAACAAAAGCACTGGAACACATCCTAGGTGTCAACCCCCTGGACATCCAAGCACGCCTCACTGCACACAGGACGGCCCAACGTCTTTGTGCGGCAGGCACCATGGCTCTACAAAGCTATGGACACAGCACAGTGGGCAGAGAGATCAACAGTAGCACGGACTACATGATCCCAAAAACCAACTTCACAGGCGCATCAGCATTACTGGGACCAGAAGACTGGCGTACAGGGCTGGCTCAGGAAGCAATGCACCTTTTCACGGACGGCTCAAAGATGGCCTCAGGATTCGGAGCCGCCGTGTACTGCAAGGAACCGGAATTGAAACTCTTTTACAAACTGCCAAACCACTGCACTATATTCCAGGCGGAAGTCTTTGCTATAAGGAAAGCAGCCGAATTGGCAGAATTACACGCACCAAACGATCAAATCTACATATACGTAGACAGCCAAGCGGCAATCAAAGCAATGCACATTAGGTCAAACATCCCCTTTATCTGTGCAAAAGTGATAAGAATCAAAGTGTCGTTTTATTTTTGTTGTTGTTGGTTTTTAATAGAAAATGCTTCAAAAAAAATAACCGGGATGTCTGTTTGTCCTAAGAATAGATTACCGTTACACAGCTGTGCGTCAAAGTCAATCGATGCAATTTTCTCTAAATATGTGCCTGCGAGGTTAGTTTTGCTTGATCAGTTTTAAGTGCGTCTTACTGGTATTGTGTTGCCGATAATTCATTGGTGTAAAATGGAAAATGAAGAGACACATAAGTGTATAAGTGTAAAATTAAAACTGCTTTATATTTATGTCGCTACATTTTCAAATAACTCAATAGGCTACATCACCTCGGAAGAGTAGAATTATTTTCAAATTTTTACCTTCCGTAAGCCGTAACAAAATTTGGCCCCATTTGGCATCTTTCAAATAAATACAAATAGTTTAAGAAAAATGTAATAAGTTCTTTGCAATTTATTTCATAGGGCGATTTTTTGCGTTTTACGAGTAATTCCATTTTTTGTAGGTAACTTCTGCATAACAAAAATCGATTTGTTTGAAATATGGCGGATAGAATGCACAAAAAAGTAAAAATTGAATGCCGTTTTAAAACATGTGGTTGACAAAATTCGAATTGATTCAATTTCGAATAATATGGAGAAACTCATAAGCCAGAACATAAATTTTTATTGCTTAAGATCAGCTCAGAACTGGAAAAAGTCTCACAGAAAGATAAATATCTTCTTGAACCAAAATCGTGCTTGGCTAAAAAAATAGTTGATCGCATATCAAAAAATGATACTCCTACCGTTGTTGGACGTCCACGTCTGCCAATCAGTGCCAAATCAGAATTTGGAAAAAGAAAAGCCGCAGAACTTGCAAAAAAAACAGCTGATACTAATCTTCTCGTTCGTGCAGCAGCAACATCAGCTCGTAAACAAGGTGATGCCGATTTGGCTGCAGTCCTTAAAGAAAGTATGGAAAGCCCAACAAAGCCGTCAGAAATACGCAATATTTGCAATAAAGACCCCCAATTCCACTTTCTGTGGATGAAGCTTTAGCTTTCCTTCTTGAATATAATTTTTCAAAAGTCCAGTATAATGCAATGCGCAACGAATGCAAATTAGCGTTCCACCCTTCCACCTGAAGTCATTTAACTATTATATTACATCACATTAGCAATAAAGACGAGAAAACTAATAAAAGTTAAAAGGAACTTTTTGATTTATGTTTAGAAAATGAATAAGATTTAAGCGATTAATAAATGTTTTAAAATATAAAAAAAAAATGGAGGGTTAATTTTAATTTTTGGTCGTTAATGGGTTAAATTCCATTTTTTCTTACAAATTAATTCTAACTTATGATATTCTTACAGGTTTTAGTTTAAATGGCACGATTTTGTAGTGGTTATTAATTTCGCACAGAAAAAGTGGTCATTTGACCTATAGTGCAATGTAGAGTCACGCCATCAACTCCAAAAATGTTCTGGCAAGCAGAGAAGCATTAGATTCCCTCAGCACCTCCAGCAAGGTGCAAATCTACTGGATTCCCAGCCACCAGGGCATTGATGGAAACGAAATGGCGGACGCTCTTGCAAAAGTCGGGGTCGCACTAAGCCGAGAAGCAACACTAAATATACCTGTCTCCCTACAGACGCTATACAGCAAGATGGAAGAGATAGCGGAGAAAGAAGCAGAGGAAAAGTGGAAGAACACGACCGGCTGCAGAATCTCTAAAATTATGTGCATTAAGAGAGGGTCAAAAAACTCACGCACTATACGCTGCAGCTCCAAAGAAGAGACTGCAGACTGCTTATAGGCATATTAACTGGTCACTGCCTAGCAGCCGCTCACGCGATAAAGTTAGGCATTATGACAGCAGACACCTGCAGGAGTAGCAGAAACTCTAGAACACCTTATCTGCAGCTGCCCAGCAATCGCCATCTGCACTCCCCAAGCTTCACCACTCTGGAAGAGGCAGCCAAGAGCTCCCCCAAACAACTATTGGCATTTGCCAAAACGTTAAGGATTCTACAAGATTTCTGAAGGAAATGGTACCATAAAGCACCCGGCCTCACTAAGGACCGTAAGGTCTATGTGTGGCCCCCCTACATGGGGCCTGCCGGAAATACCTACCTACCTATTTCAACCATTTAATCGCTGCCGTTTGTCCGGAGATAAAAGTTCGTGGAATTTTGGTCTGGTTTAATTTGTTGCCTTGCTCTTTGGAGCAATTTCTGTTTGTTGAGCATGCTAAATACACGAACACCCCCACTGTCTGGTCATTTGGCACACGAACAGAGGGGTGAAAGTACATACGGGTATGTGTCTACGTGTCCATGATGGTGACCATATGGCCTTGTATTGTTTTCACATCCTTATGCCCGCCTCACCTTGAATGACAAAATTTCATTTTTATTGCTTGTTGATGAGGCAAAACGTATAATAATTTCCTATGAATGGTGGACCGGGGGTTTTTTTTTTCTTTTTGGAAATTTGAAAAAATATCACATGCAGCTTCTCTTGGGTTATTGGTTGATTTAGTTTGCTGCTCTGAGTGTCATCGAAGTAGGCTTTTTAACAGTTTTCTGATATATAAAACCAAGTTGATGCTAAGAAATTTTCAGTTCTACTTTCACACTTGATGTGTGAGGTTTAGCTCTGCTTTATTTTCTTAAATTTTTTTTCTGACTCTGGATCTTGAGATTGAATTTTATTTTGGGTGGTTTCCTCTTTCGGTTACCTTGAAGACGACTTCATATATTTTCTTTTATTATGCATATTAATATATAATACTTTTTGCAACTTCGATGTCCGTTTCGAAGGATTTTTGCCAATTTCATGGTATTTGAAATCCAGTTGATGGCCAAAAACTCTCACTTTTACTTTTACAACGGATAAAAGAATTGAATTAATTATTATAATTTGTTGCACTGATTTTACAATTTGTTATTAAAGCATCCACTTATACCAGATCCATATCGCATCCCCACTAGATCCCCAGCATTTCGTACAAACTTTTTTTTGGGGTCCAATTTCATATCTCAACACAATAGAGTAGTTTTATGTTTCACATGCGTCATGTTTGGAATTATGTGAAAATATATACGATATTTTAGCTATAAGGTATTTTTATACTCTGTACCAAAGGTACAAAGATTATATTAAGTTTGTGCAAAAGTATGTAACAAGGAGAAGGAATCATTTCCGACCATACAAAGTATATATATTCTTGATCAGCATCAACAGCCGAGTCGATATAGCCATGATAGTCCGAAATGTATGGGACAAATGCCTCTTATACCTGCAGGCAGAGCAAGTTTATTTTCAATTTTTGCCACGCCCCTCCCGCCCTCGCAATTTGGAAAAAACGTTATATCTTCAAATGTCTTGTTTATGTCTTATGATTTATGTTTCGACTACAATGACAATCGAGTTGAATATCGAGACTTTAAGCGTATTGACCTTGAATCGTTAAGTGTTGATCTATGTTTGTGTGATTGGAATCAAATTTATCACCTTCCTACTGTAGACTCTCAACTTAAATTTCTTACTGATAATATAGTCTCACTTTATAATAAATTCGTACCACTTCGACGTAAATTAATTTTGCATAAACCAAAGCCCTGGTTTAACAATAATATTAAAAAACATATTGGACTTCGTGACAAAGCATACGCTAAATGGAAGCGCTTTAAGACACAACAGCACTATAATGACTTTAAATTATTAAGAAAAACAGTGACTGTCCTCATTAACTCTTCTAAGAAAGATTATTATTGTAATAAGTTTAAAAATACTGGGACAAGTACACAAACATGGTCACTTTTAAAAGATCTTGGTGCTGGCAAGTCCAAATGCCATCATAATATTGACGTTAACACTAACGAACTAAATAGTCTATTTGCTAAATCTCACGTACCTGATGTAAAACATAACACGTACCTGAATAGTCAACCTTACAAAACCTGTGATAATAGATTTAGCTTTATGTGTGTTAATCAATGTGATGTCCTAGAATCGATAGTGAAAATCAAGTCAAATGCTACCGGTTTTGATGATATAAACCCGAAATTTCTAAAAATTATTCTTCCACACATTCTGCAATACATAACGTACACTTTTAATGCTGCCCTCACAACATCCACATTTCCTGATCAATGGAAAGCCGCCAAAATTATTCCTATCCCAAAGTCTTCCAATGAGTATAGGCCAATTTCGATATTGCCTTTCTTATCAAAAGTCCTTGAAAACCTAATTGCAAAACAAATAAATACCTTTATGATCTCTGAACATTTCTTTAATGACAATCAATCAGGATTTAGGAAAGGTAGAAGCTGTACGACGGCTATAATAAACATTACGGAAGATATTCGTGCTCAGGTTGACAATGGAAAAATAACATTTCTGACTCTTTTGGACTATAGTACAGCATTTGACACGGTTAACCACAAAATTCTGTGTACAAAACTCAAGCAATTGTATATGTTCTCAAACACAGCTGTAATATTTCTCCAGTCATATCTAACGAATCGGCGACAATCTGTAGTCACACATAAAGAATCTTCACTATTCCTGCCTATACAACGCGGTGTCCCGCAAGGATCGGTGCTTGGACCTCTATTGTTCTCAATATATGTCAATGACCTGCCAAGTGTATTGTCAAAGTGTAATGTTCATATGTATGCAGACGATGTTCAGTTATATGTTAGTAGACCTTTGTGTAAAATTAATGAATGTGTCCAAGTGTGCAATAGTGAATTAGATAAAATACGTGATTGGGCTGAAAGAAATGGGCTTGGACTAAACCCAGGCAAGTCAAAATGTTTGGTCATCAGCAACAAAAATGTTAGAACTGACAACTTGCCAAGGCTAACAATTAATAACACTCCAATAGAGTATGTCGAGCAAGCCAGCAATTTAGGTTTTACATTTAATAAATCTCTAACATGGAAAGATCATATTATCAGAGCCACAGGCAAGATGTACGGAATCCTCAGAAATCAATATCTGATTATGAACTTTCTACCAGTCAGAATTCGTTTGCTGGTAGCCAAAACTTTGCTAACTTCTGTTCTTTTTTACGGAGTTGAAGTCTTTAACAATTGTGATACAGAGAGCCAAAGAAAGCTTCAGGTAGCATTTAATAATATAGCACGTTACATTTACAATAGAAAACGAACAGACAGAATATCTGACGTTTCCATAAATATATTTAACTTACCACTGCAATCGTGGATGGACTTGAGAAGTCTAGTTCTCTTACGCAAAATAGTTTGGACGCATGAACCTTCGTACCTTTACCAGAACCTTAATTTCAGTATGTCAAGAAGAACAAATAATATTGTGTGTAGAAAACTAAAGCTTGCATTATCAGAAAAACACTTTTTTATCTATGCTGTTCGCTGTTGGAACCGACTACCACATGAAATTAAGACTATAAGAAACGCCACGCAATTTAGGACTAAGCTAGAGTCACACCTACGAACCCCAAACCATTAAAACTAAAAATAAATAAATAATAATAACGAATAATTTAAGTAGGGACTATAAATGTTTTATTATACAATTTATTAACTTTTGTGACTAGCGCTCTAAATTATAAGTATAATGTACTTGTAGCGTTAGGATGATTAGACAATAAAGAAAGAAAGAAAAGAAAGAAGATAGACGATTCGTACCTATTAGATATAGTCGCGGAATTAATGTAACGCTTAGCTGCATATTAGTGGAGTCTGTGTAAATAGGCTGAACTATCTGATCTGAGCTCAAATAGATCATAATTTTGTCAGAGTCAACTTATGTTCTGTGAATTTCATCACCAACTGTCTCCGTTTAAATACTTAACAGCGCCCTCTAGCGTGCCGAAATTACACCATAAACTCCATAAAGTGTACAAGTTTAATTAGAATACTGTAAGCTCGTTGGAGCCGACTATTTTATTTCGAAATTATGCACACATTCAGAATGAATCATGAAAATCAGAAAGACAGTCCAATTAGGCAAATAAATTTTCATGATGAACAATATTTGGACAAGAGCGGCGGCTTCTCTCATTAATGGCAGCCGCATTCGAAATGATTCATTTCAATTAAAATTTGTATGTAGTGAAGCTACTTAGTGTTGCGGCTGTGAGGCTGTGCGGCTTTGCTTTACGATGCAATTAAAATGTGTCCTTGCCAGACGGAGAGACACAGAGAGAGAGCGCCCAGTTAAGCAATGGCTTTAAAAATGCATAAATAACTGCTGTTTAAGCCACACACGCACACACACACACTCAGACAGCACAAGGTCCTGGCCAGAAGATTTCTAGCAATTAGTTTAAATTTTGTTTGTCCTCAGCCCAATTCGCCCTGCACTTGCTTTAAAGTTCATTTTATGGCTTTTCATTCACGATTTCAA
This sequence comes from Lordiphosa clarofinis, assembly GCA_018904275.1. Lineage (NCBI taxonomy): Eukaryota > Metazoa > Arthropoda > Insecta > Diptera > Drosophilidae > Lordiphosa > Lordiphosa clarofinis. Next base: position 1,578,018 of record JAEIGQ010000008.1, read on the forward strand.
TTCGGTGTCGCATGTGAAACATGTTGTCAGCCCCTGCTTTGACCGGTTGGTGGGCGGTCAGTCACGTTTCTGTTGGGTCCTACACGCTCGTCTGGTCAATTACAATTTTATAACACAATTTTCGGACCAGCTCCTCTGGGTCCAAAAATGATTTTGCCCAGCAGGCAAAATCTGTGCTTTTTTCTCTCCTTTACTCGGATTGATCCTTGTCAAATGCAAATTGAAGTGACAATGTGCCGTTTCGACACAACATAAATTATAATTATTGCAACCACACCACATCTCAGTATAGGAGGGGAGGCGGGGGCGGGGCCAGACATAGCACAGGGGGGTGTTATCGGTAACAACAATACGCAAATTGCTGTTGACAGTTGTCAACTTGTGTGGTATCCTTTTGTTGATATTGTTGCTATTTGTGCCTGTTTCGATTGTTATACAATAAAATGCGATAATTTTTGTGGCCTAGTTTTTGGGGTTTGGTTTGGTCGACACGCATAAATTTGTTAAATAAATAACGAAACGAGAACCATTTGAATAAAATTAATTTACGAGCGAGCAGAAACAGACACCACAAACTCGGTGGTCAGTACTTGATACAGTTTTGACCGGGGCCAAAGAAGAAATATCAAATTTAACAAATTGTTCGAGGTCTCGCTGTGCTAGCACATTAACACACCACAAAGAAGGATAGTTAATCGTACAGCTGTTTCAGTGGTATCTCTACCAACTCATCAGCGATCTTTGCCCGTTTGTACTGAAGCCAGAAGGTTTTGTTTTTTTTTTGCTGTCAAGTCGTTTGGGAATTCCCAAGCTGTTCGCTTCAGTACAAAACTATTGGCTTCAATTAAGGCAACTCTACTCTTGGTTTATGGGCAAAACATTAAGTTTACATGGTTCCACGTCCATTCAACACAAAACAATTTCAACACGTCAATTCAACAAACGTCAATTCAACACACGTAAATTCAAGACACGTCAATTCAACACATCACAATTATAACACATATTCAATTTCAACACAAAGCAATTGAACATTGGCAAATTTCAACATATTACAATTTCCACGTCTATTCAACACAAAACATTTTTATTTATTTATTTGAGAGATTTCTTCTTAGTGCTAAAAGTACAGGACTTATTTGAAAGCACTAATCACTATGACATTTACTAAAAACAATAGTCGATGGAGTTATTAAGGTGATATTAATATTTAACATTGATTATGAAATAAAAGTATTAAGTATAAATTATGCAGATGAATACAGAAAATGAAAGAAAAACTAAAACTAAAAACTAAAATTATTGCTGTAGGTAATTTTTAATCGAATTTTTAAAGACGGGCGCGCTTCTAATTGTTTTGAATTCGTTAGGTAGCTGGTTCCATAGGCGAATAGCATTAGGAAAGAAATGCAAGTCAGATGTGGCTAGTTTATTTCTTGTCGGGATTAAATTTTTTGTCCTATGAGAAGAAGCAAAGTTAAGCATTCGAAACAGGTAGGAAGGTTCACCGGAGTTAATTATTTTGTGCAGGAAAACTAACACTCGTAAGCTAATCCATGAATTTAGAGGTAAATTAAATATTCTCTCTGCAAAGTGTGATATGTGGTCGGATCGTTTTTTGTCATATATATATCTGGCAATGTTATTAAATGCTACATTAAGCTTATGTTTGCTACTTGCATTACTACATCCGAAGACTTCCACCCCATATAGCAGCGATGGTATTATATGAACTTTAGCAATAAGGTCTCTTATACGTGTGGGGAGGTATTGTTTCGTCAGACTTAACCGCCTAATTAGAGCATATGTTTTCCCAGTCGCCTTATTTATATGGTCATCCCATGATAACGTTGCATTAAGTGTAAAACCTAGATTTAAAGCACTTTCAGTATACTTAATAGTGGATCCGTCAATCTTCAACTGCTGTAGATTGCTCGTCTCATATTTCTTTTTATAAATAACTAAGCATTTTGATTTTCTTGGGTTTATTTTAAGACCGTTGCACTTAGCCCATTTGCTAACTAGCTCCAGCTCATTATTACAATGATGGACACATTCACTGATATTTGTTAAGTGTATTAGTGTGTAGCACTAACATACATTTGGACGTCATCTGCATACATTTGAATTTCACATTTAGACAAGACATTAGGCAGGTCATTAACATATATGGAAAACAGCAAGGGTCCGAGGACGGAACCTTGTGGGACACCACAGTTTAATGTCAGAAAGGAAGAGAGTTCGGATTTTGTGACTACCGCCTGTTGTCTATCGCTTAGGTACGATATCATGAGTTTTATTGCTGTGTCGGAAAAATTGTAAAGTTTGTTTAGCTTTGCGCACAGTGTTTTGTGACGTACCATATCAAATGCTTTACTATAGTCTAATAATGTTAAGAGTGTCACGTGGCCTTTGTCCAGGCTACGACGAATATCTTCTGAGGTTTTCGTTACTACAGTGGTGCAGCTTCGCTTTTTTCTGAACCCCGACTGCTTCTCATTTAATAGTGAATTCTGCTCCATATAGCTATTTATTTGTGATGCCAGGATTTGTTCAAATGGTTTTGATAAGAAAGGTAGGATTGATATGGGTCGGTAGTCGTTATTGCCTTTTAGAATCGGTAACACTTTTGCTGCTTTCCAGACATGTGGGAAAGTAGATGTCATTAATGCAGTATTAAATATGTGCGTAATATGCAGAAGTATTCTTGGTAAGAGGATTTTTATAAATTTGGGGTCGATTTGGTCTAGCCCTGTAGCATTTGATTTGATTTTTAATATGGCATCTAGAACATCACATTGGTTAACACAAACAAAATTAAAGCAATAGTCACAATTATTAAAAGCTAACGAGGTCAGGTACGTATTTTCGAGAGTTTCTGGTATGTCCGGTTGAGATTGCACAAATTTATTATTAAGGCCATTTGCGTCAATATTATTTTAGATTAGATGTCTCTCCAGAATTTTTTGTCAGATATTGCAGACGAAAATTTTGAAGTATAATAATTGCGTTTTGCTAAGTTGCATTTAAGGGTAACTTTATTTCGTAGGATTGTATAGTCTTTGTGAAGAGATGCAGTTTTGTACCGCTTCCACTTATGGTAGGCTCTATCACGATTTAAAATACACCGTTTTATGTCGTCATTGAACCAAGGGTTTGAAGTCGATTTTACTAACTTGTGTTTAAGTGGCACAGCTTTGTTGTACAAGTATTGAATATTTTTGTTCATTTGGTCTATTTGGTCGTTCACGCTTGTTAAGGAAAGGATGATATCCCAGTTACAGGAGTTAAAGTCATATAAGAGCTGTGAATATTCAATGTTTTTAAAGTCCCTGTAAGTTATGGAGTAGTCAGAACGTCGTAAGCCTATTTCATATGATAAGAAGATGAGATCATGTTTCGAGAAAGCGGGGGCAGAGAGTTGGTCATATAAAAGGACTTTATTAGGATTGTTTACGAAGAATACATCAAGTAATGTGTCTCTTGTATAAGTGAAGTGGGTTGGCTGAGCTTTGTTTACGAGCATCAGGTCGAGGGCTTCCATATTGTCTGTTAGATGATTTTCAGTTAAGATGTCGCTGTTTAAGTCTCCTGTTAAAATTATGTCCGTATACTGTAAGGAAATGGAGGTCAATACGTTCAATGCTTCGGTATAGTTAATATTGCGATTGCAACAAATGATACATAGATTGGAGCAATACTGCGTGACCTGGAACATGGAAGTAAATACGTCAAAGTCAGAAATCATGGTTTTCAGAAGAGGAGGGCGTTTGTCGGCGATGGAAAAATGGGTGTACAATGGCGAACCCATCCGTGTTGTTTCGGAATTCACGTATCTTGGTGTTGTATTAACCCCGAGGCTGTCCTTTAAAAAACACATTGATAAACGAATTTCTGCGGCGAAAATTAGTATAAACTGTACTTGGAGGAGCATGCTGTCAAAAAACAATATTTCATTTGACATGAAGATCAAGATTTTTGGAGCAGTGTGCAGAGCTATACAGTCATATGGTGCGCAAGTTTGGGGCTACACACTTCCAGAAGAAGTAGATAATTTATATATGTTTTTTATTAAACGAATTTTTTGCCTACCAAGAACGACACCAAGCTATGCCATAGCGCTGGACACGAATATGGAAAGTAGTTGTCTGTATATGTTAAACTTGCACATGAAATACATTGAAAAAACACTATTCACGTACAGCAACGACCGTCTCCCTCATATTATGTCAAAGGAAATATTAGCCAGAAATATTTTCTGGGCAAAAGGTCTAAATTTAATCAGTGGACCTTTCAATATTGTTTGGAGTGAAGAACTTTTGGAACCGATTATCTGGGCACAAACTCGAGAAATTATGTTAGAAGCGTTATCTCAGAATCGAAATCAACAACTCTTTGAAAGGAAAATGAATAGTGTGACACGAATCTACAAAGACCTCGATGAATCAGTCGGTAGTAGACTGCTCCAATTGGAAACCAGAACGGTATCATGGGTGCTGAAAGCAAGATGCGACATGATCTGGCTGAACGGAAATAAATACACTTCACAACAAGGTGGAACGAACATTTGTGAGCTTTGCAACACCAACGAAATCGAGGACATACGCCACTTCATTGGAAGATGCCCAATTCTATCAGAGTATAGATTGCTTTTTTTTGGAAATTGCTTTTTAGGCGAAAGAGAAATTATTGATTTGCTCAACGATGCCTCTGGAACTAAGTGGAAGAATTTAACACTATATCTGCAGCATGCCATAAAATACCGAAAACAAATTTTAATGGAATATTTTTAGTTTTTATGTTTAAAATTTTTGTTTCTTTTTGTTTTTTAATTTAATAGGTGCAACTTGGGAGCTGCTCCCATACCCCAACGATTCTGTATCTCGCGACGAGCGGGGAAGCAGTTTGTATTAAGGTAGGGAGTGGCAAACATGTTTCACACTATAATAAAATAATTTATATATTAATCATTTTTATCACCAATAATTCTCCGACTGACGACTTGATAGTCATAGCCGTATTACCTTATTAAAACTCAACATCTCTGTGAAATATTGTATGCCTTTTCAAACCATCTGTTATTTGATTTTTAATAAAGTATTATTATTATTATATTGCGATTCGGTCTATACATGCATCCAATGAGTATTTTAGAGACAGCAGTAGTATTAGCAACTTCCAGGAAAAGGTACTCAATAGCACCATCAGGTGGTTGTTTAAGCACTACTTTTGCATGTAATCTCTTACTTGCGTAGATTGCCACACCCCCCGCATGACCTACACGGTCTGAACGAAACAAATCATACCCTTCACACTTCACTAAATTATCACAGACATCTAACGAAAACCACGTTTCCGAAACACATATCACGTCAACATTCGAATTTACAAATAAGAACCTGAACTCCTCTATCTTCCTTGCCAAACTTTGTGCATTTATATGACAAATATTTAAACCTTTTCTTTGCTTGCCAAGAACTCTAATTAGGGCATAGCTATTCGCCTTGGCGTTACCTACGAGGTACGGCATTTATTATAAAGTGTTTCAGTCAGAGGTATTTGTTGTTGTGTTGTGTTTGGTGAAATGACTTAGTGTTGTATTGATGTGTGTTGAAATTGTTTAGTGAAGTCTTTGTTTTGTGTTGAATTTGTTTGTGTTGAATTGACGGATTGAAATGACTGTGTGTTTTATAGACGTGTCATTTCGTATTATTTAAAGGACCAAGCGATACTAAAATCTTGACCACAAGCATAGTGGATCTTTCATAAAGAAGACGATACTCCGGTCCTTCAGTTGTGTTTTAAAATCACCCTTTAAACACCTTTTTTAAAGGGTGCATCACATCAAATAATTATATTTGATAAAAACTTTACATAGTCTCATAAAAAGTAATCTAGTGGGGTCAAATTCAAAACTTTAGATTAATTGCTTAACGAACTCGCCACTGCATTAATACATGGATTCGCGTGCTTTGTGGCATGTGGCACAGTCTTGTTGAAACCACATGTCAACCAAGTCCAATTCTTTCATTTTGGGTAAAAAACAAGTTGGTATCGCACGGTACTTAAAAAAAGTTCGGTTCAGTAATGCCGCCGACCAACAAACCGCACAAAACAGTTCATTTTTCAGGGGGCATTGGCAGCTCATGAACTTCCTCAGGCTGTCCCGAGTCTTTCTTAAATAGCAGCAAAATGTAATGTCCTTTAAATTGAACTTTGCCAAGGGTTACCTTTCCGGTTAAGCAAAAAGTGAGAAAGCGAAAGTGTAAAAATCTACTTAAGTGCAAGTCAAGAAACGCCCGCAGCGGCAAGTCAAACGTTCGCACTTTTTCAAAGCCAAACCAAGTCGCTTTTGATAAACGATTTGTAAATGAACTTGTAGATTTTATGGCAATTTATGAGCAGGACAAAAAAATTAGTTGGCGAGAATAAGATTTAGCTGCCTTCGGTGCAAAGTGCAAGTGTATTTATAGCATGAGCGGTTCTGGGGAAGATAATTTGTCAAAATGCCATCAGTAACAGGAGCCGGAAGGAAGGCAGCAGCAGCAGCAGCCACAGCCTCATCATCGGCAGCATTAGGGCGGACTAAAGTGGATGTGACAGACTTGTGTGCATTTTTATCTGCATTTTATGGGCAAATAAGTCAATTTTAATATGTTTTTGTACACACACACACACACACACACACACCCACATGTCTGTCCAATATTGAAGTTAAAGGAATATTGGCATGTGTAAGTAATTGGAGGCTTTGCTGAGGTTGTTCTAGAAAACCAAAAACAAAAGAAAGGAAAGCTCTGACTAAGCTTGTAATCCACCCCACTCCAAGGGGAGGGCCCTTTTGTGCTTTGACCTAAGCAAATTGCATCATGCTCTAGGAGACTGTTTGTAGGTGACCACAATGTCTGCATATTACTTAAGCCAAATCACTTGACAGAGAACTGCTGTAAATATGAAATGCAGATCCGAAAATGTGTTTTAAAAAATAAACGAAAATTATTATTATACTAAATATCAGAAAAACAAAAACACAAAGTTTAATTTTTAGATTTTAGAATGGAACATCTAGCTAATTTTTTGATAAAATCTATTTTTTTTCACCAGTTTAAATAATTCTGAAAAATTTTCATCTGATCTAAAAAAACTTAGAAAAAAATAGTTGGTATTCCTTTGTTGCTTCCTTTTTAACATATTTTTGATGTGAAACATCTTTAATTTCAGTACGAAGGATTTTAGTAGGAGTAAAATTTAATTTCAGCGTCACGTGACGCTACAGCGCTGCGCTGACGTCATGCATTTTTTGTTTTTTTGTTTTAGCAGAGCGTCACTAGTGGAGAGGGGGGAAAGAGGTGTGAGAAAAGGAGGGAAAGTGGTGGAAAGAGGCAGAAAGTGGGGGAAACTAAACAGTGATTGAACAATGACTTCAAAGTGACTAAACAGTGACTTGACGTGACTTAACAGTGACTTGAGATTGAAAAAAAAGTGACTACAGTGCTTTAACAGTGACTGGACAGTGAATAGACGGTGTCTTAACAGTGAGTTGATAGTGACTAAATAGTAACTTGAAAGTGACTAAACTGAGTGACTTAACAGTGATTTTACAGTGACTTGACTGTGACTAAGCACTGACTTGACGTGACTTAACAGTGATTTGAGATTGACAAACAGTGACCTGAAAGTGGGTAAACAGTGACTTAACAGTGACTTAACTGTGACTGGACAGTGACTAAATAGTTACCTGATAGTGAATATGACTGTGACCTAACTCTGGCTTGACAGTGACTTAACAGTGACTTGACAGTGATTTAACAGTGAATTGACAGTGACTTGAAAGTGACTTGACAGTGATTTAACAGTGAATTGACTGTGACTTAGTGGTGACTTGTAAGTGACTAAACAGTGACTTGACTAAAAGTTACTAAATAGAGACTTGACAGTGCCTTAACAGCAGCAGAAGGAAGAAAACAGCAGCCAGTTAACTTGTTCCCAGCAAGCACTTTATAAATTCACTGATCACATTTGAGTCTTTTATCAATTCCTCAGTCTGATTAAAATAGTCGCTATAAATGCGCTCGTTTTCTGTTCGTAAATAATACTTTTGTCGAAAGAAAATGGTACCCTAGTTGCGTCTCTTTATCAAGAGTCGTTTATACCCCTTTTTTCAGATTAGTTGAGACTTATTTTTGAGTCATTTGGGAGTATTTTTCGATTCGTTTAACCATTTCTAAGTCTTCCTTAAATTACTTATCTCATTTTAATCTTAAAAAAGTCTTGAATATAACACGCTAAGATTATTCTTGCTTCCATGCTATGAGCATCCAAATGCTAGCTCCTTGTTTTCGCTTGTGCTTTTAAAACTAAGCCCTTAAATTTAGCATCATGTTTCACATCAAAGCCTCATGATCATTATCAAAATATTTTAGTTTGTTCCTTCAGGTGTCATTAAGGTTCAACACGTGGCGTAGTAGGCGGTCATTCCATTTGACAGCCCAGCATTTCTTTTTCTCTTAGTTGTTTGATTTTCCACTTTTTATACAATTTTCAATTTCTCTACTCTGGCCATTTCATAGATTAATAAGTTAATAAATATGTTAATGCAAATATCTCGTAAGCCTGACGTGCTGGTGGAAAACGAGCAATTTATTTGCATTCAGCGTACAAAAATAAATATGGAAAGTTCTCTATCTCTCAGTTGCAAAACTAGGCCTTTTTTTTGAACCTCTGTAATTGATGTGAAAATATTTGTTAAATTAGGTGGACGGATAAGCTGCAATGCTTTCTAGTCTCCCAAACGTCGAAACGCGTAGGAGAAAAATGGAAACTAAATAATGTTTATATTCTTATGAACCACCCACACAAGGTAACACAAGAAAAAAGTGTGTGTTTGCAATTCCTTTTTGTTTTCTTAGGGTATCTAATCGGCCATCTCTGTATTTCCTTTCATTTTTCACTTGATGCCACTGACTTTGCTCTAATTTAAGAAAAGCTTAGAAAAAAATACGCGTCGCCATTTTGTTGCAAAAGTGCGAGGGTCCCGGTTGTCAAGCGTTTTCTTTTACAGGCGACTGTTACTTTTATTTTTAGCTGCTTTCGCAGCAAAGGCAAAGCTGCTATTGAAGGCGCAACTAAAAACCGTAAACAACAACAATGGAAACACGCACACACCCACACACCCCCACACAGACGCACACCTAAGGTGAACTGGCGCTGGCGTCTGAGACTGTTGAGCCAAGGTTGTGAAAATTGCATGCAAAATGAGTTTGCTCTGAGATTTTGCCTGCTTGGGTTATGATAGGGCAGATGCCAAAGTGCTGCCTACTTTTTGGCGCAGTCAGCCTGCAATTTTTGGATTATTCTTTCATGATCCCCTTCATAAACATAAAAAATCAATTAGTCTTGGCCTTTCATAAGCCATTTGCTTTTATGAGATCACAATTTGCCCCAAGGCTGTGGCTAATGAAACATCTCGCCTTTATGGCTCGACTTACCCAATATGACCAAAGCATTGCCCAGCAGTCCGGCAAAACCAATAATGCCGAAAAATACGGGCACTATCGTGGATACGACACGCTCCAGTGGCCAACTTTCGCCGTCCAATTCGAATTCCCTTTCCAGCAAATTGTCAGACAAAGTTGAGCCATTCTCATGCAGATCCAAGGAGACGGGATAATTGCTGCTGCTGCTGATGCTGTTGTTGTAGTTACTGTCCAGGGCGGAGGCAGCTGTGGCACCTTCACTGCTAATTACCAGAGCCCAGGCCAGGGAACAGGCCAGTAAGTGTGGATAGTTGGCCATTTTTGCGAAAAATATTAATCTAGCCCACTTTATTGTTGGATATTGATTGATTTTTTGCTGCTGCCGCTGTTGTTGTTGTTGTTTTGTTTTACATTTCACTGTTGGATGGCGCCTACGGCCACATAATTGTAATGCTGCTGATGCGAATCTATTTGCATTTCAGGTGGTTATTGTTATTTCACCTGCAAAAAACAATTGTAATTTATGTCATAAATATTTTGATATGCCCACAAATAAATACAGATACAGCTGCAAAGATACAGAGACAAAGAGAGAGAGAGAGAGAGAGAGCGATAGAGATTATAAATTGTGAAATGATTGACACGCTTTTCCCTCAAGGGCGGGGACTAACTTTAGGCTTTACCCAGAGGAGCAGTAAGCCCGACCTTGATGCTGCTGCCAGATGTGTTTTGACGCATTTTTTATAGACCGCCCACCTGGTGGGACGGTTTGTCTAACACCCTTGGTCCAGGGAAAAAGACACGGGCAACCAAGTGAGTCGCCTTATATGGGGGAATGGACGCTGGTAAAGAGTTCCTATTACTCGTTGTTGGTTAACCCATTAAGAGCCAAGACCATTTAAAATCAAAATTTTTTTATTCCATTCTTTTTTTTCAAACATAAATAACATAAATAAAATAAAAAATTCGCGAAAGTACAAAAAAAATATTTTTAAATTGGTTTTTGGAGCTGTACTCAAGCGGGTACAATGGCACAATGTATAAGCTTATTTGTACTCATTTTTTGTATGTATGAAAAAGTTTGAAGAACTCTTGTTCTACGCACAGTGCTACGTCGCATTGTTCACAAGTCCATCTTATTCGATTATGGCATTGACGACAGCGCAATTGGTTTATAATTCTTTTTGGAAAATGATTTCCGGAAGTAGTTGGTACACTGGAGCCAGTTCATCTCTTATGTAATGATGTTTGCGTGTTATTTCGTAAGTAATGACGGACAATATCACGATGAAACTCTATTAATGGCATATTAGAATTGTTTGCTGTTTTGTACAACTTCCATGCATTGACCATAAGGGAACTTATCATAGCAGTGAAAATAGGCCACCATCATTTTTTTCCGCGGAATTTTATCCGGTAATTATTGATTGCTTGGTCGTGAAGATCAACGCCTCCCATTCCTGAGTTGTACTCCGCTATTATTTTTGGCTGTTTGACCTGTATTTTCGCTTTTGTGATTGAACACCATCGGTTGACTGAGTGCATTGGCTCAATAGCTTCAAAGTTCGAGCCAACGGTTACTGCGCTGTTGTCATTCCACTTGACAAAAAGTATTTTTTATAAGTGTCAAATCTGTAATCATAAAATCCTCTTTTTTTCCTTTTTGAATACGGCTTTTGATTTCAAAGGGCATTTTTGGTTCTCGACTCTCGTACAGTACCAATAGCTCGAAAAGACGATGGGATCATAAGGATTGGGAACTTTATCCAAAAAATCAGCAACAACCCTCGACCCAAGTGGCATATGTGGTTTTGGCGCACTCACACCTTTGGCTCCACAATAGGTGTCAAATTGGTATAAATAACCGCAGAGTAGTGTCATCAAAGGCCTTACTTTTGCTATTTTGTCAGTAGCTACCATATTGTTATTGTCCGCAAGATGAAGATATTTTTTGATTTCCTTAAACCTGTTTCGTGCCATGTTGTTGGCAACTATTGGAGTATGGGTATCTTCTTCCAATTGCCAATACATGTTTTCTCTTGGCAAAGAGTGATAGCCACAATATAGCAAAATGCCCAAAAAAATGTGCAGATCTTCTGCGTTGAACGAAAAATTGTGGTCGTTAGCCTGTAAAGCATAGATACGAGTTTCGTCTACAATTAAGGACACCACTTCTTCGTCGAATAATGTTTCGAAGACTTAGTCTGTGGGCTTCGCTACTAATTCCGATATCATTTCCCTCTTACTAACCATAAAAGAACTGATTGCTGGCATTGCAATGGCGCATGGTCTTTTCGACCACTTTGGATCATTTTCGCATGGTTTTGAACACTTAACCGTAGGGCGCAGTTCCTCAAGCGGTATGTCATCTTCACTATCGCTGCTACAAAATACCTCCATTTCACCTGGAACGTCTTCGGGCATAATGTTGGCGTTGAGCTCGTCGACGTCGCCTTCCTCCTCATCCGTAAGACCATCTGGATCTGGTGGAATCAATGCAATGTCAAAATTGGTACTTTTTGATGATCTTTCCACAAACTCCTAAGCACTACTTAGTTTGTCAAATTGTACGCCATAGAATTTTGATGTCCCGATGCTTTTAAATACCATTTTTAGGCAAAGCAAGATCTGCAAGAAAATGATTACCTTACTAGCCATTGTACCCAAGCGAGTACACTCGATTAGTAACTCACCAAAAGCTGCCAAAAGTAGCTTTTTTATGTTCGACTTCTTTTTATTTTGAAATTATAGGTCTTTTTGTTCACTTATTAAATAAAAACCAATCAATTTATTATGCGTTACTCCCTTGATGCGATGGAATGGCGCTCAACCTCCAAAAATTTTGCAACACTGACTGCTACAAAAAGCTCAAAAAAACAAAAACGCGTTTTCGCTTCCGCTGCACTGTCAACGATTATTTGTTGCGCAAAGTGTGTATACTAAAATGACTCAAAGAACTTTTCGATAACACTTATCAGTTTAGCGTAACGGACGTTTGAAAACGCCTAATTTTCTGTACTCGCTTGGGTACAATGGCTATTAATGGGTTAAATCAGTTTCAAATTTCGAGTTGATTTTTGTGTAAGTATTTATAGTAGTCACAATTACTTGCAAGTAATTATTGGTATATGGTGACACGTCTATCCGTCAATTCAACACAAACAAATTCAACACAACACAAAGTCTTCACAAAACAATTTTAACACACGTCAATACAACACTAAGTCACTTCACCAAACACAACAATTCAACACACGTTAATTGAACACAAAACAATTTCAACACGTCAATTCAACACAAAACAAAATAATTAATTTATTATTAAATATAAATTTGAAATGAATTATAGACGTGTGTTGGCGTTTATTTTTTTGTGAAGACTGTTTTGTGTTGAATTGACGTGTTCAAATTGTTTTTTGTTGAATAGTTAAATTTTTTTTGGACTTTCGAAAGATATTAAAGTCAGGATCGACTGATAAAGATTGAAAATATAATTTTTTTTAAATTGTTTTTTTTTTTCCCAGTGTTGAAATTGTACTGTGTTGAAATCGTAATATGTTGAAATTTGCCGATGTTCAATTGCTTTGTGTTGAAATTGATTCTGTTGAAATTGTATATGTGTTATAATTGTGCTGTGTTGAATTTGAATTTGTTGCATTGACTGGTGTTGAATTGACGTGTTAAAATTGTTTTGTGTTAAAAAGACGTGGAACCATTTTTAAACGGTTTTAATTTTTTTGGTTCCTTAAAAACAAGATTATTCTTTTCTACTACTGCTTAAAATGTGCTTGAAAACTCCCCCTTTTGTAATAGATTTCAATTTTATTCGAACTGTTGGTATTTCATCCAAATTGGAGAGCTCCATAGACACACACTAGAAAAAAACTGTTTCATATTAACCGATTCTTGGAGGTTCAATCATCATTTGATTGTGCCTTTTTGAAAGCTGCTTAGGTTCTCCAAAAGCCAATAAATCAGTCCACACGCAATGCACAGAATTCTAATTCCGTCACCATGTTGGTCAGTCAATCACTGAGCGTTGCCGGCTAAAATCAGCTTGATGCGTTTAACAACAATGAAATTGTGCAATACTGCCGGAGAGCCGTCGCACTCACTCAATCATTTGTGGGCCAGGCCTCTGCTTAACGCCCCACCCTCCGCCCGCCCAGCCATTGATGTTCAATTATTTCAATTAGATGCTCACATTGCCTGGGTTTGTTGACTGAGGGGGGAAGGTTGGTCCCCGCGGGGTATGCGGAAAAGTTACCGCTCACGTTGCGTTCAATCTAATTGCGTTTTTATGGCGCGAGTGCGCACCATAAAAGCCCTGGAAGCAGAAGACGCAACCAACCCAAAGGCAAAACAAACAATGGAAGCACAGCCGACAATAAACAGGGCCACGGCAGCATCTGCTGTAAATTAATTATTAATAATTAATTAACTCAAAAAACAAAGTGATTTTAAATCGTATGTGGAGGTGAGCGCAGGAGGATGGGCTTCAGCCGCAATCCAATGTGGCGTATGAGCAATGGGAATGGTAAGTTGTGCGTCTAATGCGGTTAGCCCATTACTTAAACGGAAGCTGGCAACTTGGAAACGGAGCCAAGTGAATCTGGCTTACTCAGAGATCACAGATCCCATGGGTTTTTTGCTGCAAAAAATTATTGTCAAGATTCGACAGATTAGATAAATAAGATAAGAAAGATAAGATAAGATAAAAAATTGAAAAAATCTACAATTTTGTGGGTTTTTGTTTACATTTGTCCATCTTTGCGTTTAGAGTACCCAAAAGTTCCTCTCTTAGTTTACTTGCAATATTGCATATTATTTATTTCTTTTGAATAAACGTTTTGAAGGAAAACTGACAATTGATTTAGATACAGCGCCAAAAAATTATTTGTGGAACGTTTGCTTCACAAGACTCTTTTCAGAAACAGAATATATTTTAAGGACATTTTTGCACTCCAGTCAGATTCACATTTTTTGTCTTATTGATATTTTAGCGATTGAGTTTCTTGAAGATCGTTTGTCACAGTGGTTGATGCTGCTTCGAGCGGCACTGCATGTTAATTTTGTCTTTGAGTGTCAATAGTACAGTTTTGGTTGCACTTGGTCTTTTTTTTGAAAAAGCAACCGTAAACGCCGTTAAGTTGTTCCTCAAGATCGGATAACAAATAGCCGAGTTCAAAAATGTTGCATACTTTTTCATGGAGCATTTCTGCATCCAAGTAAATATCTTCAATGGTAATTTTGGTATTTTCCCTTATCCACATACAGCCACACTATTGAAACCACAAAAAGTTCTTAAAGCCCACAGCAAAGCTGGCAAAAACCAAAAATATTTGAACCAAATTTTCCGGCATTTCATTTTGAAAAGTTGAAGGTTTGCTGGTGCTGTCTGCAAAGCAAAAGTTTCAAGTATGTACGAATTTTCATTGATTTGCTTCGATGGGGGCCCCCTCCACTCCCACTCCCCTAGCTAATGATCGCTACCGCAGTAGTTAAACTTTAAGCTAAATTTTCGTTTGCTTTTTGTGTGCGAGGCAAAAGTTTGTGTTTGTATTTGTTTTTGCTCGCGAAACACTTTACACAAGTAATTTTCTAATTGGTTAAAGCACAGCACAAATTCACCCCCACGCACTTATCCCGTCTAGAGTTGGTCATTCATAATGGGACATGTGAACACTATGGGGCTAAGGACCAACAAAAGTGCACAAATTTGCAAAAGCACTTTGGCTAATTGTTATGATGAAGAGCCGTTCCAGCTTGTTGCCCGGTAACACTGGAGAGAGGGCAAAGGGAACAAAGGGAGCTGGAGAACCCACATTTTATGTGCCAAAAGTCAATTTCGACTGGGGCCAACTGAAATCAAAAGTTTCTGCAACAAAATCTCTTATGGCCCGAAATCAGAGTTGCCCAACTACGTGAGCCTCTATTTGGATTTGCTCTCTGTCTGGTCGTGCGTGTGGATATCGAAAAGTCTTTGTTTGTGGTCAGCCCCGAGGCGTTGCATTTGATGCACTGGAGGATGGTTATAGCAGATATGTGTGAAATTTAACGAAACTCCAAACGATATTGAAAACTAGTTGGGTTTTTTATGCACGTTATGTCGTTGACATTGAAAGAGTGTCATGTCCTGGACATGCCATCACATGCATCTCAGATTTCGCTTGCATTTTAATTCTTTTTGTTGCTTGTTTTCTTTTTCCCTTCCACACAATGGACAATGGCAGTACGTGCAAAGGGTTTTTGATTATAAAATACCGTTAGAATTGAGATTGCCATAGCCAGTCGAAGGTAGACAACGAGACACATAACAAAATATTTGAAAATTAATATTGCGCATCATTGTCCTTAGGAAAGGCAAAAAAAGGAGCAAGCCAAACCGAATCACATTTGCCAGGCAATTATGTTTGATTGTTGATTCGTTTGGGAATAGAAAATGATTCGAAAATTGAGCAAAATGAAGGTTAAAATTGTTTTGCTAATACGACTATCATCTTTTTCTGTGCTGAAATTAACTGTATTAGCCTCACCGAATCTTTCCATCTATTAAATTTACCTTAGCTTTTAAGAGTTTGCACAAAAAAACTTCATTCTTATAGAAAGTTCGCCTGAGTCTTGGGCGGTTTGGAAAAAACTTCATAGGCTTCTATACTCTGTACCGAAGGTACATAAATAGAGTAAATTAAGTTTGTGCAAAAGTATGTAACCGAGAGAAGGAATCATTTCCCATCCTATAAAGGATATATATTTCCTGATTAGCATCAATAGCCGAGTCGATATAGCCATGTTCGAAATGATAAAGATCGGATGAGCGGTTCTCAAGGTTGACACGTCTATAAAACACACAGTCATTTCACCCAACCACCCAACAACGCAATTTAACAATCCGTCAATTCAACACAAACAAATTCAACACAAAACAAAGTCTTCACAAGACAATTTTAACACACGTCAATACAACACTAAGTCATTTCACCCAACACGTTAATTGAACACAAAACAATTTCAACACGTCAATTCAACACAAAACAAAATAATTAATTTATTATTAAATTTAAATTTGGTTTGAATTGAATTAACGAAGTGTTAAATTGTTGTGTTGGGTAAAATGACTTATAGACGTGTGTTGACTTTTTTTTGTGAAGACTGTTTTGTGTTGAATTGACGTGAGTTGAATTGACACAAACAATTCAACACGTCAATTCAAACACGTCAGTTCAAGACATGAACAAATTGCATGCTGTGGAATAGACGAGGACACGACGAGACGAAATTTTACGATATTTACAACGTCTGCATTCGAATGAAATTTATTCAATTTGTGAACAAAAGAATGTTATCTCTAATGCTTTCAAATATGCGTACATTTTCGGAGGATATTAAGGCTCTACGTCTACTCAACACAAGACAATTTCAACACGTCAATTCAACAAACGTCAATTGAACACACGTCAATTGAACACACGTCAATTCAACACACGTCAATTGAACACACGTCAATTGAACACACGTCAATTTAACACACGTCAATTGAACACACGTCAGTGTTGAAATTGTACTGTGTTGAAATCGTAAAATGTTGAAATTTCCCGATGTTCAATTGCATTGTGTTGAAATTGATTATGTTGAAATTGTATATGTGTTATAATTGTGCTGTGTTGATTGAGCATTTACGTGTGTTGAATTGACGTGTTGAAATTGTTTTGTGTTGAATAGACGTGGAAACTTATCAAGTTATGAGCAAAAAAGTGAACAACCCCCCCTTTCACAACCAACAATGCACAATCTACACAGTTTCCCCCCCCCCCCCGAACTCCAATAATATTGAGAGACACAGTCACGTTTTAGCGCTCTCCCCTTGGGGAACCCTGTCTTACAATCTTAGTGAGAGAGAGAGAATCTTATAGATGAGCGCAGCAGCAGCACTGCATTCAGCTCTTACTCCAGGTACAGAGTATAGTAAAGTCGGGCTTGACCGGCTTTCTTACTTGTTTGTAAAAAAAAATGCCTTATGCCATTCACTTGGCGACAGCACTACTGGAATTGTTTAAATACACGTACAAGATTCTCGACTATGAGCTAGGAGATGATATGTATTTCAAGGAATCCCGAGCAACTTTGAGCAACTGCCATTAGAAACGTATTTTGTTCCTTAAGATAGCCAAATATATTCAGAACAATTTCCGATGGTCGTTTTATCCTTAGGACTGCGATTACAAACCTAAAATTATTTATACTAATTTTTTGATGGCCAAGGGCAATTGTTTTTCCGCTGAATTCAATTAAATATTTATTTATTAAATTCCCATAAGCTTCATTAGTTCAAAAACATACCAAAAAAACACAAAAAAAAAAAAAAACACAGCGTATCTTTGCGCACAATTAAACAGAAAATATTTAATAAAGTGAATTAATGGAATAATTTGTAATTGAAATATTTACTCATTTTGGCTCTGATTCATGTTTATGCGTATATTATTGATGACATTTAATTATGATTCCGGTCTGTGTGCCAACGGACACGAACACTCGTGCATATTTGCGCAACTGTCAAAAGGGCTGATCGAAACCGAAATGAACCGTCAAAAGGCAGAAAGGCAAATGAAATGAAATCGGATGTGAGGAAACATGAATCAATATTGACTTATTCCCAAGCACATTTAAATGCGTTTAAGGTGCGTCGTCGTCTTCGTGTTTCAATTAAAGGCTTCAAGTCACCCTGGCAGCCACCACAACAAAAAAAGACAAAATCTGAAAACCGCCAAAACCAACAACCGACGAGCGTTTCGAGCGGCTTCAAGTTTTGCCTGCTGCTCTGCCAAAGCAGATTAAGTTTTTTAATTAATTCCTTACTCGGGCCACTTGGCAACAAGACGGGAGGCGAGACGTTAAAGTCAATTAGTTTCATAAATCCGCGTTGACACATATTTGATTAAAAAGTTGCAGTTGCACGAAAGGGAAATCTATACAAATTTACTTTTAATTATAGTTTTGGGTAAAGTTTTGTGGGGCTTTGATTACGGACCATTTAGTCCCTAAACGAGACCGTAAATCAAAGCAGCTTAAAAAGGTTCTTTCGTTGACTAACCAATAAGGGTTGTTCCGAAAAAATGTACATCTAAATTATTCAGCTATAGTTTAGGGCTAATCTTATGCATACAGACGAGTCAAATCACGCTAACTGATGTCGAGGGAATTGAGGATAGTTTTTGCGGCCTATTTGTGTCGCTTTTTTGTGTGGAATATGACAAATAACTGACTCTGGCCATGACTATGACTGTGTGTAGGAGACATTCTCAATTATGCCACAGTCTGCCTCATCATCGTTTGTCAAGGCGCCTCTGCTGTCTTTCTTTCTCTATTTTTGTGTCTCGCTTAATAATATGTTAATTGACAGCTTAAGCCAACTGTCAGCGCTTTTGTGCGTGCCATTTGGAGACATGTGACATGACAGCACACACATACACATACATATGTCGCCTTGATTAGTATGTATGGGCTGGATCAGCTCCAGTTGAAATAAGTCCAATTGATGCATAGCATCATTAAGCAGCAACACTTCAGTCGCTGGATAATAGAAGCTTTAAAAGCCAACTCGATCGCGGTTCTGCGCTTGAAGTGTGCCTTTCGGTTATACTTCACCGGGAGCAATGCCCTTAGGCTCACCCAAGACTCTTTTTTTGCTCTATGGAGCTGAAACTTTCGGCGAAATGATCTTAAAAGATTGAATTTAACCCACATAACTTAACAATAAACAAAAAAATTTTAAAGAATATTGATAATCTAAATCAAAGTTTAAAAATATTTCAACTTTTTTGTTAATAAATTAAAAAACAAGTAAGAAAGTCGGTCAAGCCCGACTATAACATACTCTGTACCTGGAGTAGAAGCTGAATCCAATGCTGGTGCTGCGGTGTTAGTTGTGAAATGGCGGGAGGGGGTGGAGGGAGAGTGGTTTACCTCTTTGCTCATAACTTAGGAACCGCTCATCCGATCTTTATAATTTCTTTGGCAAATCGATACATTTTGCTAATTACTAACTATCTCTAGAAGGTACGAATCGTCTATCTTCAAAACTGTAGGAGATATAACGTTTTTTCCAAATTACGGGGGCGGAAGGGGGCGTGGTAAAAATTGAAAATAAATTTGATCTGCCTGCAAGTATAAGAAGCATTTGTCCCATACATGTCAAACCTCTATCTCTTACCATCTCTGAGATCTGTTTGTTCATACTGACGGACGGACAGACGGACAGACGGACATGGCTATATCAACTCGGCTGTTGATGCTGATCAAGAATTAATATATATACTTTATAGGGTCGGAAATGATTCCTTCTCCCTGTTACATACTTTTGCAAAAACTTAATATATGTACCCTATGTACCTTTGGTACAGAGTATTAAAAATACTTGTTATGGGATTTGACCCAATTTTTGCCTAGAAGTATATATACATACATTAGTACCAGATACAACAGATCTGACAACGGTTGATTAAAGTTCAAAATTCAACTCAAATTAACAAAGACTTTTTTTCTTTTGGATGGTTTCAAGACCCTCACGGTACTTTCATCAGCAGACTTCAACACGATTTGCAACTTACTTTTATATTAACCAAGGCTGCAAATCTAAAATATTTTGCAGAAGGTTCGCTCCGGGGGTTTGAACCTGTTGTAAAGTCTAAAGATAGGGTAGCGAAACGGCTTCTGGAACCGCTGAACCCAATTTTTTGGTTCGAACCTCAGTTCGCTTGAACCGGTGTACCCAGTGTAAGTCGGTAAGAGCACAGACTAGGTCAAGTTTCATAACTGTAGCCATCCAGACTATTTGACTGCAGCTCCAACTAATTGTTCCGTGTTCATTTTGTTCTGCTTATTTTAATTAATCCATTCGACTGCGTACGCGTTCGCCCGTTAAATGCAACTGCAAAATAGCCCGCCCAATCACAGACATTTGTTGATAAGCACAGAATTTAATTAAATCTCGGTCATGCCATAAAACAGCCTAGTCTCGCTACGCAAGGATTTCTGCAAAATATTCAAACTAGTTTTGATGGCGGCATGAAAAACTTTTAAAGGGTCATTTGTGAAATGTGTAAATTATTGTTTGCAAAAGTTTTAATCTAATATTTAAAGTTGCAAGCTGCAAGAGAGGACTGTGGTGGTATGACGAACGTTTTGTACCCTAAGTCTAATGCCATTCCGAAATCAAAATTCAACTGACGAAATAGTTAATATGTTTTGGGAATTTAAACCTTGTCATTTTGCAGCATTGGACTGGACTGTAAATGAGTTTTCAGATCAAGCATATATTAGAGATTAAACTATAAGTAAGGACATTCATTTTTGAGATCCCTTTAAGTTCCATTTTAATAAATATCCTTTTCACATTCAATGAAATAACATATCCTTTTTTGGCGAAAATAAATCGACTTTGAAAATATCTAATGATCCCCAAAAATGATAGTTAACTATGCAGTCCAAGTGCATGCCAAAAATATCATGAGAATCATCAAAAACTATCCTATTTTTTGGCTGCATACGTATATCAACTTTGCAATAACAAAGTTCGGATGAAAGATACTCAAAAAGCAGCGCTGCTACTGGAAGTACAGAGTATATTACTTTCGTACTTGACTGACTTTCTTACTTGGTAAAATACTGTTACATGTTAGTGATTCTAAGCGCAGTTGATCCAAATGTGTTTCAGCTTAGCAATTTCATTCAAGCAACTAAATTAAAGTGAATTAACTGCTCTTTTTCACCATTCGCCAGCCAGTGTGTCTCTAAAAAGTAATTATAGTTGAAATTGTGGTAGCTAGGAGGCCAAAGTCAAGATAAATTAAATCATGGCACAACTAAAGTGGATTTACGAGCCACTGAGCTCTAATTTGATTATAAATTGTGATTAAAATAATTTTTCGTCAATTGATTTAAATTCTTTAAAATTGACTAAATTAAAGTTGATGAACTACTTTGAGTTATTCTACGCAAAATTGCTTTGGTCTCATTAACCTAAAAAAAAATCAAGCCAAATGCAGTTTTATTTAACTTAAATAACTTAAATAAACCATTCCCACAATCGTACTAAAACTTTAGAAGACATTCACCGAGGAAAAACCGAGTTACTTCAGTTCGGAACCTCTAGGGGGGATTCAACAACTTCAACAGTCGGCTCTAACCGACTTCGATATACCCGTTACTCATGAAAAACATGTTTAACAGTGTTCGTGCGTTCCCTAGGGTGACCATCCGAAAAGTATGCAACATTTTTTTTATTTTGCTCATAACTTGAGAACCATTCATCTGATCTTTATCATTTCTTCGGCAAATCGATACATTTTGCTAATTACTAACTATCTCTAGCAGGTACGAAACCTCTATCATCAAAACTGTAGGAGATAAAACGTTTTTTCCGAATTGCGGGGGCGGGAGGGGGCGTGGCAAAAATTGAAAATAAACTTGATCTGCCTGCAGCTATAAGAAACATTTGTTCCATACATGTCAAACCTCTATCTCTTACCATCTCCGAGATCTGTTTGTTCATACGGACGGACAGACGGACGGACAGACGGAGAGACAGACAGACGGACAGACGGACATACCTTCGGTACAGAGTATAATAACTGTTGACCGTTTTTTGTTGTCCAAAAATAGCTGTTATATACGGACCCTTTGAGCAAAGAGTCAGAGATCTCTTGAATATATCTGTCTGCGCTCAGAGAACAACCCATTTATTTGTTTCCATTTTTGCTCTGCTCAATCGCAGACCGTTTGAACGCGAGGGATTGACTGTTATTGTGAGAGCGCTCAGTCGGATCGCTCTCAGTAAGTTGTCATTGAATGAGCATAACAAGAATAGCTCAAATGAGAACAGTCAACTGAAAACCAAAACAAATCGGAACGAGGTGTTTTGCTCAGAGAGAGAGCAAGAGTTCAGGTATACCGCTTTAAACTTGGCCGAGTTTATTACCTTAACTTGATAACTTTTGAAACTTGACCCGCATCTTCATTTTGGCTTAAACTGCATTCTTAGTTCACACTCTATGAAAGTTATTTGAGGTCGCAACCTTCTTAGAGATGTTACGTATTTAGTGTAAGCACTCGAGGGCAGACAGAGACAGTCGAACATGAGCATGGAAAACTCAACTTTTTTGTCACTTTTGACCACTAGATGGCGCTCTAATGGTCTCAATCAATTGCGGACTCTGAAACCGACACGCACACACTTTATCACTGGCAAACTTTTACCTAACATACAGGTGTATGTACTCTCCGTCACGCCCACTTTGAACGACAATGTTGGCTGCTGTATTATTGGAAAAGTTTGCTCCTCTTTTTTGTTGGGTTTTGTTCGCCCACTTAAATGTTTGTTACAAATCAAATGGCCACTAAACGAGCCACAGGACCATATAGCCATGGAATGATGTTGAAAACAAAACAAATAGTTGGTCAGCGGAGGAGGAGGAGGAGGAGGGGAAATATTTGATGTAAGTGGACAGTCGGCAATGGAATGCAGTCTCTGCCGTTCGAAGGGTTCATATTTCAGCAATGCAACGTCATGCGTTAGAGGGAGGGGCATATCAACAATGATGTCATTTACGAAGTTGGCCAAAGAGGGAACTAGACTTTAAGGCTGAACATGTTCGTTATTCCAATTTTGGCTCTCACTTGCCTTGATTAGGCGAGGCCCATTGGAAGAATAGCCTGTCGCTGGCTAAGTGCTCTCACCTCAACGGAGAAGTCCTTGTCTGGGCAACTTTGTGTCGCGCTCAACTTGTCAACGCACATAAATTTTCCAGGACACACACACACACAAGTTGTAAAAACACAAGTCAAAAGTCGGCCAGGGGCGTTCTTTCTTAGCAACCGGCAACAATGCGTATCCTGGTTCATGTCCCTTGTCCTTGCCAACATCCTCGCTTTAAGCTCATCTGTCTTTTTGGTTAATGTATACAGTTAGGTACATGTGCGTGTGTGTGCAATTACACTGGTTAGAAACATTTGAAAAAGTTTACACTCAGAATCAAGTGGGTTAAGTCCTTGCTAAGGCTTCAAGTGATTCAATTTTCGGAATTAATTTTTATACCAAAATTTGTATGGAAATTATAATATTCTAATACTCATTTGAAGCCAAATGAAACAGAAAGGCTTCTTCCCTAAGCTTTGAACAGAGGATTCAAATGCAATCAGCCAAGAGCTGCGCGTTATTCAACAGCTTCTGAGCGTTGCTTAAGGTGACATGACAAAATGTCCACGATAAAAAAGAGTTTTATAAGACTCAAAAGTGACATGAGTCTTTTGTGGTAGAAGCCAAATTTGAGCTGTCTCTTGAATTTGAGTTAATGCACAACAAAGAAGAGAAGCAAACCTTGTACCAATTGTAAGTTTGGAGAAATTTACGTGGTTTAAAAATCCGAAATTGGCCCCAAATTTAATATCAGTATTCTAAAAGGACTAAAAGGACCACTAACTATTTAGTTAAAAACACAGATTAGGCTTAAGTTCGGCTTATGGGAGGCGGCGTGCTGCCGGTAAGAATGAGCTTGACACAATGGCAGAGAAGTAAGTCTGTGTGTGTGTGTGTGAGTTAGAGATGTGAGTTAACTAAAAAGGCGGGAGTATAGAGCATCGATGGTTGTTAGTGATTTGGAAGCCTAACTAAGATTTATAAGATGAACTGGATCTGTGATTGGAGCTGGATGAACTAGGATTGGAACCTCCACAGCCACTCTCCCCTTAAACGATTCGTTTGTAATTATATGTTTCGTATGGTTCCACTCTTGCAGAGGCTCAAGACACTGAATGTTGTGGTCGCTCGACCTTTTTTTGAACGCTCGAACATTTAGCTGATGTATTGACGTGAAAATTTTAGCTAAATGTGGCCAAGTTGGTTGGAAGCTGATGTCGTTGAGTGCGAGTATAGATCTTCCAGCCACCGGTCTCTTTTTGAAAATGTGGATTGGACTGGACCAAGGGTTCTTGAGTTGCTATTTAAGCTAGGCTAAAGAAGCTTCTTGAACTCTATAATGACGTCTTCATGAAGGGATGATCGTTTTGTTGCGAATAGGTTGATCGCGTTGTTGTGCGTTGTTTACATGTGTATATTATAAATGGGTGTTGGCGTACAAGAACTCGCCAGAACACTGTTGATACATTTGCTTCAAATTTTTGTTCAATGTTTTATGCACATTTCACTTTTGCTGTGTTGTTGCTCTACTGCTTTTTGTCGCGACCTCTAACCATTGAAATGATGAATAGGTAATTGTTCTTTCAGAAAGGGTCATCATATGTGACTACTAAAACACTGATTAGGCTTTAGTTCGGTAAGAATGAGTGTAACAGAATGACGTAGAGTATAAAGTGTGTGTGGCGGGAGTATTGAGCATCGATAGTTGCTAGTGAAGTGTGAACCAGATTGATGACCTGGATCTGTGATTGGAGCAGGATGAACTGACAAATAGATGTCGCCACTATTGTAACCACTGTAACTAACTTTTAGTCGTAGCTTTCGCATAGTTCATCCAATCTTTATCATACCTTCGCAGTTTAATATATATTTCTAGAAGGTACAGAATATCTAGCTGCAAAACTGTGGGATGTATGATGTTTCGGCTTGGCGAAAGTTGAAAATACCTCAAACCTCACCCTTTTACCACCATTGACATCTGAACATGTATGTTTGGTACTTAAATGAGCAAAAGCATTACCAAAACTTATGGTTTATGCTCATAAAAGTACAATTTAGACCTTTATCTTTAAAAATGTTAAGCCATGGCTTAGGTAAGTTTAAAAAAATGTACGGAAAATCTAACTTTTTGGGTAAAATTCGACTTCAGAAACCTCGAAATCCCTTTCGAAAAATCTGAAAAAAATCTCAAAAGAGCAAAATGCAAGTTTACAAGTTTTTTCTTGTTTTAGAACACCCTAGAACACATTTTTCATATCAATGTGGTATGATAGCAAGTTGGGTCGATTTAAACCAATACACCCGAAACTCACTGAAAGAAATGTTTAATAGCCTTTACGTATGTTAGTTAACAGGGCACTAACATTATGCTATTCTAAGCTGTGATCAATTTTGAGTTAATGGTATATTAACAATTTTTTTTTCTTTACTTACTTAATTGGGACTTGAACTCAAGACCTCGAAGACTGAACAATTGGACGACGGCGCCTTAGCTCACTCAACTGTCAGGCATAAGCAAGACTTGGAGTCAAAATCATTTTTAAGGCATAAGCAAGACTTGGCGTCAAAATCATGCTTAAGAATATAAGTAGGCTTCTTCTTTTTAAAGTCAACGGAAAAGAATTAGCTGATGTGAACTCTAAGCTTAAATTTCATGTGCTCCTAATGTCCTTGAGCGTGAACAGAGTTCTTTGATCCTTCGCTTATTCATTTGTCAATTCAATTTATTTTCTAAGCCATGGGCTGCGAATGATACGAAATTTAAACCAATTTATGACCACAGTGCCACAGCTTTCAAGTATGTTTGTTTTCAATTTAAATTTTACAGAAAATGACTCGAGAGAGAGAGACCGGCAACCCATATACCATCCATTTACTATATATCATTCATACATAAAATCAATAAAGGCTCAATTTCACACTTCTCTGTCTCTGTTATGTTGAAAATCTACACGCGGCTGGCAGATTTGATAGATCAATTGGATTTGTCCCTCTGCGCGCATTCAATGTATCATTTTTGTGCGCTGGCCGCGTTATCATTAAATGGCAACTGCAACTGCCGCTCCCGCTCCCTGCTGCCGGCATTCAGCAGCGATAACACCGCACACAATGACCCATTTGTGCCATCAATAAAAACAACAAACATCGAACCGGGAGGGAGGACAATCACCGAGTCGTTTATTTACTTTGGTCTGTTCAAATTTCTGTTGTAACTTCTTTGCTTGATTTTGTCTATTATTTTGGTTAAAGTCGTGTCGGACACAGGAACCAACCGAATCATGAAACGAGCAACACATAAGTTTGGTTTATGTCTCGTTTCCTGAGCCTCCGTCACCGCCCTCGCTCTTGGCCATTTTGATAGATGGCCACGGATGTGAAGCATGAGGATGAGCCTCTGTGTCCGTTTGCATGTGTGCCGTTTTTTGCTCCTTAATAAATGAGATTTGTCTGTGACTTTAAGTTGAGTTTACAGGAAATCTGACCAAAATGGCATCCTCCAAATTGGGATTTTAGTTTATGGTGACTAAGATGAAACTTCCTAGCGGGAAATCAATCTGTCTGAATGTTGGTCAAAAGTCAAGGAGATGATCTATTGCCCCTTGGAAACTGCAAAAATCCAGAATTTGTGTTCTCTAAGGTCTTCATCCACTTCTGTCCAGCGTCGTCCGAAATGTAAGCCCAAAAACCGCAAAACCCTCGTTTACATTATAAATTCATTGTTCATTATCTTTGTGTTTCGCGAATTAGGGTTCGCCTCCTCATTAAACTAGCTTCACGACGCACTGGTACTTATGGATCCACCCTCGTATTGGCTGCACTAGAAGTCCATTTAAAAGGGCACAAATACTGAAAGAGATTTTTCGCCTTTGAAATGTTTACACACGACAATGCCTGAGCATTCCATGGAATGTGGTGGGTGGTTTATTTGGCGATTGTGTTTATCAGCAGAAATGCCTGACCAATAAAAGCCGCCAAGGCCAAGACCCCGACCGAACCCCAAATCATGTCAACTTAGGCAAATGGCAACTCTTTTGGGTCAGCGTTGGCGTCGGCTTCGCATATTTGCACAGGAAACGGAAAACGTTAAGCGGAAACTCTGCCCTCTGCCCCCTGCGCTCTGCCCCCTGCCCTCTAGATGCTGAGTCGCTTACAAAACGGAAATTATTTGCCTTCTTATTTCGCTGGTCAAAGGTTGCCGCGCGCGCTTTTGCCATTCAATTTGCTCTTCGCAGGTTTCTTTTCAATTGCTGGAAAGGTCCTTTTTTTTTTGCTCTCAATATATTTTGGCAGCTGTTATGGTAATTGAAAAAATCGGCACTCTGATTTATTTATTTATGTGTTTTGTGTGCGAAACGTTAAGGGAAGCGACTTTTACACCTGGATGGAAAATAGCTAGCTCCAAGTTGTGGAATGCAAATGCTGACGACGTGTGTAGGGCTGATTAATGACTAATTGATTAGCCGAAAAGAAACTTGCCAAAAGAAAGAAGAGAAAGGGGGAGAGAGGGAATGAAATTATATTCCATTAGAGAAATGGAAGCTGCAACTGTTGAATGAAAATGTAAGGTTATGAGTAGAGGGTGCGTCACAAGCACTTCACGAAATAAAAATCACGCCCTAAACTTTTTCTGAGATGTGAGCTAATATAAACTATTTCAGCAGGTTCGGCTAACTTGATCGTACCATCCTACACATCTAGTTTACAGGTCATAACTCTTACTATTTCTGAGATATGGCGCTAAACCACTATATAACTGATTTAAAAACGGTCCTGAACCAACCTACAGACCAGTATTCAAGCTTATCTCTTAAATAACTTTTGGCTCTAAACACTTTTTAACCGGTTCGTAACCGGTTCGACAGTGTTTCGATCAGGGCTGCAAACCACTTAAAAATCGGGAGGGGTTCACTCCGGGGTTCGAACCTGCGAAACTTTTTGGGTTCGGGTTCAAGGAGCAGGTTCAGAAGGTCGCTAACCCTAGGTTCGGGTTCGAACCGGGGTTCAGGAATAATTTTGTTCTTCGCTAATAAAGAAAACGTGTAAGAAAATTGAAACAAACTTAGTTCCGATTTCTCTTTTTCCAGATAGCTGTTATGTGTCAGATCAGCTCACAATTGCTCACATGAAATACATTAGATGAGAAATCGGCCCTTTAAATTTTTATTCATAGGTGGAAGTTTAGAGGATTGATAATATCGTATTCGAGCTTGGATCTGGTGTCGACTGCGTAACCGTTCAGTCTATACTGGGCCTCTTCCCGTTTCTGAATCCGATTGATCGGAATTGGTAAATGTTGTGATATCTAAAAAACTATTAAAGAACTCGACCGAATATGTTTGCTATCAAGAGGATCGAATGTTTATAAGTGGGATTTTTAAGTTAAAAACCCAATAGCACTGTCGGTTTTTGGAAGTAAGAACATTTTACAATTCCAATTCTGAGTGATTTGATCGATATAGAAAAAGGGAACATATATTTATGTTTGATTATAACTTTTAAAACGAGACACACACACCAAGAAGGATGGTCGACTGTACAACTGCTTCAAGAACCTCCCGGTTTTATTATAAGCAGGACTTGCCTATCTTCTGCAAGTCGGCAGAGCCCATTGCAATAACTGTTATGGAATTACAAAGGTTAGACAAGTGTAAGAAGTGACAACAACAGGCAACTCCAAATTGACAGAAGTAGTCTTTTTGTATGTGTGTGCCCCTATTTCGGCCCTTCTGCATTAGTGGAGGAAATTCTATCGCCCCAGTAAACACAATTGGTATAGGTTAATTTTATTGTGTCTTATGCAATCTTTCATTGTTACTGACTCTATCGCTGGATAAAACAAATATAGAGTTAAACAAATATAGACTGATACTTGTGATGCAGAAACAGCTGATACAACAAATGCGACATCATCAAGTTCTTCACAATGATAGTTTTTTCAAAACACACAACAAAATTTTAATAGAACATGTGTTTTGAACCGAACCCTTTTCTACTTTTTTTTGCTCCGGTTCAGGTTCGGGTTCGGGAAGATAAAAATTGTTCTGCTCCGGTTCAGGTTCGGTTCCGACTTCCCAAAAATTCGGCGGTTCAGCTCCGAATCGGTTTGCAGCCTTGGTTTCGATACCGTTCCTGATCCAGTGAAATATACAAATTCATATGACCAACGTATAGACCACTTAATACCCGGTTCAGCTGTTTTGACGCCTATAAGGACTTCTTGTTGAAGTGGCCTCGCAAGAGAAGAGGAAAGCCATTAATAGAATTTCAAAGCCATTAAACTAGATTTATTTTTAAAGCAAAAATGGTAGTGCAAGGCGTTGCTTTTCTATTGTGAGGTCACAGAATCACAATTTTATACACGACGACATTTTTATATGGTAAAAGGGGATCATGAAGTTTTGCAAATGTATGTAACAGGGAAAAGGAAGCATTTCCGATTTTATATACTATAAAGTATATATATTCTTGATCAGCATCAACAGCCGAGTCGATTTTGCCATGTCCGTCTGTCCGTCCGTCCGCCTGTCCGTCTGTCTGTATGAACGCGTCGATCTCAGAGACTATAAGAGATAGAGATACAAATTTTTGCATGTACATAGGTATAGGCCGTACGCAGATCAAGTTTGTTTCAGATTTGTCTGTCAGAGCCACAATTTTGAAGTTACAACATTGTCGCTTAATTTATATTATCTTAGGCCCTTAATCTATCTATTCTGAAACAACGAGATCTGAGCAAAAACACCAAAGTTATTCACGAACCACTTTACACTTTCCAGTTGGGAATACTATTTGTTGTAAAACAATTTTAGAGAGTGTGTTTCAAGTCTTAAGTCAAATTGATAAAATTTTTGCCAAAAAAATGCTTTCGCTGATCGTTGCAGTGTGACCAGATAATATTAACGAATATCTTAAGAGCAAGAACTGATAGACAATAATCAGTGAAAGGCTTCGTTTCCCTTGGGACAGGTTTCGCTTTCCACATTCGTTTAACTGGCTCGGATCAGGTTTGAGAGTTTTGGCACATTTTTGTGACTTTCAATTGGTGTTTTTCAAAATCGACCGAATTTCAGGGTTTCCATATTTATTTTTATAGAACATTTCACCCCCTAAACTCTTACACATTTATTTCTTCATTTCTTTCTTCTTTTTTGTTTGCCTTGAGTTTTCTATTTGTTCATTTTTTTTCGGTCTTCTTGCTGTTGTTGTTTTTGTTATTTTTTTATGATATCGTAAACAGCACATAACACTAAAGAGCCTGGCCATAGAGTTGGGAGGGCGTGTGGCGTCTGGCCGAAAATTTGTTGCTTCAGCAGTACGTTTAAGTGTGTGTGTGTGTGTGTGTGTGCCTTTAGACTCGTGTGAATAATAAAATAGTTTCGAGTATCCATTTGCATATTTAAAAGGGGGCACTAAATATTTGTCTGTTAAATCTTCGTCCTGTTGGGCATTGCTGCAGTAATTTGTGCTTAATTTTTTATATGCTTTCATTAAATAATCGCCAGCAAGTTGAGTGTGAACGCACACACTCACACTCAGGAGGATAAAAGTTGCAACAGCTGTTGCCACGCGTCCACGGGTCCCCTTGGAGGCAAGTTTATTTAGGTTAGCTACAAAGCGAAATTCTTTTATCTGAAATCCAAGGAGAAAGCGTTTTGGTTTTCTTTGGGGAATACACAACAACAACAGAGTGAGTGAGTGAGAGAGAGAGTTTTTAATTAAGCGCAAATGTCGACACGGCCAAGTGGAATTCTGAGAAATCGTTTTCACACAAAACTTGTTTTAGTTTCTCGATGGAAATATTTTTTTTTTCTCTCTCCGCCAAAATGGAAAATGACTAAAATGTGGTGAAGCTAGAATGAAATTTTAAATTAAATGGCTAATTCAGCTCCAACAAAGCTGCTGCCTCTCCGCCTTTGTTTATCTGTTTGTTTTCGTGTCTGCCTTAATCCGAGAGTGCCGAGCTTCGATGTGGACATTTGTGCCAGGTGGGAAGGTGGAAAGGTCCCCAAACGACATTCGCTCTTTGCATATTTTGTCCAAAGACTTAGCCACATATGTGAGTGTGTGTGTGTGGGGGGGAGGGGAAATTCTCGTGTATGGCAATAGTTTTCTCATTTGTTTTTTGATGTTTCCGGACTTGGCTTTTGCCATTTGAAAACTGCCATTTTTCCTAATGCCCTCAACAATTTTGCACATCAACTTTTTGAAACAAACAAAAACAAAAACCATTTGCATTGTTGGCTAATTGGTTTCATTAGCCAGTACCCATTAAAAAAAGTGAAACAAAAGGTAAGCGTAAGGTTTGCTAATATATTTAAGAGGCAGAATGAAATCATACTTCGTTGAAGTCGAACCACTCTAGAGTCAGAAACTCCGAGTCCTAACCGTGTCTGAAGTTTGACATTGAAAGTGGGTAAAAGGGGAAAAATGTATGTAACAGGGAGATGGAAACATTTCCGACCCTATAAAGTATACATATTCAGTTGCAGTCAAGTGGCCCGACTACAAAATACCCTATACAAACAGCGAGCGACAGAAAAAATTTCTTAAAAGATGAGGTTAGTGGACCAGGTCTCTAAAACATTGGTCCCCACTTTTTTCTATCTTTCCGTTGAGAAAAAATACTCTTATATCCTTCCCGACCATTTCTAGTTTACGGACTTGACCATTGACTGCTCAGAAGCATACGCTTACCTATTCACTCACACCTTCCACTAGATCCAGCATCTGTCTGTGTAGCGTGTTTTTTTGGGTGTGTCTGGTCTTTTGTCATTTATTATGATTATATGGTGCACATGGTGTGTGTCCTGTGTCCTGTGTCCCGACAGTCGACAGTTGATGCCCACGTGGGCAGGTCAGCAATGTCAATGGCCCTGGATGGCTGCGCGTTGAGATTTTTGCTTATTGCATATTTAGTTACAAGCATGGCAAAGGGGATTAAAGTTTGTTTTTATGGGCCATGTTGTCGCTTTATTAGCAGCAGCAGCAACTGCTGATCCGCCATTCTCCTGGGCTGACGTACACATTAATTTAATCGGTATGCCATTTCATGTTCAAAGTTTTACACCTTTCGAAAGGTGGGGGGAAGACATAAAGTGCCAGATGCCAGTCCCCCACACAGCCCAAGTGCCTATGCATTTCTGGGTTTATCGTCAACGCTTTGTCAATCACAGAAGCCTCACGCTTCAGCTCCTCCTCGTCGTTGTCATGTTAAATGAGCTGAAGTGCCAGTGAAAATTGGTTGTGGACTTTGAAAGGGGAGAAAGGGGGCTGTGCTCTTTGATTGGCAGTTATGTCAGAAGTTAGGAAATTAAGGTTAAGGATCAATTCACACAACAACTGCATTAAAGTTTCCAAAAATTTGCACTAATTTTAGTTGAACACAAACAATTTTGGGATACTTAAGGGAAATATTACGCATACGCCGTGTGACAAAATAATTAATCATTAATGTCAACCGTGCTGAAATTTGTTGATGTTTTTGTTGACGCTTATGTTATTTTATTGACAGTTATCAGTGTCATTCTGAAGTTGTTGTTGCCATTTGACGGGAAAAGGAATATTATTTGTTTTGGCAAGTGTTGTGACCAGTCCCTTGTCAGGGGGGTTGGGCAGAATAAGTCGCCACTTTTTCCATTTCGCAGAATTGCAACATTATTTCAATTTAATTTCTAGAGATGTGTTTGATTGATTTTTCAGAACTGTTGTTGAAACGTTTTGCACATTGAATGGTCCTAATCGGATAAGCGTTTCATGCGAAACTGAAATTAGTTCCTTTTAAAGCAATTTTGCGTTATCATCGATTGTGTCGACCTCTCTGCGGCTTCTTTGCGATGTTTTCATCTTTCCTCCTTAAGGTATGTCCAATCCAGTTCCATTTTCGTCTCTTTATCTCAGTTGTGATGGGCTCGTTGCCAGAATACTCCAGGAGATTTTCATTTGTCATAAAGCAGATATCGTCAGATTCTCCACTGGATGTAGTTACGAGCCCCGTAATTTGCGCGTTTGAGGACATCATCGAGGACAACTATAAACAGGAGAGGTGACAAGATACCATCCAAGATACCGCAGTCATAAAGAAAGCTCCAAATGGGGTCCCTTTTAATAGTGTCAAATGCTCGCTCGATATTCACAAACAGTTAGTAGAGTGGACACCTCCATTCCGTGGACTGCTCCACTATTATGCTTAAGGTGTTGATATGGTCTACCATTTTGCTCTGCGGTGCATCAATATGGCCACACTTCACTATATTAAATAAACTCTTGAAAAATGGTAACTAATTAATAAATATTTTCACTTTAAGAATGAGTGTAACATTTCTTAGCACTAAATATCACTCATATATCATATTCGGCATACCTTCTACGAGGTCTTTTAAATCACTAAGGGACAGTTCTTCCCATGCTCCTTAGTAGTATTGTATCCCTCGGACCAGCAACGCCCCAGGTTTTCCATCGGATTCATATCCGGAGAGCACGTGGGCCACTCCAAAAACCGAACACTATTGCCTTCTGTGGCGTGCATTGATGCGTTGTCCTGTTGGATAGTTGGAAGCCTATAAACCCCTCTACCGCGAAGAAAGGGCAATAAGTTCAATAGCAAAATGAGGGCTTGGAAACGCCAGCTGCATTAAGCATACACGCTCGCAGAACGTAGCCCAAACCATCAACGATCCTCCTATAAAATTTATCTTAGAAAAGTACAGAGCAAACCATTCCAACAGTGCGAAACCTTACCAGGACCGTCATAATTATACTTTTTCTCATCCGAGAAAATGGTCTAGAAAATTAAATTCTTTTTTGCCTTCTCCTATAAATACTTTTTACTTTTGTGCAGTCTGGCGAGTTTCATCCTGGCTTCAACTTTTTGTCGCCCTACGTATTCAGATTTTCTTAAAGATCGTGCAACGGTCCAGGGTGATACTTTTAGGCCACATTTAGCCACTAAAGCATTAGTTACAACATGCACTAATCGGCGCTGGTCACACTTACGTCCTCCGCATTTTTTGCCATTTTTCCATTTTCAATTCGGTTTTTATAATAATTCCACACAACTTTGCAGGAGCGAGCAATATTTCAGAAAATTTTACAAAATGGGCAATTCATACTTTTGAGCGCCAAAATTTGGCCTTTCTCGATATTTGACAGCACTGGCCCACTTGGCATATTTACAAATTCACTACAAATAGTTACAGTAGTCAACCAAGTGTACGCAAATAAAATCGCCGTTCAGAAAGTTCATAGCAAATACGGACTAAATGAGATGAGATACCCAAATATGTGGAACAGTTACAGATAATGTAAACAACTTCTGCAAAGAACTTGAAGTGTACAGTTTCGAACTTAATTGTCACTAAAATTGCTGAACAGGCTTTAATTAATTTACAATTCAAGCGCTTGTACAATTCTTCCTTTACGAAAACAACGTCCATTTGGAAAGTTGCTAGCACATCCACAGAAGCAGCAGATGAAGTTAAGTTAAAAGCTCCTTGAGTCACAAGACTGAACAGTTTTCATGCCCATTAGGATGGACGCCGATAAAAAATATAACTGATGCCATCTTAAACGATTACTTTTAGGGTGTACATAATGAATTAAAAAATCAACAAATTTTTTATCCAAAGCCTTCAAAGTTTCCACAAATATTACGTATACGACCCGTTTACCGAATCGAAATTCTGTCGACGAATTCTTCGTATCATTATAAAATTTGTCAAATTTGAACAACAAATAAAAATAGAACAGGAATCGAATGTATTTTTGGTTGGTAGACTAGGACCAAATTTTGACGAAGCGAGCCCATTTCCAACGAAGAGATGCGTCTTATCCCCGTTTTTATATGGGACTAAATTCTTTAGACTGCCCATTTCAGAAAGTGCGACTAGTGTGGCTCGCAAGTTGAAGTCAGCATGGTCCACGAGCGGGTTTTCAACAAAGGGCCATGTACGCATGAACGCACTGTCCTTCTAGTCAGATGCTACAGACATAACAGTGAAAACCATTTTGAGTGTCCATTTTGGCTACCATGGTCAATTCGCTAAACTCAAGAGATCGAACGGTGTCCACGGGTTTTGAATCGATAAAGAGACAGAGCCCCAAACGAAGAAGAAATTAAAGACTATACCAGAAGAAGACTTTGCAGCATGTTCTTAAACTTGTCCTTCAAACACAAACAAAATTGTAAAAAACGTTGGCACAAGTGTAATGCAGTAGGGGGAGGTTACTTTCAAGGGAATGAAATGAATTGACAATATTAAATAAAGAGTTTTTGATTTATGAAAAATTTCCCTTTATTTTTTGCCCATGGTAATATAGTAATCCGCATTACTTTCTGATCCTGAAGAAGCTAAGCAGCCCAGTAAAAGTAGACTATTCGCAGGAACGGCTGCAACCGTGATGCGCAGCACTTCAGTTCAGTGTGGGACCTGACTTCAAAGATATCTTGATAGTCTCTTAATGAACGGCTAAAACTTGCTTTCATCTAGAAGTAAACAGCGCAAAATAGTATAAAATTTGCCGTAAAATAAAATTTTTACCAAATATATTTACCTACATATTGTGTCTGTTATATAAAAAACATTTTTTATTGGTCATGGTACCTATTTGTCAAATGTTATGACTTCAAACCAAGTCTACGCCAACTACTAAAAAATTAAAAATGTCGACATGGGCAACAGTTCGTATAAGTGATAAACTTTAAGTCCAAGTCGCAGACCCTAAACCTTTTTTTTTCTCAAAAATTTTTTTTGCTATGCGTTTTATACACAAATATGCATCGTTTAAGCGGGTATCAGTATGACGTTACATTTTTCCATATATAAAATGTCCGACCTAATGCCCATATTCAACATATTTTGAAACTAAAACACTATGTAATAAGTTTTTCTACAACTTAA
This sequence comes from Lordiphosa clarofinis, assembly GCA_018904275.1. Lineage (NCBI taxonomy): Eukaryota > Metazoa > Arthropoda > Insecta > Diptera > Drosophilidae > Lordiphosa > Lordiphosa clarofinis. The sequence continues at coordinate 1,614,086 of JAEIGQ010000008.1, forward strand.
AAAATAAAAATATTTTTTACATAAAGAAATTGTTTATTTTCCTAAATTTTATAAGCTTACTACTGTTGTTTGTTGAAGAAATAAAAGAAAATTTAGAAATGGAAGTCTTAACTTTTTGAATGTTCAAATCGGCGGCGAGTGTATTTAAGACTAGACCTCATGTAAGAAAAAAAAGAAGAAGAAAAATTTTAAAATATATTAAACAAGTTCAAAATAAACTGAACTTCACACCACAAGTGTGAAATGCTAAGTGAGAAATTTAGCCTGCCGGGTACACTTTATTTAAAAGCAAATTGTCATGGCCTACTAACAACCAAAAAAAATATCACAAAACTCCCAGAAATGTTAATTTGTTAGACCTTTGGGGTGATATTATGAAAAACAAAACAAAGTTAGAAGACGTTTGTATTTAAAACAAAAATGGCTTTCTCACAAAGACTAGTTTATCCGACAAATGTTTAACCACCTTTAGACCTAAAAACTTAGTCCAAAGTTTGGTCACGATAACTGATGGAGGAGATAATATAGAATCAGGCGAAACATAAGTCGTCATGTTGATCTAGAATATATATACTTTATGTGGTCAGATATTTGACCCGCTTGCAAAAGTCTTTGCTCTACTCATATTCTGGAAATATTAATTTGTATTCATAATTTCATAAAAACTAAAGTCTTTCACTTAGGATAATGCTAAAGAGTTTATGCCATTCAATACATAAACTGTCACAGTGAAAGTGAAGGCAACCTGCTTGCACCAAAACTTTTATGTCATAAAAAAAGAGTTCCAAGTATCATGTAAACTTTTGCAATAAGCATTTTGACTTTCATTTGGGGGAAAACATTTTTTTTTGGCCAAAAGTTTTTGGAAAATGCGGTTAAGTGTTGTCACACTTTTTCACATACATAATGGACTTTTCACTTACAATTAAATTTGTTTTTGGCAAAACGCCGACATTGCATTTCATTGCAAAATTCGCTTTAATCAATCCCACTCTCTTAGCCTTAACCACAACATGTGTGTGTGTGTGGGAGGAGTGGAGGAACCATCTGTGTTACCGCCTGTGGGCATACTTGAACATAATCGCCACCTACACCAGAGTGAGTGGGGGTATCCGTGTACTTGTCTTATCCTACAGTGGACGCAGCTAATTAATAATTTTGATTAGCTTTTTGTTGTCAATTGAAATTGTATACTATTTTAATTATGGCGTAGTACATATTTGTAGACATAACCAATGTTAAATCTATTTAATAAGTCACATTGCTGATTTTATTAGCCAATGTTTGAGAGCCATACTTTTAGCTTGTCAGCGGCACTTCCGGCACATTGAGGCGGATAAATAGTTGTAGGTGTAACGAGAAGACAAAGCAAAGTTTTTATACCCTTACAATTCTTGGTTTGGAATTACACAGGAGAGCAATAATATAATTCGATGGAGGTTTGACATGTATGGCACAAAATTTTTGTAGATAGAAGTTTTGTACCTTCTAGAAATATTTAGTAATGAACTTAATTTATCGATTTGCCGAAGGAATGATCGTATAATGATACTCAAACTATGAGCAAAAATAAAACCAGTAAACTGTTTCCTCCCCAAAACTTTATTCAACAAAGACAATCTTAGAGAGAGCAAGAGGGAGAGAAACTTCGAGATGAGAATAAAACGAGAGCGTAAGTTAAAGTCGGCTCTAACCGACTTCGATATACCCGTTACTCATAAAAAACATGTTTAACAGAGTTCCTGCGTTCCTTAGGGTGAACATCCGAAAAGTATGCAACATTTTTTTAACTCGGCTATTTATCAGTTTTTTGCTCATAACTTGAGAACCGCTCATCCGTTCTTTATCATTTCTTTGGCAAATCAATACACATTACGAATGACTAACTATATTTAGAAGGAACAAATCATCTATCTTCAAAACTGCGGAAGATATGACGTTTTTCCAAATTCCGGGAACGGGTGCGGGCTTGGCAAAAATTGAAAATAAACTTGATCTGCCTGCAAGTATAAGAAGCATTTGTCCCATACATGTCAAACCTCTATCTCTTACCATCTCTGAGATCTAGATGTTCATACAGACGGACGGACAGACGGTCATGTCTATATCGACTCGGTTGTTGATGCTAATCAAGAATATATATACTTTATATGGTCGGAAATGATTCCTTCTGCACGACTTTAGTATACCCTTTTTACGCTTCGAGTAACGGGTATGAAAATTCAAAAGCACTCGTATCCAAAGTACAAACAGTCGCGTTGACTCGATAGCTTCGGACACAAGTCACTACGGGCACTTTTTGGCGAAATCAAAGATCTGCTGTGGGCTGTTATGATTCATAGCTTGTGCACGAGTAACCTAAGCAAGCAAAAACAACATCATGTGAGAGCAAAAGAGATAGAACGAGATCGTTTGAAAATTTTGGAAATTTCTATTTGACTCCGCTAGAGGAGGCTTGTTGTCAACAAGCCGAGTAAGCTTGGTAATTTTTTGTTTCGCCCGATACTCAGTAAGATGGCTTGTCCGTAGCAACTCGGTCAGCCACTTGCTATGGCAGGCAAAAATAGAGCTTGGCCCGTTCCCAGTCAATATGATAGCGATCATTTCGAGTGTGTCGAAGCAAAGCGACGAGCGCAGACAAGACGAGTTAAGGTTAAGGTCTCTGCAAAATATATATTGCATGACACCCGCGTGACTCCTTGGATAAAACAGGTACAGAGTATGTTAGAGTCGGTCAAGACCCACGCTCTCACTTGTTTAGAAAGAAGGCTCGTTGACTCTAAGGCGATTTCATGAATACCCACAATTCAATCATCATAATTTTAATATGTCTTTTTTTGGGGCTGCAGGCACTTTGAAGAAGTGGACAGGCTCCAAACCCTTTTTCTTAAAAAGGTCTTGCGTTTACTTACTTGCACACCGAGCTTGCACACCGAGCTATACTAGAAACGGGCCTGGACGATGCACACCTATATTCTCTGGATCTGCATCTTGGCTATATTGGTAAAGTTCTGCATAAGTACGATGATCAGCGCCTACCTAATTACCTAACAGGCAAACTTCTGGAATCGGATCGCAACATTTTTTGGATTTCTGGACTAGAGGAGCTATGTAGGCCTTTGGGACTAGACTGGCGAAGTGCTACAAGAACGGCAAGGCAATGGAACACCCTCCGCGAGACCGTACTGAATATACTCAAACATAAGTCCTTAAGCGAACGAACCCACCGACAATGCTCTAGCACCTCGAGGATATATAAGCATCTCGACCACACAGTATCCAATAAATATCTGTCTCTGGCAGCGCACAAAATTCCCTGGATTATTAAAGCTCGCTTCGATTTAATAAAATTAACGTCAAATTTCTACAATCGAACGGAACATGTACCATGCCCCCTATGTAACACCCAAGAAAACGATGACATATGGCATTTGCTGGGCAGATGCCCAATCCTTAAAGAATTAAGAATGCTGCATTTTAGTAAGCAGCTACTCAACAGAGAAGAGGTAATCAGCATACTGGATGACAGGAGCGACAACTTGTGGGAGAACCTAGTCAACTATTTAAAAAGCTCACTAGCTTATCGGACGGCTATTCTGAGGACACTCACTGGCATATGATTCAGCATGGGTAGGAGTCTAAGCATTACACTGAGGAACGACCAGGTATCTGCGGACGACCCGGGCAGCCTGGTGTAGAAGATCAGTGTAATGTGTGACGAACTGCTCATGGCCGACAGACGGATTCAGATGTCCATGTCGGTACACAAAACTTTTATTTTATTGTTTAATAACGGTGTTTATGGTATAAAGCTAATGTATTCTAGATCAAATTTTTTATGTTAACAGTTAAACAATAAATAAACATTATTATAATATGTCTTTTTTTGTGGTTAAGTAGAGTTTGTCTTTTAAAAATTCTGTAAAAATAATATTATTTGTTATGTTTGCAAAAAACAACCTTCAGAGCAATGAGTGACTTTGCCGAAAACTGTGCTTTGGTTAATCAAAATGTTTCAACAGAATTTAACACAATAATAATTATATCTGATTGCAACACAAATTGTTTTCCCACTTATCACTGACTCTTGGTTATGTAAGCTTGTGTCTTTTGTTAAGTAACAAAAAAACATAGCGTACAATATATTATATTTAAATATCTTTTTCTGTTTGACTCAATGTAAAACAAATTATTTGTTCATTGTTTTAATAATTTATTTTCTAACTCAAAGCAAAAAGCGTATGAGAGCGCGTCACTGTATGCATCTCATAGGAAATTTAACTTTGCTTAAAGCTTGAGAAATCAATATATTTGAAAAAAATGCCAGAAAACCCGCTGCCAACTGTTTTCTTCTATTCCCCCCAGTTGGTCTCTGAGCAAAAATCTGTTCCGTTTCTTTCCTGTTCATTTCTCTACTTCGTCCATTTTTTCTTCATGGAGGTGGACAGGCGCTGTTAATTCCATCATCGTATTAGTGATGGGCACTAAAAATGAATCCTCCCCTGTTGTTCATTTCTTTTGATCTTAGTTCGTTTTCATTGATTTATCGAATCGGTTATGAATGAACAAACTGGCAGGCATATTTCATGCTTCAAGAGTATCTGAACTTCGGTCGACTAGACTGCTATTAAAGCTCACAACTTCTGCTCCGATTTATCCCGTCTGCCGGTGCATCAAGTGTCTCCTTGACTATATATCGTTTTGGATATGGAATGTCGGGTGCAAAAGTGTTCTTCAAAGTCTCGTTTAAAATTCCATATTTACTTTATAGGGTCGGAATCGATTTTCCTGTTACATATTTTTGCACAAGCTCAATATACTCTGTGCACCTACAGAGCATAAATAACGACCATTTCAACTTTTCTTGTGATTAATTTTGCCAACACTTTGGCCTTTAAAATATTTTAAGCTCTTGATCTACTTAATGTTTAAGTTCATTTTCATGCATTACCAATCATCAGCGAAAATCATTTAATCTTCACTTTTCTCTCTCGCCATCTCTTTCGCACTCAGGCTGCACCATAACGAGTCTGACACTCGTAAAGTGCGCTGTACGGCCTCCACTTTTCAGCACTTGGAACACTTCATGGTGAAAGTGCGCCAGTGAAAAGATAAACAGGCACAAATTAAAATGAATTAAAATTTTGTGTAAAGTTGTGAAAATCTCGAGTGATGATTGGGAGAATGGGATGGAAGGGAATGGCAGGGGCGTGGCAGTGTCCAATGGCTAACTAAGATTAATGAGCCAAAGACGTCGACGTCGACGTCGACGAACTCGAGGTTAATGCCAATAAATGTGCACTGGCTCCTTTTTCATTTTAATCCGATGATTTATAAACGTTTCGTTCGCTTTGATTAAATATTTCCATTCAGCTGGGAAAACCGCGCAAGTTAAAAACAATTGCCACTCAATTTGTTTAACATTTAACATAATGACTAATGTGTATCGGACCCAACCAGCTGACGCACTGGCTTTCCTTGGTCCTTTGTGAGCTGTTGCTTTGACAGGGCGGACAAATATTTTGTCAAATAAATTGCGAGCTGTCTGAAAATGCTTACATACCCCCAGCTGTTTGGCAGTGAAAGGACCAACTTTCATTTGAGCAAACAAAGCTGCAATTTTAATGAAAGTCAGGGCATGCATTGCGCAAAACTTCGCCTCCCCCGTTCTGCTAGTTGGGTACGTGAGCTCATATTTCACAGCTGCCACTGCCGCCTGCAAGTTGGCAGCCATTTTATTCTAATAATAATAACAATAAGATGACTCGCAGGAGATGGAGGAGGAGCAAGTCTAGGCGAACGCAGAATGTGGCCACATTTTTCTATTTAGGCAATTCAACAGGACCACAACTTTCAGCATTTCATCTTCATCTCGTTGAGAGCCTTTGGGCATAACACGCACACGGACACCCACACACACACACACACACAGTGGCCAATTGTTCATTTCATTTGCAACTGTTAATGGCCTTTTGCGGTTGCATCTACAACTTGCTCTTAATTAGCTGCACAATCGTTGCCCACAGTTAACCGAAAAAACCGCAGGCCAAGCTTGTCAGTTAGAATGGCAATGCCTTTCCACCACAATGACGGTTAATTGTGCTTTATCCATTTGCGCTTAAATCAAAGCAACAGCCGAAAAGTAGGCAATGGATTTTGCACAGCGTCGCTAGAGCTCTGGGAGGTAACGAGTCCCCTCTTGTTTTGGGTTTACTGCGTTAGTTTTTCTGGCAATTGATTCGCTGAAAATTGCCTCAACTTACTAAAAATTAGTGAGCTTCTTTTCTCGTCCTTCATTTCAAGTTAAATCGCCTGAAATAATTTTTATAACAACTTTTTCTTATTTCATCAGCTGCTGACAAAAGTTGGCTGTGTGTGCTCTGTTTTTGGCACGTGTGTCGACGGCGATTGTCATCAATCAAATGGCTAATCAATTGAAGAAAATACCAATAAAAACAACAAACCATCAAAAGGCGTTCTCCTCCCCTCTCCTGGCTGTCCATCACCAAGCACACAAACATCCATTAAAACAATCGAATCTGTGTGTGGAAAACCAAAGGTTCGTGCTTTCTCTCCATTTGCTACTAATCATAATATTTGTGGCACAAAAGAGAATCAGGAAATGACACAAACTTATTATTAAAGTTGATGGCAAATATTTTGTCAGACATTTCGGTGAAACCCAAGAATCTTACATTTACTTTTTGTTCTCCCACAACAAACACAGAAAATGTTTTTATCATTAAATTGAACCGTGCAATCGCCGGCCAGTGTCATCTCTTCGTTCGGCTTTGACCATATTTTTGCAGTTTGGTATTTTTTTTTTTGCCAATTTGCCATAGCTCTCTGGCTTATCAGTTTAGTGGTCAGCGGGGAGGGAAGCCCATATATTTCGCTGCTCGTTTTGCCAATTATTTTTATGTTTTTTTCCGGTACAAATTTATAATTTGGTTGAAAGGTGTTTGAAAACGAGGCAAATGCTTTTAGCACTCTTTCAAAACAGCTTAAGTGGATAGATTGCAGATTGCTGACAAACCTTATTAACTTGCAAATTGTATTTGAAAAGTGGACCAGAAGTTGCCCAGATTTGTTTGTAAGTCTGACTGTTTGTCAGCTTCTGCGCAGTCCATTTATCGAGTGGAAATGTTGCTCTGATCCTTCGATCCCATAATTTTGATTGGCTTTTCAAACCCGGTTGTGGCGCCATCTATTGCCCAAACTATGAATTATTTCTCTCTATCCTAACTGATACGCTAGACATTACCTGAGCAAAAGGGCAACACAACCCCAAATTTCATGGGCAAGTCTCCCCAGAGGCCAACCCGCTCCCTTAAGCAGGCATCAAAATCTCCATTATTTTTTATGTTCTCACATTTCACACAGACGCCTTGCTAGTTGAGTCTCGACTAATCGAATCGAGAAGAATTTATTTGAATAACCAAATGAAATTGCCCGTCGCCTCCACCCCTAATATCGGCTGATGAGACACGCAGACAGCTGGAATGAGAATGGCATAGAAAATTATAACCAACAGACCTAGGACACATGTGTCTCTGTCAAGTGTCCTCCACTCATCTCATTTCATGCTACTCCAAAAGGCACTTTGCGCATTTTCGCCACGAGTGGCACTTGAGTGGAGGCAGAAGGCGGGCGGAGTGCGTATAAATGAGTGGGACGAAAATCCTTTTTTTTTGGCAAATGAGCAATCGGTAGTAGAAAAGGCTTCAATTGAATATGAATTGACTCTGTTTCCCCCCACCCCCTTTAATTTTCGAAATTAAATGTAAATTGCCACAACAAAAGCTAGTTATGCCATTCTGGTTGCCTTTTCGTTTTTATGACTTCAATATGCGACCATAACCATAAAATACAAATAGTAAACAAAAAGTGGGACAGAGAAGCGTGGTGCATGGGCGACAGGACGCATATGTGCCGCTAATGTGCCACAAAACTAGCAAACAGAGAGAGAGAAGAAATGGTCACGAAGTTCACAGTCAACCCAACTGAAGGCGGAATCCTTAAATTGATGTTCTGCATTTTGCAAACAAAAAGAAAATTACGCATTGCCACAGAGAGACATTCATTCATTCTGCATTGAAACAAGTACACCCAGATAATTTATTTTCTGGTTGACTGGGCTTAAAACCGGACAACTTTTAATTAAAATTCAAAAAATAGTTGTAACAGAGATGTCTTGCCATGATAGCTGTGGTTTGTTTACAAAAAGGACCAATGGGAATTACATAAGAAATAACTCTACATCTAAAAAAAATGCCCAAAGAAAACTAAACTCAGCTCTTGGGCTTATTTCTGTAAGGCGCATCGCTCCTCAGGACGATTTTGGCAAAGTCACCTGTGAAAATGGAACCTAGACTGACTCCAGCGGTGAATCCTTGGATCTCCTGCTGACTAAACAGTAAGGCAACCAGACATAACAATGACATTATCACTAATTTTCTTCTCTTCTTCTTCTTCGAAATTCTACAAATAAGAATATTCTCTGACAGCATTTCTGGACATACTGTCAACACTTTAACGATGTCATACCTGGTGACAGAACCACTGCTTTGGAGGATGTGGGACGGGACGAGCCACTGATTGAATTCATTAACCTGATGCCAATACAAAAAATGCATTTGTCCAGCGTCTCGTTAGTCGTTAATCGATGTCACGTCTATAAAACACACAGTCATTTCACCCAACAACACAATTCAACAATACGTCAATTCAACACAAACAAATTCAACACAAAACAAAGTCTTCACAAAACAATTTCAACACACGTCAATACAACACTAAGTCATTTCACCAAACACAACAATTCAACACACGTTAATTGAACACAAAACAATTTCAACACGTCAATTCAACACAAAACAAAATAATTAATTTATTATTAAATTTAAATTTGAAATGACTTATAGACGTGTGTTGACTGTTTTGTGTTGAATTGACGTGAGTTAGATTGACGTGTGTTGAATTGACGCGTTAAAATTGTTTTGTGTTGAATAGACGTGGAACCCAAAGTTGAGTAACGGTGACTTTTATTAGTGATAGTAAATATAATGCAAGTGTGTAGTACCATCCGAGATAGCAGGGGGACACTAGCTGCAGCTAAAAATTTTTTTTTTAATATACCAATTCCCGGTATAATCAGCACATAAATTTAAAAAAGTCAATTGAACATACATACGTCACTTCAACACATAACAAATTAAACACAAACAAATTCATCCTGGGAAAGAAGGGTGACACAAGCGGCAGGAAAAATTTTTACGATATTTACAACGTCTGCATTCGGATGAAATTTATTCAAGTTGCGAACAAAAGAATGTTATCTCTAACGTTTTCAAATATGCGTACACTTTCGGAGGATATTAAGGCTCCACGTCTACTCAACACAAAACAATTTCAAAACGTCAATATAACAAACGTCAATTCAACACAAAACCAATTAAACACGAGCAATACTTAAAACGCCGGCATTCGGATGAAAGTTATTCAAGTTGTGAACAAAAGAATGTTTTCTCTGGTGCTTTCAAATGTGTATACGCTTTCGGAAGATATTAAAGTCAGGTTCGACTGACTTTGCCACTTGCAAGATTGAAAAGTGTGTTGAAATTGTACTGTGTTGTAATCGTACTACAGAGAAATTTGCCGATGTTCAATTGCTTTGTGTTGTTGAAATTGATTATGTTCAAATTGTATATGTGTTATAATTGTGCTGTGTTGAATTGACGTGTGTTGAATTTACGTGTGTTGAATAGACGTTTGTTGAATTGACGTGTTTTGAATTGACGTGTTGAAATTGTTTTGTGTTGAATAGACGTGAAACCGTATATTTCCTAATTCGAGATTGATAGACTAAGATTAAAATGGAGAAAATAATCTTGGGTTAAGATTGCCTCGTCTCTGTCGAATTCTGACATAGTTTCTCTTTGATTCAAGCTTATTATCTTGATTTTACAGTGTACAATTCTGAACAGTCAAAAATCTTGTGAATATATTTGAAATGATATTAAAGGCAATATATGGGGAGAGTTGGCAGGCCGGTTTCCAAGTGGATGGAGTAATTTAAAGTTGTATTTGGTAAATTGCGTTTAATAAACATTCTTTGTAGTCGCTCAACCTCTTTATACTGGATTCATGCCCATAGTTGCGAAGCTTAGCACTTCACAGACATAACCGCAGCTTCAAACAGGCGAAATTTGGTGCTTGGCGGGATGAGCGGTTTCCTAAAAATTTTTTTTTTAGGATTTTTTTTTTAAGTCATTTTGGTGTGTGATAGAGTGACAGGTATTAAAACCTACTCCCGGGTTTAAAAGTCTTCTGCCACTCCCGCTGCGTGCAGCGTACCGTAATATGTCTTCGATGTATAAAAACAACAAGAGCGGGTTAAGCAGGCACCCTTGCTTTACGGAAAAGAGATGATCTTCATTCAGGCTGTTCAAAGAGTTAAGCAAATTACTTTATTTACCGTATCAAATGATGCCTTAAAATCGATAAAGCAGATATATTTCCTTTTTTTCCTGTCTAGAAAGGATTGGGCATTACGGTACCGACTGTAGAGTTGGAATTCGCTGAGGACACTATGTATTTTCCGTTACCCAGTTCGTTAGCCGTCTTAGACACGAGATTGCTCTATAGTTCTCAGCTAATGTTCTTTCTTCGTTTTTGTGAATTGTGTATATGATGCTTCCCTTGAAACAGCTGAGAATGGACCTAATTATAGGCGTTAGTTAACATCTTGAAGAATTCTACCGGAAAACGGTCAACCCCAGGGCTTTGTTGGTCTTTGCAGCCTTGATAACATCCAGCGATTCATCTTGCACTAACGGCATTGCAATTTGGCAATTTATTTTGTTGGGTTTTTCCCGCAAAAATAGGGTCAGAAATGATTCCTTCTTCCTGTTACATACTTTTGCACAAACTTAATATACTACAGAGCATAATAATATGTAAATTTATTACAAATACGAGGGATGCCTAACCCACTTTCTAGTCAGACTATATTAAAATTAAGGTATGTGTAAATTGAATGCTTAACGAACTTACTAACACAACCAAAAACAAAAAAAAACTTTCAAAACTTTTTCGCACTTGGCACCTGCGTGCAGGTAGCAGAAGGTCAGGTAAGTCATCATTACACCCAACAACGATGATGAAGTTAATAATGCTTTTACTGACAATGTAATGCAAATGCATAACCATTTTATATGCGGGTCATTTGGTCACATTTTTTATTCATCCCTGCCCATTCATGTCAATCTCCAGTTGCCAGCATTTTGATTGAAGTAAAGCGAGGACGGAAGGCATTCAACGAGTGTACTAGACGTGCGTGCGATTCGAGGAGCCAACATAGACTCGGATCATTACCTGGTTGCAGCCAAGGTACGCACGCGGCTCAGTGTGGCACATGCCTCACGCTCTGGCACACGTCGAAAGCTAAACGTCGAGAAGCTGCAATCACAAGGGACCTCTGAAGCCTACTCAGCTAAACTCGCCCAACTGCTCAGGGAAACCTCCCCATTCCCTTCCGATATATGCGAACAGTGGCAGCGTATATCGCACTCCATGAGTACGGCTGCCAAGGAGATACTCGGTTACCCGAGCCCCCTCGAAAGCGGTCTTGGTACGACGAGGAGTGCCGACGCGCGACTGCAGAGAAAAACGCTGCCTACAGGAGAACTCTGCAGTCGAGAGTAACGCGGGCTGCTAAAGAGCGATACCTGAGAAAAAGAAAGAGGAGAAACGCCTTTTTAGAAGAAAAAAGTTGGAGCAGGAAAGGCGCATGCGCGAGGAAGTCGAGATGTTATTCGGCATGAGTGAGACTCGAAAATTTTACCAAAAGATTAAGCAATTAACAGAAGGTTTCAAGCCCAGAGTCGCACAATGCAAAGACGAACAGGGAATCTGGTCACAGATCCGCAAGTGGCGCTTAAGAAATGGAGAAGTTACTTCTCCAACCTACTGGGAGGCGATGACGAACAGGATGCCGCCACTAGAGGAGTAACGATACCACCAATCGACAACATTGAGATAGACCCCCCGACCCAACAGGAAGTCTGTTTAGCCATACGAAGGCTAAAGAACAACAAATCACCAGGCGCTGATGAGCTGCCCGCTGAATTGTTCAAGGCTGGAGGCGAAGAATTGGTAAGGTGCATGCACCAACTTCTGTGCCGTATATGGGTTGACGAAAGCATGCCCGACGATTGGAATCTAAGTGTTCTCTGTCCAATCTTTAAAAAAGGAGACCCTGCAGTTTGCGCCAACTACCGCGGGATCAGTCTCCTCCCCATCGCATATAAGGTTCTGTCCCGCATTATTTGTGAACGTCTAAAGCCGCTTGTTGATACACTGATTGGACCTTATCAGTGTGGCTTTAGACCTGGTAAATCCACCACAGACCAGATATTCACATTGCGCCAAATCCTGGAGAAGACCTATGAGAGAAACATCGAAAATCACCATCTTTTTATCGATTACAAAGCCGCTTTCGACACGCCGATAAGGTCAAGGTTTTTCGAAGCCCTGTCTACTTTAGGTATTCCAGCAAAGTACGTTCGACTTTGCATGATGACGTTGAGAAGCACTCAAAGCTCCGTCAAAATAGGAACGAACCTCTCCGAGCCTTTTGATACCAAAAGAGGTTTTAGGCAGGGTGACACCTTATCGTGTGACTTCTTTAATCTGCTGATGGAGTATATACTGCGCCAGTGCCCAAATGCCAACAGATCGGGCACCATCTTTAATAAAGATGTAATGCTACTCGCATATGCCGATGATATTGACATTATCGGCAAAACCGAACAGGCAGTAAGCAATGCGTTTTCAGAGATTGAGAAGCAGTCTGAGCTAATGGGTTTAGCGGTAAACGAGGACAAGACGAAGTACCTAGTGTCCTCGAAACAGAAGTACACACAAATTGGGCAATCTGTTGCAATGGGAGAGTACAACTTTAAAGTTGTAGAGGACTTTGTCTACCTTGGAACGATGATAACCGGCGACAACAACATCAGCCTCGAAATTCGAAGAAGAATCACGCTCGCAAACCGATGCTATTACGGGCTAAGTAGGGAGCTCAAGAGCAGAAACCTCAAGCGAAGAACAAAAATAGCGCTATATAAGTCGCTTATCATCCCAGTCCTGCAATACGGCGCAGAAGCATGGGCAATATCATCAGCGGATGAGGCGGCGATTGGCGTTTTCGAGCGAAAGATTCTTCGCAGGATTTATGGACCTTTGAAAGTTGGCGAGGACTTTCGCATCCGAAGGAATGACGAACTGTATAAGCTCTATGGGGATACTAGTCTGGTCAAGCGCATAAAGCAACAGCGGCTGCGCTGGCTGGGACATGTTACCCGTATGGATGATCAAGCTCCAGCAAAAATGGTCTACAAGAGGAATGCGAAAGAACTGGGACAAGGCAAGGTGGGACGACCACCTCTAAGGTGGGACGACCAGGTGCGGAAAGACATTTCTAAGCTTGGCGTGAAAAACTGGTGCCAGCTCGCACGGAGCAGAAGCGACTGGCGGACATTAGTTGCAGCGGCCGAGACCGTCAAACGGTTGTGATGCAATTGCATCGGGCCAATAAAGAAGAAGAAGAAAGCGAGGACTTGTGTATAGTTGTATACGGACGGTGATAAGTGCTCAAGTCATGAATTTTATTGAGCGCAGAATGGAATGAGATGGACTCAAGCGTTTGTGAAAAATATGCACTCAACTGCAAAAAGTTTTAGCTACTTTGTCATGATGGTCAACTCTTGTGTTCTCTCTCTTTCTTTCTGTGTGAGCATCAATTTTGGATTTATATGAAATCATGCTCAGCATTTGAAGCGCACGCAATATAGCAGCAACCAGGAACATATTGACAGCGAAATTCAGAGCGCACAGCCCGTATAAGTATGCTACATTTATATGCAAGAACTCGAACGCGCACATTGGTTGGTGCGAAAACAAAATGTGGCAGCGGCTAAAATTAGATTTTCTGGTTTGAGCTTACAAAATAGATTTTGCCAAAGATATACAGAGTATATTAAGTTTGTGCAATAGCATGTAACAGATAGAAGGAAACATTTCGAACGCTATAAAGTATATTTAGCCAAATCGATATGTCCGTCTGTCTACATTGAAAAGAAAAAAGCTTTCTCCTTTCTATAGTTCGTCGTTTTTTCCAATGCGAAATTCATGGCCAACTTTTAAAGGTCCATAAATCCTCCAATAGCCGCTTCTTCCTCTGCTGTTATTGTCCATGCTTCTGCGCCATATTGCAGGACTGGGATGATAAGCGACTTGTATCTTCGCGCAAGGTTTCTGCTTTTGAACTCCCTACTTAGCCCGTAGTAACATTGCTCTGCAACAATGATTCTTCGCCGGACTTACAGACTGATGTTGTTGTCGCTGGTTATTGTCGTTCTGAGGTAGACAAAATCCTCTACTAGTTCAAAGTTGTACTCTCCCATTGTAACAGATTGTCCAAGACGCAAGGACTTTCTGTCCGTGGATACTAGGTATTTCGTCTTAGCCCATTAGTTCAGACTGCTTCTCAATCTGTGAAAAAGCCCTGCTTAATGCCCATTCTGTTTGGCCGATATTAGATCTTTATGAATAAATGGTCAAGGCCGTTCAAGGTATAACACGATAAGGTATCGCTCTGCTTTAAACCTCTTTTGGTATCAAATGGTTCGGAGAGGTTCTTTCCTGTTTTGATGAAGCTTTTCGTACTTCTCAACGTCATCATGCAAAGTCGAACGTACTTTGCTGGTATACCAAAGGTAGACTCCAATCGTCGGGCATGCTTTTGTCAACCCATATAAGGCACAGAAGTTGGTGCATGCTTCTTACCAATTCTTCGCCTCCAGCCTTGAACAATTCAGCGGGCAGCTTATCAGCGCCTGGTGATTTGTTGTATTTTAGCCTTTGTATGTCTAAACAGACTTCCTGTTGGGTCAGTGGGTCTATCTCTATGTAAACGATTGGTGTCATCGTTACTTCTCTAGAGACGGCATCAAGTTCGTCATCGCCTCCCAGTAGGTTTGAGAAGTAACTTCTCCATTTGTTAAGCGCCACTTGCGGATCTGTGACCAGATTCCCGTGTTCGTCTCACATCTCAAACTTGTTCCAGAATTGGCAAATTGCTCCTTCTTCTTCTTTCAACTGCGAAAAACTGTCAGTATTACAATTTTTAAGTTTGAACCTTGCGACTTAATGGCCCAGTATCTGTCTATTCTGTATACCGCAATAAGATCTGAGCAAAAACACCGAATTTAATCAAATAAAATTAAAAATAAAAGGAATTCAAAGCTATAGGAACCATATTTTTATCGATTACAAAGCCGCTTTCGACACGCCGATAAGGTCAAGGTTTTTCGAAGCCGTGTCTACTTTAGGTATTCCAGCAAAGTACGTTCGACTTTGCATGATGACGTTGAGAAGCACTCAAAGCTCCGTCAAAATAGGAACGAACCTCTCCGAGCCTTTTGATACCAAAAGAGGTTTTAGGCAGGGTGACACCTTATCGTGTGACTTCTTTAATCTGCTGATGGAGTATATACTGCGCCAGTGCCCAAATGCCAACAGATCGGGCTCCATCTTTAACAAAGATGTAATGCTACTCGCTTATGCCGATGATATTGACATTATCGGCAAAACCGAACAGGCAGTAAGCATGGCGTTTTCAGAGATTGAGAAGCAGTCTGAACTAATGGGTTTAGCGGTAAACGAGGACAAGACGAAGTACCTAGTGTCCTCTAAACAGAAGTACACACAACTTGGGCAATCTGTTGCAATGGGAGAGTACAACTTTAAAGTTGTAGAGGACTTTGTCTACCTTGGAACGATGATAACCGGCGACAACAACATCAGCCTTGAAATTCGAAGAAGAATCACGCTCGCAAACCGATGCTATTTCGGGCTAAGTAGGGAGCTCAAGAGCAGAAACCTCAAGCGAAGAACAAAAATAGCGCTATATAAGTCGCTTATCATCCCAGTCCTGCAATACGGCGCAGAAGCATGGGCAATATCATCAGCGGATGAGGCGGCGATTGGCGTTTTCGAGCGAAAGATTCTTCGCAGGATTTATGGACCTTTGAAAGTTGGCGAGGACTTTCGCATCCGAAGGAATGACGAACTGTATAAGCTCTATGGGGATACTAGTCTGGTCAAGCGCATAAAGCAACAGCGGCTGCGCTGGCTGGGACATGTTACCCGTATGGATGATCAAGCTCCAGCAAAAATGGTCTACAAGAGGAATGCGAAAGAACTGGGACAAGGCAAGGTGGGGCGACCACCTCTAAGGTGGGACGACCAGGTGCGGAAAGACATTTCTAAGCTTGGCGTGAAAAACTGGTGCCAGCTCGCACGGAGCAGAAGCGACTGGCGGACATTAGTTGCAGCGGCCGAGACCGTCAAACGGTTGTGATGCAAGCATCGGGCCAATAAAGAAGAAGAAGAAGGAACCACATTATTTGGTACAGGGTATTTTGCTATCGGTGCACTTGACCGCAACACTCTTACTTGTTTATGGATAATTTTGTATCAAAAATACAGTAATCAAAACAATACAGTAAACAAATTTACTGTAAGAATGGCTAGGTTCATTCAACCAAAAAATTTTCCGTGCATATTGAAAGCTCAATAAGATCCGACAAAAAACACCGCAGTAATACTGTTTGCTCTTTCAGCATGGTGAAGAGAGCAACTAAGGCGCGAGTGAATGAACATGATTGTTAAATATGTCTTTCGTAAACATTTGTATTTCGAACATCTGGGAACAGGTCTTAAGAGTGAAACCCAATTTAGTCTGATTCAAAGTCCTGCCTGTCATCTACCTTCTTCCTCGATTAGCAGCTAATTGGCTTTTGAATGCAGTTTGTCTACCAAACCGATAAACACTTCTGCGCAGTAATCGGAATAGAAAACTCTAGTGTCCCATCCTGGTTAAGCCGTAGCATCGTCAACTCAAGCAGTAAAATTGAATTTGCGGTAAAAAAAAAGCCATGTTTGTGTACCGTTAAACGCAGCAAATTACCACCCAGCCACCGGCTACAACAACAGAAAAAAAACAATGGGAAAATGCGAACAAAAATGGGCAATATGACACAACAACATTCATTGAAAGCGAAAAAGCTTTTAAAATTTTGCGCACACCCTTCCGCTAGGCATCGCTCCACCCAATCCACTCACCCAACCAGTATGCCACTTCGACGAAGTTGTCAGCGAAGTGAATTTAAGTGACAGCTGTCTGTGAAGCCAGGTGGCTCCTGCTCCTCCAGACGGGCTTATGCTGCTGGCGCGTGTGCAAGTCAAATTATGTGGAAATGAATTATGATGCTCACGCTGCTTTTTTCGCAAGCACGCAAAAATGCCCGGAAATCCCTTCGCGAAAAGCCAACACAGCGGGCGATACACACAGAGAAAGTTGTGCACTTTGACTCATTAGCTGGGTTCGGTGGAACCGTGGTTGAAGTATGGTTGAATCTAAAGCAAATAGGTTCCTTTCCGTTTGCTTAACACAACACACACTTTGTTCCACTGTGCCCGCCGACTCAGCAGAAAACAACAAAAACAGATTATTAATATTATTTGCCCTTTCAGTTCCTTTGCCATCAATTTGTTATGGATTAGTCTACCAGAAAAAAAATTAGTTTCACACACAACACACATTGATTTATGGTCTCAATTATCAACTCGATTTGGCCCATAAACTGCTATTGTTCAGTTCAGATTGGTAAAAGCAAAGCCCACTCCCCCTCCCCCCTTTCCAAATTAGCCAAATTACAAACTAAAAGTTTTTGGACTGTGAATTGGGAAAACATCAGGATGTAGTAAGGAGGAACGACTAAAAGTGCATAAACATATTTTGCAATAAACGCAAAAGTTGCATTTGGGAGTGCATGTGTGAGTGTGTGTGCAAAGTCTGCTTGTAAAATGTGTAAAGAACTGTTTTGTGTGTATTTTTCCTTCTCTGAAACAAACAAAAACAAAAATTAAAACATTAAATAAATTGAAGTTAGTTGGACAAGATTTTTGGCACAGTTAATAAAATTGTGGCTTATCTGGGATGATATTTGGGGAGAATTCTTTAGAAAGTTTTTTTTTTTCTGGTATTAAAGTTTTGAACGAAAATGCAATTACATAGAAATTTTTGTGGTATAAGCAAAGACTCCTTCAGAGATGAAATGGCAGAAAATGAAATCACAAGAAAACGGACCATAAAGATTCCGAGTAGCTGAATTTGGACAAAGACTGCGGAACAACTAACAGCTAAATGGCAAAAGGCAAGGGACTCAAATGCATATGCATGTGTGGAACAGATGTTTGTGGCTTAACTAAAGCTACTGTGGCATTCGTCAAGTCGTCGCCATAAGTTTATAACATACTATGGCAAATATTGCGCAGAGAATATAGAGTTCTGCGGTCACAAATTAAATCGAAAATACAAAATAGTTCTGTTCAATGACACTTTTAACCATCGGTTTGGTTCATGGCATGATTTTATAGCCAGTCGAACTTTTTTATTCTGCCTGGTCTTGGGAAGATGCTATTTTTTTGTGTTTTTCGCTGGTCCAGTTTGCTGGTGGCCGTCATTCCTCGTCCAAAATAAAATTTTATTTAATTTAAAATTGTACTCCCACGCGTTTCGGTCGCATTTTGCGCCTTTATCTTTCGACTTTAATATATTAAGGGAGGAATACTATCAGAGCCCTGTAAATAGGTTTGATATCATAGAAATATCTTCATCTTAAGATGATCCTACTGCAAAGGCTGGCATGTATATTAGGGGGTCGATTTGTATGGGCCGAAAAAAACGTACCAAGCGTATAGCAAAAACGAAATCTACGAACAATTCTAAGAAAATTTCACCAAGAAACCATGGGTCTAAAATGAATTCCTAGTCCGCGCAAATCGACTTCAAATATTTATGTTACTTTTTCCCAAAAATCAAGTTAGAAAGTCGCTGAACACCTACTATAACATGTTCTGTATGCCCCAGAGCTTGCATTTATCTGAAAAATTTCATATAGAAGCCACACAAAGTGATACAGGTGTCAAAAAGTGAGCCCAGTGCTGCCCATCAACGTTGAAGCGGTGCTACCTATCAAAATTTTTTTGTTTTACGTATAACTCCGCTATCGATCATCCGATCTTCATAGTTCCTTTGGCGAATCGATAAATAATCATGATTATAAAATATCTCTAGAGGGTACAAACCATCTATCTCCAAAACTGTGGGAGATATGAGGTTTTTTCTGAATTGCGGGGGGCGGAAGGGGGCGTGGCAACCTGTGACATAAAAATTTGTTTGCCGGCAACTACAAGAAGTATTTGTCCCATACAAGTCAAACCTCTATCTCTTACCATGTCAGAGATCTGTACTTTTACAGGTTTAAAGACATATTTACATACTACGTTTATGCTATGCTCATTTTGCAAAATCATTTCATGAAATGCCTCCGAAAGTGCGTGCATAAACAACATTTAATGAATTCGATTACACACGAAAGTTGACTATGAATTCGACTTCAATTCATAAAATGCCGTGGCGCAGGATACTTAACGTTGAGTTGGTGTTGCCAGATCTTTTATTCTTCTTATATGTGTGCTGGCCATTTTGTGAATTTACAAATGCTGCATAAAAAGGAACAAATTTGATTTTGCAAATTGAAGAAATCGTGAAATTCATAGCATAAACGTAGTAAAAGAAGGACATGGCTATCTCCTGTAGTATTTTTTTTTTAGCTTATGACTTTTCGCCAAAGCTCCTTAACAAAAAGGTAAGTTTTATTCGAAATTTGTTTGCCGGAAAATGTGCCTGACAATACCGGCCGAGATAGCGGCCAAATTTTTTGATCAAAAGTTGTCCCTGACAGCAACAAATTAAATTTTTTGGTAAATTTTATTCAGAATGCACTTTTAAGTTTTTCTAAGTGAAAACAACGATCCAATTTGTCACTGAAGAAGATGATCTAATTAATGAGTCATTGGGGTTGTCAACGAGCAACTATGGAGAATCAAATTGATTCAGTTAATCGTTGAATGATGGTACAAAGAAAAGCAAATCAAGTTCTCAGGTCGAACCGAGCCGGGTTATCCTTTCTACACATTGCTTCTCTAGTGTTGCAGATAATTTGGTAGCTATTAGGAAAATATTTCTGCTTGAGATGTCTTTTGCCAGGACTGTCAAGTAGCTGCTTAGCATTCCGTCAATCGGTTATTCGGGGGATCAATGTTTTCACATTCACTCAATGGCTTAGTCACTGTCGACTAGTTCCTCAGTGAGAATAACCAAATCTTCCATTGACTCCATATTTTTGAATTGTTATTTTTAGTTGCCAAACAAAAGCCTGCTGATTTTTGCAGGTATTTTACTGTAAACGATTTTTGTTGCTAGTATCTACCGGCAAACCACCTTTTTGTTAGGTCGAAAAGTCACAAGCTAATAAAATGTAATACCAGAAACACCAGTAATACCAGAGATAGTCATGTCCGTCTGTCTGTCGATATACCTGCAAAAGTACAGATCTCTGACATGGTAAGAGATAGAGGTTTGACTTGTATGGGACAAATACTTCTTGTAGTTGCCGGCAGACAAATTTTTATGTCACAGGTTGCCACGCCCCCTTCCGCCCCCGCAAATTTGAAAAAACCTCATATTTCCCACAGTTTTACAGATAGATGGTTTGTACCTTCTAGAGATATTTTGTAATCATGATTATTTATCGATTCGCCAAAGGAACTATGAAGATTGGATAATCGATAGCGGAGTTATACGGAAAACAAAAAATTTTGATATGTAGCACCGCTTCAACGTTGATGGGCAGCACTGGACTCACATTTTGACATCTTTACCAATTTGTGTGGCTTCTTTATAAAAATTATCAGATAAATGCAAGCTCTGGGGTATACAGAACATGTTATAGTCGGACTTCACCAACTTTCTAACTCGATTTTTGGGAAAATGTAACATAAATATTTGAAGTCGATTTGCGCGGACTAGGAATTCTTTTTAGACCCATGGTTTCTTGGTGAAATTTTCTTAGAATTGACCGTAGACTTCGTTTTTGCTATACGCTTGGTACGTTTTTTTCGGCCCATACAAATCGACTCCCCCTAATGTATATGCCATGCGTACCTGTCCGACAGCGGCAATCGAGGTTTTGATGGAGCTAACACCACTCCACCATACCATCGGCCTGAAGAAAAAAGCAACACTTCTTAGATTAACAACAGAAGGAGTGGGTAGAAACCACATAGTAAGCCTCAGAGACTCTGTAAAGCTGGAAAAGGAAATCCCCTTAATCCTCCAACCCAGAGACGAAATGGTGGCCGAGTATCACTTTGACAGGAATTTCACTGTACACCAAAGTAATAAGAATGAATGGATCTCACTTGAAGAGACACATAAAATGAAACCACACACAATTATGTGGAACCGGACTTGGGGTAGCAGGGCCAGGAACGAAAATATCTGAACCAATGGGAGAATTCACAAGCATATTTCAAGCTGAAGTATGTGCCATCTCCCGTTGTGCAGACCTTAATATGGGGAAGAACTGCCATAAGAGAGAAATAGCTATCCTCTCCGATAGCCAAGCAGCGCTTAAAGCGCGCACTTCTAAGCTAGTCTTAGAGACAAAGAACAAATTATACCAACTAGGCAGCAGGAACAACCTGACCCTACGATGGATACCGGGACACAACCACATCCCCGGAAACGAATTGGCCGACGAACTGGCACGCAAGGGTGCAGCCACCGCAATGGTAGGGCCAGAACCCTACTGCGGCATAGGCCAACACACAATAAAAGGACTTCTAAGAAAGGAAGAGAACACGCTTAGAACAGCCTCCTGGGTAAACACTAGGGGAATGAGGCAAGCTAAAGCATTAATAGTAAACCACGACCTCAAAAGGTTCCAGAAGTTAATCCAACAAGGAAAGAATGCGCTCAGAATTCTGACAGGGCTCTACACGGGTCACTGCAGACTGAAGAGCCACATGTACAAGTTGGGAATAACAAACACCCAGCTTTGCAGATACTGTGAAGAGAAGGAGGAGTCCTCTGAGCATATACTAGCACACTGCGATGCCCTAGCGAGGCGCAGACTCAGCAGATCAGTATATCAGTAACTTAGAACCCACAAAAATCCTGACTTTTGTACAGGAATTAGGGCTGCTAGGGGAGTTGTAAATTCAGTAGGGGGGCACAATAGACCAAAATTGGTCGCGGTGCACCACTTCCCCAACCACAAATAATAATAAGATGATCCTAATTGCTCTGAGGCTTAACCACCAAAAGATCCCTCGAGCCGTATATTTTGAAAATTATAAGTATAAATATAAGTTAAAAAATTTTGCATTCAAAATATTGCTCGTTTCTGAGGCAATAATGCGGTAACTCGCTCTTCTCATTCTGTCAGAGCCTTTCCATGTTTTGTGTGTGGAAATGAGTTTGTGAACTAAAATAGCACTGGACTTCTGTTAATTTTTGTTGATCCTTGTTGGTCTTTCCATCTCAGAAATAATTTTATGAATCAACTTTTTGTACTAACACTCAGTCTGTACCGCGATTGAAACATTTTTTTAGACGGCAAAAAGCATTTTCGCTCAATTTAAACTTTGAAAACTTCGATTTCGATTCATGATAAAAAATAAGACACAGTTAATTTACATACATACTATATGGTACATTTCCTCTTACTTGTTTGAATCTCCGTCGAAAGGTATGAAATAAAATATAATTCCTACGTCCACGAGGGTCTAATTTTTGTTGAACTGTGTAATTTGTAATATTCAAAATGCTTCAATTAATATGTTTTAATAAAATTTTTCATGCGTGTAGTTGACTCTCGCTCTCATCCTCCCTATCTCTTTCGAGCTCTCAGCAAAAGCGCTTAGTCCACATTGTTGGCTGACTGCCATACCGTATGAGTTGTATCATGTGCAGTTCGCTCTGTATTCTTATTGATGCCATATCTGCTGGTGCTAAAACTGTAATAATTTCGCTAAGAATTGGCTGCTGCTAAATTTTTTGCCAGCCTCCCATATGTATAAGGAAAAATTAAGTGAGTAAAGATTTTGGTTAGCTGCTCACACTCTTTCTAGTTCGCTCTCTTTTCTTTGTGTCCGTCAGCAACAGCGCGACGCAATGTCTGTGCGAGGGCTCTGTGACCGCTCGAAGTATCTGACACTTGTACAGGATATTCCTCCACCCAATTTGAGTTGTCAAAGTCCCTAATGACTTTTCCTTTCTGTTAATCTCTTGGTCTCTAATATGGATAGTTGGAATCAAGTAACAAAATTCCAAAAATGTGTAGCGAGTTGTCAAGTTAATTTGTGGCAAACAAATTTGAGTCATCTAACCTTTTCCATACTCTAACCCAAACCCCTTTCGGAAGTGTCTGCTGTTGGCTTGTCACAGACAAGCAACAAGGTGTTTCCTCCACATACATACAAACCCGTACACAGCTACATATATAACATACATGGATGTGTGTGTGTCTTTATTTAATGGCCGCCTCCTTCTTACAACAAACCGAAGTTGTTTCATTTTCCACGTACTTGGGCAAGTTGTGTGTGTGTGTGAGGGTCTCGCATCTCGTTTCACGGCGCACGAAGCATGAAAATCCCTTGCCACACCTCCCTCAGAAAGCAAAACAAAATATGAGATAAAGAACCGACGGAGAAAACTCAAGCGTAACCCAAAAATATTTAGTTGTCAACAGTTTTAAGGCGCATCTGATGGATAAATTAAAGTGTCTGCCAAATATTTGTGTGGCATTCTATTATCATTGACGGGCAGGTGACTCCCGAGGGGATTAAGGGGGTGGACAAACAGTTTTTTAATTGAAAACTCTTCAGACTTGGTTTTGTTTTTATTATTTAATGCCTCATCAATTAGCTAAAATGTACTAAGCCAACTAGCTTTTGCAGTTGTCAGTTTTTATTTATGCAGCTTAACTGGCTGTCATTGTTACACAACAGACCTGCATGTGTGCGTGTGTGTGTACTTAAAGCTTTATGGGGATTATGTTTTTATGGCAGTGCTCTGGTTCTGGTTCTGGTTCTGGCTCTGAGCTCTGGTTCCTCCCCCGAGCTTGAGGTCAGTTGTAGCAGGAATTCCCCCACAAGCCAGGCAACTATTTCTGTGTATTATTATTGTACCCTGGCCATAAAGGGCATATTCATTTTATTTTGTACCAGCTAAAGCCATAACGGCATTCGCCCGATTCGCATTTAAGCATAATTGTGACTAGAAATATTTGAAAACGAACAAAGATACGTTAAGACAGTGCTGCATGATTGATTCTGATTTCTGTAGTTGACACAATTGCTTTGTGTTTGCGGCTGGTGTTGATTTGTAGCTTCTTCAACGGGGCGCCAAGAGTCCTCTCGAGCAAAGAAAATACAAATACTTCAAAAAAACGATGTGAGTGCAAAGTAAACGCAGAGTTAATGCTGAGAGCGCAATAGAGTAAGTCGTTCATAAGGACTAGCTTCATTCTTCTGGTTGCATGTAGAAAGTGACCTTAGCCCAAAATATCAAGTTAAAGAAATAAAACTAAAGATTGGTACACACACCCAGAGAAATCCAGCACGAGACTTTTTAAGACAAAAACAGCTCGAGTTCAAGAGACAATTGATCTCATCTTCGCTCTAGAGGGAAACAAATTATTCAGGAATTGCATAAAATATAGAAAATGCACACTAATATGCAACATGTGGGCACTGGAGCAGTATTCATCAGTAGATTTTATAATAAAGGTACTATAAATTTGTAAAAAAAAAAAATAGGTGTGTGTAAGGGGCTATCTCCGCAACGCGTGCACCAAATTTCTTGAATGATAGCCAGAATATGTGGTTTGGTTTATCTAAAAAATAAATATTTACTTTTCCATAAATAGGTTCCCAAACCATCAATATTGAGCTGGCTCAAGGTCTCGTTATGCTTGCGCATAACTCCAAAAAGGAGGAACACATCACACCACAAGTGAAGCTAGTTGGTCATACAGCCTGTTTCAATGGTATCTCTACCATATCATCAGTGACCTTCGCTTGCTTGTACTGGCCCCATCGACACCCACTCCATGCCAGCGCTGCCATAATCGTTTGGGAATTCCTAAACGACTTGACAGCAAAATACCGGCAGACATGAGAGCGACGTTGGTTGCCAGTACCTTGTGTGTGTGTGTGTTCCCCAGCTTGGCTTTTTCTGTTGTAGGTTCCTCAAATATCACAAATTAGTCGAAAATTAGTCGTTTTTGAACGCTTTTGTATTACATTCCATTTTGTGTCATTCTGTAGAACGGAATATTTTTTGATAGATTTTGTCTTACTAACTGTGTGAAAAATTGTTTTCTGACAAAATTGCAATTTGTGAAGGTATATTTGTTGTCAACCTGTGTGGTCAAATTTGGGCCGGTCGATGAGCTGTAAAAGTAGCTAAGACATTCCACATTGCTATGTAAATAATCCTCTACGCACAGCAAGGTCCCGTTCAGATCAACGAAACAATGTTGAACAACGAGGGAGAGAGGAGAGAGAAGAGTAAGAGATTCCTTCTCTTTAAATCAGAGGCGGCCAAATGGAGAGGAAAAAAAGTGAGTAAACAAGAGAGCTCTCTACAGACAACACACATTTTACTTGCTAGGCAGTGCTTACCGATTCACACAACCATAACTTCGGCTCGCGTTTGCTTAAAAATACGACAGACTTCGGCTCGTGCGAGCCTTAGGTGGACGGGTCTGCTTTAAATACATAGCGGACGGAGAGGAACTGGTGCAAACTCTAGAAGATAAAGAGCAACAAGAAACGGCACGGACAAGATTCTCTCTGTTAGTGAAAGACGCCAAATCCAAAAATAGAGAGAGCACAAGAGATCGCGCAATACTGTACACAGTGGAACAGACACGTAAATTTCTTAAGAAAAATGCCAATATTTTAATTTTAAATGCAGAAAGAAATAAATTAACGACAAAAACGGCGCTACCCCCTAGGATTTACGGTCTTCCAAAAATTCATAAAAAGGGAAACCCACTCCGTCCGATTTGCTCATCATTAGGTGCACCTTCAAATGGGCTATATGGGATATATAGCACAAATATTAAAGAACATCACGGCGGATTCCATATACAACGTTAAAAACGCAATTGAATTCAAACAACATATCGGAAGAAGAAAAATTGGTATCGTTTGACGTAGTCTCATTATTCCCGAGCATCCCCATAGACTTAGCATTAGACATCATTAGAAATAAATGGACAACAATAGAAGAATACACCAGAATACCGAAACCATTGTTTATGGAAATTGTTAAATTTTGCATAATGGAAAATAGTTACTTTAAGTTCGAGGATCAACTATTCAACGGATGCTGAGTATTAGCGACGAGATCTACCATAATAATATAGTTTCCGAAATCAAACTGACATTAAGAAATAATGACTTCCCACAGAGGGTTATAAAATCATTAATTAGTAAAAATAGGATTAAAAAACCAAAAGTCGATAAACAACCCAAATCATTTAGGAACCTTACCTACGTTCCGCAACTCTCAGAGCGTTTCGCGAAATCTGAGTGTTTCAACAAACTTAACATACAAATAGCCCACACAATGGGGAACTTATACAACAAGACGAAATCCAAAATAGACAAAGACGACAAAAGCAATGTGATATACAGAATACCATGCAATGGAGATTTGGAGAACAAGTGCAATAAACTATACGTTCACTCATAAAATTTGAGTACGAACGCTCTTGAAAAAAAAAATCTAGTCGCACTTGAATTTTCAAGAATTTCGCTCTTGGAATCGAGACAAATTCATTCTAAATGTGGTTCTATAGGCAAGGGGAGTGAGGAATCGCAAACTTATAGAGAATAACGTTGGCCGCGCTCTTTCAAAGAGAGACAGCGCATGCGCAGTTTGTCATTGTCATTTGACCGTGCCGCGCCGATAATTATGTTAAAGTTGAACATTAAGATTTGGCAAAAGTAAGTGATTAAACGTCTGTATAATATAATAAAAATGTTTAAAACATCACAAAAAAAAAATGAAATAAAAATAAAAAAAAATAAAAAATAATTGCTGCTACGGGGACTTGATCCACGGTCGAGCTGTTGCGGCTGGCCAAATACCAACCGCGCTGCCTCATAAATATGCTTTCGCCGCTACTTGTAGCTTATCGACAATAGTCGAGTCGATTAAGCTGCTCGTCCAACTGTGTATGTTTCAGTCTTCGAGGTACCGAGTTCAAGTCCCAGTAAAGTAAGTAAAATACAACATTTTTATCTGTTATGTGACTAACTCAAAATCAATCACATCTTAGAAAAAAGTGGGTGGGGTGGTGGCTGATGATGAGTGGCGAGCAGCGCGGAGCAAACAAACACCACGTCGGTTTGTGACGGGTTGTCCCGGGGTCTCGGTCATGTCTCTCACACCCAAACCCCCACCCCCCTCCAATTATTATTTTTAGTCTTTTATTTTGAGAATTATTCGTACTTGGATCAAGTACTGAAACTCTTGAGTCAAAAACGTCGGGATCAAAAATTCACTCTTGGATCAAGAATATTGCTCCTGGATCAAGAATTTTCACTCTTACCCTACTTTTGAGAACGAATGCTCTTGATTCAAGAGTGAAATTCTCTATTTTTTCTTTGAGTGTTGGAACAACAAGGTCTAAACTCATTAGCATATTGTTTTTGTAGTGTCCCTGAAGACGGAGATCGATGCGCTTTCGAAATATATTGGAAACTAATCCTTGAAAAACCATTGTGTTTTTATTCTCGACCTAGAGCCAGCTAAAATCCTCTTTTTTCGACTAAAATAAAAAAACCAGGGGGAAAGTCGGTCAAGCCCGACTATAACATACTCTGTGCCTGGAGTAGGAGCTGAATGCAGTGCTGCTGCTGTGTCTCTCTCTATCTTTATCTCATTCTCTCTCGCTCTCTCTCTAAGATTGTGCGGAGTTGGTTGTGGAAGAGTGGGAGAGGGGTGGCGGGGGTGCTTGGTTCACTTTTTTGCTTATAACTTCAGAACCGCTCATCCGATCTTTATAATTTCTTCGGCAAATCGATACATTTTGACAATTACTAACCAACTCTAGAAGGTACAAACCATCCATCTAAAAAACTGTAGAAGATATGACGTTTTTTCGAAATTGGGGGGGCGGAAGGGGGCGTGGCAAAAATTGAAAATAAACTTGATCTGCCTGCAAGTATAAGAAGTATTTGTCCCATAAATGTCAAACCTCTATCTCTTACCATCTCTGAGATCTGTTTGTTTATACGGACGGACGGACGGACAGACATACGGACAGACGGACATGGCTATATCGACTCGGCTTTTGATGCTGATCAAGAATATATATACTTTATAGGGTCGGAAATGACTCCTTCTCCATGTTACATACTTTTGCACAAACTTAATATACTCTATGTACCTTCGGTACAGATTATAAAAATTTAAATTGGTAATTTGAGAAAGAAGTCGAAACCTAGACCCGCGCCTGGTTCCGTATCCCCCTTTGTCATTGCTTAAACTTCACTTAGAAACGAATGGCATAGGTCCATCATTGTGCATTTGACATAGAGTATGCCAGCTTCGGTACAGCACCAATTGTGTGTATCCCTATCCCTCTGGCTATATTTTTTTTCTTTGAATTTTGTGCCTAAGCAACAGCAACTAACCGCCATCAGGCCACCTGGACTTGTGTGCATTTGGTCTTAACCAAAAGCCATAAAGTGACCGGCAAACCAAGAAATAATTGTGTAGAAATTTCGGTTTATAAATTTCTTGTTTATTTTACTCACCGCACTGATTTGTTGGTTCCATTTAGATTTGACTGCAATTGCAAGAAATAACACAAAATTGTTTTAGGATTTTGGGAAATAAATTTTTGAAACTATGTAAATACTACTTCAATAAATTTGTAAGTAGTTCGTGGTTAAGACTTTAATTGCAGAAATAGAGAAATGCTGCTCACCTTAATTGCGTTTCACAGAGTTTAGACATTTCGAATAAGCGTAAGCGTGGCAAAAAGCTTCCTCTCTGCCCTTTGGGCTTTGGAGTTAATTAATTTTTGCCGTTTTCTCATTTAAAATGTGAAAATATTATGCGTAAATGTTCCATCAAAGCCAGATAATTCATCAACTGTTATGATATTCCGTATGCCTAACATAATGACATTATTATAAGAAGGGCGGGGTTAGGGTTGGTCTGAAAAATTCCAAAACTTTTGGCTAATGGCTTTGTTGTCGTGGTCTTAGTGTTTAGTTTAATTCTTGGCTTTTTGGCAAAAACAAACAATACAATTTCACTTTAATATTTTGCAACTAATTAGGGATAATTACCAGCCATTATCCAAAGGATTCCCAGTTTGTTTTTCTTTTGGCAAGGAGACAAGCTGAAAGTTTTGTTTGTTTTTTTTGTTTGCGGTTGCTGCACAGCTTCGGCCAACCTTTGGTTATGGTTGTTTTGGTTCCAGTTCGTTGTTATCTTCAAAGGATTTTACCACTTTCATTTGGAAAGTCCAGCTAATTTAAAAGATTCAATCGGTTTGATCTCGGCTTTACTATTTAGTTCCGTTCAAAGGAACGAGTCGTTTTGAATAATTGTTGGGCAAACAACATTTTTGGCAAATGAAAATTTAGCACTATTTTTGGCTTTAATGAACTTCTGCAGAAAATCTGTTAAGTCTTTGCTAAAGCTTGTCCATAAATTGTTGTAATTAACGACCAGTTCCCCGCCTTCCCCCGTAAGCAGGCAACGGTTTTTGCTTTTTTGGTCACACAACACGCAAGGGTCAACACTGGAGTGGGCGTTTCTTGACACGCAAAAAGCCAAACCAAAGCTGGAGAAAACTTAAAAAAAAAACCAATACCAAGTCCGGCAGAAAAGTGTTTTTAAAGCGTCACGCGCGCTGAGTGCTCTCCTCTTTTGTTTAGGCCAAGTTTTAATGCAGCCAGCTGACAGTAGACAGCAGACAGCAGCTGGTTCTCTGCAGAGGACAAGTCAGGGGGGATGACGATGATGACACTTTCAGTATTTACCGCCTGCTGTTGTTGTGCTCGCGGCTAATTAAAATAGTGCCTGGTGCCCAGAATGCTCAACATCAGTTAAAGTGCAAATTTTACTTGCCAGACGACAGCGAAAATGCATGTTAAACGGTTCGTGCTGGTGGGCAAAGCTACACAAATGGAGTGCAATGAGCAGTGCTTTTTTTCCGGCCAACTAAACGAACTTTTATGAGGCAAAGAAATAACTAGTATCAAGGCAAGACTCCCTGATAAAAATCACTTTGAAGTGTGAAACAGATTTATTTTACCAATTTTTGTCTTAGGTGAAATGCCATTGGGTGAGACATAGACATGGCGTTGTCGTTTGCCCACTTTATTAGGGGTAAGGTAATTCTTAGAGGCAGTCCGCACGTTTGTTCCGCGCGAACCCCACGGCGCAGCGGCTTGGACGCTTTACGGGTTACAATATTAAGAGAATATTTCTTACGAAAATTTTGAGTTATAAATAATCGTCTTAGGGTAGATTTCTGTTCATCGATTTTACACTGTTATTTGTTAGTTTATGTGACAAATAGCTCTATGTAGAAGATATGAAATCGGCCCTTAGAACTATATTTGAAAAGCTGATTAATAGTCAATGAGAAACTGAAATCTAAGAATGTATGCAAACAACCCTCAGGATGCGCAATGGAATATGTTTTTAACGAGTTTGGTACCAGGCTAATAAAATGCTGAGAAATATTGACTTTAGTGACTTAACAATTTTACTCTCCAGATTAGATTATGTTCACGAAGTTGTATCAGGCAACCTGAACAAAAACATGCTTTCTGACTTCTTCTTTTGGAGCACTTGGACTTAGGTGAGTAAACTCACTGGTACTATATGATATAATGATGGATTATACTAAAAATTTCATTGAATATAGAGATATAGAAACATAAATGTTACTAGGACTTCAACGACTCCCTTCTGACTGCGGCAAATTTGTTTCGTGAATAACTTTGGTGTTTTTGCTCAGATCTCATTGTGCGTTTCAGAATAGATAGATTAAGGGCCTAAGATAATATATATTAAGCGACGATGTTGTAACTTTAAAATTGTGGCTCTGACACGCTGTTTAAGGGGGGAGAGGGAGAAATTTTGCAAATCTGAAACTAACTTGATCTGCGTACAGTATTCACCTATGTACATGCAAAAATTTGTATCTCTATCTCTTATAGTCTCTGAGATCGACGCGTTTATACTGTCAAACGGACAGACAATCAATCCTCAGCACACAACTAAGCAAATAGTACAATTTCGCATCGTCCGTCTTTAACCTTATGAGCTCTTACCTATGTGGACGAAGTCAGGCAATTGTAAATAACTCTCAGAGATCAAAGATGTGTTTTCAGACCCTTGTTGTTCTCGTTTTACCTAAATGATCTTTAATATGTTTTGTCCAAATGCCAAGTCCATATGAATACTGATGACATACAAATCTATGAAATTATGTGATCGTATCAAATAGTGAATTGTCTGTTATTAACGCTTGATCAGAAGTAATGGGTCTATTATTTAACCACACAAAAACCAACAAAATAATTAATAACACAGAGCTACAGTGCGTAGAGCAGGTCGCGAATAGCATTTCCTCATACTTGGTTTTCCTCGGGGACCCCCAAAATCTGAAGTTATGGCCCAAGAACTGCTTTTTGCTCTTTTATCGCAATTAAATAGATATAACTCGCGAATGGACCGTCTGATTGTTCATATCCGATAGTGACGAGAGGAATCTAATACATTATAATCAATGGTTTGACTAATATAACGCGATGGCTGAGAAATGCGACTTACAGATCAGGCATTTTGAACTTTTTTTGATAAATTTGTACTTTGGCCATCACTTGTTTAACTATTTTATTCTATGCAATTTTTCCTTAAAGTTTGTAATAAAAGCCCATTTAATTCTCCGTCGAACGGTTGTTGTCCCAATGAATTAGGATATCGTTTGACGAAGTTATGCGCCATTTTCTGAGTACACATCGACAATCTAGTATTTTTTTTAGTGTGCTAACATATTTATTTTTGCTTTCACATAATTGCCCCTAAAAGTAAAATCAGTTTTGTTTGGCGCCAGATTCAAATAATATTTTTAAGTATATATAAACTTCCATGTTTCGAAATTTTTTTGCAAATATTAACGGTCTCTGAATACTGTTATCTAGCATTAAGATAAATTGATCTACGTATAGTGAGTAGATGTGGGTTGTAAGTGGTTGTTGTTATTTGTCAATGAACTGAAATTGGCGTATAATATAAAAGAATCGTATACAGGTAGGCACGGTTAAGGTTTGTGAAAAGCAGATTGCTCTCATGGCGCAAGCCTTGGCCACGCCTGGACATATCTGGTCTAATGCAGAGAATTTAGCTGCGGGTTCTATTTAATGATAAACCCCTTTGGTACCTAAGAAATTACTTTTCAAGTCCACAAACAAGGCCCAATGATAACTGTCTAACCACGATTGTAGAGAACCGCAATAAAATACCATGGATAACCAATGATAAAGAATATAAAAATCACTATAACAGGATGGACAAACCATTAAATACCAAATAAAAACCAAAGTGGACCACGCCAAGTAAAAATGAGAAGAAAGTGACATCAGCTTGCACTTAAGCAGCAATGGGCAATGCATAGCCCGCTTGGGCCGCGACGCCCGGCCCGTTATCCTGTCTAAAACTCAGCGCATAAATTGCTTTCTTTTGAGGCGAGGACCCGCACAAGCTGACGTCGCAACAATTGTAATTGGCTCGATTTGAAGTGAGTTAAAACAAATAACTCCAAGAGTGTCGACGTCAGCCCGCATAAGCACACAGCGCAGCAAGTGCAGTATGGGCGACTTTAAGAAGGCGGCTTAGACTCATACTCTGGTTCATACTCTGGGTCCAATTCTGGCATACTCTCTCCAACATATCGGATTCAACACTGACTTGCTGTACGTCAACTGTTGCGGCATGTGGCACCGTATTGTTGAAACCACATGTCAGTCAAGTTCAGCTCTTCCATCGCTTTCCATTTACAGTTACGTTCCTGCCTTCGCCATCTTTAGAAAATTAGGACGTTAGTACAAGTATAAGTTATAGTAAGTGTGTTCTTCATCCAACGTGGCCAGCCCCCATTCACCATCTTAGCCGTTGTGGTAGGTCGTGTGGATTCAAGTTACACAAAGTGGAGTAACACTGTGCAGCACTAAAAAGTTGATACGGTCGAGACCAAAAAATTCTGAAAGGGTATGATAGTAGTACAAAAACCTTCCCTGGGTTTGGTCTCATTAGCTGCCGATTTCTTTTTATAGCACTTTGAAGTTTTAAGCATATGATTGGGACTTGTAACTCCCTATCTCGTAAACTATTTGGAATTTCGCATTGACGTCTGAAAAGAAGTTGTTGCTTTTGACTTGGTTTACAAAACATTTCTAAGTAACAAGTCAAAATAGTCACATCTTTAAACTCAAAATTGCAAAAATGTCGTGAATTCATCATGTTTTCCCCTCATTTTGTACTGTTTTTCAACTTTTTCTTGAAAACTATAACGAATTTGACTAACGTAAACAATCGGTTGGAACATACCAACTTCATTCGAATGGTCCTTCATATAGTTAAAGACCCTGAAAGATGAATAATTTCAACCAAAACTCGAAAAAGTACAGTTTTTGGTAGAAATTGGCTGAAGCTATCAAAAATTTCGATTGTTTTGTATTAAATCAATAAAATTGTCAAAAAATATAACTTAAAAAATGTAGCTAAAGAAATTTAATTTATTTACTTTTTTACCGATAAAATTCGTTTTTTTCGAATTTTTTGGACAGTTTTTCATGCTTCTGGTCTTTTTACTATATCAAAGAGTACTTAAATGAAGTGTGTTCGTACTAACGGTTTGTTTATTTTGGTCTAAGCAACAACTTTTACCTACATTACTTGTCCAAATTTGTAACGGATTTCACGAAAAAGTTCAAAAACTGAAAAAAGTTGTGAAAAATTGATGTTTTTTGACATCTTTTGTAATTTTAAGTACCAAGACGTAATTTTTTTGATTTGCTACTAAGAAATGTTTTGTAGGCCAAGCCAAGAGCAACAACTTTGCTAAAGACATAAAAGCAAAGTTCAAAATAGCTTACGAGATATGGAATCATTAATCCTACACTGACGCTGAAAAATTCAAAGGTCAATAAAAAGAAAACGGCAGCTAATCAGACCAAACCCATGCAACGTTTTTATACTACCATCACACCCTTTCAGAATTTTTTGGTCTCGACCGTATCAACTTTTTTGAGTTCAAAAATGTGTCACAGTGTAATAGAGGGCCAATTTCTACGAACGGCACTCAATCGACAAGCTTCATGTCTATTTCGTTCAAGAAATTCATTTTGAGTTATGATTTCAGGCATAAAACTTAATTAGTAATTTCTTAAGAATCATTTCCACAAATAGTTCTGTCAAAACTATCTCCATATCTTTTTGCATATCAATTTCATTTCTGCTTCCTTTCCTTTTATGCTCCAAAGTAGATGAATAACCTGGGGCACAATTTCTACATTAATTGGCAAAGTTTTTTTTTTTTTTTTTTGCCCTACCCCAAAAGAGCACTTCGGGCCATACAATTATTATTGAAATGCCTGTTTTCCGGTTTCCCGTAGCAGAAGCACACGCAGATTTGTTGCCTAATTCCTTAAAGCGAAATTGGCTCGACGCAAACGCTAACCAAGTGTGATTACATTTTGCTTTTAAGCGATTTTCGAGGGCTAAGCGGTGCTTGGAGGAGAAGGCGGACTCTCTCACCCGCCACGAATCCAATCAGTTTCTTCTTGTTGACAAATGGCTTATGGCACGTGCCTATATCCCTGGCCACGCCCTCAAAGAAGGAACCACAAACAATAGGTGAGCGCGTCTCAAGACTGACAAAAAGCATTTGCCACTTTTTGTAGAAAAGTTTCAAATGCAATTTTAACAGGGACAAACAAAAGTTTCATGAAAAATGAAACAACAGAAAATATGAAAAATGTGAGTATTATGATTTTTTTCTCGCTTTCGGGTATAAATTAAGTTGATAAAGTTAGCGGCTTCCTTTCCCAGCGCCTTCTCTTGAGTTGAAATTTCACGCGTAGTTTGTCAGCCCACCAAAAAAACAAAACATAAATAAGCAAACTGTCAGGTGTCAGCTCAGTTGGATCAAGCGTTCAAAATAAAAATTATATTCAAAATTCACGGCAAGTGACCTGTACGCAGCAGCTGAAATTTGTTACCAAACAAAAAACAACAAAACCGTCGCGACACAGTCTAGTCATATTTTAAATGATTTGGTCTAAAGCTACCAAACAGCAGGAGGGTGGGATATAAAACAGTTAAGGTATAAGCCAGTGGCAGGGCTTTTGACACCGTCTAACAGGGAAAGGTCTCTTTTCAGTTTGAATAATGTAAAGAATTAGTTTTGGAATCTGTTGGTAATTGAAAAAATATATATTTCTCATGTTTACTAAAGCAAATCAAGAGCAAATCAAAAGCAATTCAACTTTCAGGAAAACGTTTTCATTCAAACAAATATAGAGACAACGCAGCTAACTAAAATCTTTACCTTCTTCGTCTTTTCTTTTATTTGTTCCTCACATACATTTAGGTATATCGAAATCTTAATACGTAGAGGAAACCCCGAATATAGCCCTAATATTTATTTCTGCTAATTATGATAATAAAGGTTATAAATTTAAGGCTACAGATTCGTTTTTTTGCGGTTAAGGGTTACGGTTTTCATCTCTGCTTTAAATTATTAATTTTCTTTTAATGATTTTTTAGTGACTTTTGTACAGACAACTGTTCAGTGACAACTGTTCGATGACTTTTGATCAGTGAATTTTATGTGACTTTAGTAATGTGACTTTTTTTCAGTGAATCTTGGTCCTTGTGTCTTGCATAATGACTAGTAGTAGTAGTAGTAGTAATTTTTTTTCTTTTCCTCGAGTTGTGCAATTTACATTTAGCTTAAGGTGAACAAAAAAATAAATTAATCTAGGCATGGCTTTTAGCCGTCAGCCTTTTAATTTAACAAATAAAGTACTAAGACAATTAAGAACATGTTATAAATTTTAAACTTTGAATTAGCTTGTTGAACATAATTACATTAATACAGACAAAATTTCTTTCCTATACTCCAATGTTGATTTTAGGAACCTGACCAAATTCGTCCAATCGTTTGCGCTCGAACAGTTAAGCACATCAATTAAGGAGCTTTTATTTAAGATGGCTTGCCCAAAGTGCAGAACTCGGAACTCCCTTAGTACAGGACATCTTCCCAGAAAATGCTGAATATCTTCAGGTTCTCCTGTATTGCATAGGGGGCAGATAGGGCTTTCCACTTGCTGGTAAATGTTTCCCTGGAGCAAAATCATGTCACATCTGGCTTTCATCACCCACGAAATGTCTTTCGGCGGTATATTTAGATACCTTTTCTCCTATATCACTGTTTAGATACTTATAGAATCTAGTGATACTACAGTTTTTCCGTTGCAAATATACATCCTTTTGAGTGCTTTTTAGCGTAGCCA